>CATOUR010000164.1:3682684-4324026 GCA_951848785.1 Callosobruchus maculatus | reverse complement strand
ATAGAGAAGAGATAGAGAAGAGATAGAGAAGAGATAGAGAAGAGATAGAGAAGAGATAGAGAAGAGATAGAGAAGAGATAGAGAAGAGATAGAGAAGAGATAGAGAGAAAGAGATAGAGAAGAGATAAAGAAGATATACAGAAGAGATAGAGAAGATATAGAGAAGAGATAGAGAAGAGAGAGAGAAGAGAGAGAGAAGAGAGGGAGAAGAGAGAGAGATAGAGAAGAGAGAGAAGAAAGAGAGAGAAGAGAGAGAGAGAGAAGAGAGAGGGAAGAGATAGAGGGTAGAGAGAGAGAAGAGAGAGAGAGACGAGAGAAGAAGTTTAAGAGGTCTTCAGAAATCTTGTTAATTTTTCCATACATAGCCAGATAACAATGGAAAAAAGATTTCAGTTTCTTCCATCTCAATCCTGTGCAGTCTTTCAGGCTGAAATACATATGTGTTAGTAGTCTGTGATTTGTGCAGGCTGGGCCTTGAAAGACAATACCGTAACGATACTATTGTAATCCTCTCAGACTCCCAAGCTGCTTTAAAGGCTTTTTGGATGCCGGAGAAGTTGCATCAAAACTGGTATGGACTGTTCTAACAGTCTCAGCGTTCTAGCTTCATACAACACTGAAAATGTTGGTTGGATACAGGCCGCGCAGGTATAGGCGGCAATGGATGTGCAGAGAAGAAGCGCGAGCATGCCACTCTTCGGCCCAGAATACAGCTGTATCATAAGTAAAGCTAACGACCACAAGGTCAAAAACCAATGGTTTCAACGAGAAACATCTCCAGCGATGGCGAGTCTTCCCTGGACAAACTCTAGCCAAAAAAACTGCTTCACGATCTAATCATGTTCCACCAGAAGAAATTAAATAAAAAAATAAATACCTGGTTTGTAGTAATATCCACATGCATGCTCATGTTCCTATTGCTAAATGCCAACCTTAGTTTCACATTATATATAGCTTGAAACAGAAAGGCTGACAGTCATTTACGAAATTGAGAAGTCATATAAAAAGACCAGAAATGATTCTCAATAGACTTATCCTTTTGATGCCTTGTATGAAAGCGAAGTATTTGAACCAATGTACCCTTTTACAGAGATTTTGCTATTGTAAATTTATAAAGGAAGTCTTTTGATTAATTCCGGCTACCAAGTTACCAAGTTACCCTACTAGGTCTAGAGAAAAGAATAACCTTAGCCTTAGCTTAGATAGCCTTTTAAAAACAATTTATATATAAGTCGATCTTCAGAAGACAAGTTCATTGGATATTTTTTATCCCAGTATAATGCCGTCACTTCACCTGCGTATACCTTTAGCCGCATTTCTATATTTGTCCAAATATTTGATGTATTCGCAAATATACGCCTTCCCTCATTGTCGCTCGGCATCACCGGCATCAATATGCATCTTATTTAAATCTGCTGATGTTTGATTAAAAACCGACAAGTGGACTAGTTGCCTATTTGTACTATTTGTCCTATTTGCGCAAATAAGGCAAATTAATAACCCACACATCGATTTGGCCAATACACGAATACGCTACGCCAGGTCAAGTGACGGTATAAAATTCAAAGACGATCAAAATAAAATTCCACTGAAGGTCATCAACAAACCAGCAACAAATTTGCGACAAAGGTGTTCGAAAACAGCCAAATCCCCGCTTAGCCTCATAAAGCTGTCAAAATAGATAAATAACCAAGAGTTCAAAAACTGACCACAGTATTCTTGTGTAATCGCCGACCGCCCCACCGAAATTAAGAAATTAATGAAGTAGGGAGGTAGTTCCTTTATGTTGGGCATTAGTGAGCTAGAATGGCCGGTAACTGTCACCTGCAGAAATAAAAAAGGAGAATAAAAAGGTAATTTTATTACAATAATCATAAGGAAGAGGAATGCTGTGAATTTCTTGCCTCTGCTAACATACAATGAAGCTGTGTTTGGGTTACTGTATTATTCGATAAAATATAAATATATACAGGGTGTTCCAATAAGCGCGCGGTGCTCTCTAGCGGCCTTAATTTTTAAACTAGAAGAAAATAGCTTCAACAAAAACGTTTCTTTTCAAATGGTCTACTTGTAGAAAATAATTTCAAAGATGGCGGACATCCGGATATACCGGAAGTAGGTATCAACTTTCTTATTTTAAATAGAACACCCTGTATATTATTATACGTTTTTGAATCCAGAATCTTAACCATAGTTTATGTCTACGCAGCCTGTTTTCAAAGTTATTCAGCAACCAAAGGAATTTTCTGATGTATATACATAAGAGTAGGTATTGCTTCGCAGGTCGTTCCTTATTATGTAACTGCTGAATTGATTTTAATGACATTTCGATACAGTATTATTACCAGAAAACAGAACAAAACATGTTGGATACCAAAAGTACTTCAATAAACACTATGCTTTTCAGATAATTACTATTTATTCCAGATTCAAGTTCAATTTCAATATTCACATATAAGACAGTACAGCGTCTGTGGGGTCAGCTAGTTACTAAATAATATGTCATGTCCTCATATAACCCCATTTCCTTTATTTTCCTATACATTCCTCGTATAAGACGTTAGACCGCCTATATGACTGTTAAAAATTCTAGTGCATCAGTTTGAACAAACTATTTTGAAAATAATTGGTTTAATAGAAGATTCCATAATTTTTCAACAGTGACCGCTCTCAATAAATGAAAAGGCCCATAATATTCCATATAAGCCTCCTTTCAAAGCCGTCCATCTATAAAGGCACAGGCTAGGTATATTACAACGAAAATTGGATTAATGTCTACCCTATTATAATAACCAACTAAATGACAATCTCCATTCTTAGACCCTCTATTCATGGGCAGGACAATGAAGCTTATAGAAGCTCGAATGGGCATATATTTCTGCCGAGCTGGTTCGAGCCTTAAAATTTTATAAACACACCGAGGTGGTCCCCGCTTATGCCATTTGGACAAATGTTCACGGGCTATTGATCAATGTTCTGCTCAATTGCGTTTCCACAGTCCACGGCCAGGTTGTGATGGTTAGCGGCTACTGTGGAGTGGTCATAAGATGTATGGAAGAATTTTACAAATAACAGGATTACGTTTTGCAAAACGGATATCTGTATTCGTTGTGTGCTTGACTATAGGTATGTGCGTCAAGTGAGCTGGAAAATCAACACAACGGTAGAGATGCATCGCAATTTACTGACTAATAAATACAGAGTGCCCACAATGTACGGAATAGAGATTTAAAGATTCGTAAAAGAAGCGGAGAGATTGAAAGAAATTCGAGTCTTTTCGTTTTTTCCCGAACTTGGGAAAAATTGGAAAAAACGCATATTATATACATTTTTTGAACTTAAAGGCCAATGACAAGGTAATATAGTTGTGAAATAAATGATTATTCGCGAATATAAATCGCTTTAATTAAAAAGCAAAGTTTATATATTATAATTATATATTAATACTTTATTTCATAATATTTAAAAAAAAGAAAAAACTCTGGTTAACAAAATATCATAAACTTTAGATACCTGTATAATCAAAAATACAGGAAAAAAAATTAAAAAGGACTGCCAAAGTAAGTAAAAGAACTTACTTGGGCAAAGCCGCCATTATTTCAAAATATATAAAAAAAGAAAAACTCTTGATTTTGTTAACAAAATAACAAACTTGGGAACATTTAATATAATAAACAGAAATTAACATTAAATGAAGCTTGGAAAGAACTGATAGAACAAGTAAAAAAAATATTATTTGGCCAAAGATAGAAGACTTAGAGGCTCTTCGTTGTCAAGATTTGAGTCTTCGGAGAAAGACTGGTTCTGATCTGCTTTAAAAGCGGAAGAGGTCTAGGATTGTAGAAAATTTCACATAGTTGTGAAACGGAAACGTTGTAACGCTGCATTTTATATTTAAATTGTGCAAAAACCTCCTTTACCTCCTTACATTAATATTCATATTAAAGTATTTTTTTATTTCTAAGGAAAATGCAATTTTCCCGAAATTTACCATATTTTACAATTTTTCTGGGAAAACCCCGGTTTTTTCCGCCACCCAATTTGTCCGGAAATGTTTAAACATTAGTCGAAATATAGGGTGTACTTCCGTAAGTAATGACTGTCTAAAACGTTGTTTATATAAGAGTTGTTTAATATTGTGTTGCTCATAGTGCGGCAGTATCCGATTGTTTCTGTTTTAGGCTCTTTTCAAAGACATAACATGCCAAATACAAAAAAAACTGTTATTTTACTGGGATTTAGAGCTCAACAGTGCTGTGATGTGTATACTAAACAGGCTACGAAAAAATGGTTTTCGTCATCCGCATAATAGCAGTATGTCATTGATATAAAGGATCTATATCTGATGACCTAGATAAGACCCTTGCGGGATTTTGTATTAAGTATCATGCACCCCCGGTGAAAGGGATTAAACAGAGTCCTCGTCATAAGTTCTTTGTGAACATTGAGAGGCATTGGACTATGTTCTTATGTCTTCCCTCCTGACCTACATTCAGACAGGAGCCGCTCAAGGAGCAGGACAGTCGAAGATAACATGCTTAGCTGTTTCCTGTGCATCACTCCACTTCCTGCATAAAGGATTTGCCACATCGACCCCCAATTTTTGCAGCACTGACTGAACGTCCAATGGCCAGTTATAAATCCAACCACCTTTCGTAGTTCCTTCCTAGACAATCTGAGAGCGTCTGCGGTATTAGAACACATTGCAAGGGTCACCTAGTGTATTAAAATTTCCGGAAAAATTGGGGTGGCAGAAAAAATCTAGTTTTTTCCCGGATAAATTGGAGAAAAACGGTAAATTTCGGGAAAAATTAATTTTTCATAAAAAAAATTACTTTAATATTCAGGGAGGTATACGTATTAAATGTTAGTCAATCTAAGAATTGTTTTAGAGACACTTTTAATTTAAAATCGGGCGTTACAACCCTGAAGACATTGTTGTTGGACGAAAATGAAAAATTTTCCTACAATGCTAGAGCTGGCTGAAATGGACACTGAGCATATTGATAAATTCTAGAATGGCAATGCTAGGGAATCAGAATCGGAACCAGATTCTTTCTCCGAAGACTCAGATCTTGACAATGAAGTGCCTCTAAGTCTTCTGGTTTTCGCCAAATAATGTTTTTTTTACTTGTTTTGTCAGTTCTTTTCAAGTCTTTTTTTATATTAATTTGTGGTTTCTATATTAAATGTCCCGCCCGAGCGTGTTTTTTTAAGTTTATCTTATTTTGTTAACCAGAGTTTTGTCTTGTTTTTAAATATTACGAAATAAAGATTTAATATATAATTATAATATATAATTTTTGTTTTTTACTAAAGCGAGTTATATTCACGAATATACATTTATCTCACAATTATATGAACTTGTTTTTAGATTTCTGGCTTCAAGTTTAAATGACTTATATTTTCCGTTTTGGAAAAAACGAAAAAAACCAGTATTTTTTTCCTATTTTTCCGGCTCTCTCCAAACCTTTAAATCTCTAGGGTCACCTAAGCATCCTCTTAAGACTGAAAATTCCCCACCACTCTGTCCCAGCGCTTCTAGTGCTCAGTTGACACCCAACTGGTGACAGCTGTCTGTTCCACGTTGTATGATATATCAATGGTTTTGGTCCAATGAGAAGTTGATATAGAAGTTTTAGAGCAGCTTTGAATTTTCTGAAGATACCCTGTATAGGTAAGGTGGTCGGCAGCCTCCAGCAAGTCTGGCGTGGAGTGCCGCTCCGCTGCGATACCTGTTGTAGTCGGTCGGTCTGTCCGCGGTCACAGGTGTACTATCGGGGCTGATGAAAACAGACATTAGGGAGATCAAAGTCGCCGCTTTGACCAGGCCGACTTTTCATTTCGTTAAATGTCCTCACGCCCACCTCTGGCACATCTCTCGTACACACAATCGGACCGACCGACCCGCTCCTCGTCGGACTTCGTTCCACCGTTAGAGCATAGATAGACGAGCGGAGATTCGCAGCGAATGTACTGCGTATTATATACAAGAAAAAATGGCAGCTATGTACTAAGATTCGTGTAGTTTTTAGCCTTTTAATATTTCCAATATAGCTTGAAGTTACACTGAGAAAAAGAAAAAATCAGTGTTAGCTGTCCTCCCACCTGTTGATTCACGGAATGGAGAAATTGTTTGCTGTATTCTGTATTTGTTGTTCGTTCTGTTTGAACGAACTTCATATTTACCCTTAGTGTTGAATTATTGACTAAGGGTTGCTATATTACTAATAAAATTTGAATTTTTTGATTAAGTTTTCGTAGTATATCTCTCGTCAAAATATACCTTCCATTAATGCATTCAGTGAAATAATAAAATTCACTTATAACCGCAGCGCCATCTGTTGCAACAATGGTTCAATCAAAATAGTCAAACATACATAATTTGTTTATTAAAGGATAATCGATACTGAAATTCCTCTCCATGTCATGAGATGTTGATTTTGCAATCACATTTCTGTTTTCTTCCTAGTGGTACCTGCTGCCACTACCACAGCTGACTCAGTACCCAGGAATTTATTCCTCGACCCCTGAGTGCGTCCACCGTTTCATTACGCAAATTCCAGCAAGACCGGACACCCACATAAGTGACAGCAGATGCCTTGACGAAATGTCATCCAATACCTTTCTACATTGTAGTGATGTAAACCGATAAGCGTGCTTTTAACACAGCATAATATCTCTGAGGATTTCCTAAATTAAAATGGTTCCCAAAAAATTTGACCTTGGGAGGGTTTATGGATGATTTAACGGCTGTGGAGATGCGAGAATGAAAATATCGATACCGGTACCAACTCGATATTTACCGGTACCAACTCGATATTTTCTAGCCAAATAGGCGCGTTTGGTTCGTACAGAGCATTTTGTGCAACTGATTACACCCCTCAATAATTATATAATTATTTTCGATACCGATACAAAAGTATCAATACCAGCTTGGAATGCCTCAAAAAGTATCGATGACAAAAATACTCGATATTAGTGCAGAAGTATCGAAGTATCGTTAGCATCCCTATAAAAAACCCTCCAAAAGTGGTGATGCGCGTGTAATTTCCGCCATCTTGAGTTATTGTGCTGGTTGTTTACTATGCTGTGCTTTTAATGTCTGGCTGTCAGCGGAGATAGTATTCCGCCCCCTAGGTCCCTAGATTTCGTGAATACAAGAGGCACAAGCTAAAATCCCGGATATTCCTGCGTGGTGTACCCCCAAGAGAGAGGAAGAGCTTTGATTTTGGTCCACAGACCCCAGCGCCGGAGCCTTCGTCGGTAATTGAGCCGTCTGTGTACCAGACTTGCCTTTCCTCCTCAAAAGGCCGCCTGCTGCTTGACCCCCACTCTTCCCTTGTACGAAGCTTCACCGTAAATTTGAAGTCGAAGCAATATGTAGGAGAAATTATATCACTCCTCATATGTGGAATAGGGTTGGTTCCTTTTGCAGTTCCAAGAGAATGGAAGAGTGTCTCCTGCCACAAAGGACGAACTGCCTTGACTCCACAGTCGCCCTTGCTTCCCCTTGAACTACCAAGTCAAGTAGATGAAGATTCAGTAGAGCTTCTAACGCTCTCAACGGAGACCTGCGTTCCGCACTTGTTATACTAACACAAGCCAAGCGTTGGATTTTATTGAGCGTTGCTTTGACTTCTTGTTGTTACACCCTTTTTAAAGAAATGTACACTACTACTACTACTATTCATCATTGTTAGTCAGAGCGGTCCGGAGGACCTTTGCTCTTAGTTGCAGTCATGTCGGTCGATCTGTCGGGTCTGGTTACCGAGGGACCAGACAAAGTCATGGAGAGAAATGTACACACTGTTGTTTGTGTTTTCCTGTTGTTTCACCTTTTTTAAAGTGGTTAATGTTTCTACTTGAGCTGTAAGCGCTGTGACCATTTTCTTTAAAGCAAGTGTATCGAACACGTTCAGATATCCACTTTTCGACTGTTCGTCGAAGACCGTTCGAAAATTGCTTTTAGCTGGCAACGAGATAATATATTGTGCTCCATTACAGCTGCGACACCATACTCGGGAACTAAACTGCACAGGCATAAAAGTGCTTGCGCTTGCAACAATTTTTCACGCGGTCACACTCCTTTATCAGTGCCATCGGGAAAAAGGATGCTTATTGTTTTTCACTATTTCTCAGTGAAATTCACTAACAGCCTGCGTCCATTCTTACTGTGCGTCATAGCGGTTAATTTGAGCAAACAAGGAGTAACACCACATATTTGTTACTCGTATCATAAGTTTCAGGTGAAGAAATGGCATAGATTAGTAAATAGGTGGAGAACTTCTTAGTTGCATACACAATATATATATACACACAGTTGGCAAGCAGGGATGTAGAATGCCGATATACATTAATAGGTTCCAGAGATAACACAATATCTCATACCTTCCACTTCCTTCCTTTAGACCACGCGTTCCACAGAGATGCAAGCTGTGGCGATTTCAAAACCGAGTTAGCGACCAAAAATCGTAGTTGGGCGATTGGCGAGTTTTGGTGGCGCAAAACACACACTGAGTTGGCGGCTTTTGGCTATTTCTAACTTCTGTTTCATTGGTTTTCCCCTCCAAAAGAAGGGCTATCTGCAAGATATTGACACTTTGGACATAACGATAGTGACTCTTCAAGGGGAGAGAGCAGGCAGGTAAAATTGGTCGACCTTCGTCTTCGTTATTGGGCAACATTTACCTATAACTAATTACTGCGCATGCTCAGAATAGCCATGGAATTCGTTATTTCTAGTGATCCAGAAACGCCCCAAAGTCTTAGAATTGGCAATTAACAAATTACACTTAGAAGTTTTGAAATAAATTGATCTCACGGGAAGTTGTTTTAATTCCAACCAGGCAGACAGAGAGTTACTTACTATTTTTTATTGAAGTGAAAAAGTACGTGGTAATGTTTCTGTATTTTCAACTGTACACACATTACCACCCATACCTTCGTGGCCTGGTACCCAACTGAGATGTACAGCGTTGCACGAAGCTAGTAAGCTGAGAATGTTGAAACGGTTCCATAACAGTTTTGATGTAATCTCGTTCAGAAGTCCAAGGCCTTTTAAGCGGCCTTTAAGTCCGAGAGGATCACAATAATAGTCCTTAAGTGTCAACTACACGCTAACAGGCCGGCTTGTCATAAGCCGACGAGCCTGGGAGTGCGCTAATAGTCAAGTACACACATAATTTCAGACTTGCTCACTAGCCAGGTAGTTGGCGTGTGAAGGCCACCGTCGACATCTTCAAAACCAATGCCACTAGCTACCTCTGCACAAGCTACTGTGAATAGACGTAGCTTGTTTACAAGCTTGCTCGTTCAAAAGCCGGTGAGTGGCGAGTGAAGTCTCCAGCAGTTCACCTTTTTCCAGGGCGTTTTTACAAGCAGCTAACGGAGCGAGCACATCGAGTACACTAGACTAGTTTTACGAGCTGCTTGTGAAAAAGCTGGCTAGTAGCTTGTGAACTCGCCCCGTGTACTTGAGGCTTTACTTTCTACAATAAAAAGGGCCTTGGCCGCAGGCTAATCATAAGATAATTTCAGTTTGACGTATACTTTTGCAGGTCCATAGGACAGGAGTGACCCTCACTCAGAAAATATGTCATACTGGGGGTTTAGGTTTTCACTTTTACATTGGCGAAGTCGCCATTTCTGGCGATTTTAATTGATGTAGGGCAAAGATTGCCATTTTCATGCCTACAACTGGCTACATCAGCGCGCTCCACCGAAACTACTTTCTTACTGCACCTGGCTGTGAATGTCGTGGGAATATAGAATGTCTAAGAGGTTTTTAACTAATGGCTTTTCCGGTAATTTGCCTTCTCTGTTAGTTGCTTTGGAGATTTCACACTCTAGATCCAACTTAGCCAATCATGTATAACAGTTAGAGGATCTACTATATAGTCGCTCTGTTAAATGATGTTTTTGAGGTAAAGCTGTCAAAGCTGATACTCCGAGAAATCCCTTTTGCTGTAAGAAAACCTAATAAAATTTGCTATGCCTTAGTAATAGCCCGCATCAGAGCGGAAAACACAAGAAGCTGACGAGATTAATTCCCCTGATGACAGCCCGAAAGCGCAAATTCCAGTAATTACCACGATCGCCGCGAGAGCGCGTCAATAACAATTTTCAGATTACCGTAAGGAAATCCCTCTCCTGTGGGCAGCAAAAAAACTTGTCACCATTAAAGCCCAATTTTTCCTCAGAAGATGCTATCGGTGTCCGGCGCGGTTCACAAAACCTGTGCTATGAATATTTAAACAGTTCATGAAAGGAATCTAGATACAGCGATAAGTTAATAATACAGATTTAAGACGAATTTTCACATGTATTAAAGGCATTAAAATACATTAAAGGTGTGTAGGACGAAATGTAACCGACACCGTCGCTCTATAGATGATACTTATCTCACGGTTTTTGACGTAAAGCCAGTCCGAATAACATTATACATCAGCCGAGACATCAGGTTCCTTTTTTGCCTTTTACGACGGTCCCTCGGCCAGAGCAAAGAGGCCGACACACAAAAACGGGCTCAAGTAGTCCTGACAACGGAGCCGAAACGATCAACTCTACGACCGTCCGTCATCTCGTATGCAGAAAAGTGTTGGCTTTTAATTTGGGGATTGACGACCGCGATTGATGAGCATCGCCCTACAGGTGGGCTACAAAGGTCAAACTAATAATGGTAACAGTAATAACTGGCTGTAGGATGGCCAACTCTTTACAGAAACTGACGGTTTTATGCTTGCTATCCTGGCCAAACGATTGTGACACGAAACTACATGAAATATATAATTGAAGATCCATCCATAACCGACGATAACTGCAGAAAGTGTGACAAACAGAAAGAAACAATAGACCACATAACAAGCGCATGCAAAACTCTCGCTGGAACCGAGTGCACAGCTAGACATAACTCTGCAGACAAAGTCATACACCGACACTAGCCACAACAAACACTCTAATAGAAAACACAGATGCGTATTACAATTACATACTCAGTACTCGAAAACAATCAATACAAACTATGCTGGGACGTTGAAATACATACAGACAAGACTATTCCAGCAAATAGGCGAGATATAGTTATTCAGTCAAAGGCAGACAAAGTTACCTATTTGATAGATATTGTTATTCCCAACGATACGAATATCCAAAACACCTACGCTGGGAAGATATCTAAGTACACTCACCTTGCGATTGAAATAGGACGACGCTGGAAGCAAATCGTCCACCTAATTATGTCGATCTCTGGCCTTACACCAAACACTTTTACACCACACCTACAACAATTAATACTGGGCGAAAGGTTACACAAAATATTTCAAAAGTCTGTAATCCTGAAGACATGTAATATCTGTACAACCTTTCCTAAATTCAGCACAGCCCGTAAACATTTGTTGCTACCGCAGTCATGCGAGATTAGCTTGGAAAATCAGGATAATAACTGGCTGCAGGATAGGATAGATAGACTCTTTCCAGAAACTGAGGGTTTTATGCTTGCTGTTCAGGACTAAGTGAGAGCGACACGAAACTATATGAAATATAGAATTGAAGATCCATCCATAATCGACTTTAATTGCAAAAAGTGTCGCCAACCGGAACAAACAATAGATCAAACAAAAAACGCATGCCAAACTCTCACTGGAACCGAGTACACAGCAAGAAAACTCTACAGCCAAAGTCATATACCAGCATTAGCATTAGACAACAAACTAATAGAAAACACAGATCCATACTACAACTACACACCGACATCAGTCTCGAAAACAATCAATTCAAACTATACTGGGAAGTTTAAATACACACATCAGATACGATTACCCCGGCCAATAGGCCAGATATATAACTTTTCAGTCAATAGCCGAAAAAGTCACCTATTGGATATATCTATTGCCATTCCCAATTATATGAATACATAGACCTTGCCATAGAAATAAAATGACTCTGGAAACAAAATACAGTTATTATTGTCCCCCTCATTATGTCGGTCTCAGGCCTTATTACACCAACACATTTACACCACACCTGCAACAGTTAGGTCTGGACGAAAAGTTACACAAACTATTCCAAAAATTTGTAATCCTCAAGACCTGTAATATTGTACGGTCCTTCCTAAATTCAGACCAATAATAATAGACTTGACACAGTCCATCAACACTTGCTGGTACCGCAGTCATGGGAGAGTAACTTAGAAAGTAATAATAATAATTGCAATTTTTTCAGGCTATTGAAAATAAAAGAGAATATATATAAATGTATGTATAATAAATTTATCCCAATGCAGCTGAAAACCACAAGAGGACGTTCGCTCAAAAGAGCTCTTCCAGTTAACTCTTGATGGGAAAAATATTAAATAATCTATAAGGAACATTTACAAAAAAACGTTTTATTACAAAATATAATAGTTACATAATAATTACCTGCACGTGTAAAAAAGAAAACAATAAAAAAAGATGAGGATTTGATAAAAAAATTGTATATAAAAAACTACGACCATTAATAGCAAACAATGGATAAAATAAATTTCTTTAGTGTAAGTTTAAATTGCAGAACATTTATTTTTTCTTTCAAATACAGGGGTATAATAGTGTTGTATTCCTTGTGTAACTTATATGTAAAGCTTTGTTCGTAGAAAGTTGTTCTATGATAAGGCGCGGATATTAAACCTTTGGTTCTCACATTTATATTGTGGACATCTTGTTGTATGCGTAAATTGGTTGCCTTAGAGTGATTATTTTATGATATAAGCAGAGATAAACTATTGTTCGTCTACTAGCCAATGTTCAACCAATCAAGCTTCTTTAGCTTGTAGCTCACCCTGTCATACTTACGAATGCCATATATTAATCTTACACATGACTTTTGGACTCTCCGTATTCTTGCAGAAGTTGCGCTATCAATATGTCAATCAATGGCACTCTAGCTGTATGGCACATCGAAAAACGTTCTTATTATTAATTCGTACACTCTGACTAACTCAACTCTGATTTTTTTAGACAATAGTAGCACTCATAGTCAGGGCCGTATATAAGGGGGGGGGTTGGGGGGTTCAAACCCCCCGTCCCATGAGAATTCCCATGAATGAAATAACTACTAAAATAATACAAAATAACAATAATCAAGGATGCTTACTCCAAGCTTAGTGATTTATTCTACTACTAACCAAACCCTCGGCGCTCATAACACACTAGCAGCGATTCAATCTATACAGATTTGAAGCAAATTAAGACATTACACTTTCTTTTATACATGAACCCCCCCCTAAGGTCACCATGAACCCCCTCCATGGTCAACGCCTGGCTACGGCCCTGCTCATAGTTACACTCTAGCTCCGACTTAAATGCATTTTACGAGTTCACAACATGTCTTTTAAGACATTGTGACTATGATGATGAGCACTCATAGTTGCTAAGTGGAATAGGTACTCCTAAATTTGATAAAAATAGTTTTATCTCAAGTAGTTGATTTACCGCTTGACGTTTCTTAGAAAATAATCATTGAAATGTCAATGTCAAAGGTTTGAAATGATTAAGGGCCATATTGATAGTCATCTCTTGAGTAATGCTTGAGGTTCCCTGGAGTCATACTCAAGGGGTACTTAAGGTAACCTCAAGTGTCTCCTTTTTTGGGTGTCTGTTCCCTAGACAACATCCACGAGATGGTGGGCAAACATTTGGCGATGTTTATCATATTTCAAATATAAGCAATTTGTTATGCCTGTGCCTACGCATTTTGATGTTTTCTGTTATCTCCTTTTGTTCTGTGCCAGCATTTCGTGTTTTTTCAGGATATGGCAGAAACTGACAACACCTTACTCCAAAATTATCCTACAAAATCGCCTCGACTGCAACGAAATGTCATGCTGACATGTTATGTTGACATTTCGTTATTTAAGTATTACTCAACAGAGCCTTACGTAAGGGACCCTCAAGTATAGCTGTCGAAACAAAAAACATACCTAAGGGACCCTTAAGTATCGACTATGGATAAGGCCCTTAAGGTAAATTTCACAATGAAGATTGATTGGGTGGCATAAGAAGTTTAATGACGGTTGTAAATCAGTGTGATGAAGATGAACCTCGTTCCGGTTGATCACAAACTACAGGAACTGCTACAAAAATTGCAGAAATTAACGACCCAGTTCAAAGTGATTGCAGGATTAGCACAAAACAAATTTCTGATAATGCTAATTTGTCCTACGGTTCTAAATTGTTAAAGCTAGCAAACTTCAAAAAACTATCTTTGTCCCAAAGAACGGAAAAACACCAAAACGGATTTCTCTCTCCATGCACACATAAAAATAGATTCTTGGACGAAGAACATATACTATCATTCAAGTATACCATGTCTTCCCATATACGCAAGGCCGTAACTATCTTAACTTTCATCCAATATTTCCTATAATCTTGGCGCAAACAGTTCAATATTTTGGTTTTCTTAGAAGAAGCATTTAAGGGTATCTCTTTAAGCACTCGGCAAGTTTACGTGCGGTATCTTCAAAGTTCAAGTTGAAAAATACCGATTACTACAGAATATAAAAAATATGTGCCTGTAATTTAGAAGAATATGCTACGGTCACCTGTCTGCCATTACTTATATTATTCCTTTCACAACTACTTACGTAAATAAGTTGCATATCAGATACTTGGTTGTTACATACAAGGACCCCACAACCCCAACACCGCAACAATCCTTTCATGAGAGTACAACAATACAACACACAGACAAATGTTGAATTATGAATTATTAACAAACAGCTATGCTATGAGACCTGTGGCGATCTGTCAATGTAGATGAACTAAGAATATGTGTATTCTTCATGGAAGTAGCTGAGCTCCTCAGTTGGAAAATATATGATTACAAAAATTTTATAAAATACTTGGTCGAACATTTGAGTTGTTGAGAAAATTATATTCTGTATTTCTTTAGAGTGGGTATTGAAATCAAAAATGTACTTTTCTTGGTTCAAATTAATTTCCTTATTAAGAAAATTTGCTCATAGTGAGGGCATATATTATGTTCTTTTCTTTAGTATATCTTTACGAGATTATCAGACTTTTTAATTAATATTATGTTTTTATGTGTGTATTTTACAAGCTTTTCATTTTTTTTCATGTTTGTGTTAACTTTACCTGGATCTAACTCATTCAAATACGTCATCATTAAACTCATGAAGCGCATCTCCAGTAGCACCAAGAAAAATGCCTATCGTCATTTGTGTGGGGTGTAAAAAATTGATTACGGGGCATAATCTCAAACAAAGGCTGGTACGCGACGTCCTAGAAGCTGGTATCCGTGAAATCATAAATTATACGTATGTAAGAAAAAGTTATCCAGGATTCATAAGAAGTTAATCAGCATGAACCGTGCAAATCAGTGCCGCCTAAGTACCGCTTGTTACACTAAAGATTCTTGCAATTGTGGATGATTCAGCAGCACTACTCGGCACGGTTCAAAATTTTAGCTACCTCCTGGAGTTCCTTGTTTGATCTGATTGAGGTTCTTAAATTGTATGCGAGATCGGCAGGTTTATCACATCAGAGGTAACACTCAACCAAATGTGACAAATGTAATTTGCAGTATACACTGATGGCTCCACAACAAGGGAAGGCACTGGATGTGCTGTGTACTAGATATCTAAACCTAAGAACAAATTGGACTGTGGGTGAAAATGCCAGTTTCATTCAAACGGTACTGGCTGGCATATCGATAGCTGCTAAGGAACTAACCAGGAGAGATGAATCTGGCAAGACCGACAGCAGACAAGCACTTCTAATCCTGAAAAGCCCTTGCGCCACAACAGGGCTAGCAATGGAATGCCACCAATTATTAGTCCGTGCATCAGACAAAAACAATATTGTCCTGAAGTGGGTTAAAGGGTACAACAACAGGAAAGGCAACCGTATAGCGGACCGTCTAGCCAAGAAGGCTACTGACCAAAGGATTTAAGGACCATGTAACTTTTCAGGAATGACGACAACTACAATTGCGGAAATAGCCAAAACATACTCCCATGTCCAAATGGTAAAATGATGCGAAGAGCTACAAGGATGCATATGGCTTTGGCATGGCAACATCCAAGAAGTACTTGTCAAACCCACGTCTCATTGTAGGATTCCTGACTGGTCATTGTCAACTCAGGTAGCACCTCCATATTATCTTCTCTTAGACAGTGTGCGTTCGGGCGAGTCTGGCCCACATAAGGGAGATGTCTCCTAACGAGTTGTCCATCTTCCTAAAATTGGCAGGTTGGACGATGACCTGAGGAAACAATTCCCTGGGAGAATGAAAAATGGATCAGTGCGCAGTACAGGGGGACTACTCACCCTCCCCATTCAACAGATACAGATACCTCCGAGCTTTCTTGTTTCCGACAGAAAATAGAAGAAGTCTGGGTAGGTTGATATTACCATATCACTATCATTCTAGGAGACGGTACGTCAGCGACAGCAAAATGCCTCACATATTAACGTAGATATCAAAACAATTGTCGAGTGGGGATTAGTAAATAAAGTACAGTTTAACATACAGAAAGCTCAGGCGACAACACTGACAAAGTAGTCTCACGTTGGCTTACCAACTGCGGAAATGGAGGGTAACCCAATAGTCGAGTCACCTTCCGTCAAGCTTTGGGGATCAACATCAACAACAACCTGTCATGGCGTGACCACGCCGTCAGTATTGCGAAAACGGCATCCCAGAAGCTTGGAGTTTTGTTACGCTGTAGGAAGCTGTAAACACCAGAGCAACTATTAATTCTCTACAGATCCGACCATCGTTGGAGTATTGCTCTCATGTATGCGCTCCGAAGCACTCTCTGAAGCTTCTGGATATTTTCCAGAAGAGAACAAATAAACCAACCGATACGCCAAACCTCACAAAGGACCTTCAGAGCCTAAAACGAAGAAGTGTGGCTGACCTGTCCCTGTTTTACAGATTCTATCACGGAAGGTCTTCGCGTGAGCTCTCCCAGATAATAGCACCGAAGGCCGTCCGAACGAGGAACACTCTGCGAGCTCATCCTTACCAGGTCGAGGTCCCTACTCGTCGAACCTGTCTCCTCCAGCATTCCGTCTTTTGAAGACCTACTACGCTGTGGAATGAGCTGCCGGGGAATTTGTTTCCCGACGGATTGCCAATGTGGTCGACACTATTCCCGACATACGCCCATTTGGCTTCTCATGCAAAGTATTGGAACGCCGCTAACGAGTCTCTGGATGGTCTCGAGACGTGCTTTTTTAATTGCATGCCATGCGATCCGAATGGAACTGTAGCATCCCCAAATGATACTTAAGTGTCTCAACTGCAAGAATACATTCTTGGAGATGTCTCACTTTCCACAAGTAGTTTAATGGGAATCCTGCTGAGCTGCAGCACCAACTTTGTCACTCAGTTCTGAGGGATCCTTGGGCGGATATATAAAGAGCCCAATGGGTCCCCAGTATGGAGTTGCAAGAGAGCTATTGGTGGTATAGGGAACGTAAACAAAAAATACGGAACACCTAGTATCCTCCTTTCAAAAACTTTACGTAATGTAACGGCCAAGTTGTAAGAAAAAACACGAAAACAAAAAGAGAATAAAATGAAAGAAAAAGGTTTTCAAGTCATGGGTGCGAGAACTGCTATGGTTCAAGATACTTGCTCTTATTAATTCGATTTTTCCTCCAAAAGAAAAAACCAACTAACCACAGAAGATTGTGTAAGTAGCCCTTAAAATTAATTAGTCTGGTTAAATTCAGGAGTCCAATGTAGCGTTGTAAGTTGAATACTTTATATTTATTCCCTGGCACCTAATGATAGCCATAAGTTATGTCGGTTCACTAAAAAGCATAACAAATTAATTACACCAACAAGATTATACAGTACCCATTTAATCACAATGATTATAGGGGATTACGTCAAAGGTCAGAAAGTTAAATTACTTCCAACCTCTGCCTCTAATAGAATACAGGGCATGTTTAGAAGCCAAGCGATTCTCAGGTAATTGATACAAATGTGTTGTTAATAACCATGCTCTGTAATTTTCTACAAATAGGATATTTCTCTAATGTGATGATCATCATGTTTCACTGATTGCGGACTTGTTTTTCATTCACTACGTACGAGTTATAAATAAAGTCGACAGAGAGGAAAAATCTTCCTTAATAACAGTAAAGCTCGTACAGTAAATAACTCACTATAGACACTCACTCTAAGCCCTGTAGACTGTGGAGATCGGTCTGTTTTAAGAGCACCTACATTAAAAAAATAACGCCAATTGTTTTGGAAACGCTAATATCAGCAACAGCACAAAAACGGCCTCAAAAATGGACCCCGGTGAACAATGGAAGAGGCGTAATATAAAGCCAGAAGAGCCAATAACTGATCGACTCGTACGCATGCATACTCTTGTAAGGTGTAAAAGTTTGACAAAAATTTGATTCGAGCTCAAATTTAACCGATTTTTAGGTACGTGATACTACGTACTACAGAATTAAACAACAAAGCCATCAATAAGCTTCAGATGTTAGTGTTTTCTATGAATGTTGCTACCCACTATTAAGAAATACAATAAACAGTATGGTAAAACTATTGTGAATTGAATCACCTAAAAAACTTGGGCCTGACCGAGAATCGGTGTTCTCTTTGAGAAGCATCGGGGCATGACAGATATTCACTTTTGATTAGGAGATTAATAATTCATATAGATACAAAGGCTTTTAATATATGTTTGTCTTTTCGTCGTTCAACAAATTCTACAATCAGTATGCACGCCACTTATTTACAAGGGATTTTAGAAATATTTCATGGTCTAGGATATGTAAAGTGCGAGGTAAAGTGGTACCTACCTGTTGCAAATCACAGTAATGCAGCTAGGACGACAATTCACGAGTTCCAGAATAACAGTTACGATTAACTGTCAAAATCATAAACAAAACAATATACGCCAAGATCCAAGATATTTGCAGCAAACTCCCCTATAAAAGTCCCATCCAGTGCCTAGTTACCATCCATGCCGAGAGTACCCCAAGCCATGAGCGAAATAACGTTCAAATCAAAAATAGTTCGGAAGGTGCTGCAGACACTTGATATTAATAAGGCGAATAAGCCCGACATGATCCCCTCCAATGTTGTGAAGAAGTGCGCACCAGACCTCGCTCCCATATTTATCCGCCTCTTTCGGATGTCTTACGATTCCGACATTTTCCCGAAAGACTGGAAAACAGCTAGCATCCAGCCGGTGACAAGAAAGGGATCCAAACCTGATCCGACCATCTACAGACCTACAGCTCTGCTCTCTGTAATCAGTAAAGGGATAGAGAAATGCGTCAACCAAGAGCTCATGAAATACCTAGAGCTCCATCACTTAGTCAACGGCAGACAATATGGATTCCGACACCAAAGATCAACTGGAGATCTCCTGGCTTACGTTACACATGTGTGGAGTAAACTCATCCAGTCATTTGGTGAGGCTCATGTCGTTGCTCTCGATATTTCAAAGGCATTTGGTCAACTGTGGCATGCAGCTCTCCTAAACAAGCTCCCCTCTTACGCGCTCCCTGTTAGGCTCTGCGGTTGGCTCGCAGACCTCCTCTCAGGTCGGAAAATTTCTGTCGTGGTAGACGGCTTTTCCTCTTCTTTCCATAGCATCAATGCTAGGGTTCCCCAGGGATCGGTATTGGCTCCAAGATTGTTTCTGCTTCACACTAACGATCTACTCTCTAGCACTACGAATCCAATCCACAGTTTTGCAGATGACAGTACGCTGCATGCTGGCATCATGAGCAATAGATCAATCTCTGTGGTCGAGCTGGAATGCAGAAGACTGGCAGTGGCAGCTTCACTTTTAAAGGATCTCGATACCATTACCGCTTAGGGGCTCAAGAATCTGGTAAAATTCAATGCTTCCAAGATCCAGTATTGTACGCTATCAAACAAGAAGTACCCAAGCCAACACCAGGTTCTAATGAACAACCAGGCCCTGCCAAGGAGACACTCCTTCAAGTTGTTAGGAGTTAACATTGCAGAAAATCTGATCTGTCACGAACACGTAGCGTCAATTGCAACAGCCGCTGGTAAAAAGCTTGGGTACCTATTTAGAGCCAGAAAGTACCTCTCACCATGTAACCTCCTCACGCTATATAAGACCTGACCTGGAGTATTGCTCTCATGTCTGGGGAGCTGCTGCCCCTACTACCCTGTCTATACTTGATGCCGTCCAGAGAAGGGCAATTCGACTAATTGGCGACTCGGCCTTAACGCGCCACCTCCAGCCACTTTCTCACCGGCGTGTTGTTGGTGACCTCTCGCTCTTCTACCGATATTCAAACGGAATCTGCTCCTCTGAGCTGTCCTCTATCGTTCCGCCGCTCACCGCTCCTATTACGAGTAGATGCACCCGGCGACCGCTGCATCTCATCCCAAGGCGGTTGTTTTTCATACATCAATAACCGAGCGGTTCAACCGCACATTTATTCCTAGGGTATCCAAGGCTTGGAATGGGCTGCCAGGAGATGTATTTATTGGGCCTGCGGATATTGGCCCATTCAAATATACCGCGTTAACAAACTTCCCCTAACATAATCCTTTCACAGCAGCCGCGGTATACTCTGGTATCTATGCTCTGCCTACGCGGTCTGCTCAGTAATAAAAAAACAAATGCTTATTTCCTCCAATTTTTGCAGCAAAAACTATAGCTGAATTCATAACTGTAATAAAAAGTTGTATTATACCAACACTAGCCATGTGTCATGAGCGATATTTCACATACTGGGATTAGTTCACAGATTTTCAAACATCACATATTATAATTATATCACGGCTGTTCCTGTATTTCCAAACTAAGCGTGCTTTGATACGTGATTTTAACTTTAAGCATCTCATTCACTTGAGTCATCGCGAGTATTGTTATAATTGTGCTATCGCTGTGCTTAGAAGTTGAAACTGTTAGCATCAGCTCAAATCAATATAGGTATGCGATATTGTACACAATCATAACTAGTTAAGAAATTGTCTATACGAACATATACTATATGTCATCTATACTGTCTGTTTATGATGGAATTCGACATAGCTACAAATATAAAAATATATCAGTTATACGCTAACACCTGATATAATATTCAAGACAACGCAGTGGCAAAGCACATGTGAAACTTTGAACTTTTTTGAACCCCCCAAATTCACCTTCAACATTGTTTGCATCTCCCTCATCGTTTTCTCTAAAAATCCATTTATTTTGATATCAATCTAATACTTTTATTTCAATAAATTCGTTAACTGATAAGTCATTACGCGCGCCGCTAATGTATTTCCTACAAATAAATGGGTAGTCAATGGACCTATATTTAACAAAATATAATGAATAAAATTGAATAATCTTAAATAAATACATATAATTAATTATTCTTTTAGAAAAAACTGACGCACCAAACACTGACGTGTATACTGCTAATACGCACATGTCTTTGATTATTACGAATTTTGTTGGTAAAAAATCCCCAAACGCGACAAATCCGTTGCTTTTAAAACACGTTCAATGACCGAGATAGGTAGAAAAAATCCAACAGAAAGAAAGGGGTGTTATTTGGAACAATAATAATTATTAAGAATCCTAGTCTACCAGAAACCAGACACGACCATACAAAAAACTTCTAAGCACCTGAAAAGTCTTTCTTTTGGACTACCGAATGTAATGTTCAATTTTTCTCTATACGCATCACAATTTTTAGACTTTCCGGAAAAGCCATTATATGAGCGTAAATTGCAGTGATTGGCTTGATGAATTAATCAATATTTTATTGCCTTTACGTAATTGTAAAAGTTGTTTTAATCCTGAAGCAACGAGAAGAATGAAAGTCTCTTTGGACTACTTAGAGATGCAAAAATGAAGATTATATGCACTCGCTTGCCTCTTTGCATGAAAATGTTTTTTCTGTCTTATAGTGAACTTAAACTTGGCGACACCATTCAGTATGGATATCGATTAATCGGTAATATGTATTTTTTTTTTAAAGAAAAGCATTTGTTCAGCCAAATATAACAACTACTTGGCCATATTTGGACAATGAATGGCTATGAAGGGAAAAGACTGGAAGCGATGGGTATGACGCTTTCTCGAAATGTTTTTACTGTTTTTGGTTAGCGTCAAGTCACGTAAAGCTGCTCAAACAAGATTGAATCCACAATCTCCCCCTTTTTTTCTATAATTTTCATTTTACAACAGTATAAGCCACCACGATGCGTGTGATTCAGGGAATCATTGTTTCCGAGTTATTTAGCTCGTCTATGAAACAAACCTCTGGGTTATAGTGCTGCAGACATGGTTGCAGATATACGGGGTGTTTCTAAATATCGTGTACAAGCGAAAGAAGGAAATTCTTTATTTTTTTTTATAACTGAAATATCAAATAGACATAGGTCCGCAAACTCTTCGTTACCGATCTGCAAGGTGTTGAAATTTCAATATTTTTCAGTTTTTTCTTAATAACCCTCTCAATTTTATAGGTATTTAGCCCAAATTTGGAATATAAGATACGTAATAATATAAGAGTTCCATGGTTGCACATGTCAAACGGTTAGCAAAATCTACAAGGTGATATTTTTTAGGGGTCGTGCACCCATTTCTTACCCTGAACTTCTATTTTTACACTTTGCAACTCTAAAGTTACGATTTAAAACACTACATGTCACATTTGATAAAGCAAAACAGTGATCCAAATAAAGCCGCACCCTACTAGAGACCATATTTCAAATACATTATTTTGATCTACCTAATAACACAGAATCCTGTTTTGTTTTTTTTCTCGATAAGGATCGGAGATATCAAATAAAATTACAAGAGATCAAGAACTTTTTAAATAAGATGGAAACATTATTTTTTTTAATCTACCTGCGGCGCACTGCAAAAGAGTTCAGGGTAAGAAAATGGGGCATCAGCCGTATGACCCCTGAAAAAATAACACTCTGTAGATTCTGGTAACCGTTTGACATGTGCAATTAAGTGATTTTTGTTGCGTATTTCATATTCCAAATTTGAGATAAATACCATGAAAAACGGATGAGGAAAAGACTGAAAAAATATTGAAATTTTAACACCCTGTAGATCGGTAACAAAGCGTTTGCCGTTTATTTAAAATTTTGGTTCTTAAAAATACAGAGGAATCTTCTCCTTTCGTTTGTACATGATATTTAGGAATACTCTGTATATTATGTTGCCCAGCCATGTTTTGCATTACAATACAATAGTCATTATGATTGGACGATAGATGACAGCGTTGTAATTACATGTGGAACCAGAAGTGTTTAATCTGCTACTAATCTCTTCTACAGCCATGGCTTTAAGAATAAAAATTAAATATTTGTATATAGGTGGGACGGTGTAGCAATTGGCCAGTGATACCCTTCGCTGACTTCTTCGGTCTGTGTTAGTTTATTCTATTGTCATTCCACTTTCACAACATTGATAAATTTATATCCAGGAGAGAATATAAACTGTATGAATTCAGGAAAAGTAACCTAAGTATTCAAGACGTAAAGACCAATATTCACAAGTATCACTAGATTAGATTGATTTTGATAATTCTTTGAGGCTTAAGCTCTAAATTCTACAAGCTAGTTAAGCTTCAGAGCTGAATGTTCTACTACATATTCTGTGTTGAAGGTTCTGGAGTACCTGGTATATATTTAAAAAACAGGAAACAAAAGACAAGACCTTAGAGAACAGCAGAACTACAAAATGCTTGAGATGAAGTCAGACTCGGTGTGCAACAAGGGTTAGACCTAGGGCTACTGCTTTTTCTTCTCTGTATCAATGATATAAACATAATGACACTTCATTAGTGCTGGAAATATTGAAGTGCTGACCGGCTAGCAACTAATGTGAAGAGTTTACCTGACAAGTGCCAGTGTAATAAACTGAATTTTGACAAGACTGTGACTGACTATCTGCTTCAGCCTGAGTGAATTCCAGTGAGATAAACATGAGAGCGCAAGGTTTCTTGGACTTTAACGACTTAAAAGTTATTTGGTTGCTACATGCACTATGTTCATGATATATTCCAATTAGTATGTGTTATAATACTGTATATATTTGCAGTGGATAGTCTTGGTAGCAGGGAAGGGCTACAGAGACGATGTTAGACGAGCATTTATTAGTCTTGTATCGTATAGACAATGAATGTATTTTGTTCTGTTGCAAAAATCGAAACAAATGTACTGTAATTACTGTTTCGTCTAGATAGTGCCATTAGCCCAAAACGTCTGCTTCTTTATATCATCTTTTTACAACAGACTGTAGGTATAGTAGAAGCGATGTCTGAGGAGAGGTTCGGTGTCTCAATAGAAAAAAGCGTTGACAGAAAGAGTCTACGTATAGAGTTGATGAATTTTGCAGTATGGTTTTAAGGTTTAACGAATATTTTATGTGACATGGGAAATGTGTTTGTTATAATTCTATGTGATCATGTACTTTTTATACAGTTATAATATAATTACATAGTACCTAATACTTCTTTATATGGAACTGTATGGCATGGGTACTGGGTAAGAATGTTCTGTGACATTCGCTCGGAATATATTGAAATTAAGGGTTTAAATTTAAATGTTTCTTAGATGGATTGTACCATCATGTTCCCCTGTCAGTATTTTTCAACTCCGTAAGCAAATTTTATAATGTTGGGTATGCTACTATACTCTAGTAGTCAAAATCGTAGGGAAAGCAGCGTATTTGCTCTGTAGTAACCCATAACCATCGAGCAACAAACTCCAGGACCTTACCTTGGAAAGGGTATCCGGCGAAGTAGGGCGACATGTTCAAAGCAGAAACAGCCATGCGGGGGGCCGATGATTGGCGATTCTCACAAATTTGCGCACCTTCAACTCTGTCCACGCACTAGAACCAAGCCACAGAAAGTACCTGGACCGATAGTTACTATTGAACCACTTGACGTATACTGACCCATCCAACTGGAGAGAACCGTGTGGGTTCCCCGACGGTTTTCAGGGCGGTACCCGGACCGAATACCATTGAAGTTTCTTTTGTTGCTGGGTTGGCAGCCGTGCGATTGGTCGATGGTCGGATGGGCGTGGCTTAGGCTTATAACCATAGCCTTATGGGACTCCGGGACCACCCTTGGTGACGGTCGGTCTGCCAAGTGTGGGATTTTTTTATGCTGATATTTTATGTGGAGCGGCAAGGAGTTTGATGGAAGAGATGGAATGCGACGCTTTCATTGAAGACCGTCGGCTTTGGTTTAGGGTTGTTTTAGATATTTTAAGTAGGTTTGGGTGTCGCTATGTGCTCATAAAAAGGTATTATCAATTCATTAATTCTGATAATATTGTAAAGATATACTAGCGACAAGAACATCTGTCCTCGCTCTGAGAAAATTATTATTAGTTTGAACCAAGAAAAATATATTTTTGATTTCAATACACATCCTAAAGAAATATGCTCTGATTAAGAATATAATTTTCTTCATAACTAAAATTTCAATACTCTTCGATCAAGTATTTCATAAAGTCTTAGTAAGGATATGATATTTTCCTGCTGAGCTCATATTACTTCGATTAAGAATATAAACAGCTTGAGCATTGATGAGTACTTCAATTGACAAATATGATAATTTTGGTTTCTTGGTTGATGCACATTGACATATCTCCACAGTCCACAGGCCTCATAGTCATTTGTTAGTAAATCACAATTTTACCTGTATCTGCGTGTTAGGTATATTGTTATAATCTCATGAAATGATTGTTGGATATTTTTTGTGAGAATCTCATATCGCTTCTCGTATGTAAGTATACCAACTACCCACTCCGGATTTCTCGAAAACAGCTGATTAAAGGTAAAAAGGCCGAGACATGCACATCAAAAGATATATCAAGGAGGACAACTTTTTAACCAAAAGCCCTTGTACCCTCTGCCCCCCAGGATCATCCCCTTAAAAAGTTTAAATGACAAGGGGTATCGAGTAACATCTTGTTTTAAAGGTATGTTGATGTCCTATATTTTGACGTTTGATTTTTGTAAATCAGTTCATCCGTTTTAGAAAAAATTAGAAATTTATGTATCTTAGCTTGATGTTCAAATAGAATACAAAAACTTACGAAAATATCACTTTATTGCAATAGTGTTCAAATGTTGCCCGTTATTGGCCAAACAATGATATAGGCGATGTTCAAATTCCTGACGGGCAGTTTGAGTGACCTTCGCCAACGCATTATCGAAAGCTACCATGGTATCCCACAACATGTTTTTACAACTGCCCATCAGGAATTTGAAAATTGCCAATATCATTGTTTGCCCAATAACGGGCAACATTTAAACACTTATTGCAATAAAATGTGATATTTTCATGTGTTTTGTATTCTATTTGAATTTGAACCAGCTAAGATAGGTACATAAAGATTATAATTTTCTCGAAAACGAATCGAGCGATTTAAAAAAATCAAACATCAAAATAAAGTACTTCGACATACCTTTAAAAAAAGGTATTACTCGGTAACCCTTGTCATTTAAAATTTTTAAACGAATGATCCTGGGCGAGCGGGTACAAGACGATGAAGTAGTTTTTGGTTAAAAAGTTGTCCCCTTGAATCTTTCGATGCGTCTTGGCGTTTCTTCCTTGATTCGGCAGTTCTCGAGAAATCCTTGGTGAGAAGTTTCCAAATGAACAACCTGTATGTAATATATCTATGTAAGTAGATTTGAATGGGATGCAAACAATAGCGGACCGGTGGGGGTAACATATTCTTCTAATTCAAAAGTACAGGTATACATTTTTTATATCCTGTGACAATCAACATGAATTTTGAAAAACACTATATCAAGTAAAATGGCCGAATACCTACTTATACCGATACCCAAACACATTTTCAGCCGATCCGGGGTTTTCGGTTCATTTTAGAATTGTTTTCTTGCGAATGGACGTAAATAGGTACGTTTATAATTTTGTATTGGTATCGTCGAAGGAGGCGTAGATAACTTACCAGAAAAGTTTGGATTCACCCTATTTTAAGTCAGAGGTCTCATTTGGATGCTTACCACCGATTAGGTTTTATTCCCGGATCAACTATTCGGTTTTCGGTGACAACACACGACCGGAACGACTAGATTGCCGTAGGCGTTTCGTAGGCTCACTGGTTGACAGTAGCGTGCCAAGGTCTTCGGGGCCCCCCCGCAATTTTTTTTCACGGGGCCCCCTCAATATAAAAAATAATATTTCAAATCGGTTTATAGGTAGAAAAAATTTGGTGAGATCTCAACTTTATATTTTGAAGAATAAGAATTCATAGACCTTATAGGTACAATATAATAATCATGATGCATCCATTAATCACATTAATGTAACAAACTCCATCATATTTAACTATGAGTTTTAGGTTTAGAAAACTACAGAATTTAAGATATGGGTGATTCTACAAACGGTGGAATAAAATGGAGCGATTTATAACCTCAACTTTTTTTAAGGCATTTTAACTCAAAAGTGGGTTTTTCTGTATGGTTTCACTACGGATAATTTGAGTATAAGATGGCCAGACAATATATACAGAATTATACATTTTGTGGTCCTTTTTCAATTTTTGGAGGACAGGGAAGTGAGGATAGCCACAGGAATGTGATAATGAGGCTGAATTTTGAATTAAAGATGAATCTGTTCTTAACTATAGACTAGCCCATGGTATGTTTGTCATAAATTCATCTTAATAGCTTAAAAAATGGTATGTTAGTATGTGTACGACTGTACGTAATCCAAATGTAATCAATATAGTGATGTAAGTACCTATAAGAAACAGTCAGTATATAAAGTTTTATTTACTGTACAAAATAAAATTGCTACAGTAAGAAGAAAATGCAATGACTGTACAAATTCTCTTTAATTAAAAACAAAAAAACTTAGGAACTCCGTAATTACTATACAATTAAACTTAACTGGAGAACTCACTGTGTAGTAAAATCGAAATTTTAACAGAATGTTTTGTTGAAAACAGAATGACAGCTTAAACATATCCAAAGGTAACTGCTCATGGTTCATAGTCACTATCTGGTGAACACTTTTCGCATGTAAAAAAGATAGGATCGGTTGTAATACAACTGATTTGCGCCGATTCACAACGTACGACACACTGAAACCAATCTTGACCACTATTATCTTCGCTATAGAAAGCTCCACAAATAATACAACGATCTTTGCCTATTTCCTTATCGTCTTCTGGATAAAGTTCGTGATGATCGATGACATCGGGGATAATCAGCAAACCATCAGGGTCATCTACAGTTAGTGTGAGATCATCAAGTAGGTCGCCATCAGTCATATTTTTGGTAGATCAATTTTTGCATTTGTTCTCGGCATCATTTCTCTCAGAATCTGATTCGCCAAAGATATCGTCGACTCTCACTTTTGATATTGTGGAGTATTTTACAGTGCCCTAACGGTAGTGATCGCTACTACAGAAGCAACTTAAAGACTTCATTACGACTGTCTGTGGCATATACGCATTTCCTTGTATCTAATGGATTTGCTGAGTTCCCTTGAAAGGTAGCAGCCTGGTTGTTCTATGGAGATCAAGGCATACATTTGTTCAATACCATTGGCAGTCACCGTGAACAACGTTATGTTTTGACAACGGCTCTGAATGGCGCTACAAAACTGAGTTAAGTTCGCAACATCGCCTCCTGATGCCCCAACACTATCTGCTGTTCTCTTTCATTTTCTCGCTTTTTCTTTAATATTTCCTCTCTGGTTTGAGCCTTCCTCTTTGATTTAGCCATATCTGCTTCCACAACAATGATTCATAGAAAACGCCTTTTCACGCCACCAATGCATGTTATATTATACTGCAAAGTGAGCATAAAGGACCTAGAAGAGTTGAGGTGTTTGATAAGAAGCTTGAAGGATGACTATCACATTTGAAGTACTGTGTTCATGGAAGAATTTTCACTTCCCTGACAGGATCTCACTTCCCTGTCGACGCAACTTCAGGGAAGTGATACACAGGATAGTGAGGTTTTCACGCTATTACCTCAATATCTCAAAAACTATATATTTTACTGCTAATAACATATACGCAAATACTTCAGGTAATCAATGTTAATGTACTCAACTAATAAAAACTTTGAATTAGCTGAAAATATTAATATAAACACATACCAGGTGGGTGAGAAATTGACTGTCCTCTCGAGCGCAACAGCTCTCATACACAGCACTATTACAACAAACCGCTAACCGATTAAAACAAGACGGCAACATTATGTTAACTTCACCCGGTGCTTCCAGTTGCCCGAATGGAAACATCGCTTATTATTTGATTTCTGTATGATTTTAACGAACCTTTAGCTGGCAGGGAAGTGATATGGAATTTGTGTCGCCTTTACTCAAACAATGAGATTATGAAGAAATGTTTGAACCAGTACGACGCCGATAGGTTTCTGGAATCAGCTAAATAATAATGGTAATCTCCAACATAGTATGGTTCTGCATGAGGAACCCATTAGGGTTATAATTAGTCCTTAGATTTTCAACTCAGGCATGTCGCCTCACAGGGAAGTGATAATTTTTGCTATAAAGTGGTGATTCTAGATAACAACTATTTATTCAATTGAAGTGATTTTCAGTGCCCACTTTGAAATAGATCAGATGCTTATTTTATACATTTTGTAAGTAGAAAATTTTGAAAATTGAAGAATTTACGAGCGGAGCGCACCAAAATTCCTCTCTTTGTAGAACTGCCCATATAACTTTATTTAATAAACATTACTAACACACAACACAAACCTATAACAAAATCAAAAATAAACAAATAAAACATTTATAACACACAACAAAAATAGATAAATAAAACAGCTTAACTCTAAAAATTTCATTATTATGATTTGACTTGCATTTCATGTACACAAAAAACTATTTTTTTGTATGCAAAGCAACAGATGTATCAACTATTTGGTTTAAGTCTATGCCTTCTGCTCGTTCATTTTCTATAGAAATTAATGCCAAAGGACTTAGGCGCGATTCACCCATTGTCGATCTCGCAAAACTTCTATAACCCCTATAGTAAGTCCTTAAAAGGGAAAATATGGCAAAATATATTTAATTTGATTTTTGACAATTATGATGCCATCGCTATAAAATGAAGTATATGTATTATAGTTATTATTATGTACAAAGCTTGCTCGAGGTAGTCGAGGTCGAGGCTGAGCGGGGGCCCCCTGGATACCCGGGGCCCCCCCGAAACGGTGATTTGACCGAGTCTTGTGAACGGGCCGTTAGATACTTTCTACAAGAAGACCAATATCCATGGGGGCAAGTGCCCCCCCCCTGGCGAATCAAATCTAACATACATACATGGAAACTGTTACTTTCGCCTCCTCCTGCGAGCGAAATTAAAATTGTCCTCTCTTTGCCACCTACGACTTGTTCCGTTGAACGTTCATTCAGTACGCTAAGGAGGGTCAACACCTGGTTAAGGTCAACAATGACCGAAAATCGATTGACTGGTTTATGTATGCTCAGCGTTCACAGAAAAAGGTTGACTGTGATAAAACGCAATTCATAAAAACAGTAATCAACAAATTTGCCCAAGACCGAAGGAAGCTGAAGTTCGATTTCGAATAACTTCTCTAGTCTTTTTTCCAACAGTGAATAAAAATGCAGATTTATGTTTTATAGTTATTTTTTCAGATGCATTTTTTCTTATTCTTTTATTATTTCTGTGTTCTTTATTGTTCTGTATTTTTGTTCTTTTATTGTTTTTAATTTAGATACTGTACTGATTATGGGTACAATCCTATTGTTCATGCATTTCTGTCTTTTAAGATGTTTACCTCTTTTATTTTGCATATGTTCTATGTTATTTTTTGGTGAAATACAGAAAAGAATTCATGACAAGAAATGTTCTTTTTGCCCCCCCCCCCCTGGATTTTTTTTGCCCCTCCTGGCTTTTTTCTGGTGGCGCCCATGCCAATATCTTGAGCTATTTGCGTCAAGATCTAAAGTGCTTCAGTCATTTGTATCTTGTAGTTGTTCTTATAAGTGATATATCCGTTGTTTTGTTCTCAAGACTTGATTATTGATTAGATTTAGGATTTTACCATTCTTACTTTCAAGACCTTTCCAGATTTGAACTGAAGATATTTACTTCATATAACAGTATATGATCAAAAATATCACATTTTCGGTTTAAGATAATTTCAGCTTTGCTCATATAGGAAGATATGGAAACATATTTCTATACTCTATAATATGTGGGGAGCAATGAGTTAGGCACCGTTGTTTTTTATTTTCTGTTCCACTTCATGTCCCAGTTTCCAGAAATATAGTATCTGAGAAATTGTAAGTGAGCCCATTATACGTTCTAAGGACTGAAAAATTGAAAGAATCAAGTTGGCAGTGCCATTCACGCGACTTGTTATAGCAGTGACAGACATCGCTCCCAGATGACTCGATTATTCATTTTCTTGGCGAGCGTCGGAAGTCGACGTCTTTATGGTGTTGGCCCAAGGAATTTGTTTTTAGCCACTGGGGACCAATCGGGTTCGTATAAGAGACTCTCTCAGCTTTGGAATTATGAATGGCACTGGGTTTTCGAAGAATCCCTTCTTTTGTGTATCTAGTATGTCGTATTGAGTGGTGGGCATACCTTCAGAGACATCTCCTACTGTATGGCGAAGCTGATGATTAATTATTGTATGTCGTACAGTAACAATATCTAAAGATTTGTTATTTTGTAAATACGAGAGGAAAGTTGTCAATCATTTCATCTGTATACCTATCTGTTGAATATGCTTGATGAATCATAGTGTCTAGCTATCTTCGATTGACTTATGCTGAATCTTTACACAAAACAGCTTATAAGTAACGTCTGCATACATTTTAGTAGTAGTTTTACAGTTAAATACTACTAATCCAGACATTTATCGATACAAATAGTCCATTACTGTCTCAGAAGCTCTTTCAAACTGCAGTGGCCGACATGACAGTAATATAATAGTGCTTTTATGAAAGGGGTGAATACTATACCTTTTGTGGCATGATTTCTTTACTAGAGATAAGACAATGTTCCATAGAGTTTTGAACTTAGTGGTTTTGAAGTTATTCGCGATTTAAAATGTTGAGAGATTTATACATGTATATTTTGAAATTGCTTTTCTAAAACCATTTAAAAACCTTGTTTTTACAGCAAAATCAATATAAGCAGCGTTAAGGGCTTAAGGGTGTGACTCTTGATTAAAAATACCTCAAATCAAGCAAGAAAGCATTATTGGGAATAGTTGTATTCATATCAAGCTCTAGTACATAAATAGAGACCTTTTGGTAAAGTAAGTTAAAAAAGCACCCACATAATAACACGAAATAACAGTTCTATATAATTTATATGGATTTTTGAACTTGTTATTTAGAAATAAAAAAACTCACGTCAAGGTGATTGACTTAATACTTACACACATTACGGTGATGCCATTTTATTATTTTGGCATAGCATGAAGCTATAGTCTGAGATCCCCTTGCAACCAAATCATCGTCCGACCCCCCCCCCCCCCCACGCAATAAAACATCCAACACAAAAGCTCTCGTAAATAGTTTCTTGTATGTCTCTCTGCGAAGGAACTAAGACGACACAGTTTTCATTTTCAAATCTGATATCCTAATCACAGGGCATGTCGGTTTTCTGATATTTAATAATAGATTATTACCAGTATCAATCTCTAAAGGCCAATGAAATGTTCCGGGGTTTCCCAATCACCCTATCCGAGACCCCATCATACCTCGGCTCATTCTAGCCACTCCAAAAAGGAAAACACAATTTTCAAAAACCATAGACTTTATCGATGGCCCATGGCCCGCGGCATGGTTTAGAAAATTAATTGCTATCAGTTTAGTGGTCAGCTACGCACATTACAGAATTATCTACAATAATATAATTTCAAAAAATTTTTTTTTCTAAGGTAAGGCAGCGTTTGTACAAAGATGTAAAGTAAATTGTGTCGTCCCTTTACAGGCCAACGAAGATCCCACTACGAATACAATAAAGTTTTCACTTTCACATCATCATCATAGTCACAATGTCTTAACAGACATGTTGTGAACTCGTAAAATGCATTAAGTCAGAGCTAAAGTATTGCCGACACGAATATTATCAATAGTTTTGAGAGCCGTAGCTCGCCATCTTTCGCGATTTACTGTCAGTTCAGTAGCGCTCTTGAAACTCATATCCAGCAACTGTTTCGTCGTATCCACCTAGCGTGTAGGTGAACGGCCACGGCGCCGCCCACTCGGGACATGACCCTGAAGTACAAGTTTCTACATATTATCGCTCCTGTGAATATGTCCGAAGAATGCAAGCATTCTGGTCGACACAATTGAGCTAGTCTCTTTGGATTGCCGAGATCATCCAGTATGGAAACGCTAGTTCGATGGGAGGTACAAGGAACTCTCAGCATTCTCCTCCACGTCCACTTTTCAAAAGCATCTATGCGAGCTCGATCTGCCTTTTTAATAATCCAAGTTTCCGAGGCATACAAAAATTTGGAGAACACAAGAGACTGAACCAGCGACATATTGGTAGCTTTAGTGATGTTATGGTCACGCTATATTTTAGTAAGCTTTATCATGGCCACACATGCCTGTTGAATGCGCCGTCGAATCTCATTTTCACAGCTACCCGAATTGTCGATCAAAGAACGGAGATACACAAAACTTTGAACTACTTACTTTACAACGGCCTACTGACTTTATTTCTTGATGTCCTGCTCTCTACCTACGATCATAACCTTGGTCTTGTTGTAGTTAATACCAAGACCATATATGCTGCATTGTGTTGTTCTAAGATTTTTAATAGAGCTACTAGTTTTTCCTGAGAAGCAGCAATAATTTACAGTAAATGTTGAATAACATCTGAGATAATACGAATCCTTTTCTGGTTGCAGTTTGACGAGACAGGTTACCACCAATTCTTACACGAGCCGAATTGGACTCATAGAGTTGCTGTATGAGTAACACTAGGTGATAAGGAACTCCCATAGAGATAAGGATTTCCCACGGTTTAGGCCACTTTAAGTTATCAAACGCCTCAGAATAGTCCACTAAGCAGATAAAAACTGGAAAATAATACTCTATGGCGTTTTCAGTATTTGCCTTAGTTTAAGGTCTCTTCACGCGTTCCGCGTCCTTTTACGAAACGTGCCTGCGCCTGAGAAATTTGCCAGCCAATAAAACCTTCCAAACGAAATTGTAAAATATTTAGTAGAACCTTCAACTTTCACAACCCCACTCTAAAATTACATCAGCTTTCCCCTCCTTAAAAAAATGTGGAAGACGATCAGGAACCCCAAATCGCCTATATACGCAGTTTGAGATGATGTCTGTATATTTTTAGTTTTCTATTATTAGTGCACCGCCACTGTCAAGATTTCTAAAATCCATCCTTGCTACGGTAACAATTATAAAATCATTAAAATTAATTCAATAATTACCGGGTAGCACAGTAGAGCAGTATACTCGTATGTATAGATGAAAATTAAAAGTTCCTTGGTTTCTGAAGTAGGTAAATAGGCAAGGCCCGGATGGACTTAAAAATTTTATTATGCCGCTAGGTTTTTCCTTCACAGTTCAATAGATAGTCGTTTATGAATACAACACGTTCTCAGTTTTACAACCCCCACCCCAACTTCGTCCCCACTCAAAAAAGTAGTAAATGATCAGAAACGCCACAAACGAAGTTTATTAGGTATACTCGTATGTGTGTATTTCCACAGATATAAATTTGAAAGGCAACATTCGGATAGGACTAACAAGAACGCGATATCACTAAAGTGGATTTTTTCAGCGCAATGTAGAGTATTTCATGAATACAATAAATATTTGAGTCTTCAAATCCCCCACTCGCCCCATCACCCCGATTTCACCCCTCTCCAGAAGAATGGAAACGGATCAGGAAACTCTTAAACGCCTAAAAACGGAGTTTGGAGGGGTAGGTACTGATAATTTTTTGTTATTTGCCAATTTTTCGGCCGCCAATGCACCGATTTCAAAATTATAGCAGCGTTATCTAATACGACCCCACTGCACATCGCTACCCAAATTTCATCACAATCCATGAAGCCGTTACTGAGACTACGAGGCTAGAAGAACGCCAACAGACAGACCAACAGACAAACTGAAAATTTTCGCAATGACAACACTCTCCTCGCCTATCGGTGTGGGAGGTCAAAATTGATGACATTACGTGTGTTCTGCAGTTCCAAAGCTACTAATTATTATGCAAGAGCTACAACAATTCTATCACATTTACAGAACGATGCCCACATGTTCAGTATTCATATGTATGAGAAAGTGCATGCTGCATGTTCCTCCTCTGGACGTTGTATATTATGTTGAACATCATCATCTCGCATTGAGAGCCTGTTCAAATCATCTTTCATAGGAACATGAGCGTCCATGACTGGGGTAATAATAATCCCTTGCGCCGGATTGACGTAGGAATAGAGATCCATTAAACGAGGATAATCCAGTAACAAGGATCCAATTTAGCTCCCGCCGGCCAGTATTCATCCAGGACCTTGTTGTCCGTAATCGTGCGGACGAGAAATTAGAGATGGCTCTATATACATGCATATTCATTAGGTAATGAGTATGTCATTTAACATATTAATTTAGACCAGTACCTGATAGGCTTCGAAAAAATTGCCTGAAGAAGATTGGGTAATATGAATAACTTCCGAGTACGTACTTATTAGGATGAACATGAAGTAACAGTTAGTTGGTGATTCTTTTGATCCTTTTGATATGAATAAAAATGATTTCGAATTTAGGTTAGGTTGCTTGTAAGTGGGGTGATTATATCTCCTTCTACTGCGACCCTATTGTGTCTGTTGCGGCTCACACCTCTTTAGAGTTTACCGAACAGTCCACACCTCTTGACGAAGGCGATGGTCGTGTTGGGTCAAACTGCCTTGAAGTCAGTAGGTTTCAGTTGGGTAAATCCGAAAGTCTTTTTTTTAGGGGGGCGTTGCTGGCTCTTTAGCCAACCAGAGCAAGTGGCCCCTCAGAAACCAGCTCTATCCTGGCACTATCGTTGAGACATATCTTCTCGAGTAGGGCTGTTAACATTGACTTCCGTCACTGTTCTTCGTATTTCTCCCATACTCTCTCGTCCGCCATTGGTGATTAGGGATTCGGAGCGGGTAAACCTGGATCTTCAGTGTTACTGTCGTTTTTATTCCTTCTCTCATCTTTCTCTTTCTGGGTCATAACTTTTTTAACCATTTTGTTGACTATTATCCAACTTGATCTATCTTTTCTGTGAAATTACATTCATTTACTGTAACCTCTAATTCTAGTTGTGCCTGTAATTGTGCATCGGCCCACCTATCATAATGAAACACCGTATGCTCCACGGTGAAAGTCCGAAAGTCTGAAGCCTAGCACTTTCCATTAGTGGGCAGGAGCACAATACAGCAAACTAGCTTGTTCCAGTACTGTCCAAGAGCACGATATGTCCTCCGTGGTTTCGTTCTCCACATGGCAGAAACCGATTTTGTTCTAGGCCTTTCCCGCAAGTAGATTATTCCAGCTCCGTTCTAGGATCCTCGGGGGGCCTGACTAGAGGGGTATACTATTAGGAATTCATCAAGCCAAGTAGCTTGAGTTTTTTTTAAATACTGAACTTAAAAGCTCAAGCTTTTGAAAATTTGATATTTGACTGGACTCGATTTTCGATCTGAACTACTTGACTTGATATCAAATAAAATCAAACTACTTGATATTACTTGACATCGATCTGTAAAATGCGAATCGAAGCGTTAAAATAGGGGAATCACCGAGGTTACAACAGCAAGCAGGCACCCGATAACTTTAAAACTTTAAAGCAAACTGACACAGAATGGTCGTTAATTGAACTAATTTGCCAGTACTCTAATGTTTTCAAGAGTATTTCCATCATTTTTGCATTAATATGTTGCTCGATAGACTAGGTTCGTGGGCTATGGAGCTTGACAATAAATCTGATCGAGAGACGAGATGAAACCGATGAACAGATTATAAATAGTATTCAAGCGGCAAGGACAGCACTGAAGATATTTTAGAATGGTGGAAAAGACGCGAATGTATTTTTCCAAACTTTGCCGCAATTGCCAAAGACTTTTTGGCAACGCCAGCTTCTTCAGCTCCAGTTGAAGCAGTTTTCTAGAGCTGCCTGAACTCTTATCAAAACAAGAAATCGATTTGATGATAACTCCGTTAGAAGCTTTATGTGTCTCAAATCATGGATGGTAAATGAGGATATTAATTTTTTTACTGTTGTGTCATCGGCATCGACTGCTCTTGTCATTAGCCTCGTGTTCTGTTCTGTTTCCCGGCGCCACTCTTGGAACAGCACTGTTAATTAGAAGCCAACAGTGAAGGCTCGGGTGGGGATTCTTCGCTTAGCTTTTTACATGGATATTTATGTTTGATTGGAAAAAAAAAGAAGGAATAAACTTCCGCCTCTAACGAGAATCGAAACCGGGACCTTCACGGTCACGAGCCCTCGACTCTAACCACTGAACTAACCTACCCCCGTTTGAGTTTGTTGTTTATCTATGTATTATTGTCATTATTTCGTATTTTTACTTCCCACACCGATAGGTGAGGGGAGTATTGTGATCGCGAAAATTTTCGATTTTGAGATAATACACTTTTTGGGCGTTTCATGATGTCTACATAACGAAAATCCACGTCACTCATTTCCGTCGGTCTGTCTGTCTGTCGGTCTGTCTGTCGGTCTGTCGGTCTGTCGGTCTGTCGGTCTGTCTGTCGGTCTGTCTGTACGCGTTTTTCTGTCCTCGTAATCTCAGTAACCGCTGCATGGATTGTGATGAAATTTGGGCAGCGATACGCTGGGGGGTCGTAGTAAGTAATGTTCTTATAATTTTGAAAATCGGTGCAGGGGCGGCGGAGTAATTAGCAAAAAACAAAAAAATTAAATATTCCTCAAACTTCGTTTTTAGGCGTTTTAGAGGTTCCTGATCATTTTTTACTTTTTTTTGGGTGGGGGTGAAATTGGGGTGGTTGGGGGGTGGGGGGTTGTAAAATTGAAAAATTTGTTGCTTTCATAATAGACTGCCCACTGACCCATGAAGGAAGACCTAGCAACATAAATAACTTTTTTAGGTCCATCCGAACATTGCCTTGCCTATTACAGAAACCAAAGGACTTAGAATTTTTTCTGGTGTAAACATACGAGAGTATTGCTTTAGATCCTTCTATATTGTGTTACAAGGAAACTGTTGAATTGATGTTAATGAAATTTTGACACAGTATTACTACCGTGGCGAGGATGGAAAACGCGTATGGTTTTTATAAATCGTGCCAGTGGCGGCGCAGAAATAATAAAAAAAAGTAAAAATATAAAAACAGCTCAAACTTCGTTTTTAAGCGTTTAGAGGTTCCTGATCATTTTCTGCGTTTTTTTTGGGTGGGGTGAAATTGGGGTGGTTAGGGGGTGGGGGGTTGAAAAACTGAGAAATTTCTTGTATTCATAATAGGGTGTAGGGTAGGGGCTCTGAAGGAAGACCTAGCGACATAAATCAACTTTTTAGGTCCATCCGAACATTGCCTAGCGTATTACGGAAACTAAGGGACTTAGAATTTTCTGTATACATACATACGAGTATTTATTGCTTTAGATCTTTTTGTATTTTGTAACGTGGACACTATTACATTGATTCTAATTAAATTTTGACACAGTATTATTACCGTGGTGAGGATGGAAAACGCGTATGTTTGTTAAATATCGTATTAGTGACAGCGTATATAGCAATAATCAAAAAACTAAAAGTATGAAAACAACTCAAACTTCGTTTTTAGATGTTTTAGGCTGTCCATTGACCTCTGAAGGAAATACTTAGCGGCATAAGACAATTTTAGGGGAGGGAAGGCTGCCGATGATTTGGTTGCAAGGGGATCTCAGACTAAAGCTTCATGCTATGGGAAAATAATAAACTGATATCACAGTAATGTGTGGGAAGTACTGAGTCAATCAACTTGACTCCATTTTTATTTCATATTATTACATTCATTATTTAACTTAACAAAGTTTGTTGGAGTTTTCGTTTTTGGATTTTATTTTTAAATAAAAGATTACATCTTTATATACATAGATTTTTATTGTTATTGCGTTTTGGCAGTTAATCAGATTAATATCAAGAAAGAATTATTTTTTCAAGAAAAATCAAGTAGTTAGCTTGAAAAACTTGATTTTCAAGTTGCTTGATGTGTAACTACTTGACTTGACTTGAATTCGAAAACTTGATATCAAGTCAAGTCAAGTCAAGTCAAGTATCTTGAAAATCAAGTAAAGTCGTGAATCTCTGTATACTATGAACGCCTTCGAGTGTAGTAGACCTGTGTAAGTCGCCAGTGCAGGAATATTTCCTCTCTACTTATTCTGAGATGGTTTTCCTGGCAGTGCTTTTTGCAATGACCACAAATGATTCTGCTCCTATGAACGCAGATTCGGTTCCTCCTCTTGCGAGTGTGTCGGCCAATTCATTGCCTTCATCTTTTCTATGACCTGGAATTCAAACCAAAGTTACTTTGTTCCTTGTCCTAAGTTCATTGAGGAGATGTATACAGATCCATACGAGTCTTGAGTCAATCCGTTTGGAGCTCAGTGCTTTCAGTGCAACCTGGCTATCTGAGAAGATTTTTATACACCTGTTTTTCAGGAGTCGTTTGTTCAAGTCTCTGAGTCTCAACTCTATGGATATCATTTCTGCTTGGAAGATTTTGGTGTACCTTCCAAGGTTTACTGAAATTTCAGATCTTGGATTTGTACCAGTCACTCCCTGTTCTGTGCCCAATTCTGACTTGAAGCTGTCCGGAGGGTAATATGAAACTGTCACTCCTATTCCATTGGTCTCTTCCTGGGAAAAGGACGTTGCAGGATCTTTCTGTATGCGCTTGGAAACCATAGAGTCCGAGATCATTCCGACTGTATGGTAGTTTTTAGTTTCACTAGACACTACTTTCGCGTTTAGGGGTACCTGCTCCTAGAACATAAAGTAGATGCTTGAATCGTGAATAGCTCCTAGCCGTGAAGACTTAAAGCTCCCTTAAGTAACACTCAAGGGATAATTAAGGGACCGTCAAGTGTGGCTCTCCTTGAGACGGCGGAATTAATTTGGCGACATTGTCATATTTCAAATATAAATCAATTTGTTATGCCAGTGCCTACGCATTTTGATGTTTTCTGTTATGTCTTTTTGTTTTGTGCCAGTATTTCGTGTTTCGTGCCGGACATTTTTCCGGATGTGACAGAAACTGACAACACCGTACTCCAAACTTAACCTACAAAATCGCCTTGACTGCAGCGAAATGTCATATATTGACATGTCATGTTGACGTTTCGTTACTTTAGTATTATTTGGTTTTAGTCAAGGGAACCTTACGTAAAGGACCTTCAAGTAGCTGTCTGAACACTAAACCTTACTTGAAGGACCCTCGGGTATTAAGTATGAATACGACCCTAAGGTAGGAATCTGAATTACAAGTGACTTGCTAATTTGCTCGCTGTTAATATTAATTTAATTCATTGAATTTACATACTTTACTGACCTGCCACATGTACTTTGTATCCAAAGTGGTCAATATATCTATCTATCTATCTATCTAGACATATGAGGTTTTCTGAATTACAACTGACGCTTTCCGATTAACAACTGGAAAAGGTGTAGTGCTTCCACTCTTTGCAAATCATCGTCGCCAACGGTTATACAGGTGCCAAGAACACCGACAATGGCATGCTTAGTGGCATCAGATGGTTTTGTCTAGGGGCACACAATGTACGCCAATGCGTTAGAAGACGACAGGGTGAACGACGTGATCTTCAGTTTGCTATGGTCGGATATAGTGACTTTCGTCAAGAGCTCTGATAGGTTCGACAAGGAGCAGCTTTATAGGAGGCCATGAGCGCGTTTAGGGTTAGTGTTAATTCTGTGGTATCGATAAAAAAGGTCAAAGGTGACTCTTCTCCACCACTGCTTCTACTAAAATAATCTGCTTTCTTTCTGCGAGTGAAAAGTCTAGAAATTTGCAAAATCCACTAGCCTCCCACGTAACCGATACCCCATTCCGGAGTGTGGAGCACATAATAAAAAGATAGACACGCAGCTCAGCGCGGCAGAGTAATCTATCACCCCAGCTTCAATGCGACCGTAGAATGATCGATGGATATCAACAAAAATACCCAGTTACATGGTGTTAAACAGTTCGAACAGTCCCAAGAAACTACGCTGTAGGTCATCAAAGCTCAAAGCGAAAGATTTACCGCCAATGGAATCAATGAATGATTGATTGTGAGAAATATCTCAATATATATACATACATATATGTGGTTGTTCGTTAGCGCTGAAAAGAGATCGGATGTTATAAATACGGGGATCGCTGTAAAGTAACTGGCTATGTAAATTGAAAGACTGAATTGGTAGACGTAACGATGCAAGATTTATCTTAAGTTCTAATTATTGAAGGATATTTTCGGTACGAGGCAAAATGTGTAGGAAAAGAAAGTTCACAGGTTCTTCACCAGACACTGGCTCACATCGAAGTTCTGTATCTATGGAGTGGGGAGAGTGAATAGTCCCACTGCACTTAGGCCTCCACTGGTCCATTATTGATCCTCCCAGGGAGCTATTTCCTCAAGTCATCGTCCAACCTGCCAATTTTAGGAAGGTGATCAAGTCGCTTGGGGACATCTTCGTTATGCACATATGACGTCTTCCACAGTTTCGTCTTCGCTTTCACACATCCTATAATGTCACTGTGTCACTTAACCTAATACTATGGAGGTGTTTCCTGAGTTGAAAATGGCCTGCCAGGAATCCTACTATGAGACGCAAGTTTGCCTGGTCATCGCCAACTACTTCTTGGATATTGCCATGTCAAAGCCTGCAAGAGTTTCCTTGAAAAATCGGCATCCTTGTAGTTCTTCCCATCATTTCAGCATTTGGGCATGGGAGTGTTTTTTGGCTATTTCCGCAATTGTTTATCGAGATTCCAGAAAGGTCACATGGTCCTAAAAATCTTGGATCAGCAGCCGTCCTGGCTAGACCGCCCACTATATGGTTGCCTTTGTTTTTTCAGGGTTAGAAGTGCCTGCCTGCTGTCGGTGCAGATTATTAGTCTTGCCGGATACATCTCTCCTGGTTAGTTCCTTAGCAGCTATCGATACGCCAGGCAGTCCCACTTTGTTCTTAGATTCAGAGGCCTGGAGTACGCGTACCCTGAACCTAACAACAAAGTGGGCTCAAAGTGGGCTATGGGTAAAAATGTCAGCTAAACTTGCTTCTAAACGAAATTTGGGAGGATCTTTCATAGGACTTATCATATAGTCTATCAAATAGGATATAATGCAGTACGTATTTTGTAAAGGATACAGTTATTTTCAATATAGGGCTACTTCTGGCGTACCCCAGGGATCAAACATCAGGCCGTTATTATTTCTTTATTTTAGCACCTATATTTATGACAGCTTGACCAACCTATTGTTAGCAGAAAATTAAAAAAATTATATGGAAGTGAAGACTAGCGACTTTCTTACATTGCAAAATAACCTGGTTAAATTGTCTGAATGGTGTGATGGAAAAAAGCTATAATTGAATGAGATTAAGTAGGTATATTTATAAAAGAGTTGCATCCTATACACTTTAATTATCAATTAGGCAATACCAGTTTAGCTAGACTTTCGGAAGTGAAGTATTTAGAGGCAACATTTGACGTAAATTAGAATTCGAGCCTCATACAAAAATATTGTTAGCTCTGCGACAAAACGTCTTGGATTTCTAATAAGGAGCTGTAAAGCTTTTTCCAACCCATATACTCTAAGGATACTCTGTTTCACACTAGTACTCTCTAGAATAATCATTAGTTGTATGTAATCCTAGCTATGCAAATCACACGTTACTTTTAGAAAATGTTGAGAGGAAATTTTTAAGATATCTTGCATTCAAAGTTGATGGTTTTTATCCTCGGAGAGGGGCACATCTAATAGCAAAATTTGACGTACAGCGACGTAAGGCGATATAATTTTGGCTTAAATTTTTTTATAAATTAGTCCAAAATTAATAAATTAGTTTCCGCGTACTTGTTGTCAAAATTGAACTCGCATGTCATGTGTTCCAACTTCAGTTCGGTTTCGTAAGGCTACGATGTAAGCTACTGTCGTATCGAAGGTATCATTCAAAAATATTCTGAAATTTATTATGTTACATCCGGACTTTTTGTCATACGTATGTCCGTTTGTTGCAACTGTTAGCTTTAGGTTCGCTTAAACTGTCCTGTAACTGGATTTTATCTGTATTATTATAATTATTCTTATAACTTTTTGTTTAAAACGTCTTCCCATCCAAGTTACAGCCCTTCGAAATTCCTCGACAAGCGCAATTTCAGTAACCGCTGATTTTTAGAAATTTTCGATCCGATAAGCTGTGCGGCCCATATACATTTTTGAAATTCGGTGCATTGATGGCAGAGTAATCACCAATAAGGTCAAAATTCCCCGATCCACTGCAAAATATTATGCCTTTTAGAAGTTCCAGAATATTTCAATTATACTTTTTAGACGTATCCAAGGATTGCCTTAAAGACCTCTACCTATACCCAATTTTTTCTGTAATACAAAATTATCTCACAGGTATTCATAATTATTACACGAGCAATGGGATGATTAAAAAAAGTATGGTTATAGGGGGTATTTTTTTTAAATCGACATTTAGTGCAAAAAAAGGTCTAAAATTTCTAAAAGCTTTTAAGCTCACTTATCCTTCTTGGCGGTTTTTTAATTCGCTAAGTAGCAGCTAAACATCTATTATTAATCATTATTAAAGTTTTTATTTCAACAAAATGGTCGCAATGCTTCGAAAGCTACGATGATTTCAATTAAAAAGGACAAACAAATTAAACTGTCAATATAAGACATCCAAAGTTTTTGTTTAATTTTTTTAAATAATATTTTTTTGTCTATAAATGGTGGACTAGTTTCACCCAGTTCCGTTTGTGCACGTTTTGCTGACACCCTGTATAAGAAGTCAATTGCCACCTGTTCACCTCAGGACCGTAAGAGCCGTATGACACGAGAGTAAATTTGCTATCAAATTTCATATCAAATTTGCGAACAAATTTGTTGTAAAGTTTTTTAACACGTCATACGAGTTTTTTAGGCAATATTTCAGATGAAATCTGATATGAAATTTGATATCAAATTATTTGGAAATTGTTCTAAATAGTGGCAAATTTGATATCAAAACTGCGCGTCGTAAAAGTGCGCAGAACAATAATGGACATCTGTCAGATTGACTTCTGTCAAAAGCAACAAATCGTAACCTTAGTTTTTGGTGTCAGCGCCGTCCAAAGGTGCGTTCCTTTCACATGTGACACAAATACCACTTCATTTCTTCTCACCACAGAACAGTAACCTCTAAATGTCACAGCTGTAGATAAAGTGTAACATAAATAAGTAAAGTTTTAAATATATGTTTTACTGTATTCAGTACATTAAGACAAAATACGCAAGACGCAATGCATATTTAGTTTTTACTGCGCTTGCGCAGGGCTCAAATTTAATATTAAATTTGAGATGGTATCATACGGTTTCAAAAATCTTGCCCTTTTTTGATACTAGTTTTGTTAAGAAATTGCATAACAAATTTGCGATCAAATTTGATATGAAATTTGATAGCAAATTTAGTATCATGTCATATGGCTCTTAGTTTACATTGAAAGTTCGTACAGAAAAATCACAGGTAAAAGACACACAGAAGAAATATTATTCCAGTAGCCCTCGTATGCAGAGGTCTTCACGTTCATTAGTACTCCAAAGAAAAGTTTGAAGTGTCGTAATAAATTTTTATGTAGAGCTGTTTGCGCACAATGAAAGAGGTCAAAGGACCTGATCATCGCTAATAAATAATCACGCATGATGTCCGCTTTTATAAAATCTTTTGTAAGTTTGATGGACGGATCGGTGATGAAAGTGTGCATAGTATTTTGTTCGTTCCTGTCCGCGTTGCAGACATGACCATTCTTAAATTCTTCGAGTTTCACAAAAAAATATGTTGTTGTGCAAGGCTTTACATGTGCTTTTGTGACAAGATAATCAATTTACACAATTATGGGTAATATATACTACTCACAAGTGAAATCCGAACACCTAGAAAAAAGGTTATTTGTATTGAAAATTTGACGGCTTGGCAGTACCATCTCTAGTACACATGTAACACTTTCCGTTCACTCAGACGCCATTTACCTACATGGCGCCTCTAAAAAGCTCTAGACATGAAAACAAAGTATGGCGTTTTTTCGATTCAAAAACGATATCTGTTACAAAATCTGGCGAGAGACTAGTTGGCGGTGTGAAGATGTCTCCTAGAAGACGACAGCTCCAGTTTACGCAGTTAATCCCGTCTGAGGTTCTGAATCCGGTCCACTCGAGCTGTTGCTGACGCTTGGTATGCAGCTATAGGGAGGCCCATTCGAATCCGCACGGTGTACCACAGATAGTGTGAAATGAGCTTAGGATCACATCGTCCGCATCTAGTGCTTTCACTCACTCCAGCTCATCGTCGCCAACGGTTAAATTGGTGCCAAGAACACCGACAATGGCATGCTGAGTGGCATCAGACGGCGTTCTCCGACGAGTGCAGGCTTTATTTGGGGGCGGGAGGGCCCCGGGCATCCGGGAGGGCCCCGATCAGACTCGACTACCTCGAGCAAGCTTTTTACATAGTAATAACTATAATACTTATACCTATTTTATAGGCGGAATACCTCATAGTTTTCCCTAATCAAATTAAATATACATATTTTGCCTTACGAGTAAATCTGACACCACGACAACGTGGTCAAACGTAGAATCCAGAACTACTAGAACAAGTGGCAAGACGCGTATATGTGATTTTAATCGATGTATAATCATATTGTACGAAAGGTCTATGAATTCTTATTCTTCAAAACCTTGAAAGAAAAATATCAAAATATAAAGTTGAGGTCACACCAATTTTTTTATATCTATAAATCGATTTCAAATATCACCGTAGACAGTGCGTTTCGTTTTCACTCAGTATAGGCAGTATATTTTTTATGTATAGGGGGGCCCGTGGAAAAAAAATACGGGGGGCCCCCGAAGACCTTGGCACGCTACTGGTCATTGCATTCAACAGCAAGTCTCCTTTACTGGCGATTCGTGGCACAATGACTGCGCAACGTTATGTGAGTGAGGTGTTAGAACCAATATGTTGAATATGTTGAAGACATATATTAGGTTGTAATACCATATTGCAAAACAAATTTAGGGTTAAGCGGAAGAATAGATTTCAGCTAACCCTCGCACGCTATACTGTTAATTATTTAAATATAGACGTTTTATTATTATTATTATCATTAATTGCCTTTCCATATGTTGGAAGAAGGTTTCTACCAGCAAGATAATGAACGTCATCATCTCATATTGTAACGGTATCGATCTGTATAGCGATTCTGTAACTTTCGCTATAGTAACGAAAGCAGATGAAAGCGAAGCTAATCGTTTACGAAAACGATTTTTGACGGCATTCCACAACCAACGTTTAACGCTTCGTTACGCTTTCGGCATGGAGCTCGATGACTCACGAGCATTCACGAACTGGCTTAAATATCTCTGGATGAGACTGCGAAATCCAGCAATGCCGACCATTGCGAAGGATTAGTTTTTTCTCTTCGATTCATTGCTGGTAATCAACTATACAAATAAATTTAAGCGAATTGTCACTTTGACACACAGCAATAATAACGCCAAAACTTGACAAACGCGATCCATAATCTTTCGCTATCGCTTATAACGTTCGTCTGCGTTCGTTATATCCGAGTCGGAACGAAGACATTTATGGAATACCGAAACGGGCGAAAGCGTTGGAAATATGTCGCTATCGCTTCGCCATCGCTTCGCTTAGAGTTACAGAATCGCTACACAGGTTCCTTCAGGAAACTGAGATCAGGTTACTCCCCTGGCTTCCACGATCACCCGATTTATCGCCAATTGAAAACGTATGGGATTGGATTGGTCGATACTGAGGCGATTTACCCAACCCTCCAACCACGCTGGACGAACTGGAATATGCTGTGAAGGCAGCTTGGGAGGCTGTAGCTCTAGAGTTTATCAACAACCAGATTACGAGCATGCCGCGTAGGCTAGAGGAGTGCATTCGTCAACATGGAGGGTCACCCATTATTGATCTGTTGTATTTTTTTATAAACTGATTATGGCAAGAGAGTTCGTTTATTATTGTATTTAGTCCTACCGCTTTTCATCAAATACCCAAATAACACTATATGGATATGTACATCCATAGAATGTACATTAGATATTCCAGTTTGAACATGTATATTTTGGATATTCATAGGACGTTAAATGTACATATGAAAAATGATATACACTAGTGCAATATACTATGTATATTCAGGTAGGTATATACATATATGAATATACATAAGATGTGGTCTATGTATCATATATCCATCCAGTAGTTTACGCCTACGCGAAGGACAGCTAGCGCGTGTGTGTTGGTGCGGGTTGTGCCTGATTGCCTGATTACTTATCTTCTGGTTACTACTAACACTCGCATCCAGCGTTTGACGGTAAGTCGTAAGCGCAACAAACCACCTACAAAATTCTATAACCTTGATTTCTTTGTGGTTTTAGACATGACGGTCAACAGGAAAGAGATGAGAGTCATAGTAATCGATCTTGCCAAGTATTATTATTGTAACTAGAAACTGAATTAATAACAATACATAATGAAAGTATAAAGTTTATTTATCTTTCTGTCTCTACATTGAACTTTCATACACTATGCATGCGCAATAAAAGTACATGAATGTACATTTAATGGATATACCATGGATGTGTAAATTTGTGACAAACGTACATGAAACGTAAATTTGTTTATGTCTATTTTGCATCCATTAGACGTTCATGCTCCACATGTTGATATAGGTACATAATTATTGTATGTACAATGTATTTAATTTGGTATGTAAGTATATTCATGGTATATATTATGAATATACATGTTCATACCTGGATTATGTTACATATGCTATGCATGTACATTAAACGTACATATGTAAATTCTATGGATATGCCATGGATGTGAAAGTTCGCGACAGACGTACGTGCAATGTATATATTTTTTTGATGTCTATTAGACATCCATTGGACATTCGTGCTCCATTTGTGGACATAGACATCCATTGATTCTATATCCAATGTATGTACATTGTATATACTTTTGTTATGTGGGTAGGTGATCCATTGGTGAGTAAAACCGTTGGCTCGCTTGTGGATCAGGTGATGTGACAATCTTTTCACAATGACGAAGCAGTGTTGCCATCTGACAGGATGAATTTACTTATCGTCGAGAATAGGTCCTGCAATTTATAAATTGCTTCAAAAATCATGCTCGTCTATAGATGTTGAACAGCAAGGCATATACAAATATCGTCAACGGTTGAGACTGACAAACTAACTGAAAGTCGACGAGCCCATAACAACGAGTAAAACCGTCTGTGGACTTACTCGCCAATTGGTTACCCACTTTACACACGGCCTATGTCGGTTACAAGAAGGATGTTCAATGCGATATACCAGTTTCGTAATCACAGATAGAATTAAAATGTGGAAAATAGACAAAAAATACATGCGGCGATACATACAGTTTTGTTGATGACCTTTATCCAACGAAGAAAAAAATCTTACAATTCATTTGCTGTTATCTGAACAGGTAAATGAGGAAACTGATTCTCAATACCTTCCTAAATATTTTCAATATTATTAATCTTTCTCAAATGTTTTTACTTCCCACACCGATAGGTGGGGCGTTTTATCATGTCTAGATAACGAAAATCCACGTCACTCATTTCCGTCGGTCTGTCTGTCTGTCTGTTTGTCTGTCACTTTCTTCTAGCCTCGTAATCTCAGTAACTGCTGCATGGATTGTGATGAAATTTGGACAGCGATATGCTGTGGGGCCGTAGTAGGTAATGCTACTGTAATTTTGGAAATCGGTTCAGGGGGCGGCGAAGTAATTAGCAAAAAATAAAAAATTTCAGTTATTCCTCAAACTTCGTTTTAGGGGTTCCTGATCATTTTCTACTTTTTTTTTGGGTGAAGGTGGAATTGGGGTGTTTGGAGGGTGGGGGGTTGTAAAACTGAAAATTTTGTTGCATTCAGAATGGGCTGTTCATTGACCTGTGAAAAACAGGCCAGACAATAAAAAAACTAAAAATATAAAAATAGCTCAAATTTCGTTTTTAGGCGATGTTGGGGTTCCTGATCGTTACTTTTCATCCAGTTGAAGTTTGCAGTTTTTTTTAGGACGGACGGGCGATGATTTGTTTGCAGAGAGATCTCAGACTATAGCTTCATGCAATGGGGAAAAATAAAATGATATCACCGTTATGTGTGGGAAGTACTGAGTCAATCAACTTGACTCCATTTTTTAGCAGAAGAATATGATAAAGCTGAAATCCAATTGCTCTCTGAATACTTTGGGTAAAAAAATCACATTCCTGACATCCGCAGTTTGAGATTAGATAACACGAATAGTTTTACTTTTCCATTCATCATCCTTGGCCTGTCTATCGGTCGCAATGCCACTGAATATGTCAGTGTGTGTCCGTCAATCCGTTTTGGACAAAGTATAACAAAAGTCCTCATGAAAGTTATTTATTTGGATTGATTGAGAAGTTATGGTTTTCAGAAGAATTGCATAGGTATCTCAAATTAAATTTATTTCTACGCCTGTAAAACATATGGCACAAATGGCAACCTACTTAATAAGATTGGGCGACCTAGGCACAGATGCCTGTTCTGTCGAGCAACCCCTAACAAAGCAGTCTACCTAAATAAGATGTTACATATGTACAATAAGTGACATAGTAAGCAACTACTAAAATTCTTAAAAGTAATTCACAATGATCAAGACAAAGCTGGATAACAGGTACATCCTCTGAATATATCATTGTTGATAGATTACTGTGCTTGCTGTAGGTCACTCGTATCAAAATAGTGAATAAATTGAATGAAAGATTGAAACTCACACTCACTTGCACCCTTATGTAGATCTGAGGCATAAATCAAAAACAACAAAGGACCTAAAACGGAGCCCTGGGGTAGTCTGGAAGAAACATTTAGAAAACTAGATGTACTGCTAACAACGGATACAGACTGAGAAAGGTTAGACACATAATTACGAAATAAGTTCAATGCGATGGGGTCTACACCATGACTATGTTTTAACTTCGCTAACAGTAACTCACGATTTAACCCACCCATTTTTTTGTCAAGCGTTCTAATAGTATTACTTATTATTTTTTTGTCAAGCGTCCTAATAGTATTATTTGAACCTTTTATTTAACTTGCAATGTATGCATGTATGTTTGATCGGGTGGAATCCTGCTACTCAATTTTGAAGCAGATATCTTCAACCGATTGAGCTAAAATTTTGCATACACGTTTAGTTTGGATGACAATACACGACGTCGTGTGACGTCGTTCTAAATCCAATAGTCGAATAGTTATTTAATGCATTTCTACAATATGGGTATCCAATTGATATGAGAACGCCCAGTAGATGGTAAGGGGAATGACAATCAATGAGGGGGATGTCATCACTGACAATAGATCCACTGATGTCATTTTTAGTTAAACGATGGATTTTTTTATGAGAGTTTGGGGAAAATATAATATTAAAAGTTGGTTAGAAAGAGAAAGTTGTGAACGTATCTATGATCTTGAATTTTTAAATTAGCATAAATTCTTCGACATAGTAGCACTCAGAATCGTTCATCGCGACGTGCAACGATATTTTAATTTATACCGCGAACGAGATGCGTTCAGGAAACTGCATCCCCACCGACATCTATCTCATCTATAAAACTCGACGTTCAATAATCGATTTGAGTTATTTGAATAAATATTCTCAGAACTTTGATTTATTATAGGAGATCTTAGTGGCTTTTTCAAATATAAACGTCGTATTGCAATCATTTGAAGGGATGCGACGCATCACCCGCATCAATGGAAGCTACGCCGCCACCGTTGCAGTTTAATTAATTAAATACTTATAGGTACCTACGTAAACCTCGCGACAAACATTTATGATCATATAAAATTGTGTATAATAAAGCTATAACTTGATAGTTAACATTTTAAAGGAAAAGTTAATTTTCTTCATTTGAGAACATTTAAATAAAAGCTTTTTTTAAGTTTCTTTGTTTTAATTGTCAGTTATAAACTTTAGGTTAACTTCACTATCGTTTTATGAAATGCTCTCGCTTTGAGTCAGTGACAGCTTACATTCAGTATTCCTCAAACACAACAATGTTTCCCAATGTGAAGGGTATATATTCACTGAGGGCTTCAATGACAGCCGTTTGTGGAATCGAACTCATGCTTTATAATTGATATACTTTACCATACTTTCATTTCAAACTAGTCTTGTTTATACTACAAGCTGTAATTGACTCAACAAATGAATGAGATAAAATCAATGGAAACTGATTCTTTATTCAAAGATATTATATTAATTGTGCTTACTACATTTCCATATAATATATTATAAAGTTGTTTTTTAAAGTAGAATTGGTATTCTTTACAGTATGTGCAATAATTACGTAATCAAAATACTTCTGAAAGTTGTAACCAAAAATTGAAATGGGAAATTACCGATCACCATATCAGTAAGTTTTATATTTTTAGGTAAATCAATTCTTTTGAAATTTGGGAAAAAAGATTTATTTACATTATATAGGTGAATTTCGATTATGTGACATCAGACTAAACAAATTATCTCGTTGTAAATTCGTCATTAGAGGTTAACGTTGAAAATTGTTTAAAAATGAAGAAAGTGCTAATATGGTGGTGGCCTTATTACAAAATGGTTGTCACGGCATTTGAAAACATAGGGATAGACTGATGCAAATTTGACTCAATACGTAAGCTAACAACGACCCGACTTTATTATTTTTATACTCCTGCAATCTCGATATAATCCGAACACAGAGAAGATAAGCCAATGACAATGCAATATAAGATGCTACAAGGTCTCAAATACCATAAACAATGTGTTGAAAGCATGAGTTATTTTTTTTAGCAACGTCGACGGCTAAGGATTGGCTGCATCATTTCGACAAATCACAATTGTTTACCCTGTTTGTAATTAGGATGCACATAGGTCTCAGTTTGTCGGCAGAAAACGAGAAAATGAGAAGAATGAAAGTTAGGTAGTTGCCTTTCGAGACCGTATGGTACGATACCAAATTTGCTATCAAATTTCATATCAAATTTGATCGCAAATTTGTTATGAAATTTTTCAACAGAAATGGTATCATAAAGTGTAGAGAATTTGAAAATGTATGATCATCATAATAGTTACAATGTCTTAACGGACATGTTGTGAACTCGTAAAATGCATTAAGTCGGAGCTAGAGTATTGCCGACAAGAATATTATCAATAGCTTTGAAAAATGTAGCTCGCCATCGTTCGCGATTTATTGTCAATTGAGTGGCGCCCTTGATACTCATATCCAGCAACTGTTTCGTCGTATCCACCGAGCGTGTAGGGGAACGGCCACGGCGCCGCCCACTCGGGGCATGACCTTGAACTACAAGTTTCTCCATATTATCGCTTCTGTATATATGTCCGAAGGAAGTGAGCATTCTCGTCGACACAATGGAGGATTGTCTCTTTGGATTACCGAGCTCATCCAGTATGGAAACGTTTTTTCGATGGGCGGTATAAGGAACTATCAGCATTCTCCTCCACGTCCACATTTCAAGAGCATCTATGCGAGCTCGATCTGCCTTTTTAACAGTCTAAGTTTCCGAGGCATACAAAAACATGGAGAACACAAGAGACTGAACCAGCTATATTTTGATAGCTTTAGTGATGTTATGGTCACGCCATATTTTAGTAAGCTTTGTCATGGCTACACGTGCCTATTGAATGCGCCGTCGGATCTCATTTTCACAGCTACCCGAATTGTCAATCAAGAAACCGAGGTACACAAAACTTTGAACTACTTCACAACGGCCTACTGACTTTATTGCTCGATGATTATAGTGCTCTTTATCTACGATCATAACCCTGGTCTTGTTGTAGTTAATACCAAGACCATACGCTGCACTGTGTTGTTCTAAGATGTTTAATAGAGCTACTAGTTCTTCCTGACAAGCAGCAATAAAGGTTGTATCGTCAGCAAATCTTAGGTTGGAATTTTGCTTCCGCCAATAGGTATACCGCCATTCCAGTTGTCCAGTACTATCCCATCACAAATTCAGAGTAAACGTTAAATAACATCGGAGATAAAACCAATCCCTGACGAACTCCTTTTCCGGTTGCAGTTTGACCAGACAGATTACCATCAATTCTTACACGAGCCGAATTAGACTCGTAGAGTTGCTGTATGAGAAACACAAGGTGATAAGGAACTCCCATAGAGATGAGCATTTCCCACAGCTTAGGCGACTTTACGTTGTCACACGCCTTAGAATAGTCCGCAAAGCAGATTAAAAACTGGAAAATAGTGCTCTCTGGATTTTTCAATAATGTGTCTTAAGTATAAGATCTGTTCACGCGTACCGCGTCCTTTCACGAAGCCTGCCTGCGCCTGAGAAATTTGCCAGCCAATAAAACCCTCCAAACGAGATTGTAAAAATTATAGTAGAACGTTACTTGCATGAGAGATTAACGAAAGTATGCGATAATTGTCTGGATTTGTTGGAGATCCCTTTTTATGAAGTGGAACAAAAATGGATGTGCACCATTCATCTGGCCAAACACCGGAGAACTAGATGCTCTTACAAATATTATCTAAAAGAGAGATGCCGTCATCACCCAAGCATTTTAACGTTTCGGCAGAAATAGCGTCAATGCATGTAGCTTTATTAGTTTTTAACTTGTTGAGGGCATGTTCCACTTCATACAAAAGAATATCCGGTTCATGTTCAAAATCCAATGAGAGGGCCTGAAGGCCATCCTCATGGTACAGATTTTCACTTTAATTTCGCCATACCTCAATAAACTCATGCAAGTTGTTAATTAGCTGTCCCTCGGGATTTTTAACAGCCCAAGATTTGGGTTTACAATCCCGACTGAGGCATTTGACCTTAAAAAACATCTCTTTCCGAAGGTTAGTATTGGCATGCATCCCTATTTCCCTGCACAATTGCTGTACATAAGAGTTCTTATCTTTTCGGCATAATCTTTGAAACTGTATGATACCATCTTAAATTTAATTTTAAAATTGAGCCCTGCGCAAGCGCAGTTGAAACTGAATATGACAGTTACGAATATTGAGTTGACAATATTGACAGATATCAGCTGGATTTCGACAACTGACAATTCAACTCGAATGCGTTTTATAGGCTATGCTAGCGTTGCGTCTTTAGGCGCGTTCGTTTCACACATTTTTTTTCAGATATTCTCACCTACGCGTCTCATTCGCTAAATGAGAGTTTGAACTGAGGATATTCAATTCCTTCTTCACCTCTCCAGAGCTTGGTTTTGTGGTCGTGCTCCGACGAGCTTTTTGGATCACTAACCTTTCCTTCGTTTTTGTGTATGTTTGTGTATTATGTGAGCAAATTCCATGTTATGACTTTTGTTTTACATGAAAATTACAATTTTAATTTTACATATGATAAAATAATGTAGCGACGACACATGATTGTGCAGCCATGGAAAAGCATGACAACAGGTTCACAATAATACAAAATGTAGAGGAGCAGACATACCAATGTTCCTTGCCATGTGATTGCAGATCGCACCGTTTGACAGCATTGACACCAAAAACTTAAGTTACGATGTGTTACTTTTGACAGAAGTGAATCTGACAGGTATCACCTCCATTTTTTCCTTCTGCGCACTTTTACGCGCAGTTTTGATATAAAATTTGGTAGTACCTAATTAGAACCCTTTCAAAATAATTCGATATCAAATTTCATCTGAAAAATATTGGCTCAAAGACCCGTATGACACGTTAAGAAATTTCGTAACAAATTTGTTCGCAAATTTGATATGAAATCTGATAGCAAATTTAGTATCAGGTCATACGGTTCTTAGACAAAAAGAAGTTCTATTGAACTAATTATCAAGAGCTGCTATTATAAGAATAATTTTATATATCAAATAAATTATACGCTTCGCTTGAACAAAACCTAAGGCGTATGCTAAAAACACAAGAAAGCGGTATTTGCATTATACGCTAATATTAGTATTGGAATGATAGTATACAGGTACCATTAAAACGATATTTTGAATTTATTAGCTTACCTCCAATTGCTTTGAACCTTAAGCGTATATTATTTGAACGACACGGACTTGAAACAACGTTAAATATATTAATATTTTTGCCAGTGTGAAGTGCTCTTCATAGTATAGTCCTATGAGATTAGATATACCCTCCATGTCTATATATCCTCAACCGAATGTGTCTGATTTAAAACAATCTAGGCCTCACATTCCATATATGTAATTAACACTTTTATAATTAGCCACATTTATATGGAGGGTCTTTACGGCCTGTGTCGAATTCTCTTAGAAACGAATGCCGTACCATCAATGGCCGACTCCGCGTCATTACGGACTTTTTATGATTGTAATTAACACTGCTCGATTAGTAAAATGGTCGGGGAATCATACTGTGTCTTCGGAATTATTGTCAAATATTATGACTTTCGCCTCTCCGTCATGTGTCGCCCGGCCAGGCCATTGTCACTTTGTGAATGCGAAACGAACGAACCTTTTTGTTGCATGGCACTGAAATTGGTATAATAAAATCATCCAAAAAGGAGAAAAGATGAGAGGCTTTTGAGGTGTGTTCTCAGTATTACCAAAAATGTATGTATGTATGCTAGTAAAATGATGGAATATAAAATTATCTTTGACATACGCTTTGACCAATGAGTACAGCCGAATTCAGGACAGTGCTCTGTCAAAAGACGGTAAAATATATGTTTCGTATGCACGCGCACATTATAAATCATCTATTGTCTTTTCGAGTCTGATGATGTGGTCAAGGTTAAGGGCTATTGTGATCCTCTCGGACTCCCAGACTGCTTAAAAGGCTTTGGACTCCTGGAGCAGATTACTAATCAAAACTGGTATGAGACTGTTTCAGTATTCTCAGCTTACTAGCTTCACGCAACGCTGTACATCTCCTTTGGGTACCAGACCACGAAGGTATTGGTGGCAACTAAAGCACAGTTGAAAATACATAAACACTATTACGTATTTGTTTTTTTACTCCAATAAAAAAGATTGGAATTAAAACAATTCCTCAGTAAGGTCAATTTGTCTTGCCCTCTCTTCTCGTAGAGTAACTATGGTCAAAGTTTTGAGGGGAAAACCAATGAAATGGAAGCTAGAAATGCCCAAAAGACGCCAACTCACTGTGTGTTTCGCGCCACAAAAGTCTCCAATCGCCCAGCTACCATTTTACTTCCCACACCGATAGGTGAGGGGAGTATTGTGATCGCGAAAATTTTCGATTTTGAGATAATACGTGTTTTGGGCGTTTTATGATGTGTACATAACGAAAATCCACGTCACTCATTTCCGTCGGTCTGTCTGTCGGCCTGTCTGTCTGTCTGTCTGTCGGTCTGTCTGTCGGTCTGTCTGTCGGTCTGTCTGTCGGTCTGTCTGTCGGTCTGTCTGTCGGTCTGTCTGTCTGTCTGTCTGTCGCGTTTTTCTACCCTCGTAATCTCAGTAACCGCTGCATGGATTGTGATGAAATTTGGGCAGCGGTATGCTGTGGGGTCGTAGTAGGTAATTTTGAAAATCGGTGCATAGGCGGCGGAGTAATTAGCAAACAACAAAGATAATTAAATATTGCTCAAACTTCGTTTTTAGGCGTTTTAGGGGTCCCTGATCATTTTCTACTTTTTTTTGGGTGGGGGTGAAATTGGGGTGGTTGGGGGGTGGGGGGTTGTAAAATTGAAAAATTTGTTGCTTTCATAATAGACTGTCCACTGACCTGTGAAGGAAGACCTGGCGACATAAATAACTTTTTTAGGTCCATCCGAACATTGCCTTTGCCTATTACAGAAAGCAAAGGACTTAGAATTTTTTTTTATGTAAACATACGAGAGTATTGCGTCAGATCGTTGTAACGAGGAAACTGTTGAATTGATTTTAATGACATTTTGAAAAGGCATTACCACCATGGCGAAGATGGAAAACGCGTATGGTTTTGATAAATCGTGCCAGTGGCGGCGCAGAAATAATAAAAAAAATAAAAATATAAAAACAGCTCAAACTTCGTTTTAGAGGTTCCTGATCATTTTCTGCGTTTTTTTGGGTGGCGGTGAAATTGGGGTGGTTGGGGGCTTGGGGGTTGAAAAATTAAAAAAATTCTTGTACTCATAATAGGCTGTCCACTAACCTGTGAAGGGAGATCTAGCGACACAAATCACCTTTTTAGGTGCATCCGAACATTGCCTAGCCTATTGCAGAAACTAAGGGACTTAAAATTTTCTGTATACTATACGAGAATTGATTGGTCTAAATCGTTTTGTATTTTGTAACGTGGACACTATTAAATTGATTCTAATGAAATTTTGACCCAATATATTGTTACCGTGGTGAGAATGGAAAACGCGTATGTTTGTTAAAAATCTTGTCAGTGACAGCGTAGCAATAATCAAAGAACGCGACAAGTATGAAAGCAACTCAAATTCAGTTTTTAGATGTTTTAGGGGTTCCTGATCATTTCCTACCAGTTTTTTGGGTGGGGGTGAAAGTGAGGTGGTTGGAGGGGGGGGGGGTTGTAAAACTGAGAAGTTTGTAGTATCGATACTAGGCTGTCCATTGACCTGTGAAGAAAAGACCTAGCGGCATAAGACAATTTTAGGGGGGGTTGGCAGTTATTTGGTTGCAAGGGATCTTAGACTAAAGCTTCATGCTATGGGAAAATAATAAACTGGTATCAGCGTAATGTGTGGGAAGTACCGAGTCAATCAACTTGACTTCCTTTTTTGATCCAGTTTTAAAGTCGCCACACCTGGCAACTCTGCGGAATGCGTATATCTAAAGAATGGAAGTGGTTTACCGGGTGGGGGGGGGAGGGATTATTGTGTTATCTCTTTAACCTGTTATCGGCAAAATCATCTTTTTTGTTCTTATCAGTTCTTCGATTTACCATAGTCACCAATGTTGGAGGGCATTTACCTCCAATTTAATTATTTCATGTAAGAGACAAATGACAGTAGACTCTCTAATCGATTCATGTTTGTCTCCCACATATCAAGAGTAATGATGCTTAAGAACGAGCTCAACCTCTAATAATTTTAGAAATGTATGCCCAAAGTTCAAGACAAGGTATTTTCATAACTTTCATAATGAACTAGCATCATGGATTCGAAAACAATTATTAAATCATTATAACCACTTAGCGTATACAAACATAGATGTACTGATGCATTTCGTTACTCTGCACCATTTTGTTTACTACTAGGTATTCAAATTTATCCAATCATTAGGAAGCGAATCGAAGCTTTTTTATCTCCAGTTATTTTGCTTTGAATGATTGATTCCGAGAATTTGAAACGTTTACACATTTTCCATTGGTGGATACATGATACTCATCACACGTTGCCGTTACTGCTTCCGCATTATTTTTCTTGACGTGTGTAAACAGATCTTGTATAGACACAAATAAACTATCTATCTATCTATCTATTATTTCTACCTGAGAAACACAAACCGTTCAACCAACTATTCAACCAGATTAGTAAAGTCTGCTTCACTGGTCGCATACATAAAGTAATGTGTTTTTTAGAATGTGTAGAAGATCACATAAAGGGAAAAATTGAATATTGAAAACTCAAGGTATGCTGCGTCGGTACTCTCTAACTTAAGAGATAGAAACATGTCTCTATCACCATGACGACCATGACGATCGGGCAGTTTCCTTATCTAAGCTGTCATATTTACGAGGCCACCCGATCCCATAGCACATAGCGCATAGAAACACGTTTCTTAGTTACAGAGTACCAACGCTGTATGCTTTTAAGTTGGAAGAACTTGATCGACATATTCTGTGCTATTCCAAGAAATACTGAATAGCGTAAATTGTCGTTCCCTGCAATTGGAAAAGGAGATACAGCTAAACCACATGCATATTACTATTGCAAAGATATAATTATTATGTTGTTCATTACCGCAAGTGTTATTTAAATATTTTGTTTCAGGTTTTTTATTTCTGTGTTGAAGAATTGAAGATTATTCACATATGTAGTCGTTCACCATATCCACGTCAAGCTTAGTCAGATTGTCCGAATGAAAAGGGAAGTAAGTCAGGATTCCAGACGAAAAAGACAAATACAATCAACGCGCCCCACAACGATTGACGAGTAAACCACTGACAATAGATTTATTGAGCGTAAACTGTCACTGATGAGTGATGGCAGTGACGAGACAGATCACAGACCTTAACCTAGATCACACATCACGGTCACCGAATCACGCATCAATAAAACAGGAGCAAAATTTCAATACACGTACGTACGACCTTAGATCGGGTATAGAACCTCAGAGTAACAACTGAACATAGATGTAGTAAACAACTAATTCTAATGGGCCGACATCTTTTCTTACGTTGTCATATTAACCACCAGATACGACAATCATAATTGTTTACTATCGTCTTAATGGTATAGTATCCAGAAATATTCCATTCTACATTAAAAAAGACGGTATTTTGATGGTTCAGGAATGATTACAGCAAAATCAATAGATGTGTTGACCTCTACTGCGTTACTGCATATTTCTTCATCATAAACGGAAATTCTGAAGTCTTGCATAATTTTGAGGAGCGGGCAACGCCGCATCCGACTTGTTTACGGTAGATGCTCGACGTGTGCTCGACTGTCAAACGTTTGTTTTGTTTGTGCGTGTTTTATGCTTGGTCAGTAAAATCGAATTCGCTATTTGTTGGTAACTGTAGTGAAGCTTTACGGACTTGCTGAGCTATATTCGAGAGCAGTTTAACAGTTTTTCGAGATGGAACTCAAAAAGTGCAGTGTCTGTAACATGGGTTGCATTGGAAGAATTTTCTCGTTAGTTGACACAGCATTGTTTACAATTTGAACTGTCACAGCTGATCAATTTTTGGAGGCTGAAGTGTCAAAGACGATGGCTTTGAGGACGCCATGCTGAAGTGGTTTGTTTACTACCTCTATGTTTAGTTGTTACTCTGAGGGCAGAACGGCAACACGGCACACACATCCGTCTTCTAATTGACTGTTCCAAATATTTTCCTAATTTTCTCGGCTTTCCCGTTCCTAAAAAAATCGCGGAAAAATATGAGAAGGTTACTATGCCATACTTTATCATATGCAATTATAAAAAAATTAATGATACTAGTCCATTACCGGGTTGAACTACGTGAACTAGGTTAATATCTATCAGTCATACTAATGCAAAACTAACTAACAATATAGTAGTTAAGTAGCTCAGCACTCAAAACATAGAAATCAATACGCAGTACCAAAGGACGGTAGGTGTACCATGTATCCAACACCCATAACTTCATGATCTTCATGACCGTCAGAGATCCAAAAAAGTGTTTGATATCTGGCAAATTATGACCGATAATGACTTCGAGGTGTAGGTAGAGTCAAGCGCATTAAATCAACAAGATATATGGGTGCGTATCCTTTCAACAAATTTTATAAAAAATCACAAGATATGCAGTACCGGAGAAAATGAAATATTATTAGGTAATTTAATTTATTAAGCTCCTCTAGATTACGGTTCCTGACGGAGACAAGCCATAGGCGTCTCACAACGGCTCAAGAGGATTAACCAAAGCTGTTACGTAAGCCTGAAAGGTTATTAATTTGATTTCTATTTACATCATGTCTCATTTTTTGTCTCGTAGAAAATGGACACAGGGTATAGTATACACATACATTAAAAGGCGTTTACTTTGATTAATGAAAATTACTCATACAAGAGGCTTTATTAATTCTGCCAAGTGTCACTAGAAAACCGCCTCCCCCTCCTTAGTTTCATCTTCACATACGGAAACAGTGCAAGGTCGCAGGAAGTAAGGCCTTGACCACGGCTTGACGAACAATTAGCTGTCTTACTTAGGGTCGGTTCCTTTGTGATGACGTGTTGTAAATATCTGACATCAGTGACGCCATTTTGGTATAGTTTCATTCGCCCTGACAGTGGCGGTGTAGAAAAAAGGCAGAATTAAAAAAAATACTCAACCTATATGGTGTAAAAGGAAGGTAAACATTAAAGATAACATAAAGTTTATGTTGTCCTTAATGCTTACCTCCCATAAAGTACTAGATTTGCGCTGTGATCTATATTACGAGTATTTATCTCTGTACTAATATTCTATGTAGATAGTCATGACCCTGCAGTGCCACCGCTGTTGAAATCTATCTCTCTCTAACCCAAAATATTGATGCGCAAAGGGATCGGCGCAAAGCATCCCCAGACCTTGAGCTGATTGTTTGCTGAGCCGTGCCTTGACTTGAGGGAGGGCGCATAAGAAGTTTCAGTCTTGTCGTGGTCAAAATATTCGGTGCAGGATTTGGCCTGACGAGTTGGAGTATTATCATGATGGAGGAACCAGGAGCCCATTCTTGGCTTTGGCCGCAGGTCCTTCATATGTCCAATAACTTTAGGCGGGCACTGTTCAGTATACCAATTAGCTCTGCCACCCGTGTTTAGGGCAATTAATGGGTTTTGTCTATTGTTATCTATATTCAATAACACTGAAAATGATGTACCAAAGACGTGCAGGTATTAGGAAAGCCTATTTGGAGGAAACAGGAGCCTATTCTTTTCTTTAGCCGCAGGTTCTTCATATGTCCAATAACTTTAGGCAGGCACTGTTCACTATACTAATTAGCACTGCCACCCGTGTTTAGGGCAATTTATGGGTTTTGTCTATTGATATCTATGTTCAATAACACTGAAAATGATGTACCAAAGACGTGCAGGTATTAGGTAAGCCTATTTTATATTAAGCATACAGAAATGAAATTTAAAAAGAATCATAATATTCTTCGTCATCTGAAGAACTGTCATCTCCTCTTGATGTTATTAATTAACGAGTCAACGATCTGATCGATCAAGAAGTCAAGATTTTCTCCTCTTGTTTAATGACATGCTGGACTGCTTTTCGCCAGTTCTATGGTGATCCGTCTTAATGGCTTCATCAAACAGTAGCTTGAGGTCTTTAATATTGAATGTCGTGTTAAATCCTTTCACTTGCGCTCCTATAGGTTCTATAGAATTTAGTTTGCAATGATATGGCGCTATGCGCACCACAGTTACGCCATGTTTTTCTGCTATATCTTCTACAGCGTATTTCATAAAACGTCGTACGTATAAATTTGTCACGTAAAAGTTCCATCTTTAACAAATTATCTGGCGTAGGGATGTGGCGACCCCATCGCCCAGAGGTGATGGTGCACGTTGCGCCGACGACGGTGAATCGTGTACAAATAGCTCTGATTTCAGGCAAAGGGGGGAGAAGTGGAGTCACTTAGCTTCGCCCGCGCTGCAACCACCCCCACATCGCAATATTTCCGGGAAACTAGAAATAGGTTCCCGGAAATAGGCGGCGCCAAATGGCCTTACGGCTCATGTTCCGTCGCTGGGCCGATGTTCCCGGTTCCAGAATCAAAAGATTCCGGAGGTAAAATAACTGGCCGTTCGGATCTCCAACGAACATTGAACAAAGTTCGTTTAAAGAATTTTGCTGCCACTCCTCATCAGGCTAACAACAGAAGCCGTCCTTTGCAGCAACTTCGCACTCACGACAGGCCCGAACGTGTTCAGAGCCGATATACGAGGTCTTGCCTCCAATATAAACTCTGTCCATCAACATCTTCAGGCAGAGACGCCACACATTCTGGCTCTTACGGAAACTCAAGTCGGCTCTTCAACAATTGATAACTGCTTTAAATATCCTGGATATGACTTATAGTGTGACTTATACACCCAAATTAGACGTAGGTTTGGCGTATGCGTGTACGTCAAATCTGGGATTTCTTGTCATCGAGAGGAAGAGCTCGAACTGGAAGCATTTGATATCATATGGCTTAAAATATCCATCCAAAATCATTCTAAATTCATACGCCGCATCTATAGGCCACCATGTAGTAATAACTGCAGAGAGCTCTTCGAGAAGCTTTCAGCCACTGCGAACGCGCTGCAATCAGGACATTCTAATTCAGAGATAGCCTTTCTGGGCGAGTTTCAACGTTCACAACTCATACTGGCTCAAACACTCAAATAAAACAGACGACGAGGGACGTGAAGCTGAGGCCTACGCTATTAGCTGCGGATTGGAGCAGATAGTTAAAGAACCAACAAGGATCTTGCATGCTTCATAGATCAACGTAGATATCAAAACAGTTGTCGAGTGGGGATTAATAAATAAAGTACAGTTCAACGTACAGAAAACTCAGGCAACAACACTTACAAAGAAGTCTCACGTTGGCTTACCAACGGAAATGGAGGGTCACCCCATAGACGAGTCACCTTCCGTCAAGCTTTTGGGGATCAACATCAACAACAACATGTCCTGGCATGACCACGTCGTCAGTATTGCTAAAACGGCATCCCAGAATGTACACACCAGAGCTGCTGCTCTACAAGGCACATATCCGACCATCGCTGGAGTATTGCTCCCATGTGTGGGGATGCGCTCCGAAGCACTCTCTAAAGCTTCTGGACACTATCCCGAAGAGAGCAATTAAACTAATCGATACGCCTGACCTCACAAAGAACCTCGACAGGCTGGAACATCGAAGAAGGGTGGCTGACCTGTCCCTGTTCTACAGATTCTATCACGGAAGACGTTCGAGTGAGCTCTCCCAGGAAATAGCAGCAAAGGCCGTCCGAACGAGAGACATTAGAAAGGCTGTGGGACCTCATCCTCACCAGGTCGAGGTCCCTATTCGACGAACCAGTCTCCTCCAGCATTCCTTCTTTTGGAGAACTTCGGCGCTATGGAATGAGCTGCCGGGGAGTTTATCTTCGGGCGGCTACAACCTGCAGCGTTTCAAATCTAACGCGCACAGACACTTATCCTCTCGCAGCGCTTCTACAGCGCCATAGGCTTGTAGCCTTTTGCGGGAGGCTGACCATAAGAAAAAATCTCCGAACTCAATATTTTTGGAGGTTAACCAGTCGATAATTTCTTGTTTTCTCTAAGATGAATTTGGTGTCTTCTCTATGCGTCGTGCGTTATTATAACTGCCACAGAATCAGTCGGAAGTTATTTTATCATTTCACCAAAATAGTCTTCAATAGCATCCCAATTTATGTTCTCGTGGTAACCTCCCGTATGGGGTGACTGAATGGTTAACAAACCTTTTTTTGAAAATCCCTCTTTGCTTCCACTATGGACGATTATTAGCTTCTTCCCCTTTCCTGAAGGTACCTTAATACGCGTTGACAGACCTTCTGCGATAGCTTGCCGAGCACCATATTTTTGCCTTGCCTCATTTTTGGTACCATATAACCCTAATTAATCCATGTTTCATCAAGATAAAATATTTTCTTCTGCTCTCTGCGGTGCTGCTTTATACTTCTCAAGTATTTTTGTCTACAGCAAACAATTTCATCGCTTTACAGTAAAATTGCTTTACGTTATGCTTTTGCAGGAACAAACAAAACATGTTTTTTATACTGGTTCCACAAAAGTTTTCTGGTTACTAACCCAATGCTGTCATCCTTGCTAAGCTGAAGTCTTATCTGGGGAGGGTATTTTTTTTAAATAAAAAGAGTGAACTGTTCGAATTACACTTTTGGTGTTTTCATCGAGGACTTTTACCGGTCTGCCAAGACCTTTCTGGGGAGGTTTCATTTCATCTACAGTCTTTCTCTCCCGTAATAATTTAAAAACGGTGGACTTTCTAACTCGAGTCATTCGGGAATATCGGTCGACTGTACGGTAAAATTTATGTAACCGTATTGTATGCAATCGGGTACAATTTAAAATAATAACTTTTCATTATAATTGTTAAAGAAAATGAACCAAATCTGGTGCAAGCAATTCTGTAATGTATTGCAGTCTTAAGAAGAAGATTTGCTATTCTGAGCTTTTAAGGCTGTGGGGTATAGCCGGCGAATTTGGCGAACCAAGAAAATACGTGTTCCTGTGTTAGCGAGGAGGCGTGGCCGCCTGTTCCCTTTCTCTAGTGTGTGTCTAAATGAAATGAGGGGAGGTAGGTCCAAAGGTCGTCTTGCGATAATACTAACGACTAACGCTGACAACTGAGCGTCGCCGCCGCGCCGCGAAGACGATTTGTTGTGAAGGGGACAGGGGACAAAGGAAGCCGCAAGGCCGGGTCCGAATGTTTTTATCTCTGCCGCCGTCTGCCTGTGCACCAAAATATAATAAAATAATTATTTTCCGTTTACTTCCCAAGTAGTTTGGGGAGGTAATATGAGAATTACGAAATATTTCGAAGTTGATGATAGTCATTTTACTTCCCACAGCGATAGGTGAGGGCAGTATTGTGATCGTGAAAATATTCACTTTTGAGATAATATGCTTTTTATGATATCCACATAACAATCCACGTCACTCATTTCCATCGGTCTGTCTGTTGACGTTCTTCTACCCACGTAATTTCAGTAACCGCTGCATGGACTGTGATGAAATTTGGGTAGCGATATGTCGTATGGTCGTAGTAAGCCAGTAGGTGCAAGGGCGGAGGAGTAATTAGCAAACAACAATAACATTTCAAATATTCCCCAAAGTTCGGTTTTAGGCGATTTAGGGGTTTCTGATCATTATATACTTTTTTCAGTGGGGGAGGAATGGGTGGTTGAGAGGTGGGGGAGAGTAAAGCTGAAACATTTATTTTCTTTATAGTAATAGGCTGTCCATTGTGAAAGAAAGACCTAGCGGCATACTACACTTTTACTTCCCATACCGATAGGCGAGGGGAGTATTGTGATCGCGAAAATTTTCGATTTTGAGATAATACGCTTTTTGGGCGTTTTATGATGTGTACATAACGAAAATCCACGTCACTCATTTCCATCGGTCTGTCTGTCTGTCGCTTTTTTCTAGCCTCGTAATCTCAACAACCGCTGCATGGATTGTGGTGAAATTTGGGCAGCGATATGCTGTGGGGTCGTAGTAGGTAATGTCCCTATAATTTTGAAAATCGGTGCATAGGCAACGGAGTAATTATTAGCAAAAAACAAAAAAAAATATGGCTATATTGCTAAACTTTGTTTTTAGGTGTTTGAGGGGTTCCTGATCATTTTCTAGTTTTTTTGGATGGGGGTGAAATTGAGGTGGTTGGGGGGTGGGGGGTTGTAAAATTGAAAAATTTCTTGCTTTCGTAATACAAATACACTGTCCACTGACCTATGAAGGAAGACTTAGCAACATAAATCACTTTTTTAGGTCCATCCGAACATTGCCTCGCCTATTACAGAAACCAAAAGACTTAGAATTTTTCTGGTGTAAACATACGAGAGTATTGCTTTGATCGTTCTATATTGTGTTACGAGGAAACTGTTGAATTGATGACACAGTATTACTACCGTAGCGAGGATGGAAAACGTGTATAGTTTTTATAAATCGTGCCAGTGCTGGCGCAGAAATAATAAAAAAACTAGAAATATAAAAACAGCTCAAACAAAGTTTTTAAGTTTTAGAGGTTCCTGATCGTTTTCTGCGTTTTTTTTTGGTGGAGGGGAAATTAGGGCGGTTGGGGGGTGGGGGGTTGAAAAACTGAAAAATGTCTTGTATTCATAATAGGCTGTTCACTAACTTGTGAAAAAAGACACAGCGACATAAATCACTTTTTTAGATCCATCTGAAAATTGCCTAGCCTATTACGGTAACTAAGGGTCTTAGAATTTTCTGTATACATACGAGTATTTATTGCTTTAGATCGTTTTGTATTTTGTAACGTGGACACTAGATTCTAATGAAATTTTGACACAATATTATTACCGTGGTGAGGATGGAAAACGCGTACGTTTGTTAAAAATCGTGTCAGTGGCAGCGTAGCAATAATGAAAAAACTAAAAGAATGAAAACAACTCAAACTCCGTTTTTAGATGTTTTAGGGGTTCCTGATTATTTCCTACCTTTTTTCAGGTGGGGGTGAAATTGGGGTGGTTGGTCTGTCTGTCTGTCTGTTGGCGTTGGCCTCGTAATCTCAGTAACCGCTGCATGGATTGTGATGAAATTTGGGTAGCGACATGCTGTGGGGTCGTAGTAGGTAATGCTTCTATAACTTTGAAAATCGGTGCATGGGCGGCGGAATAAACAAAAAAATTTCAGATATGCCTCAAACTTCGTTTTTAGGCGTTTTAGGGGTTGCTGATCATTTTCTACTTTTTTTCGAGTGGGGGTGAATTTGGGGTGGTTGGGAGGTGGGGGGTTGTAAAGCTGAAAAATTTGTTGTATTCATAATAAGTTGTCCATTGACTTGTGAATGAAAAACCTAGCATCATAATACACTTTTTTAGGTTCATCTGAACATTGCTTTGCTTATTATAGGAACCAAGGGATTTAGAATTTGTGCTGTCAGTGTCAGCAATAATAAAAAACTAATAATGTAAAAACAGCTCAAACTTCGCTTTTAGATGGTTTGGAGGCTCCTGATCGTTTCGCAGTTGAAACATGCAGAAAAAAACTGTGGCGTCCTAGTTCCTAAGGAGGGAGACGCAAGAAACTATTTACGAGAGTTTTGCGTTGGATGTCTTTGCGGGCGGGTGAGCGATGATATGGTTGCAAGGGGATTTTAGAATATAGCTTCATGCAATGGGAAAATAATAAAATGGTATCACCATTCTGTGGGAAGTACTGAGTCAATCAACTTGACTCCATTTTTTTCTAGGTAAATCCGAACATTGCCGTGTCTATTACAGACATCCAGCGACTTAGAATTTGCTCATGTATAGGTACGTTTATACATTATAAGTATTGCTTTAGACTGATCCGTATTGTGTAACCTAGAAATTAATGAATTTATTGTAATGATGTTTTTTTGGCGGCGTTTGGTGTTTTTTCTAGCCGCGTTATCTCAGCAGCTTGGATTGTGATGAAATTTGGTGTGCTGTGGGACTGTAGCACGAACTGCTGCTATAATTTTGAAAACCGATGCATTGGGGCCGGAGAAATTGTTAAAAAACAAAAAATCTGTATCACGGCTATGTAACTCTCCTAATTGCCTATAAATTGTAGAAGTTTGTTGGTGGTACAAATTTCCGTTTGGCTTGTACGACTTATCCTACTTTCAGGTGCTGCACTCTTGGGCGGTCAGAATCACCCTGTAGGCCTCTGAATTTCTGCAAATCTGTACCACAGCTATGTAGTTCTCCTAAGTGGCTGTAGATTTTAAAAGTTTGGTGGTGGTACAAATTTCCGTTTTGCTGTTACGACTTATTTTAGTTTTAGGTGCCTATCTCTTGGGCGGCCAGTCACCCTGCTATGTAACTCCCCTAAGTGCGTATAAATTTTAAATGTTTGTTGGTAAAAATTTCCGTTTAGCTTGTACGACTTATTTTAGTTCCAGGTGCCTCTCCCTTGGGCGGCCAGAGTCACCCTGTAGCCCTCTGGATTTTTGCAAATCTGTATCACAGCTATGTAGTTTTTCTAAGTGGCTATAAATTGTAAAGGTTTGTTGGTGGTACAAGTTTCCGTTTGGCTTGTACGACTTATTTTAGTTTCAGGTGTCTATCCCTTAGGCGGCCACAATCACCCTGTAGGCCTCTGAAATTTTCCTAGTATCAACCCATTCCATGGGGCCGGAATCACCTTGTATAACTAAGTTTGTAATGTAATCTACTATTATGCATATTTTCGGCCAATTATTATCCATTTACGATACGTAAATCAACACCAAACAAGTTTAGTTACGATCATTTGGAATTCAGAGGTATTTTTCATTTGCTTTTTCTACTGAACTGGTCGACTGTAATTTTTCGATTTTCGATCTGAATCTGAAGCTAACTTCAGCCACGTTATTGTAATAAAACTAAATAATTGTCTTTATAATACTCAATAATAAATAAATCCTAAATTGAAGATGTTATCGCCTCATACAAACAATAAATAATTAAATGACCTATGTAAAAATACACTTCCGATTCGTCAAAGGGTCAAAGTATCGTAGACAACTGGCTATAAAGTAAATTTTTTGCTACAACTATACCCGATTGGCGATTGCTGTGCGTGTATGACTGTTAGATCTAAACAGACAGAGGGACAAGGAAATTATGAAATAATGAAAAGCAGAAGAGGGGAAGGTGTCGGCACGTGGCGGTCGGGGCACCGTCACCGGTCGGGCTTGCTGATACGTCGATCTGTAGGTAAAAAGGTGGTGGGGGAATAATCTCAACCGGCTTGGCTGTCGAATGCATACATGCATATAGTTTTTCACATCTCCTGACGTTACCTTTGAACTTACAGTAATGACTCAAAGAGCAAATTGAAGAAGAAAGCTTGCGCTTGTGCAACTATTTAGCCTTTTTTTGATATCATGTTTGGTTGTTAAATTACAGACATTTGAAGAATGTATGATTTTGCATTGGGAGTTTTTTTGCACATTAAAAAACTTTTTTGAGAAAATCGAAAATAGGTGTCATTCATTAAGGTCTTAACTATCGCCTTCTGAAATATTATATATGTAGTTTGAAAATAGAGTGAGTTATGCGTGAAATTGTGAGTCCGTGTTTTACATGGCAAATACATACGTATAAATGTGTCTACCCAGGCCCCTTAAATAAAACCAAAAACAATCATAACCGAATAAGAAAGACGGTGCCGCAGTATATGGAAATTCTATGTTTATGAGATTGTCTAACTTCTTTGTCATTACATAGGATGGACATGTATTTTTCGCAAAAAGGAAATCAAGGAGTTCAACTCTTGATTACTGCGCGCCACATTTTGGCCCTAAAACAGGAGTGCAGTCGGCACCACTGTCCAAAGAGTACCTACGTAGGATTTGTTCACGGTACAATACTGCAAAATAATAAACAAAATTATGTTATTTATATAATGACATGATTTTCAATATATTTAAACAACAAGAATGCCGCTGGCATTATGGCCATTGTTGGATCACCGCCTGAATGAAATACTCACGCATTCACTCAGTTGCTGGACAATACTTTGATAAAAAGAATGCCGCCTCGTGAGGACAGGTCTGAAATAAGGAGAATTCACTGTGACTTGTAAACTTCTGCGTTTTGAATTCGCACACAATTTTAAGGTTGTGGTTACAGTGCAAGCGACTTCGCGCGAACAGGTAGAATTTGCGCGAACTCGCGCGAAGGAAACAAACACACAGAAACTATGTGGTTATACTAGAAGCGAATTAGTCGCGCGAATCGCTGCTTCTTGCTGGAAGTTCAAACGTGTTTGTTTTTTTTTTAAGCGAATAGGAGCGACCGACAGGCATCTTGTGCATTTGTTTCTTTTTTAATACTAAACGTACGTTTCATAAGTAATACGGTAATACTCGAAACATTTTTGCGGCTGATTTTTCAATTCTTCAAAAAGTTGAAAGTATTCACTTAAGTGGTGGTTTTCGAATATTTCGTTTACCCATATCTGCCTACACTTTCTCGATCGAAGAAGGGAAAGCTTTAAAAACGGGCTTTCACTTGAATATAACACTCTTCCACATCCATATTGGCCTTTTATTCACAGCTGTACGTAGTACTTCACTAAAGTAAACTATTTCAGCTTTAAATCGCGCGAACACAGATGGAAGCAGAAGCCACTAATAGTTGACGTCGCGTGAAGGCTCGTTCGCGCGAAGTCGCTTGCACTGTAACCACAACCTAAGGTTGTGGTTAAGGCGGCGCCAGACAAGCGATATTTGGCGAATACTAAGCGACTGCTCGTCGAGGTGCAAGTACTTAGTTGAGTTAGCAGGTGTATGCGGATTGATCATCAATTGGCAACCATCTATATCACATACTCGCGGTTCGTAGCGAAACGGAGTCTCTGTGGGAATAACGAATATTCAGTATTAGTATGGGTGTTTTGGTTCACTTTATTAAAAACATGCCATTAATAAATCACTTTTCTTTGTTGGCTCACTCGTGTTATTACATTTCTGTTCACAAAAATTAGTTACATCTAACGACAGATCGACTAAGTTGGCATAGCTGCCTACCTCAGACAAATATGCTTCCCCATGCTCCTAGAAAGATAGTTGTTGAATTTTGCCGGGCGCGTGATTGTTTTTTTTTTATAGAGTCTTTAGGAAATCAGCTTGAACGCAAGGATAGAAGCTCTCGCAAATCCGTAGGCATGAGAGAGAATCTGCCCGCCGGATGCTGAACCAGCTTGAGTCATCTGATCGCATGCCCAACGGACGCAATCGCGTCCATCCGACATGCCACCACGGCCCGACCGGCTAAAACCTGTTCCCTCTTTTCTTACCTTCAAGCCCTCCTACCACTCACGGAACCTTCGTCGAACGACATAACAACATGAGTATAGGGCTAGTCCGAGCTCGTTGAATTTGTGGTTTAATCCCCACTTCTACGTTTCTCGCTTTCTTTGGCACTCAGAATTTTCCTCATTATGCAGTGGATGGATAGGGATACCTCGTCCTTGGCTGTCACGACTAAAGCTAAAGCCTATCGTTCTAACGCTATCGGGTAAAGGTAGCTTCAATATCCCATCGTACATCAGGATGTTCCATAGGGATGTTCCTAGTGTCGATCCTCATGGAACTACTTCTCTAGATCTACTAGATCTACTTTTCGAGATGTCACGCCTTTGCAACTCACTCATTATGATGCCCCAGGAAGCATTCCTGACGTCAAGCGGGTGCGTGATAGTACCTACGACACTGAGCCATCTGTTGTCTTAAACTGTAACATGTCTTGTGTCGAACTCGCTTCGTGCATAGCCACCTCTAACTGATGGTACGGAACTTTGGCGCCATCTTTCGCCTGAGTTGGAATTTGCATTAACAATTCACATTCATAATGTCTTGTAAATGACATAACGTGGTTCTATGTTCTCGATACCAGGAGAATGGTAATAGAGTTACGAGTACCAAAATGAACAATTTTTGAGTAGCTTTATTTCAATTACAAATACCCAAAGAATAGTAAAAAATAAAGTTGGTAGCTGAATTAGTTGATTAGTTAAAAAAAAATTACAGAAATAATTAACGCCTTGGTACAAAATGATGACATACAAAGCAGGCTTGAATATCGAACACAGTCAACTGTTTAATATTAGGTAACGGTTATGCCACGATGAAAACGCAGTCTTTCGACGATCGCCAAAGCTAAGCAGCGTTGGGCGCGGTTAGTACTTGTTTGGCTGACCGCTTGTAAATACTGCGTGTCGTTAGCTTTTTTGTAATACAATTTTTTAACTGAGGTTGATTTTTTTTAATCCTAAATGCCTCTTTAATTAAATTTAAAATTAATAAGTTGTTGTTAATCGGGTAGTATTTTATATAACGCTACAATCAGGATAACGTCTGTCGGGACTGCTAGTTCATAACTGCAAAATTAATGAAATAAGTACAGTTTAAAAAAATTAAAAAAAGGTTTGATGATAAAGGTAACTAAAAAATTAAATAAAAATAAATATTGTTTGAAAAACCTAAAAAATACGCGCTCTTAAAGAACTTAGAACTAGAAAGTTTAAAATCATCTTTAAAATAAGCTAAAAACAACAATGAACGAAAAATACTAGTATGCTTGTGAAAAACGCGTCAACCGAACGACTTACGAATAATATGGCAAAAAGCGCAAACGTTTTTTTCACACAAGCATACCGGTATTTTTTGTTCATTGTTGTTTTAAACTTATTTCAAAAATGATTTTTAATTTTCCAGTTCTAAGTTTATACGAAAAACAGGATTTTTTATAATTCTTTCTTTTTGTTTGTACCAAATTAAGAGAAAACTATAACCTTTTCACATAAAAACTTTTTCTATCTCTTCAAATAAAAAAGATAGAAGGGGTGGCGAAGTATGAGGAAACACCGGGTACAGAATGATGTTCTTGTCGCAAGTATATCTTTACAAGATTATCAGAATTTTTGAATTGAGAGTTCTTGTGTGTGCGTCCGGAAATCGTACGACTGGTAAGTACGATCCTGTCTCGCCGTAGTGCTACGAAGTTGCTAATTGGTTTGAGAAGTGGTTGAAAATCAAGAGGGCCGACTGGGCTCCCACAGAGATTTATAAACCGCCCAATGAATATACGCGCCCGGTGCCACTATTTCTTACTTTATTCCATTACTCAGTGTTTTGAATGTAGGTATTATATAGGTACAATATTCTGAAGAATAACAGCTTGCTGGTAGAGCAAGCTTAAACAAATAAGATACTGAAGCTCTTGACCTATGAGGTAATAGAAGTGCACTGCAAAAAATGCATCAGAATTCTGGACATAATATTAATAAAGAGGCATTTATTGCCCAATAGAAAAAAATCCATTTACAGGACAATAGTTAAAAGTAATCTGAGCTCCACTAAGGAATTGGAAATAATGAAAGACTGAATCTATATCACATTACAGATCTATGAATCTGTTTCATACTTAGTATTCTAAGTGGCAAGAAAATACATCTCAGAAGGTTTATCTAGTATTACAGATAATTGGTCGTGATTGATGTCTCAAATATGTAAGACCAAATGTTCCATCATACATGTAATGGGAATATTTAAGTCTAAATTTGTATTTGCGCGATTAACCCTAAAAGTTGCCGCAGAACTCGGTGGAACGGGGGCAACATAGAAATTAACTTGTGGCAGTCTAGCTTATTGTGAAGTAACTTATACAGAAAATTTAACGATAATAACGCACGTCTTAAAACTAAAGCGCTTACATTAAACCTAATACATAATAGTTTTTCAAAAACACCTCTATTTGAGTAAATTCCATCACACTTCAGACATAGGTACTTCAAAAGCCGTCTCTGTACATTTTTAGGACTTGCTTTTTGGTAACTACAGAATGGCTTTCAGACGACGACCGAAGCACGCTCTAGCCTGGAACGTACAAGTGAGAAGTAGAGCACCTTTAAGGCTTCAATGTTACTGAAAAGCCTACAATTTCTAACAAAAAAGCCATAGAACCTTCTGGATTCAGCAACTTTCATATTTATGTGCTCCTTAAAACACTCAACTTTTTATCAAACCAAATGCCTAGATCTCTAAATAATTTTTCCCTGGAAACAAGAACATCAGTAACCTTATAATACTAGAGTATGTTTCGTTGTTTTCTTGAATATGTGACAATTTTACGTTTGGGAACGTTTAAAGACAGTGTTCTCTAAACATCACTTATTGATCGTATCGATATTTCCCTGCAATAAAGAGCAAATTTCAGAGTCCCTTATACGAGCAAAAATTTTGAGGTCATCTACATACAGTAAGTTATTACAAGCGAGTTGCAGTGACAAGTCATTGATAAACAAAAATAAAAGCGGCCCCAGGTTGGACCCTTGAGGGACCCCAGATGTGGCCGACAGACTTATAACCAATACAATGAACGTACTGCGACCTGAATTCAATGTAAGATTTGAAAGAAGTAAGGAACGGTATGCAAAATCTAAAATTCTTGAATCTCCTAATCAAGATTTGATGATCTATTCTATCAAATGCTTTTGATTAATCCATGTATACAACTTACCTCTATCTTTGGCTTATGCCCAGGAATGAGTTCAGAAAATTGTTGATTTAGCATAAACAAGTGTGAAATGCGAAAGCTAGCAAAGAAACTGTTTTTCATTCGAATTCTTCTATCAAAAAATTGACCCAAATCTTGTAGACGAAGTTATGTAATGTTTGATCGTCTTATCGCATATTTTTTCAATCCTAATAATAATGGATGAACTGCTGCGATGTTTGGACCCAACGTACATGTTCCTGTGATATAGTAATACTTATGTAAATAGTTGTGTACAGTATACATTTAACAGTTGTGAACAGCAAACTGGACGTGTATTTTGACTTGAAAATATATAAATACATGTAATATCCAAACCAACAGTAGTATTCGCAGCAGCACAATAAAATTACCAAATGCTTATGAAAATGTTCTTAGATCCTTCTTTTAAGAAGAACACAAGTTTTTTCTGAGAAATATAAGATACCGCCAGACATAAAAATAATACTAATTAAAAAACACTGATTTTATTCTGCGGGCTTCAACTAGATGAAACGAAACGATCAGGAACCCCCAAATTGCCTGAAAACTAACTTTGAGCTATTTTTATATTTTTAGTCTTTTTATTATTGCTGCGCCGCCACTGACACGATTTTCAAAAACCATACGCATTTTTCATCCTCGCCACGGTAGTAATATTGTGTTGAAATTTCATTGAAATCAATTTCAGGTTACACAATACAGAACAATGTAAAACAATACTCGTATGTAAGTCCGTTGATTTCTGTAATAGGAAAGGCAATGTTCCGATGGACGACCTAAAAAAGTCCATCTTTCGTATATCAGTGAAGAGCCTATTATGCATTCAAAAACTTTTACAGTTTGGCAACCCTCCACCCCCCAACCATCCCAATTTCACCCCCAGCTAAAAAAAAACAGAAAATGATCAGGAACCCCTAAAGGGCCTAAAAACGGAGTTTGAGCTGTTCTTATATTATTAGTTTTTTTTATTGTTGCTGCGCCGCCACTAACACGATTTCTAAAAACCATTCGCGTTTTCCATCCTTGGCACGATAATAATACTGTGACAGATCAATTTCATAATTTCCACGTTACTCAATATAGAACGATCCAAAGCAATATTCGTATGTATGTACATCATACTTATATATCAGAAAATTCAAAGTCCCTTGGTTTCTGTAGTATAGGCAAGGCAATGTTCGAATGGACATAAAAAAGGGTATTATGCCGCTAGGACTCTCTTTCACAGGTCAGTGGAAAGCCAATTATGAATACATATTTTTGAGTTTTACAACCCCCCCACCCCCAAATTACCCCAATTTCACCCCCACACAAAAAAAGATAGAATGAGCAGGAAATCCTAAAACGCGTAAAAATGAATTTCGAGGAAAAATTGTAAGACGCGCACAGACAGACAGACAAGCCGACGGAAATGAGTGGCTTTTCGTTATGTAGACATCATAAAACGCCCAAAAAGCGTATTATCTCGAAATCGAAAATCTTCGCAATCACAATACTCCACTCACCTTCGGTGTGGGAAGTAAAAAAGCTTCTTATAAACCATTCAACGAAATATAATAAAAATCTGCAAAAAGTTTGACAAATAACCCCCATGTCACGTAAAAAACTCACTCCTGGTATGGCTAGTACCTTTTGTACGGAGGCATATCCGTATTTCAGAAATCCATATAAATGGTGATTCGACAATTGACGGCGCGGCGTACCCAGGTGGTCCTAAGCGCCTACTATGTTAGCGATTCCTCTAACAAAAGCACGAACAGATGACTTGCCTGATTGGATTAGTTACGGCTTTGCTCTTTTACTCGTTTAGCCACATCCGACCATGTTCGGCCTTTTTTCATCTGATCCACCGGTGCTGCACGGTACGATTTCATTTTCGGCGATACGACACGGTAGCCAAGGTGCTAACTATGCTACTTTGGTACTACCAACTTTGGCATGGTCAATGATCATAGATTTTGTTTGAGAAAAACGCTTAGCGTCTGGGTTTATACAGTGTGCCCACTATATATGGAATATAGTATACAAGGCGTTCATTTGAAAAGTTCCAAACATGTATTACACTGATTAAAAGAAAAAACGCCGACATACGTCAAAAGATTTGTTAAGGGGGACAACTTTTCAACCAAAAACTATTTTACCCCTTGTACCATCTGCCCTCTAGGGTCATCCCCTTAAAAAGGACAAGGAGTATCGAGCAATACTCGTTTCAAAGGTATCTCAAAGTCCTTTTTTTTGACGTTTGATTTTTTTAAATCGGTAGACTCAAGTTCTATAAAATTAGAAAAATCTTTATGTATCTTCATTTGTTCAAATAGAAAACAAAAATACACGAAAATATAACCTTTTATTGTATTAAGTGTTCAAAATGTTGCGCGTTATTGGCCAAACTTTCAGGTTGGTGACTATAAACACAATAGATTTTAAATGGCCCATAGAAAAACCTAAAAAAGTCTAATAGAGTCAAATCACGAGATCTAGCAGGCCATTCTACAGGCCCCATTCGTCGTATCCATTTATCTGGAAACACGTCGGCTAGCCATTGCTAAACAGAAGACCATAGTGAGAGGGAGCGCTGCCTTGTTGGAAATAGATTTCAGCCTCATGAAGTATAGGGTTTCCATCCTCTTTGAAATGGATTTCAATGGCATCAGTGACGGGCAGATTGATGGTATTTGTCAATATACCAAAAATGGCGTAAAGATATCGCGACCCCAATGCCCCGAGGTGATCGTATACCTTGCACCGATGACGGTGTATCGTGTACTATTAGCTCTGCAATCAGCCACAGGGGGGAGAAGCGCAGTCATTTACGCTTCGCCCGCGGTGCAATCACCCCCACATCGGAATATTTCCTTGAAACTGGAAATAGGTTTGCGGAAGTAGGCGGCGCCAAATGGCCTTACGGCTCATGTTCCTTCGCTGGTCCGATTTCTCTGATTTCTCATAAGTGACAAATCTAACTGATTTGAACTAAAAAATGCTCAATGGCTCTTCCAGGATCAAAAGATTCCGGAGATAAAATACCTGGCCGTTCGGATCCCCGGCTGCCAGGTGGTCCGGGGGAACATTAAGTCAAGTTTGTTTAAAGAATTGTGCTGCCACTCCTCGTCAGGCTAACAACAGAAGCCGTCCTTCGCAGCAACCTCGCACTGACGAGAGGCTCGAAGGCCAGAGAAACTTCTTCAGAGCAGACCTTACAAATATACGAGGTCTTGCCTCCAATATAAACTCTGTCCATCAACACGTTCAGATAAAGAAGCCATACATTCTGGCTCTTGCGGAAAGTCAAGTCGGCTCTTCAACAATGGATAACTGCTTCAGATATCCCGGATATGACTTATAAACCCGATTTAGACGTAGTTTAGGGGTATGCGTGTACCTTAAATCTGGACTTTCTTGTCATCGAGAAGATGTGCTGGAACTGGAAGGATTTGACACCATATGGCTTAAAATATCCTTCCAAAATCATTCCAAATTCATATGCTGCTTTCATAGGCCATCAAGTAGTACCTAAATACTGCAAAGAGCTCTTCAAGAAGCTTTCAGTCACTGTGGACGTGCTGTAATCAGGTCACCCTGATTCAGAGATAGTCTTTCTGGGTGACTTCAACGTTCTCAACTTATATTTGCTTATACTGGTTCAAACGCTCAAACAAAATGTACGACGAGGGACGTGCAGCTAAAGCCTTCGCCATGAGCTGTGGCTTGGAGCAGATAGTTGAAGGACCCACAAGGATCCCAGCCGCCACGGAGATTTTGCTACTCTGCTGGACCTATATCTCACACCTACTCCAACAATTTACACAATGAAAGTAACCGCTCCACTAGGATCGTCTGACCATAACACCGTATCAACGCTATGCAGGACGCATTCTCCCGATCTCCACCATACAAAGCCTTGCCGGGACTGGGATTACAGATCAGCAAAGTGGGACGACCTAAGAGAGTTCTACCAGTCCTTTCCTTGGAACGACGTCTGCTTCAAGTCACGAGACCCATCAGCTTGCGCCCAAGAAGTAACAGCAGTAATAATACTCGGCATGGAAGCTTATATTCCTCATGTCGGCAAGCGTCCCTCTAAAAACAAGCCATGGTTTAATCAGCATTGCAGAGATGGAGTTACCTCTAAAAATCAACATTACAAAGAATGGAAGAGAAATTCAAATGCCGAGAACCACCGCAGTTGTATCGGCGCCAGAAATCACTGTAAATGCGTGATTGATAGTAGCAAGGAGGGACACAACCAGAAAATTAAGAACAAGCTCCTCTCATGTCCTAGTTCATCCAGAACATTCTGGCCTGTAGCTAAGGCTGTTAGTCAGAACATTTCCTATTCGTCAATACCACCCTCAACCAGAGAGGACCAGTCCATCACTTCTAGTTCTAAAGAAAAAGCAGACATCATAGGGAGGCTTTTCGCAGCCAATTCTACTGTAAACTTTCAATGATGTACTCTGACCACTACCATAAACGTGAACTCGAGAATGGCAGAGGTCAAATTGCAACATCGAGATGCAAAAAGCATCTTCCAAAAACTAAACACGAAGAAAACTATTGGTCCTGACCAGGTTCCAGCCACTGTACTTAAACGCTGTGCCGCTGAGCTTGCACCTATCATATCAGCGAAGCGTGTTTCCCGCTTCATGGAAGATTGGCTGGATACAACCCACCCCTAAGTAAGCAAATAACTGATCCGACCAATTATAGACCTGTGACTCTTCTCAGCATCATGTCTAAGGACATGGAGACTGTCATTACCACACAGTTGCTGAAATACATGGACAATAATAACATCATAAATGATCGCCAGTATGGCTTTCGCAGGTCTACGGATGGCCTCCTCGGCTACGACACTTACCTATGGAACAGAGCAATAGAAAATCATGGCGTATCCCGTGTTGTTGCACTTGACATATCGAAAGCCCTCGGCAGAGTGTGGTATGAGAGATTTCTGGTCAAGCGTGCTGCTTATGGACTACCACCTAGCCTGCGCCGGTGGCCGAATATAGCTTTTTGATCGTCCGATCTTTGTCTGTTGTAACTGAAGGCTGTTCGTCAGATGTGTCTTCAATATAACGGATCTATTCTATCCTCTATACTGTTTCTGCTATATATCAACGAGCTGCTGGAAACAACATCCAATCCAATATATAGCTTCGCAGACAGCATTACATGAATATCGTGCATGGAACCCGGCAATCCACTATCATCCCAAGAGATACGTCGGCGACAACAGCATGCCTCACAGATCAACGTAGATATCAAAACAGTTGTCGAGTGGGGATTAGTAAGTAAAGTACAGTCCAACGTACAGAAAACTCAGGCAACAACACTTACAAAGAAGTCTCACGTTGGCTCACCAACTGCGGAATTATCGAGTCACCTTTCGTCAAGCTTTTGGGGATCATCATCAACAATAACATGTCCTAGCATGATCACGTCGTCCTCGATGACGTCAGTATTGCTGAAACGGCATCCCAGAAGCTTGGAGTCTTGTTGCGCTGTAGGAAGCTGTATACAACAGAGATACAACAGAACAACTGCTGCTGCTCCCATGTGTAGGGATGCGCTCCGAAGCACACTCTAAAGCTTCTGGGCACGTTCCAGGAGAGAGAAATTAGCTTAATCGATACGCCTAACTTCACAAAGGACCTCCACAACCTGGAACATCGAAGAAGGGTGGCTGACGTATGCCTGTTTTACACATTCTATCACGGAAGATTTTCGGGTGAGCCGCCCCAGATGATAACATCAAAGGCCGTCCGAACCAGGAACACTAGAGAGGCTCTGCGAGCTCATCCTTACCAGGTCAAGGTCCCTACTCCCCAAACCAGTCTCTTCCAGCATTCCTTCTTTTGGAGAACTTCGACGCTGTGGGATGAGCTGCCGGGAATTTGTTTTCCGACTGCTACAACCTGCAGTGTTTCAAATCTAACGTGCAGCGACACTTATCCTCTTGCAGCGCTTCTACAGTGCCATAGGCTTTCAGCCTTTGCGGGAGGCTCACGATAAAAAATAAATGAATATGTCCATTTAAACTTCCATTAACAGAAAACTAAAAATTTCCACCGATTTTAAAATATCAAACGTCAACATAAAGGACTTCGATATACATTTGTAACAAGCTATTACTCGATACCCCATGTTATCCAAAATTTGTAAGGGGATAATCCTAATTCCTGGGGGCAGAGGATATAAGGGGAGAAAGTAGTTTTTCGTTAAAAAGTTGTCCCCCTTGACAAACCTTTTGCTGTGTCTTGACCTTTTCTTTTAATCATTAGTTTTTGATAAATCCGTGGTAGGGTGTTGTTTCCAAAAACAAATGAATAACCAAGAACAATCATTTTTTTAAATAGCCATTTAACCTTTCATCAGGCCCCTTTGGTAGATATTTTGTTTCTCTTTTCAATGACACAACATGTTCGTACCCAAATACAAGAAAATGTTTACAAACATTGAAAACTGTATTAGCCTAGTGTCTACCCGTTTACTGCAATCATTTTTTTGTCCCTAAACCGTTTCAAAGTTTCAAAGTCTTTCGTACTACTAACTAGGTGATGAGTCCTCAATTTGAAACATTTCTATGCGTTCAGATTCTGTTAATTGAACCATTAAGAATTTTCGATGGCCAACTTAGTAACAATGTCAGATAGATGACACACGACAATAAGTTACTATCATATTTACTGGTCTACTAACAGATCTCAGATATCTAGTTGATGTAATAAACTTAATAAATTTTCTTAATTTTTTTTGAAACACATTCTTGCAAATAGGGCCCAAAAGAGCATATTGCTATTTAAAAAACCCAATCTTTTTCGTCATTCATCTGTTTGTTGAAACAAAAGCAACTGCCGTATTATTAAAAACGCGATAATAAGTAGTATTTATATAAAAATGTTTTTTATACTATCATTATTTAATGAAATATATATATATATATATATATATATAATATATACTATCTTCGGTATAATGGTATACAAATTGCCTCACTAATTTCCAGGCATCTTCATGTTAAAGACAAAAAATTATGACTATACCTAGTAAGCGTCATGCTCGAGGATGAAATCTAAAATTTTGAACATTTTGAACATTTAAAAAAAATAAGTTTGAAAATAAAAATGTTTCAAAATTTTCAAATTGCTTCAGGTTACGGTTAAAGTTGAGGGTTCGTTTTTGAGATACTCGAAAATCGACGTGGATTTACGTCGAACGACACCACTCCCAGACTGAGGAAATACGCTAGTGAAAAACTATAGCATGTCGCAATGAGGTAAATGACCGAGTGTTTCAAAATTTCAGCGAATGCACTACATTGCTTGAAGGTTTGTTAGAAAGGTTCACGGAAGATTCGTACTAACATTTGAGCCTGTTCGTAGCTCAGTTCGACAAAATTTAGAACAGCAGGTTTATCAACGTCTTTATCCGATGCTTGTTCATTAAACACATCATCTGGGATTCTATTGTGATGCAGACTTTCTTATAGCATCTAAAACATCGGACTAACTCCATTTCTTTCATCAACAACACTAAAACTCTCCAACCAATACCATTGCACCAATGAACATAAAACCAAATATCACCCCTTGCGTTGTATAGCAGTCATTTTATTATTCTAATGCATGAGCGTCGCAGAAAAAGTATCAGCATATTAAGGGGTCCTTCAGTGCTTTAATACAAGAGAAAAATTGCAATAAATTTCGCAAAGACAGCTGCATTTTACGTTAATTTATGCATTGTATATGTTACAGGTCATATATGAAATCATGTCAATGTAAAAAACATGGTATTTCAATAAATGGACTAGATCGTTTACATACGGACTGGTATTTTGTCCAAACCAAATTGTGAGAGAAATCCCACTTTAGATCGGTGGATACTGCTCAATCGATAGGACATGGGCAAGGTTTTAAAAAGTGTAACTGTAAGTGTAAATGTCAATCGAAAAAAGTGGGAGAGAATTTACTTGAGTACATTCAAACGGCGCTCTCAATGTGGAACCGGAAGCGATATTGACAAAACCGGATCTTTACCGGACTAATTTTTTCATGCTGATTCCGAATCTGTATTTAGTTTTTCTCTAGCAGCTGTAGTTTTGGCTATCTTTTGTATACGGGCAGACGGACGAACGGACGGATAGACAGAGTCTCTGCATAAGCTCTCTTAAGTAAGAGCTAAAGGTGTGCTTGTTGATTGTATCTGTTACCCGATATTTTAGACTGTCATCTGTGTCAACAGCGAATAGATGATCGGCTAGTGATACCTAAAAATCCCCCAAAATGAATCTTGACGTTATCTTGACACATGCTTTGACGGCATACGTACAGGTCTGCACTCGGTGCTCGACCACTGGTGACACGTAATTGACTCTTAACAATAAACGAAAAAATGTATGTGTTTCGGTCGAGCATTTTTGCTGTGAATTTTCAGATAGTGAATCAGTTGAAGGGTCCAATGCAAGAAGTGCCAAAGTCACATTTTTCTGTTTTTGAGAAAAACGCTTTTAAAGCTTATATTTCTCTCTGGAAATGTTACCTTTATGAATAATCATTTGATTTTTTATAATCGTGTACTTTATTGCATTTAGTGTGAGCGAAATTAAGTAAAACCTGGTTTAGTGCTCTACCTCCCAAGATTTTGTTTTTCTCAGAAATGGACTTAGGCACTTTTTCCTTAGGATTTCAAAAGGGTCATAAAAACCTGTATATACTGTAAGATATTTTCATTTTATAATATATGAGAATATAAAATACTCTACAAACACAAAAGTTATTTATAAGTATCGGTGTCACAGTCTATTGCTTCATCAAGAACTTAATTTTGCTGAGTCTGGACGCATATCAGATGTATTAATATCTGTAGGTCAGATATGTGATATCTATAAGAGAGAAATGTTATAAGATTGACAGTTTTGCTTTAAATGATAAAATGTTTAGGCTATATCAGCATAAAACAGGATTTTCCTATACCGGGTTATTCACGTTATACGACACGGAGCTTTATGGCCAAAGCATTTGGTGAAAAAGAAAATAGTGATTTCGGATGGATGGGAACCTATTGAGGTTACATTTTAAAAATATTTTCATGTTATACAGAGTGTCCCCAAAACACGAAATGTATCAAAGTTGTATTTTTTTAAATATAGCACCCTGTATATTATTGCATATTCAGATTCCTTGGTGAATTCTAGTGTGAATTTATGTATCATATATGGGCCTTAAAGCGAACCGTTTAGGTGTAAATCACCATTTTCGGTATAAGTAGATGTCAGAAGAAAATTGAATATCTCAGAGATTATAAAATTCAGAAAGCTGTGACTTTGGCATATCACTAAGGATGAAATGTGTCAGCTTAGATATCCTTGGACTAAGAATATAATTTTCTCCGCAACTAAGATTTTAATACTCTTCGACGTATTCGAAGTATTTCAATTAGTAAGGATATCACAGTTTCCAACCGAGCTACTACTACTTCGATCAAGAGTACAAAAAGAGAAAAGATACTGCTTATCCAGATGCCGTTAGATACTTGTTCCAAGAAGATTAAAATCCGCCAAGATTATGAAATGCTTATATACCTATATAGTATTCTTATAGCTGAGATATTTATTGTTTAGTTTTCAAGATTCATACGCTTTATTCAAGACTCCGATTTTCTTATTTTCAAAACTTTCCGAGTTTTGAATTGAAAATATTCACTTGTTACTGTTTTTTTATTATTTTGCTCTGTTAAGGATATATTAGAAAATAAGTATACACATTTAGTTAATATACTGAACCCTATCTGATCAAAAATATCACATTCTTGGTTTAAGAGCATAACAGCTTTGAGTATATAAGAAGCTATGGTACACTTGCACACTATTTATTTCAGATCAAAAGTCATGTAACATTTTTGTTTACCTAAAATAATGATATCTTCTCATTTCGCTATTATCGACAGCTGCCTAAAATCACTCATTTTGTTTTAAGAAAACTACACACACCGCTACCTACTACCGATATGTGCTGTTGCGAAAAATATCTTATTTGTGCATACTTATAGTAAAAATGATGCTACCTCGGCGTTGTTTAATTAAGATAAGGATAAGATTCAATTTGCGACGTCAAGGGGTTGCCGCTCGTTGGAGGGAGGGAGGGAGGAGGGTGATTACTGTTCCGTGATGCCTTTCGACAAATAGTGCTATCAAAAAAAAGTTCAAATAATATATGGAGACAACAAAATTCTTCACAATTTTGGTTTTTACATATTACTTGTGCGACCAATAATTTTCATTCTACAGTATCCCAAAGATAGGGGTTGGTTTGTGTATTTTACTAAAATCAGAATCTAATCGCGTATTAAAGTCGAAGAATGCTATCAAAAAGTTCTGTGACAGATTTTCTCCTAATAGAATAATATTTTTCACATCTCTATTATCTGTTGCTGTCTAAATAACACAAGTCCCACAAAAGTCTTTTCAGCGCAAAAGGTCGGAAAGAAATGAAATTTGGTGAGATGGTAGGAAACTCTGCCTTGCTACGATTTAAAAAAATAGATAAGCAACCGACTCAAGATCGCAACTGATACAATGGCGACATATAACTCAATAGATGCTTTCGCAGATCACGTCTCAGACTGGTTCGGATGAAGCGCGCATGCGCAGTGTGATTAAAGACGTTATATAAATCTTGTATATAAATCAATTTACATACAGTATTTACATACCACCATACCATACCTACAGATGCCCTTAGAGGTTTGTTCCAAGAAGAACAAAAGTTTTGTGCTGTTTTGTTGTTGTTACTCAATATATTGTATTCTTATAGTTGATATATTCAATGTTTTGTTTACAAGATGATCATATGCTTGACTTAAGCTTTCTGTATTCTTGCGTTCAAGATTTTCCCAGTTTTGAATTGAAAATATTTACTTAATGTAACCCTATATGATCAAAAATATCACATTATTGTTTTAAGAGATTATTATACCTTTGGGCATGTAAGAAGATATGGTATTCGGTATAATTGAATGAAAGTATACATATAAATCGTAGCAAGGCAGAGTTTCCTACCATCTCACCAAATTTCATTTCTTTCCGACCTTTTGCGCTGAAAAGACTTTTGTGGGACTTGGTGATTGGCTAATATCGGTGGTAGGTAGCGATGTGTTCCTGAATGTCGTACTCTTTTTTAATCCATATATATGTGGCTTAAGAAAGTACGATTACGTAACCAGATCTATAAACGAGCTTAGGTGGCTCAAAATCGAAAATATGTTTAAAGTCCAGTTGTTGTGTTTTGTTCAAAAAATCCTAATTTCTCTTTCGCCTGCCTATTTATATGACAAGATTATTTCTTTCTCACTAGTCCACCAAATTGATACTAGGCATAGAAAAACTACGTTCCTAATGCCATCTCATCATACAGCCATGTTTCAGAGATCATTTTCATATAATGTTGTTAGTTTATACAACACACTTGTTCCTCATCTAAAGACTTATTTCGGCACTAATCTGTTCAAAATTAAGTATAAGCAGCATTTTATTTCCATTCAATAGGTAATCCTTATATATATAATATATTTCCCTAGCATCTGATATACTTTGTTACATTATATAAAATATCTGATATACTATATTACATTAAGTATTAAATATTAAAGCCAGCAGTAATTCTATCTATCTGAGATAGATAGAGATAGATAAAAATTAGATTTAGATTTAGTTTTAGTTTTAGAATTAATCTTTAGCGTGGGGTTAAGTTTGAGTGGCCACTTGGCCAGACTTCGCCTTTTATACATATGTCCCATATGACATAATAAAGTCTTTATTATTATTATTATTATTATTATATTCCTCGTCTAATAATTTATTTTTATCTTTCCATTTTTTTTGACAGATGTCGATTGCACCCAGGCCCATCCTACCGCCGCACATGCACTCACATGGTCACCCTGATCGTGTGCATGCAAAGGTGAATTTTAATACTTTCCCTTCCAGTGTGTACCAACGGCGTAGGCCGTGCGTTAAGTCCCACCCATCATGGTAAGCCGGCGACCCTCCCATGCAGCTGGTCGATGGGAAGTAACTTTCGGCCTACTCTTCAGCGTATGTCTGGTACGTTTGATCCGGTACGACATCAAGCCTTTCTTCCGCGAGTACACAAAAGAGGTACGCGACCAATCCACTGCGGAAAACTCGCCCAGCAGATGGAAATTGGAAATTTTTTATGGGTCGGTAAATCGGGTGGATCTCGGCATTTAGTATATATTTTGTTGGTGCGGTGAAGTGACGATATGAGGCGGTGACGCGTTGACGCTTCGTTAGAGAACTACCGGAAGTAGTACTCTGCCACCGGAAGATGGATATGCGGCCCATTTTTGGCGGGTATCCCTTCCAAGGTAAATTTAGTGAGATTTTCAGGCCACGAGTGGAGTACCGCCGTCAAATAAAATTTTGTTGCTTCAATATTAACCTTGCACTGGGTACACCATCGGTTTTAAGTACGTTCATTTCACTGAAAGATGTAAGGTGTCGCCTCTGCAGTTCTACCTAACCCTCAAAGATGGTATTTACTTAAAGCTTGCTTCGTCGTCAGTTGTCTCGCAAACTTTGCCGAGCAAGTAAAGTTTGACCGCTAGTCTGTCTGGTGCCTAGAATACGCGGCGCGTGTAGTTGTGTAAAAAGTATATTATTATTGTTATTTAACAACTTTATTCAGTTGTTTTGAGTTTTTTTTAAATATACTTTTTTGATACCTACAATCCCTTTTATAAAATAGCTATGTAAATGTAATGATGACAATATTTTAGCTGATGCTGCTTCGTCTGGTGCATATGTAGAATAAATACATCACGCCTGTACTAGTGAAACAGAAAGGTATTTATTTCGATATATAATATTCACTACGTTGAAGTTTTTTCCAGGGATATGAGTATTTTTTTGTAATAACATCGTTATTAGTATTAATACTAATGTTGCAAATAGTTTTTTGGCATTTATTACCAATAATATAATATACATGTAGGTGGAGTACAGAATACACCACGCTTGTACTTCAGTTTCAAAACAAGGCGCGTGTAGCTAAAGATTTAAATCATAACACATTATGTGACTTTGATTGAAACATGGGAGTAGGTAATGTTTGTGTGCCAACAGTAAGAAACCTAACATTATACATTATACCATCAACGTTAAACATGAAGAAATAACCATCATCTCCACCAATACCATGTAAACATGGATTGAGTTAACACATGACGATTATTAAATGATTCCTTCATGGCAAGTTATACAGGGTGTCACACGACGATTAAGATAAGCAATATATCGGAACTGGGCAGTAGTAGCGAATTATAATTTTGGGGGTTTAAATTAGAGTAAATATAGTATCTTTTCTGATTACTGTGTCACCCAATGAGGTATTTGTTTTTGGTCACGTGACGTCCGATTCAAAATTTTTAATGGGACACCCTGTATATTTGTGACTTTTTGTGTTCCTCCCGATAAAACAATTCCAACAAACTGCACACTTGGGGTCTAAAGTTATTTATTCAAGCGCTACAGGTACTTAAAGGATGGTACCACTACCATTGATTATAACATCTACCCCTACAGTTAAATTACTGGTAGTGTCTCATTAAAAATTTTGAATGGGACGTCACGTGACCAAAAACAAATACCTTGTTGGGTGACGCAAAAATAGGAAAAGATATTATATTTGCTCCAATTTACACCGCCAAAATTATAATTCGTTACTACTGCCCAGTTCCGATATATTGCTTGTCCTAATCGTAGTGGGACACCCTGTATATTGTGGTAAATTGTTAAGAAATAGACCACCTGAAACACATAACCACCGACTACACATAACACATTATTTGACTTTGTTTGAAATATGCTGGTAATGTTTGTGTGACAACAGTAAAAAAACCTAACATACCAGCAACGTTAAACATGAAGAAATTACCACCTTCTCCATTAATAGAATGTAAACATGGATTGAGTCATCACATAATGATTATTAAGTGAATATGTAATAAATTATCTTCATTTTCTTTCATGACAAATTACATCTTATAGGAAATTGTCAATAACTAGACCACCTACGGCTAAAAGACTAGACCTAAACTTACCTACGTAATGTGCCCATCTACTAAATAAAAACACTTCAAGACAAAAAACTCTCTTAACAATCGTTTAAATGCCACAACGTATCATATTCATTTATGCCAGAAGATCTGAGATCATTCTTTGCCCTAGTATTATTTTGGTAAACTTCACCATTGCATAAAAAGTTTACCTTATTTTTGTACACATAAACACAGAGTTCGAACATATAAAGACCATACAAGGTTAAAATATTAAAATGCTTAAAATACTGTTTGCACGAGGTGCGTTAGATCCCCGTCATACATCTATCCAACTGCTCGTTCCTGAGCTTACAGTACATGGATTTAATCAGTCGACCAACCCCCCAAAATAACTCCGTATCTTAACCTGCTCTCAATGTGAGCACAATAGACTTGCACAACAAGGCGTTCGTTAAAATATTTTCCAGATTGTGCAAAACAATAATATTCAAACCAAGCATAGATAGCAAATATTCGCAATGCCTTTTTGATCCAAAAATATGCCTAAATATTCATTATTCATTATATGACTGTAAAGCAATATTGTTGATACTAACAGACATGTCCCTACATGACTTTCGTACTTGATGGAATCGTACAAAAGACGTTTTTGTAGAGTTTAAATTTAGATTACTTTCATTGAACCAGTTGTTATCTCTCATGATCACATTGCATGAATTATCCAAACAGGCATGCGATTTGTCAGATTTAGACACTGTGAAAGAGGTCCTCAAAACGTAATCTGCTGGTTGTGTCCGCAAGTCCTCCAAGTTATTAATATACAGTAAAGAAAAGAATAGTATAGTCCCTTGCGACACACCCATATTCACATACTTGAAATTTGATTTGATTTCAGATGAAAGTCCATTTTCACGATGCTTCATGCTAGCATATTACTTTCTTTCAATCAATAACGATTTTTCAAGATTTAAAGGTGGCCTATTAATACCACAGCAATACATTTTGTTGGGCATTCGTTCATGATATCAATTCCTCTGCCGAGGTTGCAAAATACCCCAACAGGGCAACAGCTTCTAATATAACAACCTGAAATGTGGATCTACCACTACGGAAGCCGTACTGGTCATCTGACAGTATCTAATATTTATTCAATAAATATAAGGGCCTGTCCATATTCAAACATTTTAGAAAAGACTATTGTTACTGTAACTGGCCTATAGTTATTTATATCTGTTTTACTACTTTTTTGAACAATGGAACAATTTTTCCAACTTTTTGACTGGAAGGAAACCTAACTTCACAAAATGACAAATTTACTAGATATTTTAATGATTTTATGACAAAAATCAATACCCATTTCAATAGTTTATCGCATCCAAATGACCTCTTTGTTTTTATTTTTTACTTTTTTGTTGAGGATATCAACCAATTTTGTTTTAATGTATTGTACTAAAAAAATAAACAAGGTTTTCTATGTATATAATACGAGTATTAATTTTCTTGCAATTGGTTTATAAATAGAATACATTAAAAATCATAAACTTTAAAGCGTTGTTTCAATGAACTCTAAGTCATTAACCTTCAGAAGTAATATTTTTTCAATGGTTTTTGCCATTCGCAATATTGATTACTGGCGAACATGCAGTCATGCTCACCGTTCATTGATACAATGCTTACTAGCCATACGCCGTCATCTGCTACATGTAAAGCAGTCGTAATATTAAAATTAAAACTCATGAACAGCCTTATATTGGGGCTGTCGCCTGCGCAAAATGATGGTAAGTTCGTTGATTTTTTTGTTAGTATCATCTACTTTTTCATTATAACCTACTACGACCCCACAGAACGGAAATGAGTGATGCGGACTTTCATTATGTAGATATCAAAAAATTCCCAAAAAGCGTATTATCTCGAAATCGAAAATTTTTGCGATCACAATACTCCCTTAATCTGTTTGTGGAGAGTAAAACAAAAGCCATTTTTCTGGAATAGCGGTCAAACACTCTTTTACTTATTAAACCTTAATTTTTAACTGTCACTGAAGAGAGCTTATGCCAGAGCCCCTGTCTGTCCGTCCATCCGTATACAAAAGATAGCCAAAACTACATTCATAAAAAGAAATTCTCAAGTCAAGAATTGTGATATTCTTGTAAATACATACTCACAGCAAGAATATCGGTTCTCACTCTAAGAAAGAATATTTCATGAGAAAATTATAGAAAATTTGTATCAAGAATAATATATTTTTGATTTATACAGGGTGGGCCAATAGTGCGTGGACGGAGGATTGCGGGCTTACTAAAAACTATTTCAAAAATCTGTCACTTGATCATGGTAGGGACCCTTAAGGGCTATAACATAAAAATATTTTCACTTGAATTTTGACGTTTATACAGGGTGATTCATATCAAACTTGCATTTTTTTGAATAGAACCCCCTATATATTATTGCATATTTGGATTCCTTGGTCAATTCTAATGTGACTTTATGTATCACATATGGAACTTTGAACGAACCGTTTAGGCGCAAATCACCATTTTTGGTATAAGTAGGCAAAAGAAAAAAATTGAATATCGCAGCGATTTCAAAACTTAGAAGGCCTTGACTTTGCGGTACGACTAAGCATGGAATGCGCCACCTTAGGTCAGACGGCTAAATTTGAATTCTTTTTTTACTTGGAGAAATCAAAGGATAAATTAGGGAAACTTCAATCACAGATAACTTTATTTTTTCAAATGGGTATGCCTATTTTGGTTTAAATAATCAAATGTAAAATTTGATCACCTTTCTAACGATATAGCATTCTCGATATCAAACTTTTTTGGTTTCCATTTTATTTCAAATTTTCAGTCAAATCGGTGTTTTTCAACTTTCCTGCGTGCAAGCAACCTAGCAGGCCATGAAAAAAAAAACAAAAGCTCGTTAATATTGAAGAAACTAACTAACCTAGTAGAAAGATGTAAACTAACTAGAGCAACGAGGTAAGATTATGAAAATTCCTTACAACATATTAGCTCTAACCAGAAACAATAGCGGTAACAAGAACGCTCATTTTTCACAGCCTACTAGCTATTAGCCAATTTCCAAAGTCAGTAAAAAAATATTTAATCAAAGGAAAACTACTAGTGATTGTTGCTGGCAGTAGAATACCTGTGTTTTGAATAAATTTGCACACTTCATGCTATAAAAAAGTAGCCACTTCCGTAAATCAAAAGTAATGATACCTCTGACTGGAACCCTTCAAATTCTTCAGAAGGTACTTCTACTTATTAGCAAAGTCGCGGAAAATGAATATTGAATTACAGTCTGTTTGAATTGTAAAACAAAATTTAGTTTGAAGCAAACTACATTAAATAATCACAATTACAACATAGCGTAATTAAAAAATTCTAGCAATTATTTCAATAGATGTTCAGAATACTCCAGTTGGAGATATCTTCACTTTTGACTTAACTAAATGGAAATGACTAATTTTTTTGTCCCATTAAATGTGAAATTTCGTTCTAAACATGTTAGACTGTAAGCAAACATCGCTGGTAGTGTTCCTCTTGTTTCAAAATTTTTAATAGTTTTGGAAAGTTGTTAGGCTCTAGTAGACCTCAATAGCTAGTAGGCTGTGAAAAACAAACACTTCTGTCATACTCCAGCTACTCATTGACATTAGATATACTGCCGCTGTTGTATCCGGTTAGAGCTAATATGTTCTAAGGAATTTTCATAATCTTGCCTCGTTGCTCTAGTTAGTTTGCATCTTTCTACTAACTTAGTTGGTTTCTTCCATACTAACGAGCTTTTGTTTATTTTTCATGGCCTGCTAGGTTGCTTGCACGCAGGAAAATTGAAAAACGCCGATTTGACTGAAAATTTGAAATAAAATGAGAACCAAAAAAGATTGATATCAAGAATGTTATATCGTTAGAAAGGTAATCAAATTTTACATTTGATTCTTTAAACCAAAATAGGCATTCCCATTTGAAAAAATCAAGTTATCTTTGATTGAAGTTTCCTTAATTAACCTACTGATTTCTCCAAGTACAAAAAGTATTCAAATTTAGCCATTTGTCCTCAGGTGACACATTTTATTCTTAGTCGTACCGCAAAGTCACGGCCTTCTAAATTTTGTAATCGCTGCGATATTCAATTTTTTTCTGATACCTACTTATACCAATAATGGTGATTTGCGTCTAAACGGTTCGTTTAAAGTTCCATATGTGATACATAAAGTCACACTAGAATTGACCGAGGAATCCAAATATGCCATAATATATAGGGGGTTCCATTCAAAAAAATGTAAGTTTGATATGAATCACCCTGTATAAACGTCAAAATTTAAGTGGAAATATTTTTACGTTATAGTCCGCAAGGGTCCCTACCTTGATCAAGTGACAGATTTTTGAAATATATTTTAGTAAGCCCACAATCCTCCGTCCACGCACTATTGGCCCACCCTGTATACTTATTTTGAAGAAATATGCTGCGAAGCAAAATATAATTTTCTTTGCAACCAAGGCTATAATAATTTGATAACAAATATTTCATAATTTTATATCAATATTATCATTTTTTCCGCGGTGTCCAGTTTACTTCTATCAAAAATATAGACAGCTTGCAAATGCGAACCTTCATTTACAATATGATAATCTTGGTTTAACAATGAACGCTGTTTTACAAGCACACTCTATATTTGTATCAAGTAAATCATTTATTTGACGTCTACCAACGTCGGAGTGCGCAGGCGCGCTGCGTGTCACGAGTCAACTCTAACCTCTCCACCCTCTCGACTCAACAGCCTGTTGCCCGTCCGCGTCCGCGCCGCCATTATCGGTTTTAGGATTGTCGCATTCGCCACCGTCTTTAGCACCGTAGCGTAATACCCGCATCCTGAATCCTGCCCAATAGCACATAATAGTATCTAGTCAAACTGTTAAAACATTGCCATTGCCACGTGATACCCGTGATACCACCGTCAACCATCAGTCATCGAATCTGCCGGTAGTGCTGATCCACCGCCATTTGAGTCGCGTCCCACTTCCCATCAGCTTCCTATCACTGGATCTATCCAGCCATGAATGAGCTATTGAACAAATTGGGATGCGAAGACCTGACTCAGATAAGTACTGAGTATATTAAATGTGATTTAAGAATTTTTGCAGAACTATTTCTCCAGAAAAATTTCTACATGCTCATAGAAGAGTTTGAATGCTCAAATTAATACTATTGGATGCCTCATCCAAGAATATCACAATTTTAGAATAAAGTTGAGCTACTTGCGTCAAGTTTATGAAATGCTCCCAGTTAAGATTATGAAATGCCTCGGTCAAGATTATGAAATACTTCGGTCAAGACTACCATATTCTTGATTTAAGATTTTGGTATTCTTACTATCAAGAATTTCCCAGTTTTGCAATGAAGATATTTTCTCAATCTAACCCCTATATGGTCGAAGATATCGTATTCTCACTTTAAGATTAGCATAACTTTGCGCGTATAGAAAGTTATGGTATACTTGAATTAAAGCATCTGTGCTCCATCTAAGAAATTATTTTTATGTGTGTACAGGTGCTAGAGAAAAACTAGATACAGATTCGAAATCAGCATGAAAAAACTAGTCCGGGAAAAATCCGGTTTCGTCAATATCGCTTTCGGTTCCACAGTGAGAGCGCCGTTTCAATTTACCCAACTAAATGCTTTTCCTATTTTTTCATAAAGTTTTGTACTTTGATCAAGGCCATGCGGAAGGCCGAACCGGCAGTAAAATTGATCTTTAGGTGCTTGCGGATTTTCTAGATGACCCATACAAGGATGACGGGACAAATGTCTACTCTCTAACGAAGAAAAATAATACGGTCTTCGATTCGCCATGCCATAATAGGCACACGCCTCGAGAATTTATGACATTTTACTCCACCCGAATCTGACATTGGACCTCCACAATCGAATACTTCCTAAACTGCACACCTTAAAACAAAACAATGCATCAAACGTGCTCATCTATCATTCTCGGGTCGAGTAGGCCTTGCCTGCCGGCGAGAACAGCAATCTTAGCAAATTATGGTAGTAGAAATTCGACATGGGTCTTCCAAATTACTCGGCCCACCCTTACAAACGCGTTTAAATTATTATCAAAATTCCTTGCCTGAAATTTAAGCCACTGTGTGGTTGCCTGTCTGCCAATGATTTGATTCTCTTGCACGTCGTTAATATAATTTATAAAAATCCTGTAGTTTGCTCTTTGTCTTATCGTTTTGTTTATTACTACGAGACCATGTCAATGTAAATTATGTGTTAGGCCTCAAGGTATTTTTTTGGACTCTCTTCTATTAAATGTGTACACCAATACACTTTTTTACTGCAGATTCCTTATCAAAAATGTGCGAATACTACAAGCTAAACCAGCTACGCCCAAACTCAGATAGAACTGCCTATACCATCTTGGAAATCGGCAAGCAATCAGGGCAAACAGGCAAATAGAATGGAAATCGATCAGCCTACAGCACTACCCAAACCCAGTTTATCTGGATGTTACATTAGATATAACTCTGTCATATTTAAAAATTCGAAGAGAACACTAGAGCAAAAGTGAATACGAGGAATGGTGTTATTCGCTGGTCAACTCCCAATGGGGGCGTATATTGGCGTATTGCGGACGACATCGCTTTGGTTTTGCCCCAGCAGAACAGGCATGCCCTGATGTATGGTCCAGATCTACTAATGCTAACAAACTGGACAGTTTTACAACCCTACCTCCCAACTACCCTACCAACCCGGATCACCTATACATGTCAGCGGGAATAGCCTCCCCTCCACAAATCAGGCGAGAAGTCTCATGTATGGCAGAATGGAGTAGACTGTCATTAGATAAAGGACACCCTCTGTATGATCACAAGCCCCAGAATCCAGATATAGATCCAGGAAGATTTTCATTATGTCAATAGACCCACTGACTAACTCCAAAACAGTAACCAAACAGCTACTGTGGAAGCGACAGCTAACAGAGAACCACATACCAACTTGGAACCCAACTGAAAGTCTGCCTGGGAAGTTATAACTGGAATGGAGGACCTGGAAAAGTAACAACGGGAATAGATGCCAAATGGTCAGGTCTGGGGATAACCTAGTGAAATGGGGATACGCTGGGGACGATTTATGCGCCTGCCGGGAGAACCAAATGATGGAGCATCTCCTATCTTGCCCATCATTGGAAACCCTTGCACAATACAGGACCTATGGGAAACCAACGACATGGCCATGCAGTGTACCAGACACTGGAAAGAGAGATAAGCAAATACACCCAATCAAAATAATATCTAGACTGGAGTCCACTCTGGGGTATCGCAAACAACATCTCTTACCATGTGCTTCGCTCCAGCCGAATACGCATGCCCCGTATGGTTCAGATCGTCTCACGCTAACAAACTGAACCCTACCCTGAACGACACCTATTGGATAATCATGGGCTCTCTAAAACCCAACAACCTGGACCACCATGTTAGCGGGAATAGGTCCCCCACAAATCAGGCGAGAAGTCTCATGTATAGCAGAAGTAGACAGTCATTAGATAAAAGACCCTCTATACGGGCACAAGCCCCCTGCATCTAGACTTAAATCCAGGAAGCACTTTATGTCAACAAACCCACTGCCACACCCTAAGTCAGTAACCAAAGTCCTACTGTGGAAGCGGTGGCTCACGGGGAACTACATACCAACTTAAAACCTAACTGAAAACCTCCCTGTCGAATCACAACTGGAATGGGGGACCTGGAACAGTCTCAATATGATTAGATGCCAAATGGGCAGGTCTGGGGATAACCTAATGAGATGGGGATATCCCGAGGACAATTTATGCGCCTTCTGGGAGAACGGGATGATGGAGCATCTCCTATATTGGCCATCCTTGAAAACCTCTTGCACAACCCAGGACCTATAGAAAGCGAACGACACGGCAGTGCGGTGTGCCAGACACTGGAAAGAGATATGAATCAATACAGACGATCACTCCTGGCTTGTGACGTCTGAGATCGTCACATAATATGCAGGGTGGCCAATCGGGTGACGTTATTCTTTTTAGATAGCCCATACAGAGACCTATCCAAAACAGACGCATGTATGTGTAGCGATTGTTGATAGTTTTCGAGTTATCATTTTTTTTTTTGAAAACAGAGATTTTCCGGTACTATTTTTTCTTTATTATTTCGAAAGTCTAATGTCTTGCATAGTTTCTAAGATTAGTTTGGAGCTCCAGAACCAAGCACAAGTATTTTTAATTTTACTTTGAAAGTTTTGGTCTCCTGACTAAAATCAGTGATTTTAAACTTTGGGTCCAAAGTGTACTTCGGATGCACAGGTTTTCTTTATTGGATATTAAAATAGGCTTAATACTGAGTATAATTACAGAAAAAATAAAAGCCAAAAAGCATTTATGTTTTTCTTTGACGATCTTTTGAAAAACTGGAAAATCTCTTATATTTAAAAGAAATCATAACTCGAAAATTATCAATAATCGCTACACATAGATGGAGATGTTTTGGATAGGTCTCGGTACGGGCTATCTAAAAAAAAATAACGTCACCCGATTGACCACCTTGTATAAGTGGCTTTTTCTTCTAATTACGAATTAATACAGGGTGAGTCAAGATCAACGTCTCGGACTCTTGTGAACAGATCATACCACCTTGCAGAAAATTAACTTTGCGAGTGTGTTTGGTTCGAGTTCGACTACATTTTAAAAATCATGACTTTTATACAGGGTGTCTAATAAAAGCGTGACATATCAAAGTTGTGTTTTTTAAAATGGAACACCCTGTATATTATTGCATATTTAGATTCCCGGATCAATTTTAGTGTGAGTTTATGGACCGTTTAGGTTCAAATCACAATTTTTTATATAAGTAGATATCAGAAGAAATTGAATATATCAACGACTATAAAACTTGGGGCTGTGTGTGTGGGCTGTGACTTGGCCGTATCACTAAGCACTAAATACTCAGCTCTTAGAGGGTCAAGTTTGAATCAAATTTGTACTTGGTGAAATAGGTAGATTAAATAAGGAAACATCAATCAGTGGTAACTTGATTTTTTTAAATTTAAAGCTTAACTTTTTATACGACCAAATGTGCAAATGAAAGGCCTTCTAATGATATGAGGTTGTGAATATCAGTCTCTGGTTATTTTGCGTTTAATTTCGAGATTTCAATCAAATCGGTACTGTTTCAATTTCCCTATCTATAAAAAAAACTGAAAAAATATAAAACAATTATTAGACGCGCTTAAATAAATAAATTGTTGGACTCGTGCTCATATGGAAATCATAGCTATGCTTGTGCTCTCGAATATTAGAGTACTTCTTTGACACTGACATGGATAACACTCCTCAAATACCTGTGAAACAGATACTTGCTATCGTGCTAAAATGGCGAACGGTCATCATCTTTGTGGCTTTGGAACAATTATCAGTGTGAGGTAACTGAAGAAGGCTCGTGTCTAAACTATGGGTTGCCAATTAGAGTTTGGTCTGATGATGGGCAAATTATGCATCTCGGAGATTTGTCGATTCTCACTACAGGCCAATAATGTATGAACGCATGTTGCAAACCTTTTACCAGAATCTTGAACATGCGTATCCTGGAAGCTGCAAATCCTGTATTTCTCAACATGTATGAACAGAGAGGGTCAAAAAAGAACATTTGGTTGCAAGAAGAACCTTTCAATATGACACGTAGGACTCTGTGTAGTAACAAGCAATATCTTTCTATGGTCTGTATTGACTACTGGAAAGCATTCGACACCACGTCTCATGAACTGATTAATGAGGCTGTTGGCGTCTTTCCATGGATTACCAAATGCATCAAACATCTGATGCCACTCCAGAAAACATGTCATTTTTTCCTAAAAGATGTACGATAGACGTTAATGGTGTAGCTTTAAGGCATATTGTATCCTCTAGAGTATCCATTCCAGCAGTCTATCTCTTCATTGTTTGTAGTTTTCCTACTGATCCTGGTACTATGTTAAAATAGCCTAGGCTTGTCAAAGAGTTCCTGTCTCTTGTCGTCGCCTCCCTTGCAAAAGGGCTCATCTCACTTTTAGTGATTTTTCAGGAGAGCCGAAAGAAGATTTTATAAATCTTTGAGATACTACTACACGCAACACATAGGCAATTGTAGAATTTAAATACCGTAACAGTATTCGGGAGTAACTGGACTAGACTATAATCAATATATTTTTATTTAGTGTCAAACCTAACATTAAGAAAAAAAATAAAAAAGGAGATAAGCCTTTTTGTAAGACACCAAATATAAAATTTCATCACAGTTTCCATTTAGGCCTTCATCAAAACATTACTCAAATGAAAAGATAAATATCCAAAAAAAAAAAAGGTATATCACTACCTCAGTGAGTACAAAAGTTTGGCTTAGCTTAGGGTACAAAAGAAAACAGTAAAACATTACAGATGAGAAAGAGACATGTAAAAATGTTTATATTCCGGAAGTCTTATCACTGGCGTGATACCTTCACATAATGATACAAATGCCTTGTGTTTGTCTGAGGAAGTTTTTGGAGGTGCAGCATTGAGTAGTGGGAGAGTAGTGTCCAACGAATCAGTATGCTGGCGTTTAAGTGAAATACTTCTATACTTTTGTTGCAAATGGCTTGTTTTGAAAAATATTTTTTCTGGTTCTGCCTTTTTTATCAAAACTTCTGTCTAGTTAATTGCCTCCTGTGTTTCATCATCTTTTCTTACAGTCAGAATTCTAAGATTTTGAGATACTAATTTGAAATCGAAAAAATCTTTAAAATCCATATTATGAACAGTATATGGATGCTTTCTGCGCGCTAACCTAATAACGGGGATTAGCTGGCTTGGCAAAAGTAATTCGCCTGCTCTTTGAATTGCATTGGTTATTGTACTATGCGCTGAGTCGCCTTCATTCTGCCCATGCCATTTTTCAAAGAATCTTAAAGATATTTGTTCAATATGTCGGCTATTTCTCACAAAATAGAGAAGCATAGTAGGGATTACAGAATTTTTATTCTGCCCGAAGCAACCATCTCAAAATAGATCTACATTTCTGATGGATTCCGTATCATTGTTTGTCAAAAAAAGATATACGCAGGTTGCTATTTCGGATGCACCTCGTTTACTAATACCATTGATTAACACATTTATTACGTTAATCAATGCTAATACCTTCGTGCCATGTATAACAGTCACAATCTTTTGCACCAATGGTAAAATTATAGTTAGAAATACGCTGTTTGTAAAATACCGCACTTTCTTTTGATAAAGGTAAATGGATGACTTGCTACAAATCAAATACAGCGCTTAGCCACTTTTCATCGGAATGGGCTTTAAGTTTATAATATCACAGTCCTGAGGCATTTTGGATAACTATTAATAATAATAATAATATATCCAGTACGATAAACGTCAAGTAACCTGAGTTAAAAGATCGGTTATGTCTACACATTGTCCAACGGCGCATCTTTCCAGCGCATACCAGAATCAGGACTGAAAGCTAAAAAATAAATCTCACAAATGGGCTCATCTCAACATAGGCCTGTTTCGAATAGTAATAGTTACAGTTCTTGTTTCCTTGTAAGTGGCCTATCTTGAGATGAGCCACTCTATAAGATTCCTTGGGTGTAAAATCTGAGATAGGTATTATACTCAAAACGTCATATCTCCGAGACTATCCATATTTGAGGTACGCCTTTAAGAGGGTAGCTGCAGGTTGCCATTTCGATACCATGAAGGGGTCTAACTCATTTTAGCATTTTTTTGAGATAAGCCCTTTTGTAAGGAAGGCGACGTTGTGATCTAAGCTGATTTCTGTTCAAAGAAACTAGTCCTTTAGTTATTTTTTGATGTGGGGCTTTCATGAATACTTTCCCATGCCTACATCCAGGCATGAAATCCCGATATTACTTCTGTTGGAGCTTCACCCATTCCCTGATTGTGTCTAATTGTGGTTTTGGGCATCGCCAAGGCAGGTTTTGCTCCAATGATCCTTTTTTTGGAGGCTTATCGGTCTATCCTGGCACCCACTCGGGTGTTACTTTGTTGTATTTGGCCTACCAACCTAGCTCTTGTTGGCTTTGCCAGACTAGTGCAGGCGTCACTTTGGGGCTTTCTAGAACCGTATTGAAATTCTGTTTTTTATGCTCGCTCATTGTTTAGCTTTGCACAATGCAGGATGGCATATACTTCTGACTAAAGTACTGGATCGTTACTTCCGAGCGCAATGCCGTGTCTAGGGTTTTGGCCTCTATCAAAAAATCCCGATCCTGTCCCCTGCTCGGTCTTCAATCGTCTGTGCAGGTACTAGACGAATTTCCATTGCAGGCTCAGTTCTTCAAAAAGTTGTGTCATTAAAATCGGTTTCACACAGGATTGATGTCATAGGGGTTTTCTAAGCAGACTCCTTGAGTCGCTTACTATTTTGCTTCTCATCTGTATGCATGGTGCTGAATACATCAACTCAACAATATAATTTTCTTTCAAAAGCTCTGTTTCGGACTCCCATTGTCTATACACTTTTGTAGTGCAATTTCAACGTTCCATTGATCTGCCATAACGTCTTCAGGTGAACTGTCAAACCGTGGAGATGAACAACTGGAAACTTTCTTTTCAACATGGAACCATCCATAAAATTCACAGAAGAAGAAGAAGAGAACTACAACAGCCTTCCTCTTTTGGATGTCTTGGTAATGAGAAGAAATACTCAAATAGAAACCAAAGTGCATAGAAAACCAACATGGACAGGACAGTACCTGCATTATTCCTCAAACCATCCAACATCAACAAGGGAAGGATTTATTCGAACCTTGGTCGACTGAGCCTAGAACATTTATAATGCACAACAGGGTCGTCACATTAAAGAAGATCTGTCAGAGAACGCATATCCCAAGAAGCTAGTGAAAGCAACAGTGCAAGGAAATTGTACTAGCAGAAATATAGGGACTCAACAATACAGGCATTTACTGATACGTGGAAGGTTATTAGATGCAGTCAGAAGAATAGGGTGAGAATGAATGTAAAATTAAAATGCAATTCTCAAGAAGCACCACTCTGCGAAGTCTACTAACGAAGACAATACCCAAGAATAAACATCAAGAAACTAAAAACTGCATTTAAAAAGCGCCATGTGAATGCAGCAAAGGATACACTGGAGAAACAAAAAGACTTCTAGGAGCCTGAATTAAGAGGCACCGACGCAACATCCAGCGAACTGAGATAGGAAAGTCCGGAATAGCAGATCACGCATAGACCGATAACAATCATATTGTTTGGGAAGACAGAGAACCTCACTGATATCACCGGAAATTCAAAAATGCAGCTTATATCGCCAGCACCAAGAACTTCTACAGCATGGCTACTGTTGAAATTAGACCAATATGGCGGCGAATCAAAAGAAATTATAGAAAAACTGAACTTGGACAGAACAAACTTGGACGCAAACGAGGAACGCAGTGACTATCGAACGGCCACGACAGTAAGAATCGATACCTCTGAACCAGAACACCACTACGACCAGTCAGAACAAATCGCGAAGAATGACATGGTATCAAGAACTGACGCACTCAGCGGAACGCGGCGCCGACCAGTCAGAACAACCCACGAAAAACGACACTTCAGCTAGAAGAGAATAAATAGCAACGAAAGGAACATATTTGACAGTTCACCTGAAGACGGTTGAAGACAGTAGATCAATCGAAACGTTGTACTTAATAATTGTATAGACAACGGAAGTCCGAAATAGACATTTTGAGACATCAGCCTTGTCTACAAGCTTCAAACAACAAAACGGGAACAACGTTTTAGACAGGGTAATAACTAAGAATCACGCCTACAATTGATTGTTTGTCTTCTCTGCAGCCCAAGCTCATGGCTTATGAGGTATCTTGTTACCTATACTTCAATTGGCACTGTCACAGGTAACATTGGATGCCCCTGTGAAACCGTTGCATCTCATCTCAAGGCGGTCGTTCTTCATACATCAGGGACTAGATACGAGTATTTCCATAATAGCCGCAGTACTCTGGTTCTTAAGCTTTGCCTTCGCGTCTGCTCATTTAGAAAAAAAGATCCATTAAGGAAAATATTCTCCTCTTCTCTGGGAGCTGAGACATGTTGAGGAATTAGGACAGCATTGTTAAAAAAGGGCACCAAAAAGCAAGGCCACCGGGGACGACACTCCTAGCTACTCAACTGCTAAGGAGATCCTCAACTACCCTAGTGAGGAGGTGGCTAATACTACCTCACTATACGCAGGCAACTGGTGCTGTTACTGGACACTGTCAGCAAATGAAACACCTCTACAGTATGAGGTTAAGTGCATTGGTTTTGAACAGGAATCTGGGACGTTAAGTGCCTACTGTGCAATTGCTCATCTGTCTTTCAATGCGAGAATGTATTCTGGGGAACTCTAACCTTCCACGGGCAGTTTAAGGGGAATCCCTGTGAGGTGCAACACCACCTTTGTCACTAGGTTAGGAAGGCTAGATACTCAGTTCTGATGGATCCTTGGGAGGATGTATAAGCAGCCCGTTAGGTCCTATGTTCTGTGATTTTCGTAGATCACTCCCCTTCCAATACAAAATACAGAACATTAGGAGCAAATTGGATTTAGAACAGAGTTGGTGTCATCTAAAAGAGGGGTTTCCTAGTGAGTCTCTTTGGGTCCACTTTACATAATACGTTAACCCAACAAGACTTTTTCCTTGCAGGTCAAGGTCGTGTGAACCAACTGGGCGGTGTCTTCATCAACGGGCGGCCTCTTCCAAACCACATCCGGCTGAAGATAGTTGAGATGGCCGCGGCTGGAATCCGACCTTGCGTCATATCCCGACAATTGAGGGTGTCCCACGGGTGCGTGTCCAAGATCCTGAACCGTTACCAGGAAACTGGGAGCATCAGGCCGGGCGTTATCGGTGGCTCCAAACCGCGTGTGGCTACTGTAGAAATCGAGGACAGGATTGAGCAGATGAGGAAGGAACAGCCGGGAATCTTCTCTTGGGAGATCAGGGAGAAGCTTATCAAGGTAAGGGAGACGAAATTGTTGAAGAAGCATATTATTTCCGTAATTTACTTATTTATTTATTTACTTAATCGTTTCTGAGCTACACTTGAATTATTTAGTTGATTTTATATATTTTTATAAATTCTATTTCACTTTTTATGTTCATTTTTTATATCTTTTACTATTAATTAATAAGTAATTAGGGAAAGGAAAAAAGACTATATAGACTGCACTGCCGTATCGTTCGCTTCCCGTAGGTCCTGGATTGTGCAAGGGGTTGGTTCCCAAGGATGGGAAAGGTGAGGGATGCTCCATCGTCTGGTTCTCCTCGCAGGCGTATAAATCGTCCTCAGCGTATCCCAAGTTATCCCCAGAGATTTCCAAGCCCTCCAGTCCAGTTGTAATATGGCAGGGAGGCTTTCAGTTGAGTTGCAAGTTGCTATGTGGTTCTCTGTTAGCTGTCGCTTCCATAGTACATCTTTGGTTACTGTTTTGGAGTCTGTCAGTGGGTTTGTTCACATAATTTTCTGTCTGGATTCTGGGGGCTTGTGACCATATAGAGGATGTCTTTTATCTAATGAATATATAATCCATTCTGTCATACATCAGACTTCTTGCCTGATTGGTGGGGGGCTATTCCCGCTAACATGTATAGATGGTCTAGGTTGGTAGGTTTTAGAGGGCCCATGATTGTCCTACAGGTGTCGTTCAGAGTAGGGTCCTGTTTGTTAGTACTAGTTGATCTGGACCATACAGAGCATGCGTATTCTGAAGGGGCAAAGCACATGGCAAGGGACCTCGTCCACAATACGCTAGGGTGTCCCCCCGTTGGGAGCCAGCTTGCGAATGACGCCATTCCTCGTATTCACTTTTGCTCTAGTGTTCTCTACGTATTTTTTATAGGATAGAGTCCTGTCTAAGATAACACCCAGATAAACTGAATTTGGGCAGTGCTGTAGCGTGGTCGAATTCCATTTTACTTGGAGTTCTTTGTTCATCACTTGCCAGTTATCAAGGTAGAGTAGGCAGGTTGAGTTTTGTCTGTGTTTCGGCGTAGCTGGTTTAACTTGTAGTATTCGGCCATCCTTGCTAGTGAATCTGTTACCCTTTCTTTCGATTTCCTCGATGTCTTGGGATTGGAACGTAATGGCTACGTCATTAGCGTAGTACACTACACTACTAGTGTACTAATTGACTAGAAGAGGCGCCTCATGCTACCTTGGGGAAGACCATACTTCTGGTTCCTCCTTCGACTCCTCTGTAACTGTCATGATACAGTGGAGTAGCATTATAGAAAATGAATGTACAACTTTATACGAACCTGAGTGATTTATTTTGGTATTGTTATGCCTTGGCAGTTCTAAGCCCGGTGGTGTCTCTGTTATAGATGGCAGTACAAGGTATGCGGCCGAGGCGTTATTGACCCACTTTTCCTTCCAAGTTGCGGTGGGGTTAAAACTGTCAGTATTAAGAGATTTAGCTTCTCTGAAGAGGAAATTTCTGGATCGTAGCCTATTAATAAATAGATAATTCTAACAAGTCCTGGAGGGATATTTTGATTAAAAAAAGATCAGAAAGAAAAACTGGAAGTAACAGCGAGATTTGTGATTTTGAGCCATCTTGGCATTCAAATGAAAACAAGAAGCTGGGTTGTTCGTATCACGAGTTAAAAATACTGTCACAGAAGAAATAGTGAAGAGTTACATTGCCAAGAAAGCCAACAGAGCTCCAGAGAACATTGAAGTAGAAAAGTGCACTGTGAAACACTCTAATAACAAATACAATTACTTTATGGTAGGGGTAGAAGTCAACTTACAAGACATTGTATATAGTGATACATTTTGGCTATCAGGGGTGTCTTTTCGGCGTTTTGATTTTTCCATTGGGCGTAATTTTTTAGACAAAGCAAAATAGAGAAAGTAAGTAAACAACCACAAAAAGCTACACAATATTCAGACAAACCAAATTAAACATTATGTATACTACACTTAACTGTTGGTGGATGGTGGATGTATACTACACTTAAATGTTGGTGGCATGAACACGAAAATACTACCATTATCAGTACTTCTTGCAGAGGAGAAACCATCAATCTTTCTTGTAACAGAGCATGGGCTTAAAAAAGATGGTATTACACAAATCAACCTTGATGACTACAAACTGATCAACTATTGGTCCAGACTCGAACGGAAATTGGGAGGAACAGCCATATTTGCTCAGGGAGCACTCCACGTGGTTTCCCTTGCTACAAAAACGGAATCTGTAGAAATGCACTGTGAGTTCACTGTGGCTGAATTGAATCTGGATAGGAAATATACGCTAATCTGTATGTACCGATCTCCTTCTGGAGACTTTGAGACATTTGTGTCCATTCTAACAGAAATCTTAGATGAATTGTATTGTGTAGATTTGCATAATGGTGATTTCAATGTCAACTTTGCCATAAGAGATCCAGCTGATGTTACCTTAATGAACATAATGATGAGCTATGGGTTGGAGCCTCATGGTTATGGCATGACAAGAGTGACTGCTACTAGCAGTAGGCAAATTGATAACATTTTTAGTAATATTTTGAACCAAGTTTCTTTTAGTCCTTGCATCACTGATATATCTGACCATTATGGTCAAATAATTAAACTAAACCTTAAACAAAATTCACCAACACATTACACTAGATGAAGGTTTTTCTCTCACAGTAATATCCAGCACTTTAAGGCTTCTTTGCAAGAGGAATCCTGGCAGGATTGAGGGGGTGGATGGTAAATATGATGCATTCTTAAATGTACTATTTTACTATTTCACTCAATCATTTCCAATTTGTTCTAGTAGAATCAAGGTATCAGGCAACTGGGTGCATGCAGACATAAAAAACTATTCAAATTACATTAAAGATTTGTATGTTAACTATAAAATAACGAATAGTGATCATCATTTGAATTTTTACAAGGCAGAAAAGGAGCTGTACAGGAAGTATCTTTCCAATCATAAAATCTCTTCTAATGACAATAAAATAATAAATTCCAAAAACAAGTCCAAAGCCATGTGGAGTATTTTTAATAACGAGACAAATAAAAGATCATTAACCAATAATATAATCCGCAAAACAGAAAATAATGAGCCCACAGATGATCCGAAGACTGTTGCAATTAAATTTTCGATCAGTTTGATATACCTGTTGTGAATGATGATCTACCGGAACCAAACATACAGGGCACAATACATTCCATCTTTCTTAAGCCAACAAGTGCACAAGAAATATTTAATATAATTATGAGTCTGCCTAACAAATATTCGTGTGGCATTGATGAAATACCAGTATTTATTTTAAGGTATGTCTCGTCAATGATATGTGAACCTATCTCACCTATTGTGAATGAATGCTTTATTACTGGAAGATTTCCCAAAAAACTGAAAATAGCAAAAGTTGTTCCTGTTTTAAACAAAAGGCGACAAACACGACAGTTGTAACTATCGTCCTATCTCAATCTTGTCTTCAGTGTCTAAGATCCTTGAGAGGGCCATTTACATAAGGCTAATAGAATTTTTTGATTACCATCATGTACTAAATGATAACCAATTTGGCTTCAGATCGTCAAAATCTACTGAACTGGCAATATTCCACGCTCTTAGACATAAATATGAATATGTGGACAAAGGTTATAGTGTGGTAGGATTATATTTTGACATTTCTAGAGCTTTTGACACCATAAGTCATAAGTTATTACTTTCTAAACAATATAACTATGGTGGTCGTGACAAATGTGCTGATTTGCTAGCTTCGTATTTGGAGCTTCGGACACAGAGTGTTTGCATAATAAAAGATGGTCAACAAAATTTCTCTGATACTATTGTGTTACAGCAAGGAGTCCCCTAGGGGTCGATATTAGGTCCTCTTCTATTTATTTTATATGTCAATGATTTTTCAGGCGGTTTCCAGGAGGGCTTGATCTGCCAATATGCTGATGATACTCCAGTTCTCTTGGCAGAGCGTTCCGTATCGGACCTGTCGAGTAAGTGTTTATTGGCAGCGTCTAACATGTCTCAACGGTGTTTGGACAGCTCTCTGAAGTTAAACGCAGAAAAAACGGGTCTTTCAGAGTTTTCCTAAAGAAGTAACGCACAAGAATCCTTATTAGTACGACTTAATAATAAATCAGTTCCTATCTCAGAATCGGTTCGTTTCCTTGGGATTACTCTCGATTCCTGTCTGAGTTGGGCTGATCACTTAGAATCATTAATTTCTCATTTGAGCAGAAGCTGTGCTTTGGTACGTAGATTGAGAGATGTAATATCTCTTCGCAGCATCCGCATCTACTACCTCGCTCATATTCAATCCATTCTGAACTATGATTTGCTTTTGGGGCATGCCGAGAAAGTATTTATTGCACAAAAGAGGATAATCAGATCCATTCTGGGACTGACTCCCCGTACTTCCTGTAAACAGCATTTCATACAACTGGACATATTAACACTGCCATCCTTGTACTTCCTGTCCTTGGTAATGTTAGTGAAGAGGAATACAAATCTCTTCACTCAGAATCAGGGTCACTACAGTAGCAGTATGGTGATGATAACAAGGGGTCGTAACCAGCTTAGAGTACCTACCCATAACTCATCATTCTATGAGAATGGTGTATATTATGCGGCTATTAAAGCATATGCATCCCTGCCTGCTACTGTACAAGCTATAGGTTGTGTTAAGGTGTTCTGGAAAGCCACACTACGATATGTTTTAAACAAAAGGCGACAAACACGACAGTTGTAACTATCGTCCCATCTCAATCTTGTCTTCAGTGTCTAAGATCCTTGAGAGGGCCATTTACATAAGGCTAATAGAATTTTTTGATTACCATCATGTACTAAATGATAACCAATTTGGCTTCAGATCGTCAAAATCTACTGAACTGGCAATATTCCACGCTCTTAGACATAAATATGAATATGTGGACAAAGGTTATAGTGTGGTAGGATTATATTTTGACATTTCTAGAGCTTTTGACACCATAAGTCATAAGTTATTACTTTCTAAACAATATAACTATGGTGGTCGTGGCAAATGTGCTGATTTGCTAGCTTCGTATTTGGAGCTTCGGACACAGAGTGTTTGCATAATAAAAGATGGTCAACAAAATTTCTCTGATACTATTGTGTTACAGCAAGGAGTCCCCTAGGGGTCGATATTAGGTCCTCTTCTATTTATTTTATATGTCAATGATTTTTCAGGCGGTTTCCAGGAGGGCTTGATCTGCCAATATGCTGATGATACTCCAGTTCTCTTGGCAGAGCGTTCCGTATCGGACCTGTCGAGTAAGTGTTTATTGGCAGCGTCTAACATGTCTCAACGGTGTTTGGACAGCTCTCTGAAGTTAAACGCAGAAAAAACGGGTCTTTCAGAGTTTTCCTAAAGAAGTAACGCACAAGAATCCTTATTAGTACGACTTAATAATAAATCAGTTCCTATCTCAGAATCGGTTCGTTTCCTTGGGATTACTCTCGATTCCTGTCTGAGTTGGGCTGATCACTTAGAATCATTAATTTCTCATTTGAGCAGAAGCTGTGCTTTGGTACGTAGATTGAGAGATGTAATATCTCTTCGCAGCATCCGCATCTACTACCTCGCTCATATTCAATCCATTCTGAACTATGATTTGCTTTTGGGGCATGCCGAGAAAGTATTTATTGCACAAAAGAGGATAATCAGATCCATTCTGGGACTGACTCCCCGTACTTCCTGTAAACAGCATTTCATACAACTGGACATATTAACACTGCCATCCTTGTACTTCCTGTCCTTGGTAATGTTAGTGAAGAGGAATACAAATCTCTTCACTCAGAATCAGGGTCACTACAGTAGCAGTATGGTGATGATAACAAGGGGTCGTAACCAGCTTAGAGTACCTACCCATAACTCATCATTCTATGAGAATGGTGTATATTATGCGGCTATTAAAGCATATGCATCCCTGCCTGCTACTGTACAAGCTATAGGTTGTGTTAAGGTGTTCTGGAAAGCCACACTACGATATGTTAAAGAGCAGTGCTTCTATTCATTTCGTTTTTAGATATCTTTTAATGTGTATGTATAGTTTGTAAACAGTTTTTAGAGATCATCGTTTTTTTTTAATTGTCTTTTTGAGCTTCTAATGTGTTTGTGACGTTGCTATGGTTCCCTGTAAGACTTGTGCTGGCAATAAAGAATATTATTATTATTTAGGTTTCTTTTAGGTTCTCTTCCTGATGGACTAGAAGGTATATACTGGCAGTATAGGGAAGGAATTCACCTTATCCTAATGCCAAGAACTTTCGCACTAAGCGGCAAGTAGCTAGAATAGCCGCTTTTTGAATTGGAGCCAGCAACTGTTTAGGGAGTGCTGCATTGTCAAGATATTTTGAGAAACGGTTTGTCACGACTCCTTCTACCGAAATGACAATTGGCACAATCGTTACTTCCGACAGTTTCCACAGACGTTTCAATTCCAGAGCTAGATCCTGATATTTAATGCTCTTCTCATCCTCCGTTTTTCTGAGGTTAACTGTTAGAGGCACTGCTATATCTATTATGACAGCGGTTTTCTCTTTTTTGTTTATATAGATTATATCAGGTCGATGGTGTTGTATGTGCCTATCCGTGATTATTGGACGGTCCCAATAGAGCAGCGACGCTTCATTCTCCATAACCGCCGTTGGAACGTACTTGTAGAAAGGCACAGATCTTTTCAGGAGTCCGCTTCGTAGTCCTAACGTCTGGTGGATGATGGCTGCAACGCTGTTATGTCGGCCTAAGTAGGCATCGCCTGCCATACTGGAGCAACCAGCTGTCACGTGCTCGATTGTTTCGCCTATTCAATCGCATCTGCGGCATCGGTCTGTGACGTTTGTTTTTAGTATGTGCCTCTCGTAGTTCCTTGTGCGGATACATTTGTCTTGGATCGCGCTTATGAAGCCCTCCGTTTCTGGGTGCAGATATCCTTTTTGCAGGTACAAGACAGAAGATTTGACATCAGTGCTGCCATTATGTAATTGATTTGGAAATCTCCCATGTAGTGCCTTTGCTTTCCAATTGGTTATGAGGTCGGCCGATTTCACTAGAGGTCTTGTTTCCATTATATTTGCAAGCTTTAGCGGTGTTGCATTAATATCGGCTTTGGTGGCTTCCTTGATTAGCTGCCAGCTATGATTGAGAAAATAATGCCGAAGGCGATCTACTTGGGCTCTACAAAGTTCTGAGATATTCACTAGTCCCCTTCCTCCTTGTGACCGTGGTAAATATAGTCTTTCGACCGCCGAGTTTGGATGTAATCCTCGAAACTTTGTCAACAGTTTTCGGGTCATTCGGTCTAGCTCCTCGAGATCTGTCAGGCTCCACTTCAGAATACCAAATGAGTACATCAAGGTTGGTACCGCCCAAGTGTTTATAGCTGAAGTCAGGTTTTTGCTGTTAAGGTTTGTATTAAGCAGTTTTGTGACTCGCTTTTTATACTTTTCGGTAAGTGCTCTTTTTAGGGAGGTGTGATTAAGGCCTTGCAGTTGTTCAAAACCCAAGTATTTGTATTGTTCCTCTTCGCCGAGACATTTCATTTCCGTTGTTATCTCATCGATGTTCTGTATTTTGCCTCTTTTTATGCATACTACAGCACATTTCTCAAGACCAAAATCCATCTTTATATCTTTGCTAAACATTTTTGCAGTACTGATTAGCGACTTGATTTGGTTTTTGGTTTCTGCCATGAGTTTCAAGTCGTCCATGTACATCATATGATTTATACGAACGTTGCTGGTGGTGTCTAATCGGTAGCCTACTCTAGTGTTATCGAGAAGGGTCGCCAAAGGGTTGAGTGCCAGGCAAAACCACGTTGGGCTAAGGGAGTCTCCTTGGGATATGCCTTTGTTAATATGTACCTTTCCCAAATGTTTGTTGTTGATGGTGAGGTTGACCTTCCATGATGACATAAGATGTTTTAAAAGACTTTGAACTTTAGGATGAACTTTGTAGATCTGCAGAACTTTTAGCAGCCAGCTATGTGGCACTGAATCAAAGGCTTTAGAATAATCTATATAACATGCATAGAAGTCCCTTCGTTTTTGCCGTACCTGTGCAGCAATAATTGCGTCGATCGTTAGGAGTTCTTTACATCCCTTAGATCCTCTTGAGCAGCCTTTCTGCAGCGGCGATATTATGTTATTTGCTTCGCAGTGCCTATATAAACTGTTGTTCAGAATCGCTGTGAGTAGTTTGTATATTACCGATAGGCATGTGATTGGTCGGTAGTTTTGCGGATCTTCGGGGTTCCCTTTTTTATATATTAGGTGGGTAGTGCCAACCGCTAAAAAGGGAGGAAGTAGGTTTGGGTCCTCCATGCATTCATTGTAACTTAAGGCTAGGTGTTCGTGGAGCACCGTGAATGATTTTATCCAGAAGTTTTGTATATTATCAGGTCCAGGAGCCCTCCAGTTACTAGACCCTTTCAGAGCCGCAGCTATATCTTCTTTTGTAATTTTTGTGGCCTCCATGCAGTTTATGTTATCCGCCGCTCCTTCAATCTGTTCAATCCACGAAGCTGCCAAGTTACACTTGCTTGAATTGCTCCACAGATTTTCCCAATATTGCGAAAATCTTTGGTCGTCTAGTTGCACAGAAATATCCGCTTCCGCATCGGTGGAAAGGGTCCTGTAAAATTTGCGTTGGTTGCTACTGAAGAGGGCATTCTGTCGTTTCCTTTTAGTTGCCTCGTTGTACCTCTTCAAGCGAGCCCCTTTAGCTTTAGCTCTTTGTCTCATTTCGTCCCTGTATTCAATCAGCTTTTCGTTTACATTCGCACTGTCATGCCGTATGTTTATAGCACGTAGAACTTTTTCAATCTGCCAACGTATTTTTTCTGTCCTCACTCCCTTCAGGTACGTTGTTATTAAGTCTGCCTTTGCCCTGAATTTATCAATTTCGCTTGTTAGTCGTCTTTTCCAGGCTTCACAAGTGCGGTTTTGCCTGCAGCTGTGCTCAGTGGTCGAATTGTCAAGTGGCTGGTTGTTACTTTCTAGGACAGTGGCAGCTGCCACATACAGTAGTAAGTGTACTTTGCTGAGACAATTCCCACTATCCTGAAGCTGCCTCTGCAGTATCTTGTTTGTATTTTTTAGTATCAAGGAGGTGCTAGGCTTAAAGATCAGTTTGGGTAGTTTAGGTCTAGCTAATGGGTCTGAGTACTCGAAAAATCTCATGTTGCTGATGAAGCGCGACTCTAACGTTTCTAATTCGCGTTGTTCATGGTTGAGGTTGTCTTCTGGTCTTGACATGTTATGTTCATTGCTGTTTACGGGCTCAGGTTGCGGATCCATAAGCGCTTGCTCTTCTTGAGAAGATATGGTATTCCCGACTTCTCTCTTAATTTCACTAATTTCAGTCGGTGTAAGGTATCCCTTTTTGAGTATAACATTCTTACGATCTACGACGTTTTGCTCTGTTAGTCGTAGTTCCGGATATAGCTTGTCAAATTCGGTATGGAGTTGCGCTCTCCATCCAGGTGGAGCAATGTCACTACATTTTGTCACGTAGTAGAAGGTTTTTATAACATCTTTGTTCATTTCACTAGACCACCTAATACGTGACGGTTTGTCTCTCCTGACGGCAGCATTAGCCATTCTCGCAGGGCCAGGCAAGCTATCAGGCAGAGTGGGGCTAAGACGCACTGCCCCTTCACAAGTGTGCTCCTCGTTTGAGGGTTGGGCTGTAATACTAGCATTATCGTTTAATGCTTTTAAATGGGCTGTAGCTCCTTGGTTCCTAGGTGCCCGCCTCGTCAGCACCATAGGGCCGGTGTCCCGCATGCTGCCACGTCCAGCACCGGCTCCAGACGTGCCCTGGCGATCACCCCCAGGCAGCGACTTTTTTCCGAGGCTTTCCATTTGATTCTCCATTTTCATGGGTGAATTTACCATTTCCCCGTTGGCCACTAAATGTCATCACAATAGTGTTGCCCGCTCCTCACGTGGCTAAGATGGTAGATGCCGGACGTAGGGGTTGGATTTTGAGGAGCTTATTATTATTATTATGCATGTCTTATTTTTTCTCGCATGGTTGCGGTAGTAACAAGCATTGACGGGCTGTGCCAAGTCAATACCTGACCTATTATTATTCTGAATTCAGGAAGGACCGTACAATGCTACAGGTCTTGAGGATTACAGACTTTTGGAAGGTTTTATGTAACTTTTCATCCAGGCCCAATTGTTGCAGGTGTGGCGTAAATGTATTTGGGGTAAGGCCTGAGACCGACATAATGAGAGGGACAATGACAACTTTGTTTTGTTTCCATAGTCGTTTTATTTCTATGGCGAGGTCGGTGTATTTAGATATCTTCCCAGCGTAAGTGTTTTGGATGTTCATATCATTGGGAATCGCAATATCTATTAAGTAGGTCACTTTGTCTGTCTTTGACTGGAATACTATATCTGGCCTGTTTGCTGGGATGGTTTTATCCGTATGTATTTCAATGTCCCAGTATAGTTTGAATTGATTGTTCTCTAGTACTGAGGTCGGTGTGTAGTTATAATATGGATCTGTGTTTTCAATTAGCTTGTTTGTTGTGGCTAGTGCTTGGTGTATGACTTTGGCTGCAGAGTTATGTCTGGCTGTATACTCAGTTCCAGCGAGAGTTTTGCATCCACTAGTTATGTGTTCTGTTGTTTCCTTCTGTTGGTGGCATTTTCTGCAATTGTCATCAGAGATGGATGGATCTTTCATTACGTACTTCCTGTAATTTCGTGTCGCAATCACTTGGTCCTGGATAGCAAGCATAAAACCTTCCGTTTCCGGAAAGAGCTGGCCATCCTGCAGCCAGGTGTATGACTGCTTTTCATTAATGTGGTCTTGTGAAACACGGTATCTATGTTTGCCGTGGAGTGCCTTCTGCGACCAGGTGTTTATTTTTTCTTGTTGTGCTTGTGTGTGGTTGTGTGCGTCTGCTGCGTGATCTGGACAAGAAAGGGCGAGTGGTGTGTAGTTTTTGTCTGCTTTTACTATTGCTTTATGCAAGTTTGTTTGCTTACTGTGGAAAAAATGTCTGAGTGATTTTATTTGTTTTGCATGAAGTGACTGTATATCTATAATTCCTCTGCCCCCTTGTTTTCTGTCTATGGTGAGCCTTTCCTTGCATGCTTTGGGATGTGACATTCTGTGTTTTGTGAGTTCTGTTCGGATGAGTATATGGATGTTTTCTATGTGAGTGTGCGACCACTTGATAATGCCAAATGAATATGTTAGGATTGGTATAGCAAATGTGTTAATAGCTTTTGTAAGATTTCTAGAATTTAGTTTCGTCTTTAACAGTCTAATAAGGCGGTCTTTAAACTCTTGTGTTAGTTGTGATTTGATTTTTGTGTGGTCTATCTTAGCGTTTTGATTAATACCCAGGTACTTGTATGTTTCATCCTTGTCCATGTTGTCTAGCGCCTGGCCAGTTACTACTTCCTGTTCGGGATGGTTTTTCCATTGGCCTTTATTGATGTGAAGCACCTTGCATTTACTCATGCCAAACTCCATCTTGATATCTGACGTACAAGCTTCCGTTATCCTGAGTAATTCTCTCAGTTGCACTTCTGTGGCGGCATATAGTTTTAGATCATCCATATAAAGAAGATGATTGATTTTGTGCTGATTTGCTTTCTGGTGCCTGATGGTGAAACCACAGTTTGTGCTGTTAAGTGTGTTGGAGAGCGGATTGAGACAGAGGCAGAACCATAGTGAACTGAGAGAGTCACCCTGAAAGATACCACGACGTATATGTAGCTCATCCGTTTGAATATGACCGTCCTCAGTTTGAAGGTGTATATTTGTTCGCCATGTCTCCATCGTTCTTGTAAGAAACTGACGAAGCCCTGGGTTGATTTTGTATATTTGAAGAGTTTTTGTTAGCCAGCTATGGGGTACAGAGTCGAAAGCTTTTTTATAGTCGATGAAACAGGTATGAAGATTCCTGTGTTCTTTTCTGGTTTGCTCCATGATCACACTATCAATTATAAGCTGTTCCTTGCATCCTTGGCTTTGTTTTCTACATCCTTTTTGTTCTTCAGTCAGGATGCTGTTTTCCGTGAGGTGTTTTTCAATTCTTCTGCATATCGTTGCGGTGATGATCTTGTACAAGGTGGGAAGACAAGTGATTGGGCGATAGTTGGCAGGGTTTTTGGTGTCTGCGTTTTTGGGTTTTATATACGTTATTCCTTGCGTGAGGAATTTGGGAAGCCTATTGGGTTGGAGTATGGCTTTATTAATTTGGTCTGTGAGCACTTCGTATACTGAGCTGAACTGCTTGTACCAAAAATTTTGTATATTATCCACGCCTGGACACTTCCAGTTGTGAGTATGTTTTATTGTTTCAGCTATTTCCTCTGGCGTAAGAATAACGTTTCCCTGTTCCACTATATGTTGATGTTTTTCCTCTTCCTGTCTGATCCATGGAGCGTTTTCATTATGTGTTTTGGGTTCTGACCATAGGCTTCCCCAAAATTCAGTTAACTCTTGTTTACTAGGAAGTTCTACTGCTGTTATCTGGTTGTCGGTTGTTATCTTTTTGTAGAATTGTTTTTCACTTTTCTGAAAAAGGTTATTAGCGTCCTTTCTGTCGTTTGATTCATTGTATCTGCGTAGTCGAGCTGCGTAGACTGCAAGTTTTTGTTTGAGTGTATCAGTTATTTCTGGTATTGATTTTTGGGGCGACTTGGATTTGAGGATATCTATTGTTGTCTGTATGCGTTTTGAACGGTTGTTGTTGTTGGTGTATTGTGCGAGGTGTGCCAGTTCCTTTCTGATTGTGGTAATTTTGTTTTCGATTCGCATTTGCCATTTAGGTTTCGACCTTTTGCTTGTGTGGTTATTAGACCGTTTCGGAAGTTTTTGGCCGTTAACTATAAGTGTGGCCGCTGCGGCAGCATATATGACGGTGTGGATGTCCTCTAAGTTACTGCCGTTTGTTAAGAATTGTGGTATTACGTTGGTATTTATTGTATGTAATATTTTTTGGGTGTTGCTGTTGAAAATTAGTCTGGGCAGGGGATCTCGCAGTGCAGGGTTAGTGCCACACCATTTGTTAAATTGTGCGTTCATCACTTGTTCGGCAGATTGTGTGAAGGAAGGTGTTTGAGTAACGTTTTGGTTTCGCGTGGTTGTGGGAGGCCGGTTAGTGCATACTGTGTCTGGGGCATCTGGTATAAACTCATGTTCTGGGTTTTCTTCTAAGTGTGTGCCGGTGGTGTTGGTTGTGTTTGGGTTGGGAGTCTTATCGTTTAGGGTATGATCGTGTTGTGTTTCCGTGATTGATTCATTGACTAGAGAATCATTCGTTTCAACTGTATTTATTTCGTCCGCTACAAGATTCTTTATAGCTTGTAGTTGTTGAGGTGTAAGTCGGTTATTTTTGGTAATGACACGTTTTTGGTCAATAAGTCTTTGTTCAGTTACCCGTGCTGAGAGGTGTGGGTATTGTGCTGTAAATAGCCTGTGTAGTTCATGCCTGTAGCCTGTGGAGATTGTTTCTAGTTTTGTGGCGGTATAGTAACAGTGCATTACAGATGTGTTCATCTCAGTAGTCCACTGTAAGCGCTGTCTTGGCTTGCCAGCTTTGGTGGTTGCCGGCTCTACCGGCAAAACATCCGCAACTGGGTTATCTCCTATTGGTTGTTCTTTTTCGGTTTGGGGTTCAGGTGAGTTTAATCGACGTACCCTAGGCCGTCGTTGGTTATTTATAAAATGAACTCTATCCATCGTGTTCCCACGAGTAGGGACGATCTAAATGTCGCTCTCCCGGGTGACGCCCATTCCAGGAGAGAAGGGACTTATATTTACTCCGAAGTTGGCCCAAGGTGCTCCGGAGGATTTGCGACTTTACTGTCGGGTTTTGTTGAGGCTTTCTCCTCGCGGGCCGGCCGGTTAAGGCAAGCCCCCCGGTTGCGTACCCCCCACAACGTTCCCCAGCCACGCCCTGCTGAGGTCGTTGAAGTGTGGGGCGCAATAACGGTATATGACAGAAGGACCGGCGCTCAGCCTTCTGTGGCATTTCTCCCCGGATTTGCCAAATCCCTATCTGACTGAGGTCAGGATAGCTTGGGGAAAGAAGCTTTGTGCTCGGTAGAGGATGTAAAGTCTACCTAGCCCACAGCTTCCTGAGTGTGCTAGCCTTGGTTGAAGTGACTTGTTGATCACGAGCCATGCCGGCATAACAACCCCGCGGTGGTATTAGAGCCTCCGATGAGCCATCAACCGACATATCTTGCCCATCAAAAAGTCACTTTCTAAGCCCCCAAACGAGCGACAACGTTCTAGCACCTGATGGGGGTTATTATTATTATTATTATTATTATTATTATTATTATTATTATTATGACATCGACCGGACGATGATTTATCTTAAATACGGTTGGATGAACTATTGGTTCTTGGACTTTTCGGCCGGCGGATCATGTTCTACCTCACTCAAAAAGTTAATCTGTGTGAGTTGCTTACGCCTATTATACATAATACGTCTCATTCAAAGAAACAGATCGGAGCAAATTGTCCGATACCGCGCGTGCATTGTATGCTAATAACAGCCGCACGGGTATCGGTAACATGCCTTGAGGCGCACCGGCGACGTATAGCGTATCATTACGGCGCACGGAAAAATGCAGTTTCCCCAGTTTCGACTGCAAAACGGCACGTATCCGAAATAGCACCCTTTATAAATATTAATAGCATTCCGGATCGCTGTCAGCGGAACGACCTATCGTTGGACGCACGCATAATTTCGAAATTGATAAATGACAGGGACGTACTAGAACAGTAGTGGGACTCTGTGTCACATACAATTCGACAGATCGATAGAAATCTACTTTCCAAATAAGCGTTGAGCATACTCTGCGCACTATAAACTTTCTTTCGACAAGATTCGGTGATCATGGATCTAGGGTATAGCACGCGACCTTGAGAATAATAATATAATATTTTTTTTATTTTACTCTAAGTACATAAAAAACAAATCGTTGACAAAAATCCAAGAAAACACCAATTATCTTGTTAGCGTATGTGATCTGGAAGTAAAAATGTGGTGGGGGTAATTCCCGGCCGGCTGTCCAGGACTTGGATGTCGAATGAAAAATTCCATTTCGCATTTCGAAGATCCTGACGTTACCTTTAAACCCTCAGCAACAATTTAAAAAGCAAACTGTAGAAGAAAGCTTGCACTAGGGCAACACATTGTCCTTTTTTGGTATCGTATCTGGTTCTTAAATTACAGAAATTTGAAAAACGTATCATTTTGCATTGCGAGTTTTTTGCACACTATTAAAGCTTTTTGAAAAAATCTCTGTCTTGCCCTTTAGTAAGGTCTTAACAATCACCTAAAATTATATATACAGGATTATTTACGTTATTCGACACGGAACATTATGGCTAAAGTATTTGATAAAAAAGAAAATAATAATTTGGGATGGATAGAGACCCATAAAGGCTACATTTTAAAAATATTTTGATGTTATACAGGGTGTCCCAAAAACACGAAATGTATCAAAGTTAGGTTTTTTTAAATGGAACACATAGCACATTCAGATTCCTTGGTGAATTCTAGTGTGACTTTATGTATCATACATGGGACCTAAAGCGAATCGTTTAGGTGTAAATCACCATTTTCGGTATAAGTAGATATCAGGAAAAAATTGAATATCGCAGAGATTATAAAATAAGGCTGTGACTTTGCCGTATTACTAAGCATAAAATGCGTCAGCTTTGATGAGACTGTCAAATTTAAATTACGTTTATGCTTGAAGAAATCTGTCGATGAATTAAGGAAACTTCGATCAGCGATAACTTGATTTTTTCAAATGGGAATGCCTAATTTTTTTTATACAGTTAAACGTAGAATTTGATAGCCTCTCTAATGATATAAGGCTGTGAATATCAATCTCTGGTAGTTTTCATTTAATTTTAAATTTTCAAACAAATTGGCGTTTTCAATTTGCCTACCTATAAGCAACGAAGCAGGCCATGAAATATAAACAAAAACCTGTTCAAGTAGAAGAAAACAACCAACTTAGCTAAAAAATACACACGAACTAGACTAAAGGGACAAGATTATAAAAATTACTCACAACAAACAAAGTCTAACCAGAAACAACGGCGGTAATATATCTTTGGTCAAAGAGAAGCTGAAGTATGGCAGAACCGGATTTTTTCACGGCCTACTAGCTACTGCAATGTACTAGAGATTGGCAATTTCCAAAACCATTAAAAATTTTGAAATAAAATAAAAACTACTAGAGAATGTTGTAAGCAGTTTATTATTTTCTTAATAAAATTTCACATTTAATGATATAAAAAAGTATCAATTCTGTCAAAATTCAAGTCAAAGGTACCTCTGACTGGAGTTCTGGAAATTCTTCAGTACCTATTAGCAAGGTCGCAGAAAATGAAGAATGAATTAAAATTTGTTCATATTATAAAGCATAACTTAAATGGCAGAAAATTTAAATCTGATTTGTCAGTATTCCTTTTTTGCAATATCGCTAATAGATATTGAAAAATAGGAGGGCTCCCAGTCAGAGGTATCGACTTCGATGCAAATTAGTACTTTTTTTACACATGATTGATAGTTGCATGCTGGAGCAACAGTTGCTGGTTGTTTCTGTTTCATATCAGGGTTTTTAATTGTCTTGGAAATTTTTAACCTCTAGTAAATTGCGGTAGCCTGTAGACTGTAAAAAAGATCATCTATTACTGCCATACTCCAACTTCTCTTTGACCTCAGAGATGTTATCGCAGTTGTTTCTGGGAGAGTTGATTTGTTGTAAGGAATTTTTATAATCTTGTCCCTTTAGTCTAGTTACTGTGTATTTTTCAGCTAATTTAGTTGTTTTCTTCTACCTGAATAGGTTTTTGTTTATATTTCGTGGCCTGCTACGTTGCTTATAGGTCGGAAAATTGTAAATCGCCGATTTGTTTGAAAATTTAAAATTAAATGAAAACAAGCAGAGATTGATATTCACAACCTTATATCATTAGAAAGGTTATAAAATTCTACGTTTAACCGTATAAAAAAATAAGGCATTCTCATTTGAAGAAATCAAGTTACCGCTGATCGAAGTTTCCTTAATTCATCGACCGATTTCTCCAAGCATAAACGTAATTTAAATTTGACAGTCTCATCAAAGCTGACGCATTTTGTGCTTAGTAATACAGCAAAGTGACAGCCTTCCATATTTTATAATCTCTGCGTTATTCAATTTTTCCCTGATATCTACTTATACCGAAAATGGTGATTTATACCTAAACGGTTTGCTTTAGCTCCCATGTGTGATACATAAAGTCACACTAGAATTCACCAAGGAATCTGAATATGCAATAATATATAGGGTGTTCCATTTAAAAAAAACATAACTTTGATACATTTCGTGTTTTTGGGATACCCTGTATAACATGAAAATACTTTTTAAATGTAGCCTTTATGGGTCTCTATCCATCCCAAATTATTATTTTCTTTTTTATCAAATACTTTAGCCATAGAGCTCCGTGTCGAATAACGCGAATAACCCTGTATGTAGCTTGAAAAACGAGCGAGTTCTGTTCAAAATGCGACTCCGTGTGTTACATCGCAAATAAATCTGTGTACCCGGGCCCCTTGAGCTCAATTCACATGCACACGGTTTCCGACATTCCAAATAAGCCTTTTCTTCATAGGATGACATATAGTACTCGCCAAAGGGGGTGTTTTTCCCAGTAACATGTAAACGAAATGCTTAGGGATAGGGATATTGACCGATAATGAAATCATCATTTCTAATTCCGTCCCTGTGCGATTAGTTAGATCAAAACAGACACAAAGCAGTAGCGTGCCAAGGTCTTCGCCCCCCCCCCCCCGCAATGTTTTTCACGGGGACCTCCTCTGGATAAAAAATATATTGCCTATACTGAGTGAAAACGAAACAACTGTCTACAGCGATATTTCAAATCGGTTTATAGATAGAAAAATTTGGTGTGACCTCAACTTTATATTTGGATTTTTTTCTTTCGAGGTTTTGAAGTATAAGAATTCCTAGACCTTACGTACAAATATGATTACACATCGGATGACGGCACAGATACGGGTCTTGCCACTTGTCCTTGTCGTTCTAGATTCTACGTTTGACCACGTTGTCGTGTAGTCAAATTTACTTGTAAACAAACAAACAAAAACATATTCATGTCGATGGTATAAAAAAAATGTGTGTAGAAGGTGCAAAAAGCATATCAATACGTTTTTTAGTACAAAGAAAAATTAAAAAAAAGACTTACAAGGTCCGAGCTTCGAACCAATACCCCGCTCGAACGCAGATCGACAGGCTAATACCTACTGTAAGACACTGCACCACGACAGCATTGTGGAAACGGTTGCTCAAACAAAACATATTTGATTAGATACTTTATTACTGGAATTTGTCATTTAATTTCAAACCTTCAAAAGCATTCGGTCGTAGATTTCGTCTTGAGCTCCAAACTGCATTCATCGTGTATGTTGTAACAAATATACAGGGTGAGTTAAGCTCAACGCCTCGGACTCTTGTTACCAAACGATATCACTTTTCGAAAAATCGACTTTGCAATTGTATGTAGGTCGAGTTGGGCTACATTTTAAAAATAATGACTTTTATACAGAGTGTCTAATGAAAGCGTGACATATCAAAGTTATGTTTTTTTAAATAGAACACCCTGTATATTATTGCAAATTTAGATTTCTGGGTGCATTTTAGTGTGACTTTATGTATCACACATGGGACGTTATGCGAACCGTTTAGGTGCAAATCACAATTTTGGGTATAGGTAAATGTCAGAAAAAAATTGAATATCGCAGCTACTATAAATCTTAGAGGGCTGTGACTTTTCCGTGTTACTAACCATGAAATGTGTCAGCTTACGTTAGATGGTCGAGTTCGAATTACATTTGTACTTGGAGAAATCGGTAGATCAATCAAGGAAACTTCAATCAAAAGTAACTTGATTTTTTCAAATGGGAATGCATAATTTTTTTTATACTATCAAATGTGCAATTTGATAGGCCTTCTAATTATATCAGGTTGTGAATATCAGTCTGTGATAGTTTTTATTAAATTTCGAGATTTCAATGAAATCAGCGTTATTCAATTTCCCTACCTACATATAAACAAACTAGCAGGCCATGAAATGTAAACAAAATCGTATTCAGATGGAAGAAAACAACTAACTTAGCAAAAAGATCTAGTAGAACTAGAGTAAAAGGACAAGATTATAAAAATTCCCTACAACAAATCAACTCTAACCAGAAACAACGGCGGTAACACGTCTAAGGTTAAAGAGACGCTGGAGTATGACAGAAATGGATAATTTTTACTAGCGACTGCAATGTACTAGGGATTAAAAATTTCCAAAATCAGTAAAAACTTTGAAATGAAAGCAAAACTTTCAGCGATCGTTGCCGTAAGTCTGATATCCTCAGAACTCAATTTCACATTTAATGGTATAAAACAGTAGTCATTTCCGTCAAAGTCAAAAGTAATGATACCTCTCACTGTCGTCCTTTAAATTTATCAGTATCTATTAGCAAGATCGCAAAAAAGGAATATTGACAAATCATATTTTAATTTTCTGCCAGGTAAATTATGTTTAATAATTTGAGCAGATTTTTAATTTATTCTTCAATTCCGGCGATCTTGCTTATGAGTATTGAAGAATTTGCAGAACTCCAGTCCAGTTACTATTTTTTTAAATCTTGAAATGTGAAATCTTATTCTGAAGCTATTAAACTGCCAGCAACATTGAGTGGTAGATTTCCTTTAATTTCAAAATTTACAGCGGTTTTGTGAATCTTCAATCTTTAGAATATTGTAGAAGCCGGTATACTGTGAAAAATACCCATTTCTGTCGTACTCCAGCTGCTTTTTGCTTAGATGTGTTACGTCTGCTATTTCTGGTTAGAATTGATTTGTTGTAAGTCATTTTTATAACTTTGTTGCTTTCCTCCAGTTCGCCCGTAACTATCTGCTAAGTTAGTTGTTTTGTCCCATCTGAACAGATTTTTGTTTATATTTCATGGCCTGCTAAGTTGCTTATAGGTAGGAAAATTGAAAAACACCGGTTTACTGAAAATTTGAAATTAAATCAAAACTACCAGAGATTGATATTTATAACCGCATATCATTAGAAAGCTTATCAAATTGCACATTTGATCGTATTAAAAAAATTATGCATTCCCATTTGAGAAAATCAAGTTACCTTTGATTGAAGTTTCCTTAATTGATCTACCGATTTCTCCAAGTACAAATGTAATTCGAACCCAACCGTCTAACGTAAGCTGACACATTTCATGCTTAGTAACACGGCAAAGTCACAGCCCTCTAAGATTTATAATAGCTGCGATATTCAATTTTTTTCTGACATCTACCTATACCCAAAATTGTGATTTGCACCTAAACGGTTCGCTTAAAGTCCCATATGTGATACATAAAGTCACACTAAAATCCACCCGGGAATCTAAATATGCAATAATTTACAGGGTATTCCATTTAAAAAAACATAACTTTGATATGTCACGCTTTTATTAGACACCCTGTATAAAAGTCATTATTTTTAGAATGTAGTCCAACTCGACCTACATACACTCGAAAAGTCGATTTTTCGAAAAGTGGTATCGTTTGGTCACAAGAATCGGAGGCGTTGAGCTTGACTCACCCTGTATACTGGTTACAGTTAACTATTTTACGATTGGCTGTGAATCTAGAATCTACTATCGGAGTAGCACGTCGTTGGTCAAATGAACATCCTGACCACCGTAGTGACGTCACACGGGTTCAGGAGCTGTCAGCGTAACTTCGGTATTGGATTCAAAAACCCATTTTTATTTTGATATAACTTTCGAATTATTATATTATAAAACATATACATGATCTCTCCATTTATCACAAAAAACTTATTATTCTTAAATTCAGAACCCCAATTATATTGGGTGGTAATTGCTGATTCTTTCCTTTGGTGCAGAAGTTACGCCCATGTCCTAGAGAATAATTTCCATGTTAGTGCAGCAGGCAGAGCAAGAACGTGCAACTGCCGGCATTGTCGCCGAGAAAGACACGTCTTGGTCGAACCACGGTACCGGTACGGTGCATACTTGGACATCGCGTGCAACTCCAGCCCAGGCAAATGCCTATAATTTCGCCAGCACAGTTATTTAGCATAAATGCGACTAACACCTGTGCTTTGCTTTGCTTGTCGCCGCGGCCATTTCAGACGATCGAGGATGATGCAGACGACTCGCAGACGACAATGTCTGGATCTGCGGTTCACCGTGGCATTTTGATTGAGCACAGTGCGGGACTCCAAATCGAAATTACATTTTTCGCCACGTTTTGCGAAAGTTATTCGAAAATACGTGAGTCGATGGTATAGAGCAATTCAATGATGATGCGGGGTGCTGTCATTATCAGCTGATATTTTTTTTATTGTCAGCCTCCCGCACTTGCTGAAAGCCTATGACGTTGTAGAAGCACTGCGAGAGGATAAATGTCGGTGCACGTTAGATTTGAATCGCTGCAGGTGTACCAGTCGGGAAACAAATTCCCCCGCAGCTCATGCCACATCGTCGAAGCTCCCCAAAAATAGGAATGCTGGAGGAGACCGGTTCGGGGAGTAGGGACCTCGACCTGGTATGGATAAGCTAGCCGAGCCTCTCTAGTGTTCCTCGTTCGGACGGGGGACAGGTCAGCCGCCCTTCTTCGATGTTCCCGGCTCTGGAGGTCCTTTGTGAAGTTAGGCATGTCGATTAGTCTAACCGCTCTCTTCTGGATAGTGTCTAGAAGTTTTAGAGAGTGCTTCGGAGCGCATCTCCACACATGGGAGCAATACTCCAGCGATGGTCGGATCTGTGCCTTGTAGAGCAGCAGAAGTTGCTCTGGTGTATACAGCTTCCTGCAGCGGAACAAAACTCCAAGCTTCTGGGATGCCGTTTTAGCAATACTGACGACGTGGTCATGCCAGGACATGGTATTGTTGATGTTGGTCCCCAAAAGCCTGACGGAAGTTGACTCGGCCATGGGGTGACCCTCCATTGATCCACAGTTGGTTAGCCAACGTGAGACTTCTTTGTAAGTGTTGTTGCCTGAGTTTTCTGTACGTTGACCTGTACTTTATTTAGTAATCCCCACTCGACAATTGTTTTGATATCTACATCGATCTGTCACCGAAGCTGTAGATTGGATTGGATGTTACTTCCAGCAGCTCGTTGATGTACGGCAGAAACAGTATAGGGGATAGTATAGATCTGCGAGGCCTTCAACTACAACAAACAAAGATCGGTCGTTCAAAAAGCTATTCAGCCAGATCAGGTGGCAGTCCATAAGCAGCGAGCTTGACCAGATGCCACACTTTGTCGAAAGCTTTCGATATGTCAGTGCAACAACACGGGATTCGCCATGATAGTCATACTGTATCATTTATGATGTTACTGTTGTCCAGGTATTTTAGCAGCTGTGTGTTAATGACAGTCTCCATAACCTTAGACATGGTGTTGTGAAGCGGGAAACACGCCTCCCTCATACGATAGTTTGAAGAGCTTGCAAAGAATAGGTTCAAACTCAGCGGCACAGCGTTTATGGACAATGGCTGGAATTTGGCTGGTTTGGACAAACAAACGCCTTTATGTCGTTTGAATAGCATGGTTTTTCTTACTCTCCTCGCGTTTTTGTAGTGTTTTCTGATCCTCTCGTAAAAATGCATTAATCAAAGAGCAAGAGCAAGGGGACGTTTTTTCTTTGTTATTTTCAGTATGCATGCAAGCTTTGATCATGCATAATCTCATAAATTATATCATTTTAATTGCCAAATCTGCTTACCTGCCAAAAAAGGTTTCTTGAACAACACGACATTAAAAACGATGTCCGAAAAACTGTTAGAAACACAAAAAATTCTCATATATCATAACTCGGTGATTTACAACAGTGATATTTGTCCAATTCCAGAATCAGGTGTGTACGTATACCTAGTTGATATCGATTGAGGTTGTGGTCGTGGAGAATGCAATAATTCTCACGAATTGATTATGGTCGTGGATGATTCAATAATCCTCACGAAATGCCTATGCATTTTGTCTCAGCAATGAGCAAATACGCGCGTCGACGTTGCGTCAATGGTGTCCACTGACGTATATGCCTCTTTTGATAGATATTCACCCAAAATAGCTGGATGCGCGTATGATTGCCGCTAGCCTGAGATATTGTGGTGATTGTTTGGTATGCCGTGGCTTAAAGTTAACTATGAGTCTGGTGTTAACAACGACCGGTGTAAAGCAATTTGTTGTTTAGCTCAGGCTTAATTTTATATGTAAGTTTAACTGTAACTGGTGCAAAGCACTTAACGGTTTTATTTACCTGATAATATTTTTTGATCGAAGTTATATAGTTAACGGTTACCGAGATATTGCCGCCGTGTCTGTTCTTAGTGGATGACCCCGTACATTTATGATTATGTCATCTGTTACGCAAAGTAGAACCAAATCACAGGGATTAGAAAATCCCAATGATTAGAAAATCAAAATCTTATATAGAATGGCGACTACCTAAAAGCAGCTTTAACAGTGGATATCTGCGAAATGAAGAAATCTGCATTCCGTCAGTGTCGACTACCATAGGAAGAGCGCGGGGCGCGTGTGGGGGGGCCGGGGGGCGGCTAATGGCCGGTCGGGCGGCGAGCGATGAAAGGGCCCCGCGCGCGGCAGGGGGGGAGGGGCGGTGGCGGCGGCGGCAGCCCGGGGCCCCTTCGCCGCGGATAATCGTCGGGCTGACGTGGCGAGCGTGCCTTCGGAGCCGCCCTCAAATTACGGCCAGACAAGCATCTGGTGGCCCGCCGCGGGCTGCCCCCAGACACCCAGGACCGCCGCTGATGCACACTTCTTCGATTCTCAGATGCGCTTCGAGCTGTGACAGATAACAACAGCCACGACGACAGGCGACACTTTGTATTAAGGCCGCCACTCAAGATTCAGCCACAGCATACTGAACAGTCAGCAGGATATCTTTGAGGATTTCCTTATAATATTGGTTCCTGCAGAATTTGACCTTGACGGCGCACAGAGGTGACTGTAAAATCTAGGTGGAAATAAATAATAATATGGGAATATCTTTGTCTAACGATTATAAAGTTTATTAATCACATTTATAATGGTCTATCTATACTATTTTTCTTCGCACCAGTGGCGAATCTAGGAGGGACGAGGGAAGGATACTGGTTATTTATTAAATGCTTGTACTCTCCTTAAGAGGTGATTCTCTGATATATTCTTTAGGAAAAGATTGGTCGAGAGATGTATACCTTTCAAGATACGTGATATCAAAGCTAAAAAAAGCCATTTATTTGTAAATATCTGAACTAGGTATTTGATTTTTTTACTTTTATTTTTTTTTATTTCTAATGACAAAAAAATGAAATAGTAGAACAAAAAAACGTAGGCAAAAGAAAGGTATTAATAATAAATATAAGGGTTAATTATGCCTCTTAATTACTAATATCATATTAATCATATCGTAAGACGCTCAAGTACTATACCAATGCCCAGGACTGAATATCGAAGTTCAACTTTTTCATCATCGACATCATCATCTGTTCCTTCATTGTCTAAAGATTCCATTGATAACGAAGGTCCTTTGAGCAATCTCAGCACTCTTCACTTTATGGAACGCGCACCCACGCATTTCGACAAAGATCATCCAAAAGTAGGGATGCGCGTGTAATTGCGGCCAACCTGACATATTGTGCTGGTTGTTTACTATGCTGTGTGAAGATAGTAAAGAATCGAATCATCTCATTGTACAGTTCTACGATGTATGGTGGGGAGTGTATATACAGGGTGTCCCTGAATTTCCTTGGCTACGAAGATATTACGTCTTAAATTAATGCTCATTTTATTTATGTTAATGACTTTACGAAAAAAAATTGGTTTGTGCATGAGGTCAAAGGCACTACAAGATATTAAATAAAATAATGACCTTATTAATGTAGGAAAAGCTGTGGAGAGCTATTTGGCCTACAAAAAGTAGGGTGAAAGTTTTAGGGATTGAAGCAAAAAAAATGTTCCGAATGCATGGTATGATAGTACATTCGGTATTATTGAAAGACCTATCACATAGTTTTCTTTTTTATCTGTTTTTCTTACGAAAATGTTACGTCACAAACAAATCCTTATTTTTATTTATTTTATTTATTTTATGCTTACGAGTTTACGATAAAATTTGGTTTTTATATAAAATCAAAGATACTACAAGATTTTAAATAAAACAAGGACTTATCTTGCGTGGCAAAAAATATTAGGTGCTATTTGAAAAAACAAAGTTGGGGGAGTTCTAAGGGTTGAAGTGTAAAAAAAATGTTTTAAAAGCATGGTATGATAGACCGTGTAGTACTTTCAAACATTCTACTCAGTTTTCGTTTGAACATTTTTTTGTTATGAGAATATCATGTGTCAAGGAAATTCAGGGATGTATGTACCAAGTTGAAAGTTTATTATAAAGTTGATGCTAGGTTGTTTATATCCAAAACATCATACAAACATGTTATACTCAAAGATACGATAGGAAGATTACATAAATGTTAAGTGAATTATTTTGTAATATTACTCTGTTTGAGATATCGTTAAGATAGTCCTGTATCTGATTTTTCCAACTATAATATTGTTATATCTAGTCTACTCATTGAATTATCACATGTGGTTGATTTAAAGCTATCTAAGGCTTTACTTGAATAGTTTAATATTTGAGTTGATGCTATCTTTATAAACCAAAGTATTTCCAGGTGAAGAACAAGTCGTTGTAGCTAAAGTATACAGTAAGCTCAATTCTAACCTAACTTGCTTATAAGAATGTATCATCAGATGGGTGTGATTAGTTTCCTACACTCTGCCCTGGCACCTTAGTTTATTTTTGTTCCTATTAAATATTTATTCATTTATATGAACATGATTGCCAATAAAAAATGGAGTCAAGTTGATTGACTCAGTACTTCCCACACATTACTGTGATATCAGTTTATTATTTTCCCATAGCATGAAGCTTTAGTCTGAGATCCCCTTGCAACCAAATCATCGGCAGCCTTCCCTCCCCTAAAATTGTCTTATGCCGCTAAGTATTTCCTTCAGAGGTCAATGGACAGCCTAAAACATCTAAAAACGAAGTTTAAGTTGTTTTCATACTTTTAGTTTTTTGATTATTGCTATATACGCTGTCACTGACACGATATTTAACAAACATACGCGTTTTCCATCCTCACCACGGTAATAATACTGTGTCAAAATTTAATTAGAATCAATGTAATAGTGTCCACGTTACAAAATACAAAAAGATCTAAAGCAATAAATACTCGTATGTATGTATACAGAAAATTCTAAGTCCCTTAGTTTCCGTAATACGCTAGGCAATGTTCGGATGGACCTAAAAAGTTGATTTATGTCGCTAGGTCTTCCTTCACAGCCCCTACCCTACACCCTATTATGAATACAAGAAATTTCTCAGTTTTTCAACCCCCCACCCCCTAACCACCCCAATTTCACCCCACCCAAAAAAAACGCAGAAAATGATCAGGAACCTCTAAAACGCTTAAAAACGAAGTTTGAGCTGTTTTTATATTTTTACTTTTTTTTATTATTTCTGCGCCGCCACTGGCACGATTTATAAAAACCATACGCGTTTTCCATCCTCGCCACGGTAGTAATACTGTGTCAAAATTTCATTAACATCAATTCAACAGTTTCCTTGTAACACAATATAGAAGGATCTAAAGCAATACTCTCGTATGTTTACACCAGAAAAAATTCTAAGTCCTTTGGTTTCTGTAATAGGCAAGGCAATGTTCGGATGGACCTAAAAAAGTTATTTATGTTGCTAGGTCTTCCTTCATGGGTCAGTGGGCAGTCTATTATGAAAGCAACAAATTTTTCAATATTACAACCCCCCACCCCCCGACCACCCCAATTTCACCCCCACCAAAAAAAAAGTAAAAAATGATCAGGAACCTCTAGAACGCCTAAAAACGAAGTTTGAGGAATATTTAATTTTTTTTGTTTTTTGCTAATTACTCCGCCGCCCCTGCACCGATTTTCAAAATTATAAGAACATTACCTACTACGACCCCCCAGCATATCGCTGCCCAAATTTCATCACAATCCATGCAGCGGTTACTGAGATTACGAGGACACAAAAACGCGTACAGACAGACCGACAGACCGACAGACAGACCGACAGACAGACCGACAGACAGACCGACGGAAATGAGTGACGTGGATTTTCGTTATGTAGACATCATGAAACGCCCAAAAAGTGTATTATCTCAAAATCGAAAATTTTCGCGATCACAATACTCCCCTCACCTATCGGTGTGGGAAGTAAAAACTTTAACTTTTGTTATTGTTACTATACCGTGCCAACCCCATTCCACTCAGATACTGATACCAAACTGTTGCTCCGTCCAAAATCAATAACGTGTTCGTTTTGTTCGCAGGAAGGAGTGTCGGACCCGCCGAGCGTCTCCTCGATAAGCAGATTACTGCGCGGGGGCAGCGGGGGGAGCTGTGGGGACAGCAGAGAACGTCGGGAGGATCCGGACTCCAAGAAGGATTACACCATCAACGGCATCCTTGGCGGTAAGTGGCCCACGCACAAACAGAGTTAACGAGATCGTTTCACTCTATACAAGAATTGGATCATGTTTGTGGAGGAATTATAATGACGAAATGACGTCATTTTCGGTGAAAATTGTAGGATATTTCTTGGTTTGTAGCTTGACTAATTTTCAGTGAAGGCTGAGGGGATTAGCTATCCCCTCTAGTGGATAATAATATGCAAAGTGGTGCAAAATCAAGTACTCTACGGAATGTTGTCATGGTTTCGTTTGTAGCTGACATCTGTTCGAGTTTTTCTCTCAGTTGCAGAGTAGATACTTGGGCCAGGGCCGTATATAAGCGGGGGCTTTAAGGGGTTCGAACCCCCCCCCCCCATGAGTATTCCCATGAATGAAATGACTACTAAAATAATACAAAATAAAAATAATCCAAATGCTTTCTTCAAGCTTGGTGAATTATTCGACTACTAAACAATCGCTCGGCGCTCATGACACATTAGCAGCGACATAATGTATACAGTTTAGGGTCGTATTTATAGTCGATACTTAAGGTTTTGTGTTTCGAAACCTTACTTGAGGGTCTTTTACGTAAGGCTCCCTTGAGTAATACTCAAGTAACGAAATGTCAACATGACATTTTGTCGATTTTATAGGTTAATTTAGGAGTGCGGTGTTGTCAGTTTCCGTCACATCCGGAAAATATCCGCCACAGAACACGAAATACTGGTACAATACAAACAGAGATAACAGAAAACATCAAAATGTGTGGGCATAGGCATAACAAATTGACTTATATTTGCAATATGACAACGTCGCCAAATGAATCCCGCCGTCTGGTAGATGTTGTCAGGAAACAGATACACAAGGAAAGCCACACTTGAGGGGTCCCTTCTCCCTTGAGTAACCCTCAAATAACCTTGAGTAATACTCAAGGGATACTTGAGGAACGACTATGAATACGGACCTAAGGCATTACAAAGTGAAGTCTTTTCTTTTATACATGAACCCCCCTCCCCCCAAGGTCTACATGAACCCCCCCCCATGATCAACGCCTAGCTACGGCCCTGACTTGGTCACTTCATTATGAATCGATATACGCATCGAGAACGCGCCGAATCGTAAAAAAATTATCAAAATAATTCGTCGATTATCCTAGCTCTCAACGAGAATACCGTAGAAAACGAAATTGAGGATTTTTGGAAGAAAATCATAATGAGCGACGAAGCCGATTTTTGTTTGAATGGAGCTGTGAATAGGCGCTTCTGGGGTAGTGAGAATTCACAAATTATTCACCAGCAACCATTACACCAGCCAAAAGTGACCATGTGGTGTGGCGTTAGTGGTAAAAAAATGTAGGGCCTTATTTTTTTGAGGACGATTGGGGAAGAACCACTACAGTAAATGGAGATGAGTTCAAAAGCATGCCGTTGCAATCAGCATGAAAGAAAAAGCCAGTCCGGGAAAAATCTGGTTTTGTCAATATCGCTTCCGGTTAGACGAACTTTAAATTTTTATACCAACAAATTCCACAGTGAGAGCGCCGTTTGAATTTACCCAAGTAAATTCTTTCCCACTTTTTACTTCCCATACCGATAGGTGAGGGGAGTATTGTGATCGCGAAAATTTTCGATTTTGAGGTGATACGCTTTTTGGGCGTTTTATGATTTCTGATGTCTACATAACGAAAATCCACGTCACTCATTTCCGTCGGTCTGTCTGTCTGTCTGTCTGTCGGTCTGTCTGTCTGTCTGTCTGTCGGTCTGTCTGTCTGTCGGTCTGTCTGTCTGTCGGTCTGTCTATCTGTCGGTCTGTCGGTCCGTCGGTCTGTCGGTCTGTCGGTCTGTCGGTCTGTCGGTCTGTCGGTCTGTCGGTCTGTCGGTCTGTCGGTCTGTCGGTCTGTCGGTCTGTCGGTCTGTCGGTCTGTCGGTCTGTCGGTCTGTCGGTCTGTCGGTCTGTCGGTCTGTCGGTCTGTCGGTCTGTCGGTCTGTCGGTCTGTCGGTCTGTCGGTCTGTCGGTCTGTCGGTCTGTCGGTCTGTCGGTCTGTCGGTCTGTCGGTCTGTCGGTCTGTCGGTCTGTCGGTCTGTCGGTCTGTCGGTCTGTCGGTCTGTCGGTCTGTCGGTCTGTCGGTCTGTCGGTCTGTCGGTCTGTCGGTCTGTCGGTCTGTCGGTCTGTCGGTCTGTCGGTCTGTCGGTCTGTCGGTCTGTCGGTCTGTCGGTCTGTCGGTCTGTCGGTCTGTCGGTCTGTCGGTCTGTCGGTCTGTCGGTCTGTCGGTCTGTCGGTCTGTCGGTCTGTCGGTCTGTCGGTCTGTCGGTCTGTCGGTCTGTCGGTCTGTCGGTCTGTCGGTCTGTCGGTCTGTCGGTCTGTCGGTCTGTCGGTCTGTCGGTCTGTCGGTCTGTCGGTCTGTCGGTCTGTCGGTCTGTCGGTCTGTCGGTCTGTCGGTCTGTCGGTCTGTCGGTCTGTCGGTCTGTCGGTCTGTCGGTCTGTCGGTCTGTCGGTCTGTCGGTCTGTCGGTCTGTCGGTCTGTCGGTCTGTCGGTCTGTCGGTCTGTCGGTCTGTCGGTCTGTCGGTCTGTCGGTCTGTCGGTCTGTCGGTCTGTCGGTCTGTCGGTCTGTCGGTCTGTCGGTCTGTCGGTCTGTCGGTCTGTCGGTCTGTCGGTCTGTCGGTCTGTCGGTCTGTCGGTCTGTCGGTCTGTCGGTCTGTCGGTCTGTCGGTCTGTCGGTCTGTCGGTCTGTCGGTCTGTCGGTCTGTCGGTCTGTCGGTCTGTCGGTCTGTCGGTCTGTCGGTCGGTCTGTCGGTCCGTCGGTCCGTCGGTCCGTCGGTCCGTCGGTCCGTCGGTCCATCGGTCCGTCGGTCGGTCGGTCTGTCGGTCTGTCGGTCTGTCGGTCTGTCGGTCTGTCGGTCTGTCGGTCTGTCGGTCTGTCGGTCTGTCGGTCTGTCGGTCTGTCGGTCTGTCGGTCTGTCGGTCTGTCGGTCTGTCGGTCTGTCGGTCTGTCGGTCTGTCGGTCTGTCGGTCTGTCGGTCTGTCGGTCTGTCGGTCTGTCGGTCTGTCGGTCTGTCGGTCTGTCGGTCTGTCGGTCTGTCGGTCTGTCGGTCTGTCGGTCTGTCGGTCTGTCGGTCTGTCGGTCTGTCGGTCTGTCGGTCTGTCGGTCTGTCGGTCTGTCGGTCTGTCGGTCTGTCGGTCTGTCGGTCTGTCGGTCTGTCGGTCTGTCGGTCTGTCGGTCTGTCGGTCTGTCGGTCTGTCGGTCTGTCGGTCTGTCGGTCTGTCGGTCTGTCGGTCTGTCGGTCTGTCGGTCTGTCGGTCTGTCGGTCTGTCGGTCTGTCGGTCTGTCGGTCTGTCGGTCTGTCGGTCTGTCGGTCTGTCGGTCTGTCGGTCTGTCGGTCTGTCGGTCTGTCGGTCTGTCGGTCTGTCGGTCTGTCGGTCTGTCGGTCTGTCGGTCTGTCGGTCTGTCGGTCTGTCGGTCTGTCGGTCGGTCGGTCTGTCGGTCTGTCGGTCCGTCGGTCCGTCGGTCCGTCGGTCCGTCGGTCCGTCGGTCTGTCGGTCTGTCGGCCTGTCGGTCTGTCGGTCTGTCGGTCTGTCGATCTGTCGGTCTGTCGGTCTGTCGGTCTGTCGGTCTGTCGGTCTGTCGGTCTGTCGGTCTGTCTGTCTGTCGGTCTGTCTGTCTGTCTGTCGGTCTGTCTGTCTGTCTGTCTGTCTGTCTGTCGGTCTGTCTGCCGTGTTCTTCTACCCTCGCAATCTCAGTAACCGCTGCATGGATTGTGATGAAAGTTGGGCAGCGATATGCTGTGGGGTCCTAGAAGGTAATGGTCCTAAAATTTTGAAAATCGGTGCATTGGCGGCGGAGTAATTAGCAAAAAACAAAAAAAATTAAATATGCCTTAAACCTCGTTTTTAGGCATTTTAGCAGTTCCTGATCATTTCCTACTTTTTTTGGGTGGGGCTGAATTTGGGGTGGTGGGGGTTGTAAGACTGAAAAATTTGTTGTATTCATAATGGGCTGTCCATTGACCTTTGAATGAAAATCCTAGCGACATAATACACCTTTTTAGGCCCATCCGAACGTTCCCTTGCTTATTACAAAAACCAAGGGACTTAGAATTTGTGATGTATACATACGAGTATTGTTTTAGATAGTTCTATATTGCTTCATGCAATGGGAAAACAATAAAATGATATCATTATTATGTATGGGAAGTACTGAGTCAGTCAACTTGACCTCATTTTTTAATTCCGGAAATGGAAGAGTTTAATCAGGAAGATATTTGGTGTCAATGGTGTCAACGAGATGGTGCCACAGCGCATGCGGCCTTTGAGGCAATAGCCATTTTGAACAGAATTTTTCCTGGACGCTTTGTCTCGAAAAACGCCGATATTGTATATCCTCCAAAATCTCCCGATTTAACTGTTCTAGACCTTTGATTATCTCAAATATAGGGTATTTGTAAATAATCTTTGAACACCAGAAGCATTACAAGACAACATCCGAGAACAAATTGACAGAATACCACCTGAAATTTATGAAAAATGCTTGATAAAGATCTCATTATTGCGTTAATGCTGGGGTGGGCATTTGATCGATATTATTTTTAATGTGTAACAAAACAAATGTTTAGAGTTTAAATAACTATTTTTCATTTATATTATGACTGTTTTTTTAATTGATCTTAGATATGGAGGCGAAACTTATTGACTCAAAATATATTGTTTTAGAAAGGTCAAAAAGTTATCATCATTCTATATCTTCCCTACATTTCGAATCTCTTCTTATAGTTCAAATTCCTGTTGTGTGATCCCGGATACATTGGTCTACCGGATAACGAGAGAGCCGACAGTCTAACTAGGATAGGGGCCTACAGCCCCTGTATTGGCCCAGAACCGATGCTTGGAATTAACACGCGCCAGGTCAATATGTTGCCGTGGATGACTGGGCCTACAAGGAAGTGGCAAAAGCCTGGTTAGAGACAAAATGACAAAATACCGCAGGCAAACTAAAAGATTCATAGCGGGTAGCGGAGTGGCGTGGCGTCAATACAAGGAAATGTAATAAGTAACTGCAATTAACGTTTCAGCAGCACGATAAGCACGATAATAGGTAACAGGTATAATCAAACCAACTAAAAAAAGAACTAGGTAAATCCATTAAAAAGAAACAAAGTTGTGCGTATATCTATTACATCTTAAATTTTAAAATCAAGATCAACTGTTCTAGAATTCATCTTTGCGAAAACTCTCATTAGACTTTCTTCAAATGAAGGAGAAGAACGCATACTCTCTAGTAATTGTGAATTCCGAAGATACGCTTTTATTCTTTTCAGGCAAGAATAAGATCTCTCCGCGGAACAACTTGTTGTGGAAATAGTTCAAGCCAAACTTAATTTAGTTAATTCCGGAAACAGTGTATGTTACTGATGAGACCTAATACATTCATGTAGTTTGAAAACACTTTCGTGTTTCATATCAGGGTCAACATAAATAACTGAAAATTCGCTTTTTTAAGTCTATCAGGGTCAAAAAATTGTCCATACGAATTTAACAAAATAGAAAATAACTCTTGGAGCAACACTTATTCGAAAGTAGTAAACTGCGTTGCGTCAAGATTTAGAAGCTTTAACTCTGATATTTCGCTGAATCGGTGCGTGATGATAAAATCTAAAATTTCATAAAATAAGCGAGCATAACTATTTTTTTTATCTTCTCCCTGGATTGAATCTAACCGCATTCGTTTTCTAGATGGTTCATTTTCGGCAACTAACTATTCCATTCCTTATTCTTCTGAGAAAGATAGAATTCGCTCCTCATGCTTTGCATATACGTTTTAAAATCCTCAACACTTTTATTGCAGTAATTAATATCTGAAGCCTTTGTTTGTAGAATTTTAAATAAATTCTCAGAATGCGGGAAAATAGAAAAAAATCACAAACAAGAAGTTGAAATCAAAATCACGTAATAAACTTAAGAGTCCCCTTGCACAAACTATCGTCTCTCGATCCCATTCCGCAGTTACATTTTGCACAATTGTCTTAAAAAGCGCCTCCAAGTCTTCGAGATGTGTTTCGGAAGCCGCATCACCTATCGACATAAAGCTGCGAACTGGAGACGGTCGAGACGTAATTACGGCATCCGACCTCCGCTCGCGTTCGGCGGCGTTCGAGATGTGGCCAGGACAGTCAGATCATCGCGTTATAGAGGTATTTATATTTTAAGAGTTTAGCGTAGCCATTAGCTTTATCTATAAGGCATCACGATCAACAGATACCCAATACTTGAAATTGCATTTATTTTTCCGAGAATTTTAGTTTACTAAAGGAGATCTCAGTGACTTTTTTAAATAAAAACGTGTTACAATATTTTGAAGGGTTGCGACGCTTCACCCACATCAATGGATGCTACGCCGCTGATAGCGGGCCCTGATAAAGGCCGAACGCTATGGCTTCTGAATAAAGGCAGAGAGACCATCAACCTTTAGGTTGGAGTTCTCACTGAACATTGCCGGCTGAATAGACGTTTGTCACTCCGGCGATTGCAAATTGCAGCGATGGTCAAGTATTCTTAATCCGGGATATGAAAATTGCAGCGGCTGGTTATTTTTCCATTTCAGGTAAACATGGAAATTGCAGCGGACGACCCTCTGTTAGGGATAGATGAGATAGTAATTACTTATTCAGGAATTCAGCCTGCTGATGCAAGCGTGTCTTTATATGCAGACTATTCAGTCGAAAAATATATATCGGGGGATTCTGAGTTTCCTCCAGAAATTTGGGCAGAACACTTTGCCAACACATCTGGCACTACCAATGCCTGTGAATCATTTCATGCGCACTTTAACGAGAGTTTTTATAACAGCCATCCATCATTGTTTATTTTTGTAGAGTCTTTGATAAATACTCAAACAGACACATACATTAAAATGAATAGTGTCAGAATAAAGCACGCTCCACATGCAACAACTGAAAAGAAGCAACATTTTTTGAAGATTAGAATATATAAACAGTGTGTGTAATTTTTATGGTGAGAGCCTTAGTAATTATGGCTTTTATGTATATATTTATGTAAGACATAGACAAGAACATGTTTGTACATAATGTTATGTATTATTAACAATTAACAATTTAGAAAAACATAATTTTCTTTCAATGTCAATAGTTTTTGTTTTATTATTAACTTCTCTAACAAAAGAAAGGTTAGTTTCAGTCTAAAAAAACCGCACATTGGGTATATTATCGCCTTCCGAAAATTGCAAAAAAGTATCAAAATTGTCACAATAATTGTTGATATTGTCGAAATTGCTTAAAGTAATGGAAATCTGTATCAAGAAATTAACTTTTCTAGTTAAGTTCTAGTTAGTTAAGTAGAGAATTGCAAAATCTCTATAACAATAAGTGCGAATAAAATTTTGGGTTTGTAATTTAAAAAAGTCATAATGATGTCAAATAGTTTCCAAGATCACTAATAGAAGTAGCTAAGTAAATGCCACCAAAATTAATTTGACCTGTCACATAATATTATTTTTATATAATATTTTGCTATACACCTCCAATTATATTTTACAGCTCACGCACCTCCAAACAGGTAGACTAACCCTAATCCACCCCCTGCGGCTACGCCGATAAGCCGATAAGGGATCCTCGCTGCAATTTACATCTTCCATGGTCACATTTGAGATTTATAAGATTATACCCTAACCGTGGCTGCAATTTTCATCCGCCCTGTCACTCATAAGAGTGGTAGAGAAGCCCATCTGCTCCAGATGCTGGGAGGAGAACAAGACAGCGTTTCACTTCCTGGGTAGATGTGCTGTGTATCGGAACCTCAGTGTTCAGATATTCAGCACGACGGAGTTCGGGGAGGAGTCACTATATTCAGCGAAATGGACTTTCGTCAAGAGGTCTGGTAGGTTCGACAGGAACTTTGTAAGCGTTTTCAAAAAACATTCCTATTTACTCAACGTCTGTAACGCGGGGAAGAATGGGAGGAAAAAATACTTTTGCAGGAGGAAGACATTTTGACAGTAGGGAAAATTTGCCAGTAAGTTCAAAAACAATGCATGAAATACATTTATAATCTACAGTAGGTAAATGTTAGTAAATCAGTATTTTTGATAGAAATCAATGTGTCTCAAAACTTTTGATCATATCGGTACCTAATAGCATGTAATCAAAACATTACGTATCTAGGAGACATGTTAGCAATTTGAGTTGTAGAACGTCTCGTACATACGAATGACGTTTCGACTTTTTCCGATCATGATATCGTGGTCTCTTACGCTCGTTATATACGAATATGCGCGCCGCGCTGCGCTGCTTCAATGGGAATCGGCCTTAATCCATCTCTGGAGTCTGGACTACATAATCTTGATCGGCTTGTGCGTCAGAGCAATCAATTCCGTTAATCCTGTGAGACTCCGGCAAGAAGACGTCGCAAATACCGCACTGTCATTGTTGTCGGTAAGCCTTTCAACAAACATCGTTGAATGGTGTGTTGTGCGTTCATAGGAACGGGACGGGGACGGCAATAAATGCCCACTTCCGCTTCTTCCGACTTAACGAGATTTTTATACCACGTGACGCCTGAACGCCCCACGCGCCGCGCAATGCAATTCCCTAAGCGGCAAACAATCGGCTCTATGAGTTTGTTGGTTTCGACTCAGTGGAGGTTCCTGAATTTTTTAAAAGGGGGCGCACAAAATTTAAAATGAAAAACATATTTCTTAAAAGTTATTTCTAGCACGTATCACTTATCAACAAAATGTAGTCAAGCTCATTGACCCAGTACTTCCCACACATTCCGATGATACCAGTTTTATAATTTTCTCATAGCATGAAGCTATAGTCTAGATTCCCTTGCAACCAAATCATCGCTCGCCCGACCGCAAAAAAGCGTGTTATTCTGCTAGGAACTTCTTTCACAGGTCAATGGACAATCTATCATGAATACAAAACATTTTTGAGTTTCACAGCCCCCACCTCCGAACCACCCCAATTTCACCCCTACCAAAAAAGTTTTTAAAATGATCAGGAACCACTAAAACATCTAAACATCAAAGTTTGACGAGTTTCTATATTTTTAGTTTTTTATTATTGTCGCGCCGCCACTGAAACGATTTCTAAAAACCATGCGCAATTCAAAAGTTTCCACGTTATACAATACAGAACGATCTAAAATAATGCTCGTATGTATTTTGTATGTATACAGTAGAAAACTCTAAGACCCTTCGTTTCTGTAATCGGCAAGGCAATATTCGGATGGACCTAAAAAAGTGTATTATGCCGCTAAAAAAAATTAGTTTTACAACCCTCACCACTCAACCACCCCAATTTCACCCCCACCCAAAAAAAGTAGAAAACCATCAGGAATCCGTAAAACGCTTAAAAACGAAGTTTCAAGTTATTTTTAGTTTTTTAATATTGCTGCGCCGCCACTGAGACGATTTCTAAAAATCATACCCGTTTTCCATCCTCGTCAAAGTAGTAATCCTGTGCCGAGGCTTCATTAACATCAATTTAGTAGTTTCCACATTATAAAATACAGAACGACCTAAAGTAATACTCGTATGATTACATCAGACAAAATTCTAAATCTTTTGGTTTTTGTGTAATAGGCAAGGCAACGTTCGGAGGGACCTAAAAAAGTTGGTGTGTTCTCAAGGCAAAAATGTTCTTGCATGTGCTTTGCCTCACATGAGTTGTGTGATCTATCCACGTTAGTTTTGAGTCAATAATAACTCCTATAAACTTTGCTTTTCTTACCAAATATTCCTCCAAATTCTGTCGTCATAATGGACAAATACGCTTTACCATTCTCACCAGCAAACGAGACCTCCAAATGTAGGGACTAAAAAGCTAGATATCATTAAATTCATGCAACGAATGAAATGGAAATACCCCAGAAACAAAAAAGGAAAATATTATTAGGAAAACGGTTACTCGGAGCGACATTTACGAAGGATAAATTAATGCTTGAAAAAAATATAATCTTCAACATTTACACTAATATACTGTGACATAAAATAGTTACATCATATTAAAAAGGCCTGATGTATAGCAAGTGGCGCCCTATAAAAGTGTCGTCGAACTGAGAACGGATTTGAGTTTCTTACCTCAATAGACGCCCAAGTCCTTAATTTTGTGCCGTTACGCCAACCTGTTGATAAATTATTAAGCAAAAGGGAATGATAATTACTACCTTGACACCCTCGGTTATTATCAACTTTTGCATTGAGGAAAGTTTGGTCTAGTCTCAATATTTTTACCCAAACAATCTGGAGTTTTGCTGTGTACCACTAATCAGGAGACACACTGTATACATATATTATTTTTGGATTATTTTAAACTAACAAAGATCTAAAATATTTAACAGAAATAACATCACTTAACAACGAATGTCATATGTATTTAGAATCGTCAACAATCTTTGAATAAAATAAAATACATTCCAGATTAATGATTGATATGATGATCTTCTAAAGCAATTCATTCATGCGTTTTCGCAACTGCCGACTTATGCTTGACACTATCATTAAACTGAATAATAACAATCAGGTAAGTAGTAGCGATGTTGATGATACCCAAAATTGTCCCTTTGTTGATGACAAAGAAGTTAGCAGCCGTGAATTTTGGCGCGAAACTCTTTGTTATCTCGGCTAGTCGGAACAGTTCTTCTCTGGCCTTGGAAGTAAGCTCGAAGTTTTCCTGTAGTTTGTGACAAGTTTTCTCGACTTTATTACCAGCCGCCGTAGCTGATTCGCAGCACAGGATTATGTAGGCAGATTCTCCCTGAAATTGAAAAACTACGTTAATAAAATGCAAGAACCTCAGCTGTGTAATAATACAGCACAGCTATAATTTCAGTACTCTTCAACCAAGTAGTTCATAAAGTTTCAATAAGGATATCATATTTTCCAACTGTCCTCCTATGACTTTGATCAAAAATACAAACAGCTTGAAAATAATTCTCAATAGTGGTATTGACAATTATCATAAAGTACTATTGAGAATATTATAATTCTGTTTCATGCACATCAACCGGGCACGTATTTAGGAGGGTGTCCGGGGGTCTGGACCCCTTCCCCGAAACGTTAGGTAATCCATAAGAATGCATACGTCTAACTATTTTTTCAAGCCTAATTTGCACACCCTATCCCCAACCCACCCACCCACCCCCCACCCCGAGAACGAATATTTTGTTTTGCTGATAAAATCGTCCCAGATCAAAAACTCGAAGGTGCCAGCCCTAACCTAGACCCCCTCCCCCTCCCCCAAACTAAATCCTAGATAAGTGCCTGCTCCTATTTTGGATAACTTGAGTCTCGTTTGATCAAAATAAAAAAATTCAAATCTTTCAGATCCTCAGGTTTGCATGAAAAATCGAAAACCTTTATTTGGCTTTCTGTTAAGATGAAACCTCGTGTTCTGGATATTTTGAACGCGTCGATTACAAATCCGGTCGCAGTTTTGAGTTTCAGTCTTGTTTGACGGAAATCAAAAATTTCAACTCTTTCAGAATAGATCTCAGGTTTGGGTAAAAATCGAAAATCCTTATTTGGATTTCTATTGAAATGAAACTTCCTGTTTTGGATAATTTGAGGGTCCTGATTATAAATCACATTTTTTAGTTTCAGTCTCGTTTGATGAAAATCAAAAATTTGAAATCTTTCTGATCGGTTCTGATAGGTTTGCGTAAAATATCGAAAATTTTAATTTGGTTTTCTATTAAGATGAAACATCGTGTTTTGGACAACTTGAGGGTGCTGATTACAAATCCGGGCGCAGCTTTGAGTTTCAGACTCATATGATGGAAGTCAAAAATTTCAAATCTTTTAGATCCTCAGGTTTCCGTAAAAAATCGAAAATCTTTATTTGGCTTTCTAATAAGATGAAACCTCACGTTTTGGATGATTTGAGGGTGCTGATTACAAGTCCAATCGCAGTTTTGAGGTTCAGTCTCGTTTGATGAAAGTATAAAATTTCAAATCTTTCAGATCCTCAGGTTTGCGTAAAAAATCGAAAATCTTTATTTGGCTTTCTATTAAAATGAGACCTTCTGTTTTGGATAATTTTAGACTGCTGTTTACAAATCTGGACGTAGGTCTAAGTTTCAGTGTCGTTTGACGAAAATAAAAAGATTCAAATGTTTCAGATCTTCTGGTGTGCCTGAAAAAGCGAAAATCTTTATTTAGCTTTCTATTAGAACAAAGCCTACTGTTTTCGATAATTTTATGGTGCTGATTACAAATCCGGACGTAGTTCTGAGTTTCAGTGTCGTTTGACGAAGATAAAAAGAATCAAATATTTCAGATCCTCTGGTGTGTCTGAAAAATCGAAAATCGTCATTTAGCTTTCTATTAAAACGAAACCTCGTGTTTTGGATAATTTGAAGGTGTTGATTGCAAACCGGTCACAGTTTTTGGTCTCAGTCTCGTTTGATGAAAATCAAAAACTTTAAATCTTTCAGATCGTCAGGTTTGCGCAAAATCGAAAAGCTTTATTTGGACTACTACTAAGATGAAACCTCATGTTTTGGATAACTTGAGGGTGCTTATTACAACTCTGGTCGCAGTTTTGAGTTTCAGTCTTGTTTGCTGGAAGTCAACCATTTCAAATCTTTCAGATACTCAGGTTTGCATAAAAAATCAAAAATCTTTAATTTGTGTAATCACTAATTCACTAATGGTCAAGGAAAGTTGTCATTTCTTTATCTTGTCTAGACGTGGAACCTACGTCAGAGGCCTATGTCCTACACAAACACAACTGCTTAAACTTAATACGTCACTTACCAACACAACCCCAGCACTTGATACTATAGCAAGAAAGGAAGGCCAAGTAAAGTCATCTCCAACATGCATGAACCAGTTGACAGATCTGAGTAACTGCACCACAGATCGAGCAAATATCCATAAATTTTGCCAACCTTGAAGTTTGTTGAAACAGTCAACCAACTCCGAAACTCGTAGATATTTCCGACGAACGGTCAATATGTCCTCGACGACTTTACCTGGTTCAATGGTGTCTGAAACACAACTCTCCAAAGACCACACGATATGCCTGTACTTCCATTTTGCGATCATAAGGAAGTTACTGTTGATTGTCGTTGCCATCAGGCAGTAGTATTCGGGTATGTACTCCATAAAAGTGTACGATTTTTCGCCGAATTTAGCAAAGCATGACATAAAGGTGGCAGTTCCAATAAAAATCACATGACCTACGAAAACCTGTAAATAAAATTCGTCCAATATGGGAACAGCTTCTTTGTCTTCTACAAGCGAGATTGTGAAATCTCTTATTTCTGTCAGCAGAAACTTCCAGCTGCTTCGGTTGACATTTGTACCTAGCACCAAAACCGCAACTAAGAATATCAGTATTGTTGTATTGATGCCCTCTAGAACAGAGTCAACTTTATTCAGGGACGATCTCTCTGATTTGTATGAAATATAGATCAATCCAAAGATTAGTAGTATACCGTATACCAGCGAGTATACCTGATAACTTAAGGGGTGCTTGAAATCGCGCTTGTTCCTGTCATACCATGGTTTGATACACAGTATATCCAAGATCCCACAAACGAACAGAAATACTTTTCTGCTAGCTATCTTGCTTTTATCCACAGGTAGAGGCATCTCGGGAAATTTATCTGGAAAGACCTGTGCAGTAAACTAGTTTTAAATAGCTGTAAAGCAGCTACACAGCGGATTACTCTAATTCATTGTATTGTATTGACACGTGTCTTACAATGTTTATTCCCGCCATTAACACAATTGGTAGCTTTAAGTGATGCACCACAAAAAAATAAATGCAAGGTATTGACGATTTGAAGAACGGCGAGGGAGTATTTTTGAGTAAAGCATATACAGAGAGAGACCCAAAAGTCATGAAATCTATTTTTTTTATTGGATATATTTGTACAGAAGATCAATACTTTTCAAAGTAATCTCACATATTTTACACCGGCCTTCCCATGCCGGGTAAGTCCCCTGAGAGGCTCATTCATGATTTTTCGAAAAAGATAGAAGTCGGGAGGAGCTATATCAGGACTATAGGGTGGCTGTGGTAGCATCGCCGCGTTGTGTTTCAACAGGATCTAGACGCGCAAAGAAGTGTGGCTTAGCGCATTGTCGTGATGCTGCAGGACACTCTTCCTCAATCTTTATAGGATTCTCACGTAGTAGCACGGTCGGTATTCAGTAAGTCGTAAACACGATTAACATTTTCATCGATTCGGCTTGTTGACGGTCGTCCAGATCGCGAGTTATCATCCACCCCTTGACTGGACTTCCATTTTGCAAGAATAATAAATCTGATAATGATTGTAGGTGCAATGAAACAGCAGTACTCCACTACGAACTCAGTCAGCAGACAGCAGATGCTGAGAAAGTGGTCGTACTGTACAAAGTATATCACAAATACCACGATTCCTACAAATACTGCGTAAGATAAAATCGCAAGTAAAATTCGACTAGAATGCGAGTCGTTCTAGCTTCTTCAACAAGAGCTGAGGTGAGATTGCTAACCTCCGTCAGCAAAAACTTCCAGCTGTGTCTGTTTAAGTTTGAGCCAAGTACCAATATTGCTACCAAGAATATCAGCACAGTTGTTTTCAATCCATCTACCTCGTTGACGGTCTCCCTTTCTGATCTATATAAGACAACTCCATGTCCAGAGATCAGTCCAAAGTCGAAAAGTAGTGAGTAAAGAGTACGCCAGTCAGACCTTTGCATACTGAGACTGCAGCATCAAAAATGGTACCTTGGAAGTACGACAAGCAATGCGAAAGGGAAATACCGATGACATGAATTATAATACAACGCTGCCCACTATAAAGACATGTGTCATGCAACAAGGCCAATGGAATAAGCATATTGGGATGTCACGCATTATAAGGACTATGAAAGCATTACCCTGTCTAGAAATCTATTATTTATTTACTTACCAATCCAATGAATGCATTTAAAATGACAGCCATAAACGAAGGCCATTTGAAGTCATCCCCAATGGCAATCAACCAATTCACCGATCTAAGCAGTTGCAACACAGCTCTACCAAGTAGCCACAGTACCTGCCAGCCCTGAATCCTGTTGCAACAATCCACCAGCTCCGACATCATTTTGCAACTGTGGCCTACACTCACAATCTGCGTCAGAGTCTTGTCTAAATCGTCAGCTTTAACGTCAATATCATCCAACATTTTGACTATATTTCTGTATTTCCATTTAGCAAGAATAATAAAGTTGCAAATTATCGTAGTTGCAATGAAACAGTAGTACTCCACTACGAACTCAGTCAGCAGACAATAGATGCTGAGAATGTGGTCGTACTGTACAAAGTACGTCACAAATACCACAACTCCTATAAATACTACGTGGCCGAGATAAAATTGCAAGTAAAATTCGTCTAGAATGTGAGTGGCTTCAGCTTCTTCAACGAGAGCTGAGGTGAGATTGCCAACCTCCGTCAGCAAAAACTTCCAGCTGTATCTGTTTAAGTTTGAGCCAAGTACCAATATTGCTACCAAGAGTACCAGCATTGTTGTGTTCAATCCAGTGAGTACTCCATCTACCTCGTTGACAGTCTTCCTTTCTGAACGATATAAAACAACTCCAAGTCCAGAGATCACTCCAAAGCCGAAAAATAGTGAGTAAAGCTGGTAGCCTAAAGGCCACTTGAACTCGTTCTTCTTATTATCGAACCAAGGTCGGATACACAGGAATTGACTCAGTTCGCATGCAGCCGAAAATATTCGGTAACGCTTCTTCTTTTGATTCTCCACGATAGCCATAGTGCTGTAAACGATAGGAGACTCACGCGAGAACTAAATTAAAATGTATGTGTCGCAGATGTCCTTTCATTAGTGCATGACATGTATGAGCACGAATACAAATAGTTCATGTATTATTTACCCCATTAGAATAATTGAACGTGTGCTCATTTCAACGTCATCGATATGCATAAGTAGCAATTGAATTGCTTTTACTCCCTATGGAAGTATGCACGAAAGATATTTCACTACCTGGTCTGCGCCAGTGGCTGAATAGCTTCTTGAACGACCGATCTCTGGTTGTTGTAGTCAAAGACTGTTCGTCAGACGTATTTTTAATAAACGCCGGCGTTCCTCAGGGATCTGTCCTATACCCACTGTTTCTGTTGTCTCACGAGCTGCTGGAAATAATATCCAATCCAATCTACAGCTTCGCAGACGATAGCACAGAAATATCGTGCATGGAACCAGGCAAGCCACTATCATCCCAGGAGACGGTACGTCGGCGTGAGCAACATGCCTCACAGATCAGCGTAGATATCAAAACAATTGTCGAGTGGGGATTATGAGTAAATAAAATTCAGTTTAACATAGAGAAAGCTCAGGCAATAACACTGACAAGGAAGTCTCACGTTGGCCTACCAACTGTGGAAATGGAGAGTCACCCGATAGTCGACTCACCTTCCGCCAAGCTTTTGAGAATCAACATAAACAATAACATGTCCTGGCACGACCACGTCGTCAGTATAGCTAAAACGGCATCCCAGAGGCTTGGAGTTTTGTTCCGCTGTAGGCAGCTGTATATACCTACTGCTGATTTACAAGGTACAGATCTGACGATCGTTAGAGTATTGCCCCCATGTGTGGGGGAAACACTCTCTTAAGCTTCTGGGCCAAGAAGAGAGGCTTTCTAGCAACAAGAGCTACTAGTCGTATGGCATCGAATTCAAGGTCGCTTTAACCTAGTATAGTCTGCCTCCAATACCCAAGGTACTCTGTTGGACAGGACAAATACGTTTTGCGGAGAATACGGTCTTAAAATGAACACCAGAAAAACATAATACATGATTATTACAAAGAAACCAAATGTAACTGCAAATATAAACTTAGAAGGTCAAACACTCGAACAAGTCAAAAAGTATAAATATCTGGGGACCTGGATAACTCACGATAACGACCAGCCTTTAGAAATAAGATCAAGAATTGAAATAGCACGAGCAGGATTTGTAAAGCTAAAGAAAATACTATGTAATAAAGACATCTCTTTGGGATTAAGAATTAGAACCCTTAGAGGTTACGTATTCTCAACATTGTTGTATGGACTGGACGCTAAAACGCTAAAACGAGAACATATAAATAAATTACAAGCATTCGAGATGTGGTGTTATAGAAGAATTCTAAAAATATCTTGGACGCAACGAAAAACTAATACAGAAGTTCTTAGACTAATGGGTAAAAGTTGTGAAACTGTTAAAAATACAAAAATTAAAAAACTGCTGTATTTAGGACAAATAATGAGGGGAGAACGATATCGTTTGTTACAAATTATAATGCAGGGTAAAATAAAAGGAAAAAGGAGAGGAGGAGAATATCATGGCTGGACTCCTTCTCCTCACCACAGCGTGCACACGTCGGATCCCTCGCCACCGCCATCACACCCAAGTGTCATCTGAACGTGTTATGGCCGGATAGCAGGCCCATAAGTAACCTTAGCCGGCTTCTGTCCATCTTGGCAAGAGGACCTAAAATAAATTCTCTAGCTGGACGGAGACGTTCAGAGATTCCTCTTAATCTCATTACAAGATGTTGATTTTGCAACAACACTTCCGTTTTCCTTCTCATGGTACCGGCTGCTAGCCCCACAGCCGGCTCAGTACACAGGAAATTATTTCACGACCCTCGCCTTGCGAGCGTATCCGCTGTTTCATTACCACAAATTCCAGCATGACTCTGCGCTCCCATAAGTGACACCGTTGTGTTGCCGAAATGTCATTCAAGACCCGTCTACATTGCAGAACGAGCCTTGATGTAAACCTACAAGCACTCAATACTTTCAATTCTGCCTGGCCGTCAGAGCAGATGGTAATCCGAGTGGTGCTGTAACTTCTTTCAAAAGGTAGAATTTTATAAAGCTGTATCTTTAATGTAGGCTTCGTAATCTATAATTGTTATGTAATTGCCTAATTGGACTGTATTATAATAATCTTAACTTACCAAGTTCAATGTAGTGATAGCAAAACTGGACAGCACAGGTTCCCAAGGCTTATGACCCATCGTCAGAACCATAGTCGTCAATCTGACCATCTTCGTGACCGCATTAGCATAGATCAGAATGATGACCCAGCCAAATATGTCGTTGTACAACTCAGTTAACTGACAAATGGTCCTGTAGTTCTTTCCGAGATTCGATATTCTAACTGGCAAGTGACTGTCCAAGTTGGCTATCCAAGCTGTTGAGTCGCTTATACACTTCTGGAGCCTGTTGCTAAGAGCTTGGTACAGAATCTTTATCCTTCTAGCGAAGTTACAGGTGATTATTAAAGATAAGAAGCAATAGTATTCTTGTTGAGTATCAGAAAACACGTGAAGGTAGTACGATAGCCTTTCCTCGACATTGAGGAGATAGTATGCAGTTAAGCTCACTGCTACGATGAAAATTATGTGACCTAGTCCCACTTGCTTCAATAGCTTGTACTTGTCCTCCATCTCCATGTCAGCTTGCACTAACAGTTCCATTTTGACAAGCACCTACAGACAAAACATTTACATCAGTTAGTGTAGGTATACGAACATGACTGCCAGAAAAATAACTTTTTCTTTCTCATGATGTCATAGGTGTTATGTGTAAAGAAGGTTTTTCATTTATATCGAAAATCTCTATCCACTCAAGTAGCATGGATGGCCCTCGATCCACTTTAATGTAGGACTATATACGAGGATTGTGCGACAAGTACCTCGCCTGACCTAGAGATGGTGGTACTTGTTGGTGAAAGATCACTGTATTAAGGAAGTACACAATCCATAAAGTATATGTTTTCAAGTTTGAAAACGTCACGTTGCTAAGCATTTGTTTGGCAGCCATCAGTACTCAACGTTTTCAATGAATTTGTGAAAAAGGAGGAAACTGAAAATTGGTCATTGCTATTTAGTAGTAGTAGTATAGTTAGTTTTCATCATACACCTGCATACAAATAAATCAAGCTATCTTCAACGAGAACGTTAAATTTGACGTATAAGATTACTCTTGTATCTTTCTAACCTCTTATTTCTTTTTAATTCTCCTATTATAGTCGCAAGGTCGCAAAGAAATTAAATTTGGTGTGATGGTAGACATAGATCCCCTAAAACTGCAGCTGAGTTTGCGACCTCGGGGGTTGCTGCTCGAGGGGGAGGGGTTAAAATCGGAAAGCGCCACGAAGTAGTTCCCCCTCCCCCTCCCAAACCCTCGAGGGGCAATCCCTAGGGGTTGCAAATCCAATTTTATCAATCTGCTACTATAATGTACTGCAGATTGGAAAATGTTCAACATAATTAAACATTTTTGACTCGATTTGTATACCAATGGACGCTGTCCAGTTAGCAATGGTAATTGACAGCTGACTTGTTTAGAAAGCATAATAGAGACTTAACAAGGGTATCTTCACTCATTATAGCGTCGACTGGAAAATCGCATAGTATGCAGGGGAGAACCGACGTTTTTTTGATACTACTATTCGGCAATTTTAATTGAATTTTATAAACAACCTATAAGGCTAACCTACATTGTGTACTGATAGTGATATGTATTTTTATATTCTAATCACCATTACCTTAGCAACTTTACATATTCACTGAATAATAGAAGATGCGACTGTAGCCTTCTACGGCTGGTATTATTTCTATCTTGCAAATAAATGAATGAGTGAATTAAATAACAATAAAAAAAACAAAGTTAGTCGATTCACTAGAAAACAGCTGAGCATGCAAGGTAGTCAACCGCATTCCGTGACATGTTCTATTTTAAAACTTACTCTAAAACCTTCTTACGTTATCTTAGTGGAACCCAAATATTTTGGGGGGGGGGGATAGTATGCCTTGTAGTAGGTATAGAAAATGATATTAGCATTAGCATTTCCGTTACTATTACCTTAAGGAACTTCTTCCACTTCTTATATTTAATGCACAAAGGCCCCAGCATGAGAAAAAGCACTGCGAAGAGTACAAATGACACCAAATTCAGAAACTGTCGAATAAAAACTTCGAATATGCTGTCGCAATAGAAACATTTGTTCATGTAAGCTGCTGCTATATCTGCAAGTGCTATAACAACCGCGTATGCCACCACAATCAGTTTATTTAGAATAGACTTTCTAAAACAAAGCACGTTGTCACTGGTTCGCCATGGGGAGACACAGAACAGTCTGTAGAACATAACCTGAGGAACCTTCAGACACAATTGGTACATATCTGAAGTAGTGAGGACCATTTCGAAGGCTTTTCCATAACTGATACGGTCAAGGAAATATAGCCAACGCGTGTGAAGGGTGATCGATATGGCTAATTTTTTTAAGTGTTTGTTAGTGAGATAATATTTGCGATGTTGTGTCAAGCTTCGATCCAAAAAGGTGATGAATTAAGGCAAGGTTTACATTTCATTCACCGCCACAACAGTGACAGCTCGTGTATTGCTTATAGGGAGGTCAAATCAAATTTCAAAAGAATATATTAGATATTGAAGGTATGTTGACTCTTAACAGTCATGTGAGAAACTCAACATTTTAGTAGTTCATTTCTTACTTCCAGCGCGAATACTGCGGTTTTAACAAACAGTCACGTTTGCAAAATTTGCAGAAAATCAAGAACAAAAATATAGTTTTGAAAACTAAAGAACACGTGAGAGTAGGCGACAGAAAAGATCCGCCTGTGCGCCATCTGGTACGCGAGGGTAACGGCAAACCGAAGAAAATCGCTGCTAAACAGCAGCAGACTTCTTGGTGGAACGCCACTGCGCGTTCGCTTGGTCTGACCAGAATAGCGCGCTTCTATGCCAACTGCATATGAGAGTCGATATACTAGGGTTGCTCTACATCTCTGTCAATCCACCAGTATGCAGACAGCTGTTTCACGCTTATAAGCGTGCTCTATATCTCCGTCAATTTACCAGTACGCAGACAGCTGTTTCACCCTCAACCCTCGAACTAAGGAACACGTTTTTAAAGAACATCAGACTAAACAATTATAGATAATCTTTAAAATAAGCTTAAAACAATAATGAACGAAAATACTAGTATCTATGACAGTGAAAAATGCATGAGCGCTTTGTGCAATATTATTCGTAAATCGAGCACCCGACGCTTCTCCACAATAATAATACTAGTATTTTGCGTTCACTACTGTTTTTAGCTCATTTAAAAAAATACTTTTGTCTACTGCCATTAAGTAATACACATGCGACGAGCCGTCATAATGCTACTTTCGACGGTGTACAAAATTTATTTACAGAAGTAAGGGTTAAGTTGTCAATAGTTCGTAATTACGATGTGCTTAAGTCGTACCATTAAAATAGTTTCGGTCATCGATAAAGTATATTATTCAATTCGCGGTAATTTGATTCACAGCAAACTTCAACGCGTGAGTTATTACCATCATTACGGTATCGTTAAACGATATACTATTAACTTTTTAGTCCGATGTTCTTTTAAGACATTTTTTTTAGTTTTTTATAATAAATTTTTAATTTCTTAGTTACCTTTGTCACTAAGAGTGTTTCTTTAGTCTTTTTAAACTGTATTTATGTATTTTTAATTGAACCTAAGCTACACATCCTGCAAAATTGTTCATTTTGGTACCGTAAACGCGGGCTACTTTGGCCCGAACGTCCTTCTTTGGCCCAAAAGAAAAAAAAACAAAGTCATACTCTACAATCATATTTGTGACCGTATTTAAAATACTTCCGGCTCATTCCGGTAGGTAGCCGCACTATTCAGGCTGTCTGATAAGTCCAGTGGTTCCTTTGCTGTCCACTAGAAAGCAATACGTATAGTTGTTTGACTAGTGAAACCACGTGCAATCTTTACCTCCCAAACTTCCATTTTTACAAAAAACGTATTTCTTGTTTAACAAATCTGGTAAGTACCCCCTATTAAACAATTTTCCTTTCTTTAAGTCGTAACGTAGTTACAACACTGGTAAACTCAACAAGTTTTTTTATTTTCATGTTTTTTTAAATCAGACCCAATAATCTATAAAAAACGTCCTACTTTGGCCCAACTTTTTTTTTTTGCCAAAACCCATAATATTAAGTTATGAATTGCTACAAAAACCTTGAAACATTTTATTTTTTCATTTATATTGCGTATCCTCGTAATCAGCTTGTTCAGGATGCCGTAATGAAAGACTTCCTGGAGGCCCAATATACACTGGCCATAGCAATGAACAACTTCTAACTTGTCTAGAAGCAATCAGATCTGGTGATATGACGCAAAGGCAGGCTGCTGATCATTTCAAGATACCCCTATAAAACACAAGTTGAAAAGTTGGTTTTCAGGTTCACCAGGCCATGCAACTAGCATTCTCGATGAACTAGATTTAAGATTCATCATAAAATCTTATTTGACTAGGCAATGGAAGACTATGCAGTGTTTTGCAACTATGTTCCAGGACGTGACTGGGTCAAATCGTTTCTAAAGAGACACCTTCAAGTGACTGTCACGTTTTCGTCGAAGATCAAAAGAAATCGTAATCAGATTCATGAACAAATCATCACAGACTATATTGAACATCTGAAAAAGGTGGTCAAAGATGTTTCACCTGATAAAATTTATAATTATGACAAAACTTGATAACATTTGATAATATAATCTTCGTTGAAGAACCTGTTCTAGTCAATATCCAAGTCCTTCTTTATCCATACCATTTGTATCATGCTTTTAGCGGTAAAAATTGACTTGGGCCAAAGTTACCCCAACCGCAGGGTAACATGATCCAAAACTAAAAAAAATATATTAATTTAATAAACGTTTTGTAAGTAAAAACAGGATTACTAATTAAAATTTAAGATATTATAGTTGTAAAAAAGATTACCAGAACTTCTGGGCAGTGAAAACAACAGTTTCTAGAGAAAAGTACATACAATAATTACTGAAAAGTGGGCCAAAGTAGCCCGCGTTTACGGTACTCATAATTCCTATATCTCTGTCGAGTGTCGAGCATTGCATCTTCTGAATAGTTTGTTATGTCATTGATACGCAATTGTGAATTGTTAAAGTAACCATTGCAAACCTCAAGTTCCGCAGCGTCAGTTGTAGGTGGCTATAACACGAAGCCAACTCGACAGCTGTATATTATTTTTCGGCCTGACAACAGATGGCGCATGTGTCGCAGTTCCTATCATACGACTGACCAAATTTAACGACTTCACAGCTTACTTGTCTGTGTGAATATAGACGGAAGAACGAATAACGTTAGCGTCAGGCGCTCGATATATGAATAATATGGCACAAAGCACCTATGCTTTTTGCACAATCATAGTAGTATCTTTCGTTCATTATTGTTTTATGCTTATTTCAAAAATTCTGTTGAACTTTTTATTTCGATATATTCCTTAAAAGTGCGCTTTTTTGTTTTTTAAATAACATTTATTTATTAGCAATTTATTAGTACTGCGACGATATTCTATAGAACTTGCAATGAGTTTTTTTTTTGATATTCTGTGACTAAACACTATACTTTACTAAAGACTTACTATTAATCATTTTTTACTGATGGACCTCCACTCAACCAGTACTACGGCGTACATCATCACTATGTCGAAAAACCTAAGAATCGTAGTCTTTTCTATCGCGAACAATCCTAGCGCTGTGAACTTAGGTCGAAAAGTGTCAATAACTTTAACCAATGTTGTAAATTCTGGCACTGTTCTACAATCCTCTTTCAGTCTCTCTTTAATTTGATGTGACTTCTCCAATATGTTGACCGCTACTGTTGATGTCTTGTCTAAGATAAGGACGACAGCACAAATCTGACACTGAAAAATATAAATATTTATGACTACATATCCGGTGATTCAAATTTCACCGATATTTTCAAGTTCAAACAATGTTAAAGCGATTTTGAAATTATATAAATTTTTTTGAATTTTATTGTCATTCTATTTTTAAACTCCCAAGATTTTATAAATCGTAGGAACTGTTCAAACTTTCAACATTTTTAGATTTTTAATATTTTCAAAATGTTTGGGACTTCCAAAATTTTTCAAACTAAGAACTCTAAATGTTTCCGAAATTTTCTAAACTCTCAAAATCAAGGAATTTTTAAAATTTTGCCAAAGCGATACGTTTTGCAAAATAGGATAGGTGTTAAGTATTGATATTGGGTCAACAGATTTGACTCCTTTACTTCGCACACCAATAGTTTTAAGGAGTATTGTAATCGCGAAAATTTTCAATTTTGATATAATACTTTTTTTGGCGTTTTCTTATATCTATAACGAAAATCCACGTCACTCATTTGCACCTGTCTGCCTGTCTGTCAGTATATTTTCTACTCGCGTAACCTCAGCAACCGCAGCATGGATTGTGATGAAACTTGGGTAGCGATATGACGTTTGGTCGTAGTAGGCAATGCTGCTACAATTTTGAAAATCGATGCATGGGTGGCGAAGTAATTAGCAAAGACATAAAAATTCCTTATATTTCAAAAACCTCTTTTCTAGGCGTTTTGAGAGGTGCCTGATTATTCTTTACTTTTTCTTTGGTGTGGGTGGAATTGGATTGTTTGGGAGCGAGGGTTAGAGAACTGGAAAATGTGTTTAATATGGGCCAGGGGAGTATTGTGTTCGGGAAAATATTTTTGACTTTGAGATAATACGACTTTTGGGTGTTTCATGAAATCTAGAATATAACGAAAATCCACTTCACTTACTCATTTCCACTAGTCTGTCTGTCTGTTTATATCATTAGAATGTATAGAAGAACAAATTTTGATATTGTGTGGGAGCACTGAGTCAAGACACCTGACGCCACCTTTTTGCGTTGTTCGTCCTACAACTTGAAGCCTCATGACGTAAATTTTGGGGGTAACATTAGTTTTTTACATAGTTTTCTTGTTATATTTTCAAAACCGTTTACTATAAGAATCTGTACCATAAAATGGAAAATGGAGTCAAGTTGATTGAGTCAGAACTTCCCACATATTATGGTGGTACCATTGTATTATTTTTCCATAGTATGAAGCTACAGTCTGAGACCACTGGCGATCAAATCATCGCCGGCTTATTGCCGCTAGGTCTTTCTTTGACAGCAGGTCAATGGACAGCATATTATGAATACTACAAATCTTGCGGTCTCATAATCCCCTATCCCCCCAACCACCCCAATTTTACGCCTTACTCGAAAAAGTTAGAAAATGATCGGGAACGCCTAAAAATGAAGTCTTTATATTATTAGTTTTTGGATTATTGTTGCACCACCACTGACATGATTTCTAAAAGACCATACGCATTTTCTATTCTCGCCAAGGTTATAATACTGTGTCGAAATTTCATCAAAATCAATATAATAGTTTCCATGTTACACAATACAGAACGATCTGAAGTAATACTCGTATATGTATCATGCGTCATTCTTACACAGGTCAATCTACAGGCCATTATGAATACAAATTTTTCAGTTATACAACCCCCCACCCCCTAACTACCCCAATCTCGCCCCACCCAAAAAATTTTAAAAATGATCAGGGACCCTTCAAACGAAGTTTAATTACTCCGTCGTGCATGCACCGATTTACAAAATCGTAGAAACGTGACCTAATACTGCGACCCCATAGCATATCGCTAACTAAATTTCATCACAATCTGAGCAGCGGTGACGGAGATTACGGGGCTAGAACAGACGAACAGACAACCGACAGACGGACAGACCTACCGACGGAAATGAGTGATATGTAGACGTAAAACACCCAAAAGGCGTATTATCTCAGAATCGAAAATGTTCGCGATCACAATTCTTCTCTCACCTCTCGGTGTGGGATGTTATATTTGCATTTGTTATATTATGCACATCAGAATGATATACCTCAAAAGCTTAAGAGCATGAAATACACTTACCACGGATTGAATAGTTGTGCACGTCACTACAGAAAGAATTGGGAAGTTCCAGCTCAGATTCATATCTTTAACGTAGAATATACCATTCACTAATCTCAGAAACTCGAAACCTATGTGCCAAAATGCTGCAACTAATTTCCATCCAAAGATATCATTGTAACTGTCACACAGTTCGGAAAGCTCTCTATAGCGCTTGTTGATCTTGACTATGTTTCTAACCACCAGCCTTTCAAGGCTTATCTCAAAAATGTGCTCTTCTACAGACTTCCTGAAAAATCTATTCAAATCTTTGTACTTGTGCTTTATTATCTCCGAAATGTAGCAGGTTAGCATTACATTCATGAAGCAGTAATACTGTCTGAAGCTTTCAGCAATCACAAGTACAACCAATAACATGTCAAATTTTATCGGTGCACTACTGATAAAGGATGCAAGTGAATAGATGCTGTTAAGAAATCCTATGGTCATCAAAACATAGTAATATCTTAAAAACTTTCTACCCTCAGAGCTTTCATTCGCTGCAGAAAGGCTACTCAACAGGAACTTCCATTTGGAGCGTTTGGTAGTCATACAACCAATATTGAGGGTGATCAGTATAAAACCAAACACCAGGTTGTCTACTGAAAATAGTATCAGTTCGGAGATTTCTAAGGCATAACGATTTCCAAGGATTGTCGAGACAATCAGATGAATCAATGCTGTAATGGTTGCTAAAAAAACATATACCTTGTTGAAAAGTGGTGCCTTCAAAACGTTTTTGTCAAAGTTATACCACGGCGTGATACACAGGACACTGCACAACCAGAATGTTAGTCTGCAAAGCTTCATCGCAAGCTAATATCTAATGTAAGATTAAATAGTTCAACTATTTTGACTCGATGCCTCAGCCACTCCCTTGCAACTCATTTGATGAAGTTCGTCGTAGTTAATTCAGGAAATGAACTATGAATGTATTTGGTTTCTGTTGAAACTCGAACATACGCAATAATTGGAATAGACTAAGGCAGGGAATGTTTTTTAATACATTAAGTGGGGATGAAGTTAATGCGCTGTAGAGTTATAATTATTTTTTTAGAATTAAGCAAGCGATAATGTAAAGACTAAATACCAGGCTGCTTTGATGAAGTTAGATTGAGAAAAGTAGACAGTGCCATGCAGGTTTCTCGCGGGTCTAACAGTCCAGATTAGTAGTGACTAATTATTGGGGTCCGCAGGTATATGGTGAGGGCAGTAGGGGCAGCAGCTCCTCAGATGTCTGAGTAATACTCCAGGCCAGATTGTACCTGGGATTTGTACAGCTTGAAGGGTTTTATGGTGAGAAGAAGTTTTGGCTCTGAATAGGTATAACTTGATTTTTATCATCATCTCTACGTTTCTAATGCAGATATATTCTGTTTACAAGTTTTAGCTATCGCATATTTAGATACTTCAAGTCATATATCCGCGAATAGATATGTTCAAAAGCAACAGTAGACAGTCCAGTAGAAACGATTCTCGCACGGTTTGAAAAATAATTATATTTTACCGTCATTTTTAATAAGAAAATCCGTAGAATTGTTTGTTAGAATTAACCGCTTTTGAGTTATTTAAGTTTCGTAAAACCCCAAAGATGGTTGTTTCTTAAACGAAGAAATAAAAGGTTAGGTAGGTTACTAAAAGTCTTTTAGAGTCAAAATATGGAAACATGTTCAGTATTTCTAGAAAGTACCAGACACCCCCAGAAGAATAAAATTTGCTTAGGAATAGATATTTCTTTAGTCAACAATTCCAAATACGGATATGCCCAAAGGTACTAACCATACCAGGAGTGAGTTTTTACGTGGCATAGGCGTTATTTCTCAAAATTTCTGCAGATTTTTATTATCTTTCGTTGAATGGTTTATAAGGAGCTTTTTACTTCCCACACCGGGCAGTACTGTGATCGCAAAATTTTTCTGTCTGTTGGCGTTCTCCTAGACTTGTAATCTCGGTAATTGTTGAATGGATTGTAATGAAATTTGGGTAGCCACAGCATACTGTGGGTTCGCAGTTGGTAATGCTGCTATAATGTTGAAAATCAGTCCATAGGCAGCGGAGTAATTAGCAAAAGATAAAAAGAGTTATTCTCAAAATTCCTTCTTAGGCGTTTTAGGGGTTCCTGATCACTTTCTACTTTTTCTTTGGGTGGAGTTGTATAAGTCAAACAATTTTTGTATTCATCATTGACCTGAGAAAGAAATACCTAGCGACATTATACACTTTTCCCTTTTCTAGGTCCATCCAAATGTTACCTTGCCTATCACAGAAATCAAGAGACAATTTTCTTGTGTATACATACGAGTATTGAGTAAGGTGGAAACTATTGAATTGATTTTAATGAAATTTTCACACAGTATTATTACCGTGACCAAGACAGAAAACGCGTACGCTTTTAGAAGTTGTATCAGTGGCGGCGCAGCAATAATGATAAAAACATTTTTAGCACCTCAGTGCCAGGAATCAGGGACATCGTTCCCTTTTCACCTCTCTTTAGGGAACAGGAGGGGTGAGGTGTCTTTTTCTGTTTCTCCCTATCCCTCTCACAGGAGTAAATCTGTTGAAAAATCCGTAACCTAAGGTATTTTCCGTGCTGAGGGGTGAATGGTTCTGCGTCAGTGAGTCGCTAACGGCTACCTCCGGATACCAGGCGAACTCCGGTTGTAAAATAGCCCTACTGTGGTAAGCCTGCTCTGATGCGGTCGATTTTTTTTTTACAAAGAGACAGTGCTACCTTTCGAAGAACTGTTTTGCAGAAAAACTAAGATATTTGTATTTATTTATGACGGTTATTATTACAAATGATTAAAAATAAACGGACATGCGTCCCCATGGGCAATCTCACAAAGCATTTATTTAAACGTCTCATTACATTTTATAATTACAATGACATAAGTGCTAACGATATGTATTATCTCCAAGATGGTACCTCGGTTTATGACGAAGTAATTCGCGGCTGTAAAGACTGGTTTATGAGACCGAATGACATTTGCCAGTAAAAGAAATTCTTTTCGAGGTCTTGAGTCGAGACTAAAACGGTCCTGGAGCTTGTAGCATGTCTTCTCTATCTTAGCACCTGATGATGAGGTTTTGTCGCAGCACAGTATTATCAGCACGGTTTCCACCTACAAAATACGATACTATAAAGCAACAGCCCATGATGATCAGACCCCCGGACTTTTATAGAAACTGAAAATTCTTCTATGTGTATCCACCACATAGGTAAGGTAAAAAAAATGAAAACTGGGCAGTGGTGGATTTGGCAAAGGTGTACAAAATCCCATCTCCCATCTCATCTCATTATTTGTTGTAGTATAAAAACATATAAAAACTCCCGTTACTCGTTTACAGACACACAGCATGGTTCCAACCCCCCGCCAAATACCCCTAAACAATAATGATTAATAATTATACTTTCGTTGTATTATAAAAACTAAATTTTTATATGTTTTTTGGGAACCCTCAAACCACGTTTCCTCCGTTGTCAGACAGGTTCGTGGTGTGAATATGTGGCCTGAGCCTTTCAAAATATACTCACCATACTAAACATCGTTAATAAACAAACGTAAATATTCCAACGCTGTTCATCGTCCCAGTTGAGCAAAAGGAAATTTACGCATCTTAATATCTGTACCAACGAATGCCATATCATGAGCATTATAACACCACCAAAAACATCGTTTTGGCTTTCCACGATAGAAGAAATCATCCTATACAGTTTTCCAATCTTCATTATGTGCCTCACAATCATCTCTTCTGAGTACCCATTGAGTTCTTGCGATAGATTTTTCACCTGGCTTACCAGCAGAAGCTCCAATTCTTTAAACTTTCTGTTGATGTCTGAAGAAACCTGCAAAGAGCACATGGTGCCCAGGAAGCAGTAGTACTCGCAAATGCACAGAAATATGAAGACGACTAAAGATGTAATACTGTGAAAGTCGTCGTTGTCGAAGATGAAGCTTGAGTACACGAAGAATCCTATGAACAAGGCGTGTCCTGAAATTCAAAAAATTAAGTCAAGTTGATTGACTCAGTACTTCCCCACACATTACCGTGATACCAGTTTATTATTTTCCCAAAGCACAAAGCTAGTCTGAGAATTGTGTTATACCGCTAGGTCTTTCTTGCACAGGTCAATGGACAGCTTATTATAAACTCAAAAAAATTTTGAGTTTCATGACCTCACCTGCGAACTACCCCAATTTCATGCCCACTCAAAAAAAATAGAAGATGATCAGGAACCCCTAAGACGCCTAAAAACGATCTGTTTTTGTATTTTTGGTTTTTTATGCTTGTTGCACCACCACTGACTAGGAACTAGGACAAGGAACAGAAATCTAGTTTTTGGTCCCGCTGCGATAATAAAAAAGGGATGGGGGCGGGGTAACTCAGAAAACGATGTCATAACGTGAAATTCAAAGAAATGGTCCAAATAATTTCAAACTTTACTGTCATAAAGAAATTTTTGTTGTCTATCTTCTGGTGCACTTTTGGTGCCAATGTATGATTTAATGGTGGGGGTGATGGGGGTTACTTAGAAAATAATATAACCTGGCATTTTCTTTTCAGAAAATGAGTTAGGAGGTGATTTTATCTTGGAAATGGCACCTCGCACGTTGATTACGGTAAAATTTGCGAAAACGGTTTCTAATAATAACTCCTCCTTTGACAGGGACTCTCAAGCATTTGAAGCGTATTTGCGTGCAACTGTCTCAACCTCAAGTACTCAATCCTGTGCACCGTGAGCCGTGAAATGGGTTTTAGCCAATGAATCATTTTATAAGGCCTCAATTTTGGAATCAGCTCTGATCGCCCCCCCCCCCTCAATAAAACCTCTGTATCCGCCACTGATAAAGGGAGTTTCCACATTATAGAATACAGAACGATCAGAAGCAATACTGACAAGTATACATCGGAAAATTCTAAGTTCCTTGGTTTCTGTACTAGGCAACGCAATGTTCGGATGGACCTAAATATAAATATATAGAAAAGTGTATTATGACGCTATGAATTTCGCAGGTTAGTGGGCAGACTATTATAAGTACAACAGATTTTTCTGTTTTACAACCCCCCTCGCCCAACCACCCCAACTTCATCCTCGTCCAAGAAGAAATAAAAAGTTATCTAGGACTCCTAAGTCGTCTAAAAACGAAGTTTCTGGAATATTTAAAATTCGGTTTTTTTTGCTAATTACTCCGCCGACCATGCACCGACTTCCAAAATTATAGGAACGTTACCTACTACGACCCCACAGCATAGCGCTGCCCAAATTTCATCACAATCCATGCAGCGGTTACTGAGATTACAAGGCTAGAAAAATGCCAATAGACAGACAGACCGACAGACAGACAGGCCGGCGGAAACGAGTGACGTGGATTTTCGTTATGTAGACATCATAAGACGGCCAAAAAGTGCATTATTTCAAAATCTAAAATATTCGCGATCACAATACTCCCCTCACCTATTGGTGTGAAACGTACAAATGGCGCCAGATAGATTATAGTTATGGTACTTTTTGTGCAGAAAAGAAAAATAACATGGAACCCTGCGGCCTCCACATGACACTAATAGGGGAGGAGTATATTTCTTTAGTTTGAATTGTATGTTGTCTATCTTTAAAAAAACAGAGCTTTCTTCAAGGCCTGGAGAGTAATAAAGTAAAATGGTTCATTACAAAAAAGGTACATAATAGTTTCTAAAGGACTTTACAGAAACTATGATCGGCGGGTCAATCCGATCAGGTGGATCACTGATCCTGACATTCGGAAAGTGATCTGGGATCAGTCAGAAATAGCGTCAGTTCACTCTTATATAGTAAGTGATTGCGATCGGATGATTCAGATCACTAGCTGCCTTACTTAACCATCTGTTTTTTATTCTTAAACCAACTTTTTCGTTGTTCGATGGCCGTTAAATCCATGGAATCATACATCCCACATGACAGCTGTTTGACATATAAATGACCCAAACTGATCTATCTGGATCATCGAGGTAGAATCCCATGGAGGCGCGATAACGTGTCTGAAAGCAGGTGCAAGTTGGCCATATTGATTCGACACTTATGTCAAACAGCTGACGTTTCTCTGACAATTTCGTGTTTGCTTTTTTGAGTGTTTTTACAGAGATTTTTAGCTATTTTCAAGTGATATTCTAGTGAATTCATAAAGGAAATAATGGTTTCATGTGCTTATCGTAGTTGCTCTAGCAGAGATGGCATGGATAATAAGAAATCGACAGGAATTATATTTCATAGGTATGTATGCAAAAAATAACAATGTACAGGACCGCATTTGTAATCTTTATCTCAATAAAGTGCAACGTATCGCAGCAATAATACAGTTGTATTATTCAATTGATGACTAATGTCGTCTCTACAAAGCCTGTTTTTTTTTCATATACTTAACTATGAATTTTGCATTAGATTGAAAAATCAACCCAATACTTCATATTTAAATCATCATTGTAATGAATTTTCAAAATTATTTACATAAGAAAGTAATCCGGCTCTGGCGAGGCGTCCATATTGTCACCACACTTAGCCACGCCTCCTGCTACCGTTTTTGTTATGCGAAATTGAACCTTATAGCGTCTCCTTGGGATTCTACCTCGATGATCTGGATCCAGATCACTGTTTCCGTAAAGGCCTTAAGTTGCAGATTTACCTTATGTCACGGCAAAGCTAAACAAGGCAGGCATGGATATCAAGGAGGCTGGAAACTAGAGCATTTATGTCCAATTTGACAAAATAATTTCAACTTGACAGTTCCTATTAATTTTTTGCGAATATCAAAATTAGATCTTCCGTATCATAATGAATTTTCTGGCTTTAGGATTCATCGTACGGGGGATTATAGTGATCTCCGCGGTGACACTGGTACTCTAGTCCTCCAAAGTAGAGGGTGTGTCCAGACGATACCGCAAATGCATCATTGATTCTCTGATACGACATCCTGGTGTATTTCATCTTCTAAGGCCTCCCAACTTTGTCTTAGATTACGCTGCCCTGATGAGGTCCAATAAGTCCGAAACACGTGTCGGCAGCTATCGTTGTTTCCCTTTTGCGTGCTTAGCCAGCTATTTGTTTTTTTCTGTATAAGATAATATAACCTTTCATTCAAAAATAGTGGATTACCCGATACATAGTCTCGACACAGCATAGTAAACAACCAGCAGAATATCTCTGAGGATTTTCTATATATAAATGGTTCCCACAGAATTTGACCTTCGGATGATTTCACGGGTGTGAAATCTGGGTAGAGATGTAAAAATAAAAATATCGATACCGGTACCAATTCGATATTTTTTAGCCAAGTATAGAGCTGTACACGCCAATGGAGGCGCGTTTGGTTCGCAATTCGGTTCGTAATTATTTTCGATACCGATACCGCTACAAAAGTAGCGATACCAGCTTGGAACCACTCAAAAAGTATCCAAGACAAAAATATTCGATATTAGTGCAGAAGTATTGATACATTTCAAGTATCGAAGTATTGTTAGCATCCCTGCAAATGAAAATCCAAAAGGGGGGATGCTGTGGTCTCGACAACAATACAAGACAGTCTGGGCAAAACCGGCAAGAAGAATAGACAAGCAGTAATCAGTGGCGAAAAAAAGATAGTAACAGATTTTTTCAAAACGTCGCTACAAACTGCTTTATTTTGTTAAATCGCCGCTATGTCTCAACGTAATGAAAATTTCGCTATTTGCGCGACAAGTTGCTGTGAATGGCAACACTGTCTGCAGGCAGTACAGGTAGAAACTTGGAATATGCCGACGGTGCCTCGGCAATCGCCGATAAGCATCGCACATATGTCGGTATCGGCACGCATCGACCGGCTTTATTTCTGGTTGCTATATTTTCGCCGGATTTTGAAAATTCGACGCCTACCGTCCCGACGTATGTGCAATGGTAAATTAAATTTAATAGAAAGTAACTTTTTCCGATCCGTATCGTCCGTCCGATGCCGATTTATGTGCGCGTACCATAACAGAGAACCACATACCAACCTGAAATCCAACTGAAAACCTCCCTGCCAAATCACAACTGGAATGCATGACCTGGAAAAGTCTCAACAGGATTAGATGCCAAATGGACAAGTCTGGGGATAACCTAGTGAGATGGGGATGACGATTTGTGCGCCTGTGGGGAGAACCAGACGATGGAGCATCTCCTATCTTTGAAAACCCCTTGCACATTCTAGGACCTATGGGAAGCGAACGGCTCGGCAGTGTAGTGTGACAGAGACTGGAAAGAGATATGAGCAAATACATTTCTGACTTGTGAAGTCTGTAGCTGTCACATATATATAAAAATAAGAAAAAAACGCTAAATACAATTAAGTGAAATAAAAAAATATAAAACTAACCAATTACTTCAAATGTAGCTCAAACACGATTAAATAAAATGAATCCGTTAAAAAGTAACGTAGTAACGTAGGTAGGTGTTTTATGACAAAAACAAACCCCTTACCTATAATAAACTGATAGAAAAACGTTATGTCTCCGCTCGCTTTACTATTCATCATTTTGTCTAGCTCGTACCATTTCTTCAAACAGAATTGCCATTTATCAGCATGCATTATACTGGACCTTAACGTCGTTATCACTACAAGAAAGATATAGATCCCCATATTCAGAGCAAACAATATCTCCTCTATTTTGTTGTAATGAAATTTCTTCCTGTCTTCATTTCTTCTGAGCACGACTGCACTGATCCCCAATGATATGAATAATACGATGTATACGGAAGCATACGCCTTGTTGAGCTTTGGCCATTTGAGTTCTTGCTTCTTGAAATCAAACCAGGGAGCCATGCAAAACAAGGTGCTGATCCTGTATGTGAGATTGCTGACTAGCCTCACACACCTTTCTCTAGTGGAGTTCATGTTGAACAGCATAACTGAGAGAGAAGACGGATAAGAATGACTGTGGATGTGTTGGTAGGACAATTAGCTTTATTATGGCATAAAGTGCGCTCCCTTGTTTGCGAACAGGTGAGATAATTGATGAGGAGCTTTCAGCAAATTGATACGTATTTTCTGGAAACTCCAAACATATAACCAGTATAAAAAACAGCTAAATAGATGGAGACTGTACGTCACAACGGCTGGTGTAGCGGTTGTTCAGATATAATAATGCTAAAATTGTATTATGTGACTTGGCGCAGTTTCACTAGGTAGTCTAACCACTCGCTAGACTGACTCTTTAGTACCTGATACTTGTTTGGCTAGGTTACATTTCGATTCGCGTAAAAGGGTGTATCAACGGTGCGATGTGTGGGTGGACGATAACTGCTTTCCCTACTTAAGATAGAAAAAAATATTTCAAATAAAAAATGTAGAGAGCAATAAATTTCTATGTTCCGAAAATATTTACCGTTATGCATGGTGTCCAATGAATGTGTTACGTATCACGGTTACACTTTTTTAAACCGAAGTCCCTATATATTATTGCATATTTTAACTCCTTGGTCGATTTTAGTCTGACTTTACGTATCATACATGATACACAAACTGTTTAGGCGCAAATCACCAGTATTTTCGTATAAGTAGATCTTAGAAAAAAAATTGAATATGGCAGCGTCTATAAAGCTTAGAAGTCCGTGACTTTGTGGTGCAAGAATGAAGTGTCTGAGTACTGTCAAATTTGAATTCTTTTTGTACTTAGTAAAATCTGTAGATTAATTAAGCAAACTTCAATCACAGATGACTTGATTTTTTTAAATGGGAATATCTTTTTACGGTTAAATGTAAAATTTGATGGGCTTTCTAACGATAGACGATTGTCATTATTAATCTCTTGTGGTTTCCATTTTATTTGAAATTTTCAGTTAAATCGGATTTTTCAAATCTTTCTACCTAACAGAAAATTAAAATTCGCAAACAAACTAGAGTAACAAGATAAGATAATAATAAATTACCTGTGATAGAAGTTTCCTTTACTAATCGAACGATTTCACCAGGTACAACAAGAATTTCAATTTGACAGTACTATACCTAAGCTGACACATTTGCTTCATTGTGACATTTTTCGCTGAATAATTGAGAAAAAATGAAAATAAAAGTAAAACAATGAAACAATATATCTTGAAAATTAATGCTTCATACTCCTATCTAATATTCATAAAAATGTGAGGTCTATCAGCAGTCAAGAGTTTTCGGTCGAATATCCGGACAATAGATACAATACAATACAATTATTATGTTTTTATTATATACACAGAATATTTGCATCATTTATAGATACCTGAAGCTGGTTTAAGTATAATAAACTGAAACGTCTTCAACAAGGGTGTAGTTTAAATTATTGACCGAAATCCACGAAAAACCGCCATAATGTATGAAGAATATTTTTTTAACTGATGCGCTTGGCATTAGAACGTATGCTATATAATTGAAGTTAGAAACATAGTTTATGAATGCTATAAAAAGAGCCAAATATCCACTGCTGAGATGGTACACGGAACGCTGCTGAAAAAAGAGGAGAGTTGTTCCAGGAGAACATTATAAAGATAATAATTCTGCTGCAATCATGAAGAGCCGACGCTTGGTGAAATGGTAACACAATCATTTGTAAAAAATTGAAATATAATTATACAGGGTGGCCAATCGGGTGACGATAATAATTTTTTTTTAAATAGCCCGTACCGAGACCTATCCAAAATACCCCCATGTATGTGTACCGATTATTGATAGTTTTCGAGTTATGATTTTTTCTTTGAAAACTTAGAGATTTTCCAGTTTTTCCAAGAAATCGTCAAAAACAAAAACAAGAATGCTTTTTGGCTTTTATTTTTTTCTGCACTTATACTCAGTATTAAGCCTATTTTAATATCCAATAAAGTGAACCTGTACATTCGAACAATAATTCAGTACATTTTGGGGCCAAAGTTTGAAATCTCTGTTTTTAGTCAGGAGACCAAAACCTTCAAAATAAGATTAAAAATACTTATGCCTGGTTCTGGAGCTTCAAACTAATCTTAAAAACTTTGCAAGATATTGAACTTTCGAAATAATAATGAAAAGGTAGCACTTATGGGGACATTTTGCGCCGTACGTGAGTGTTAAAAGTAAAAAGGTGATAATTCACGAATTTCCAAAATGATTTAAAAAACTATTATTTGCTTTATTATGACAAATTAAAGAAAAAAAACTCGTAACGACTAATAAACCCGATAATCATTGATGTTTTGATGACTTTTAATAAAAAACTAGTACCCAAATTGTGATTTTTGAAGTGTTTTTGCTATGTACTATTGAACTTCTGCTAAATTAAGTTGTATGGAAAGTTAACAAAGGAAAGGAACAATAAACAATAATCTGACTTCCAATTTCATGGCAGAATTACCTGGGAAGCGATGTCGTAGCATACGCCATCCCTTTCTTTCAGAGTAGCTTTTTGCGAGCTCATGTCGGCGAAGCGTGTTAATTAATTTTCGCTAATAGGCAAGGCAAAGTTCGGATGGACCTAAAAAGGTGATTTATATCGCTAGGTCTTCCTTGACAGGTCAGTAGACAGCCTGTCATGAATACAACAAGTTTCTCAGTTTTTCAACCCCCCACCCTCCAAACATCCAAATTCCACCCCCACCAAAAAAAACGCAGAAAATGATCAAGAACCTCTAAAACGCCTAAAAACGAAGTTTGAGGAATATTTGAAATTTTTGTTTTAATTACTCCGCCGTCCATTTACCGATTTCCAAAATTATAGCAGCATTACCTACTAAGACCCCACAGTATATTGCTGCCCAAATTTCATCACAGTCATTGCAGCGGTTACTGAGATTACGAGGCTAGAAAAACGCGTACAGACAGACAGACCGACATTCAGACCGACAGACAGAACGGCGGAAATGAGTGACGCGGATTTTCGTTATGTAGACATTATAAAACGCCCAAAAAACCTATTATCTCAAAATCGAAAATATTCACGATCACAATCCTCCCCTCACCTATCGGTGTGGGAATTAAAAGGGATGGCGTATGCTACGATAACGCTTCCCAGGTAATTCCGTCATGGAGTCAAAAGTCAATTTTTTTTGTTATTCTTTTCCTTTCTTTACTTTCCATACAACTTAATTTAGCAGAAGTTCAATAGTACACAGCAAAAAGCACAGGTATTAACTTTTTTATTAAAAGTGATTAAAACATCAATTACTATCATGTTTATTAGTTGTTATGAGTTTTTTTTCTTTAATTTGTCATAATAAAGTAAAATAATAGTTTTTTAAATCATTCTGGAAATTCGTGAATTATCACCTTTTTACCTTTAACAGTCACGTACGGCGCAAAATGCCCCCATAAGTGCTATTTTTTCATTATTAGTTCGAAGGTGCAATGTCTTGCAGGGTTTTTAAGATCAGATTGGAGCTCCAGAACCAGGCATAAGTATTTTTAATTTTATTTTGAAGGTTTTGGTCTCCTGACTAAAAACTGAGATTTCAAACTTTGGGCCCAAAATGTACTTAATTATGGTTCGGATATACAGGTTCTCTTTGTTGGATATTAAAATAGGCTTAATACTGAGTATAATTGCTGAAAAAAATAAAAGCCAAAAAGCATTCTTGTTTTTGTTTTTGACGATTTCTTGGAAAAACTGGAAAATCTCTAAGTTTTCAAAAAAAAAGTCATAACTCGAAAACTATCAATAATCGGTACACATACATGGGGGTGTTTTGGATAGATCTCGGTACGGGCTATCTAAAAAAAAATTATTATCCTCACCCGATTGGCCACCCTGTAGATAACAAGGCAGGTCGATATATTATTTTATTATCTTGATGAAACAGCCATAATACGGCAAAAAAATGAAGTCAAGTTGATTGACTCAGTACTTCCCACACATTACGGTGATACCAGTTTATTATTTTCCCATAGCATGAAGCTTTAGTCTGAGATCCCCTTGCAACCAAATCATGGCCAATCCGCCCCCCCCCCCCCCCCCCCCCCAAATTGTCTGATGCCGCTAGGTCTTTCCTTCACAGGTCAATGTACAGCCTATTTTCATATAATACAAGCTTTTCAGTTTTACAACCCCCCATCCCCCAATCACCCCAATTTCACCCCCACCCGAAAAAGGAACCCCTAAAATATCTAAAAACGAAGTTTGAGCTGTTTTCATATTTTTAGTTTTTTGATTATTGCTACGCTGCCACTGACACGATTTCTAACAAGCATACGCGTTTTCCATCCTCCTTTAGAATCAATTTAATAGTTTTCACGTTACAAAATACAAAACGATCTAAAACAGTAAATACTCGTATGTATACAGAAAAGTCCTTTAGCTTCGGTAATAGGCAAGGTAATGTTCGAATGGACCTAAAAAGATGATTTATGTCGCTAGGTCTTCCTTCACAGGTCAGTGGACGGTATGAATACAGCACATTTTTCAGTTTTCAACCCCGCACCCCCCCAACCACCCCAATTTCATCCCCACCCAAAAAAACTCGTTACGCCAATTTTTGTCAAGATATTTTGTGATTCAAACATATATGAACTCGACGCCCGGTCAAACAGAGGGCATTCTAGAACGCCGTAACGCCGCGTTTCATTGTATTATTAAAGAACGCCGGAATGCCGCGTTCTAGAACGCCCTCTGGTTGACCGGGCCTTAATACTCAAGTAACGAAATGTCAACATGTCAACATGACATTTCGTCGATTTTGTAGGTTAATTTTGGAGTACGGTGTTGTCAGTTTCTGTCACATCCGGAAAAATGTCCGCCACAGAACACGAAATACCGGTACAATACAAAAGGCCTTTACGGAAACTATGATCGGGTTAACCCGATCACTTGGATCACTGATCTTGACGTTAGGAAAGTTGATCTGGGATCTGTCAGAAACAGGGTCAGTTCACTCTTGTACAGTAAGTGATTACGATCGGAGGATTCAGATCAGTAGCTGCTTTCCTTAACTATCTGTATTTTATTCGTGAACCATCTTTTTCTTTAATTGATGTCCGTTAAATCTATGGAATCATAAATCCCACTTGACAGCTGTTTGACGTATAACTGATCTATCTGGATCCAGATCACTGTTTCCGTAAAGGCCACAAAAGAGATAACAGAAAACATCAAAATGCATGGGCATAGGCATAACAAATTGACTCATATTTGCAATATGACGTTGTCGCCAAATCCTGCCGTCTGGTAGATGTTGTCTAGATACACAAGGAACACAATACATACTCAAGGAAATCCACACCTGAGGGTCCCTTCTCCCTTGAGTAACCCTCACGCAGCTCTTGAGTAATACTCAAGGAATACTGAGCAATACTTAAGGGATACTTGAGCAACGACTATGAATACGGACCTAAGACATTACAAAGTAGTATTTTCTTTTATACATGACCCCCCCAAGGTCAACTTAAACCCCCCCCATGGTCAACGCCTGGCTACGGCCCTGATCTATATACCTTATGTTATTTATACAGTAAGCCTTTCGCGTTCTTTTAAACCATCCTGTCTGTTTTCCAGTGATCAGGAACCTCTAAAACACTTAAAAACGAAGTTTGAGCTGTTTTTATATTTTTAGTTTTTTTATTATTTCTGCGCCGCCACTGGCACGATTTATAAAAGCCATACGCATTTTCCATCCTCGCCACGGTAGTAATACTGTGTCAAAATTTCATTAAAATCAATTCAACAGCTTCTTCGTTACACAATATAGAACGATCTAAAGCAATACCCGTATGTTTACACCAGAAAAAAATCTAAATCCTTTGGCTTCTGCAATAGGCAAGGCAATGTTCGGATGGACCTAAAAAAGTTATTTATGTCGCTAGGTCTTCCTTCACAGGTCAGTCGACAGTCTATTATGAAAGCAACAAATTTTTCAATTTTACAACCCCCACCCCCCAATCACCCCAATTTCACCCCCTCCCAAAAAAAGTAAAAAACGATCAGGAACCCCTTAAACGCCTAAAAACGAAATTTGAAGCATATTTAAATTTTTTCGTTTCTTGCTAATAACTCCCCGCCCATGAACCGATTTTGAAAGTTATAAGAACAATACCTACTACGACCCCACAGCAGATCGCTGCCCAAATTTCATCACAATCCATGCAGCGGTTACTGAGATTACGAGGCTAGAAAAACGCGCACAGACAGACAGGCAGACCGACAGAAATGAGTGACATGGATTTTCGCTATGTAGACATCATGAAACGCCCTAAAAACGTGTTATCTCAAAATCAAAAATTTTCGCGATCACAATACTCCCCTCATCTATCGGTGTGGGAAGTAAAAGGTATGGACGGACTTCTAACAAAAAGCCAACTGGGAGCAGTAAATAAAGGATTGCGAATGATAATTTTACACTGCGGCTCTGCACAAAGTTGGTCTGAAAATGCACTGTTGTTGTTTGGTAACAAAATTGCAGAGTGTAAAATCGATTTCCACCTCAATATGGATGCTTTCAAATTCGAGAAGTGGTTTCTCAATCAACTGCTACCAAATTTGAAACCATACATGTTTACTCTTTTTCGTAGCCTCAACATCGGTGAATATCATAGCATATAAAGAGCCGAAACGTTTCACGACCTATTTAGTCTATTGTACCAGCAATCACTGTTTATATCTTCCGCCCTGTCATCCATACATTGGCGGCTTTCCATCACGACAAAACATTCCATTGAAACTCAATTACTTTCACGGCAAAGCGCTGGCAACTTTGCCGGCAAATCTTGAATGTGTGCAATTGTGCCTTTGGCAATTTGTACCGCGAGGTTTGTCGGCACAGAAGTTGAAAGAGGCCGCAGGCCGGGGGTTGCAGGGTTGAAACAAGCCGCCTGACTGGTGTTTGGGTGTGAGATGACGCGGACACAATGACCGGCGGCAGGTCAAAAGGACCCGCAGGTGATTTATGTAATCGCTGGTGATTAGTTCGAAGCCGTGAGAGACGTAGTGACCGTCTTTTGCGGTTTGCTCCACGGGATTTGGGCGATCCCATTTCTGTTTTGGTTAAATAAATATAGTTTAGAAAAACTAAAAAACAGGCTTTTAGAGAACGTCGAACTAAAAAGCTAAACATACTTTTTGAATTAAGCTTAAATAACGGTTAACGAAAAATACTAGTATGAGCTAACTTAGTTCGACGTTCTCTAAAAGCGTGTTTTACTTCCCACACCGATAGGTGAGGGGAGTATTGTGATCGCGAAAATTTTCGATTTTGAGATAACACGCTTTTTGGGCGTTTTATGATGTCTACATAACGAAAATCCATGTCACTCATTTCCGTCGGTCTGTCTGTCGGTCTGTCGGTCTGTCGGTCTGTCGGTCTGTCGGTCTGTCGGTCTGTCGGTCTGTCGGTCTGTCGGTCTGTCGGTCTGTCGGTCTGTCGGTCTGTCGGTCTGTCGGTCTGTCGGTCTGTCGGTCTGTCGGTCTGCCGGTCTGTCGGTCTGTCGGTCTGTCGGTCTGTCGGCCTGTCGGTCTGTCGGTCTGTCGGTCTGTCGGTCTGTCGGTCTGTCGGTCTGTCTGTCTGTCTGTCGGTCTGTGCGCGATTTTTCTAGCCTCGTAATCTCAGTAACCGCTGCATGGATTGTGATGACATTTGGGCAGCGATATGCTGGGGGGTCGTAGTAGGTAATGTTCTTATAATTTTGAAAATCGGTACAGGGGCGGCGAAGTAATTAGCAAAAAACAAAAAAAAAATAAATATTCCTCAAACTTCGTTTTTAGTTGTTTTAGGGGTTCCTGATCATTTTCTACTTTTTTTTGGGTGGGGGTGAAGTTGGGGTGGTTGGGGGGTGGGGGGTTGTAAATCTCAAAAATGTGTTGTACTCATAATAGGCTATCCATTGACCTGTAAAAGAAAGACCTAGCGGCATAATACCCTTTTTTAGGCCCATCCGAACATTGTCTTGCCTACTCCAGAAACCAAGGACTTAGAATTTGTTCTGGTGTAAACATACGAGTATTGCTATAGATCGTTCTATATCGTGCAACGAATAAACTGTTGAATTGATTTTAATGAAATTTTGACACAGTATTACTACCGTGGCGAGGATGGAAAATACGTATGGTTTTTATAGATCGTGCCAGTGGCGGCGCAGAAATAATAAAAAAACTAAAAATATAAAAACAGCTCAAACTTCGTTTTTAAGTGTTTCAGAGGTTCCTGATCAGTTTTTTTGGGTGGGGGTGAAATTGGGGTGGTTGGGGGGTGGGGGGTTGAATAGCTGAAAAATTTGCTGTATTGATAACAGGCTGTCCACTGACCTGTGAAGGAAGGCCTAGTGACATAAATCACCTTTTTAGGCCCATACAAACATTTACCGAGGCTATATGCTGATGACATGATATTATATCTGAAAGGAAGAAACATGGACACAGCCAAAAACTTACTTCAAGATCAACTGAATAAATTGGCAGAATGGTCTAAATACTCAGGATTCACTTTTACACCCGAAAAGACTAACTGTATAGTATTCTCGAAAAAACCAGTCAGAATCAAACCAAATTTGAAATGTAATGACGTTGTTCTTCACTATACCACTGAAATAAGATTTCTAGGCCTCATATTTGACCAACAGTTAACCTGGAAACCTCACATCCAAGAACTCATAAAATCATGTCAAAAAGGAATCAACTTACTTAGATGCTTGGCCAACAAAGGATGGGGCGCTGAAGGAAACACACTATTATGTCTATATAGATCCTTAGTCAGAATAAAAATTGACTATGGGTGCATAGCATATAATTCCGCTACAAACTCAACCCTAAAACAGTTAGATGTGCTACATAATAACGCTCTACGGCTCATTCTTGGAGCCTACAGAACAACACCAAGGGACAGCTTATATTGCGAATCCGGAGAAGCTCCATTACATCTCAGACGACAGATCTTGAGCCTTTCGTATGCTACCAAAGTCAGCTCGAACCCATCAGCACCAAGTCAAAACCCTCTGATGGACGCTTTATCCCAGGACAACAGAAACACACCCAGAAAAAAGACCTTCTACCAAACAATAAGCTCCTACCTCAGATTGCTGAACATATCCCATTTACCCCCATCCTATCACACTACACCTTCCATACCACCGTGGCTCATCCCTACACCTGAGATCAATACAAAACTGTCAGAACTCAACAAGCACGAGCTGCCCAACGACTTGTTAAGGCAAAGATTTCACCACACTATGGAAAAATACCCAGAACACCAAAAAATATACAAGGACGCAGCTAAAATGGATTCTAAGACAGGCACAGCAGTTGTAACACCAACAACAATTATAACTACAAGATTACCAGATGAGGCAACAGTTTTCACGGGAGAACTTCATGCCATACTACAAGCCCTCCAGTATATTGAAGAAACAGCTATTAGAAATTGGGTAATAGTATCCGATTCACTTAGCTCACTCACAACAATGCAAAGAGTTTATAGTGGCAATACACTAGTAACTATAATTAAAGAACAGTTACATAAGTTGAACAGTCAGGGAAAACAGGTTATCTTCGTATGGGCTCCATCGCATGTTGGCATCGGAGGCAACGAAGAAGCAGATCAGAATGCAAAAATCGCAACAAACAAAGACAAGTTAACAGGGATTAAAATACCAGCATCAGACATAAAAACTCACATCAGAAATAGAATATACCAGGCGTGGAATAACATGTGGCAAAGTAAGAACTCCAAACTCCGCGAGGTTAAATCAACTATAGGGCCTTGGCGCTGCATCACTCCCAACAGAAGACAACAAACAATAGTAACCAGGCTTCGGCTCGGACACACCAAACTCACCCATTCGCACCTCTTCAGCCATGAACCACCGCCCACCTGTGATTTGTGTGAAGAAGTGCTTACCGTAAAACATATTTTAGTGGAGTGTCCGATATTTGAAAATGAAAGACTGCAAAATAATATTGAAGGAACTCTAACAAACGTATTAGGATATGAATGCAATGTAAATAATCTACTGATGTATCTTAGTGAAATCCATGTATTACACAATATATAATCACATCCGCCGCTAATAACCCTTAGAGGTTAACGCGGCTTTGTTTTCTCAATAAAAAAAAAAACATTTACCGAAACTAAGGGAATTTTCTGTATACATACGAGTATTTAGCTTTAGATCAATTTGTATTTTGTAACGTGGAAACTATAAAATTGATTCTAACGAAATTTTGACACACAATATTATTAAACGCGTATGGTTGTTAGAAATCGTGTCAGTGGCAGCGTAGCAATAATAAAAAAACTAAAAATATGAAAACAGCTCAAACTTCGTTTTTAGATATTTCTGATAATTTTCTACCTTTTCTTGGGTGGGGGTGAAATTGGAGTGGTTGCGGGGTGGCGGTTGTAAAACTGAAAAGTTCGTAGTATTGATAATAGGCTGTCCAGTGACCTGTGAAGAAAAGACCTAGCGGCATAAGACAATTTTGGGGGGAGTGAGGATGGCGATGATTTGGTTGCAAGGGGATCTCAGATTATAGTTTCATGGTATAGGAAAATAATATACTGGTATCACCGTGATGTGTGGGAAGTACTGAGTCAATCAACTTGACTCCATTTTTTTAGTTTATTTACTATACCTATATACTTACTTACTTACTAACTATATTTGTTTTTAATTTATTAGTTAATTTTATCATTAATTTTTTAATTTTTTTTAATCTGCACTTATTTCACTGATTTTGTAGTTATAAACTAGCGGTCCCGACAGACGTCGTCCTGATTGTAGCGCTTCCTGCCAGACCTTATGTAAAACACTCTCCGATCAACAACAACTTATTAATTTTAAATTTAATTAAAGAGGCATTTAAGAATATAAAAACCAACCTCTATTAAAAAATTATAATATCACAAAAAAGCTAACGACACGCGGTGTTCACAAGCGGTCGCCCAACCAAGTACTAACAGCGCCCGACGCTGCTTAGCTTCGGCGATCAGCGAGAGCGTGGCATGACCGTTACCTGATAAAATAGTTGACTGTGTGCGATATTTGAGCCTACTTTGTATTTCAGTCCGTCGATCATTTTGTACCAAGCCGAAAATTTCTGTAATTTTTTTGGCATGTCGCTTAGTTTGTGGTGGACTTGACGAGGTTAATCTCTTACTCATAAATTACTTAACATAATACCTAAGTGTGAAACATAGAGGCTGCCAACTTTATTTTAACTATCTTTGTGTATTTTTAATTGAACTTAAGCTACACAATTACACATCCTACAAAATTTTTCATTTTGGTACTTGTAATTCTCTTACCACTGTGCAAATGTCGAGAACACAGATCAGGTGGCGCCAAAGGTGGCGCCAAAGTTCCGCACCTCCAGTTGTAGGCACCATCCATGGTAAGTTTCGAATCATACACTTTATGTGGGTTTAAATGTTCCACCACTGAGTGAATTTATCAAAGAACTTGCAACGAAGGCATATGCAAAAGAGCCCAAAATCATTCGAACGCACTAGTCAGGGAGACTGTAAATTACACTGTGGCTGATGTTCACAAACATAAAAGACCGATGCATGCGATTCAATAGCAAAACTAATCCATTCTTATTCTCTCACGACATTGAATAAAAAGTTGTGTTTGGTACTTACTAATCTGATCCCCAAAGGTTAGGTCTACGCTCCTCCCGTAAGGGCTCTTACATATAAACTTACGAGCTAAAGACCTATGGTCTGCTCGGTGAAATCGATGTCAGGTCAGGTAGTAGGCAAAGATGTTGGTTTAACACGAAACCAGCTTGGAAGTTATATACATTTTAAGACAACAAATGGCGCAGTTGCTATCATGCGCCCCATAAAATTCAACTATTATCTTTCCAGGAGCATTGGAAAGGACAGTTATCTGGTGTGGGCAGTGTTGTGGGTGAATAGAAACAGTAGCAAGCCAACGGAGTATTACAAGCTCACAAACCTACATACAGGTAAAGCTAATAAAAGCTTGTTAAAGTGAAAAATGATAGTCAAGTTGATTGACATATGACTCATAAATTTCCACTCATTTACGTTTTACTTTCCATCACCGTTTTTGACGCCGCGCGCCGTGCCAAACTAAAATGGATGGCCTGGCACATAAATAATACCTAAAATCTCAGGGATGCCATATGGCCAAATTTCATATAAAGTAATTAAAGATAAAAACAGTAATAAAATAGTAAAACCTTTTTTGAGCACAGGGGCATAGGGCGACTCTCATGTCAGGATGGTCAGTGACGTACCTGAAAAAAAAATAAACCCACAAACTTGGCAAAACAAATACATCAAGCATTAACAGTAATTATGCCAACACGCACTGATCATGAAAATATGTACAAACCTTTTTGTTCCAAATACTGTCAAACCATGGTGTCTGATAAATACTCAATACAGTGACCCCTACGGTACCAAAAATCTCTTGTTCTCTCTTTCTGTCTCACTGGTCTAGACAACTTGGCAATAAACACTTGAATGCTGATGAGAGCAATAGGCACCAAAACGCAAGGTGTCCCCTCCAGACACAGAGCCTTGCGGAATACTCTATAAGCCCTGCGATGGTCCTGGAACGGTCCAAAGTATATCCACAACAAACAACAAAACATGCCAATAACAAACTTCAAGCTGACAACGCAACAATTAATAATCATTTTGAAACCACCTCCCAAATCAGACTATGCCAACATTGGTAGCAATGAAAATAAGAATACAAAGTAAAGAATAACAGGTACAGCCCGTGATAAAACTCCCTTTCTTGTAGCTCAACATACACTATCTTAGACAATTGTGACAATTACACAAGATGGTGGAATGCTATACGATTTGAAAGAGACGATTTGAGCATGATGCAAGTAGATGTTCATCGGTAAGAATGTAAACACATGGTAAATAACAACAACATGATTTTTCAAACAATCACTTGCCTGTTAGAGCACGGGCTTTGCTTCTTCTAACTGTTTGAGATTCATTGATTACTCCCAGTTCACCCAACCGTCGAGTATCTCAATCATCCGAGTATATCGTCCCTTGCCAGCAGAACTATACTATATGTCCAAATTTTCGTATTTTGCGATTTGAACGCCTACGTATACATAAAAGATCACTGAATTTACTGCAGCAGTATACCAAATCCAGACTAAAGGGGGGATAATACATTCGCAAAATTCTAGTCCATATTTCTGTGTTGGAGATGAACTAGTTCTGACCTACCATTTATATTTATACTCGTATTTATAGATAGTATACATTGATCATGGACTTACACTACTCCTGTTTTCGCATGTTTGGTAGTACACTCCAACGGAGACATAGGTTTGTTCTGATCTGTACGTAGTGGCGACTGGACAAGTCGATCGCCACTACATACAGATCGCCTGCAATACAGGGTGGGCCTATAGTGCGTGGACGGAGGATTGTGGGCTTACTGAATCATATTTCAAAAATGTGTCACTTGATCATGGTAGGGACCCTTGAGGGCTATAACGCAAAAATATTTTCACTTAAATGTTGACGTTTATACAGGGTGATTCATATCAAACTTGCATTTTTTTTAATGGAACCCCCTACATATTATTTCATATTTAGATTCCCTGGTCAATTCTAGTGTGACCTTATGTATCACAAATGGATCTTTAAATGAACTGTTTAGGCGCAAATCACCATTTTTGGTATAAGTAGGTATCAGAAAAAAATTGAATATCGCAGCGATTATAAAACTTAGAAGGCCTTGAATTTGCGGTACGACTAAGCATGAAATGCGTCATCTTAAGTCAGACGGCTAAATTTGAGTTCTTTTTGTACTTGGAGAAATCAGAGGATAAATTAAGGAAACTTCAATCACAGATAACTTGATTTTTTCAAATGGGAATGCCTACTTTGGTTTAAAGAATCAAATGTAAAATTTAATTACCTTTCTAACGATATAGCATTCTCGATATCAATCTTTTTTCGTTTTCTTTTTATTTCAAATTTTCAGTCAAACGGTGTTTTTCAACTTTCCTGCATGTAAGCAACCTAGCAGGCCATGAAAAATAAACAAGAGCTCGTTAATATGGAAGAAAGCAACTAACTTAGTAGAAAAATGCAAACTAACTAGAGCAGCGAGACAAGATTACAAAAATTCCGTACAACATATTAGCCCTAACCAGAAACAATAGCGGTAACAAGAACGCTAATTTTTCACAGCCTACTAGCTATTACCCAATTTCCAAAGTCAGTAAAAAATATATAATCAAAGGAAAACTACTAGTGATTGTTGCTGGCAGTAGAATATCTATGTCTTCTGAATAAATTTGAATAAATTTTCAGATTTAATGCTATAAAAAATTAGCCATTTCCGTAAGTCAAAAGTAATGATACCTCTGACTGGAACCCTTCAAATTCTTCAGTATGTACTTCTACTTATTACCAAGATCGCGGAAAATGAAACTTGAATTGCAGTCTGTTTGAATTGTAAAACATAAATTAGTTTGCAGAAAACTACATGAAATAATCACAGTTACAACATAGCGCAATTAAAAAATTCTGGCAATTATTTCAATAGATGTTCAGAATGCTCCAGTTGGAGATATCTTTACTTTTGACTTAACTAAACGGAAATGACTATTTTTTATCCCATTAAATGTGAGATTTGATTCTAAACATGTTAGACTGTAAGCAAAAATCGCTGATAGTTTTCCTTTTGTTTCAAAATTTTTAATCGTTTTGGAAAGTTGTCAAGCTCTAGTAGACCTCAATAGCTAGTAGGCTGTGAAAAACAAACACTTCTGTCATACCCCAGCTACTCATTGACATAAGATATCTTGCCGCTGTTGTTTCCGGTTAGAGCTGATGTGTTGTTAGGAATTTTCACGTTCTTGCCTCGCTACTCGAGTTCGTTTGCATCTTTCTACTAAGTTAGTTGTGTTCTTTCATATTAACGAGCTTTTGTTTGTTTTTCATGGCCTGCTAGATTGCTTGCACGCAGGAAAATTAAAAAACACCGATTTGACTGAAAATTTGAAATAAAATGAAAACCAAAAAAGATTGATATCAAGAATACTATATCGTTAGAAAGGTAGTCAAATTTTACATTTGATTCTTCAAACCAAAATAAGCATTCCTATCTGAAAAAATCAAATTATCTGTGATTGAAGTTTCCTTGATTGATCTACTGATTTCTCCCAGTACAAAAAGAATTCAAATTTAGCCGTCTGACCTAAGGTGACGCATTTCATGCTTAGTCGAACCGCAAAGTCACGGCCTTCTAAGTTTTATAATCACTGCGATATTAAATTTTTTTCTGATACCTACTTATACCAAAAATGGTGATTTGCGCCTAAACAGTTCATTTAAAGATCCATTTGTGATACATAAGGTCACACTAGAATTGACCAAGGAATCCAAATATGCAATAATATATAGGGGGTTCCGTTCAAAAAAATGTATGTTTGATATGATATAAACCTTAAAATTTAAGTGAAAATATTTTTACGTTCTAGCCCTCTAGGGTCCCTACCATGATCAAGTGACAGATTTTTGAAATATTTTTTAGTAAGCCCACAATCCTCCGTCCACGCACTATAGTCCCACCCTGTATAAGCACCATCCATAAGCACTATTTTCTATAAAGAATGTCCCAATTCCAAGTAGTGCGCCTTATAACCAGTTATCTCGTATGGCTATATTTTATCAAGCAATTTTGAAGTTTACAATACCGCAAAAATAAGAAAAAAGCTCCTCCTGTAAAATTTACATTTTGTGACTTGGTATACTTGTGCCCTCATCCCTGTAAAAAACAACTCCAATTACGGCACCGGCTGTGCGAGAAACAAAAGGGCTGAACGAAAAGCCAATCAATGAAGCCAAACTAAGACGGGCACCGCATGGAGCGGCGCGCGGTCTGTTCAAAGCAGGAACTTAATATGTTAATGAGACAGATTATTGCAGAACACGTGTGATTTCCGTCTCGTTCTCCCCTAAACAGTAACTTTCTTGGCCTTACAATGCCGCGCTCATTATAGTCCACACGCTAGCCACATAATAAGTTGCATCCAGGCATCATCATCATGAGCAATAGAGCAATTGATGGGTCCCATGCAAGAAGTGCCTAAGTCACATTTTCACAATTATAGAGTATCAGTGCCATCGATCTGAACCTGTGTTGTAAGCTTTCTGGTAGTATACCTGAAATTATCGTAAGATGTACCTTAGTGATTATATGAGCATATGAGTTTTTTAAAATAGTTCTCAGTTCAGTCCAAATATATTCAATGGAAGATGAGCTTAAGTACGCAGTTTGTTAGTCACTAAGAATGACCACTTCAACGCAAAAATTGTCGTAGTCCACTAGCATATTATTTATGCGTGGTTTCTGACTTATTATTCGTTTTTCCATTCACTGATAGACGCGTGCTCCTAGCGATTCATTATTACACTCAATTTGTCTAATTGTTCATAGTTGCAAAATTGTGGACGAATTGTGCAAAAAACAATGTTAAGTGGGTTTCTTTAGTATTGTTGATAATATAGTGTTTGTAAAGGAAAATCCTGATTTATGCTTGATAATCTAAAAATTTTATCATATAAAGCAAAACTGTTAATTTTACCACGTTTCTCTCTTCTACAGGGTGTCAATTTAGTGGGTAATACTTTGAAGAAAATGTCAAATACAAAAGTTATTTGGTTTTTCAATACGCATATGCAGAAATTATTTAAAAATATAAAGGGTGTTGTGTTAAAGCAGGATAATAATCAACTTGATTTTTTTTTCAAAGGGAACTATTATTTTTTTTAACCTCATTTAGTTACCATCATACCATCATTAATCTCTATTCAACCCTAACATATCGGTTGCGGCGTAGCCAAGCTATAATCTATATTCAGTAATTTTTTGGATTTGCAAGGTTGCAAGTAACACGTCCAAATTGATGTATCTCTTTAACACTTCTCAATATTATTATGCAGGTGTTTACTTGAATGTTAAGTGAATATTATTGTAGATGTTACTTACTATGTGCATCTACAGGGGGTTTTCTGAAGAGTTTTAAATTATGATAATTTGAAAGTCATCTTTTTTTCTTCTATCAGGTATATTTGCGAGATATCGAAGAATTACACACTAAATGGACATTGGACACCCTGTAAATATCAGATATCTGACCTACAGATATTAATACGTCTAATATGCGCCCTGGCTTGGAAAATGATGCTCTTGATGAAGCACTAGACTCTTGACACCGATATTTATGAATAACTTATGTCTAATCTATTTTGTATTCTCATATATTTACTTTAAAGTATGTTGTAGGTTTTTATCTCAGTTTTTATTATCCTTTCCAAATTCAAAGAAAAAAGTTCATTTTTGAAAAATATAAAATCTTGGAAAGTAGACCACTAAACTAGCTTTCACTTGAAGTAGCTCGCTCTAAAAGTAATAAAATACTAGATTCCAACAAATCAAATGATTATTCGAAAACGTAATATTTCCAGAGAGAAATAAAAACTTTTAAGCGTTTTTTTCAAAAACTGAAAAATGTGACACGACCATAACATCAATCGTCTTGATTAGTTGATACTGGACAGACATTGATTGTCTCGGAAGACATACGGACATATACGGATATACCGCCGTGTAAAATTGAGGAGTTTTATTTGGGTTTTGTTCAATTTTTTTGACATGTTTGCCATAATTGTTGTTGTGTTGTGTTGTTCAAGGAACCCTTTTTGGCAGGTAAGCAGATTTTTCAATTAAAATGCTGCAATTTATGAGGTAATGCATGATGAAAACTGGAATGCGTATTGAAAACAGCAAAGAAAAATCATTTATTCGCAAATTACGTTATCACATTCACTACGGTGACACTTGTTATAGTAATACAGTATGTTTGTCACCCAATCTTCGCCAGATAAAGAAAATAAATCGAGCTGTGCCAGTTATTTTGTATTTAACAAGATGCATATGTGAATATCTGACACAGTAGTAATCACTATTGAAAATATTATTAGAATGCAAGTATCCTTCCCTTCTTACTTGCAATTGTTGAAAATATGGTTTATTTCAGGATGTCAGATGGAAATAAATGACTACTTCAAGGAACTGAGTAAAACCTGAAGCCTCTTTATAGGCACAAACTCAATAAATATCAATAATGTTCCATCCTGCCTGACTGAGAAGGGCTGCAGCAGCACATCACAGAATGGTATTCCACTCATCACCCTTCTCGATATACTGAATTTTCTATTGTTCAGAACAAGCCCTAGTACATTGAAGGAAGATATACCTAGGTGTTCAACAAAAATATAGGAAAATTCAACCAATAGTTTTTTGTTCAATAATGCTCTAACTTCTGGTGTGTGCAACTTTACAATCACCCAATGAGTGCTTTTTAAATAATCACATTGTTTGATAGGATTGAATTAATAATACTATGTTAGGCCAACTGTAATTAAAAATAAATTTTTTTAAATTGCTGTATCTAGACACCAATTCATGTTACATATTTGGAAAAAAGTATAAATGTGGGTATAAGCTATTGATATTATGATATATTATATTACGAAATATGCCAGAATCTACTTTATAGAAAGTCATCACGATGACAACATTCTGTGCTCTTCACCTCCTGGTATCGGTCTGTTTCTTTCTATCTCCAATACTTGAGAAGCTGAACATTCTTTTCTACACCTATAGTGACAAAAAGCAAGTATGTTGAGGTAGTGAATACAGCTATAACAAAAAGGGTAGTTAATCTGAAAAGCAGCAGATTCTTAGATTTGGCAATTTTCGTGTCCTAGCTCGTGTAGCATATCGGGTCCGAGTGCGGGATCGTCGATCATTTTTACACCTCGGCCTCTCCATCCTTTTTTGCGCCGTTCCACAGCGATTTAATTATCCTTTTCTATATTGAAACCGATCACATATCAAGTTTCACAAAGAAGCCGACCATTTAACGATTCTGTGTTATTGGTTTCTCCCCGCGGTTACGGCACGGCCTGCTTGGTTCTTGCTTGCTTGCTCTCACTCTCGGCGCTGCGCTGTCTTTCCCGAAGAATTTCGTCTAGGCGGACTACGGTTTAACAGGGCCGCGCCAACCCTATATATTTATTTTTTTTCTAGGAGTTTTTGTGTTTAAGTTTAAAGTACATAATTATCTGTTTTGTTTGTTTTTTGTTTAGGTTTAAAATATTAAACTTAGGTTTTTAAAAAATATTTTATATTATTTTGTAGGAGCTTTTGTTTTTTTAAGTTTGAAGCACATAATTATATTTTGTTTTCCCACTGTTTAAGTTTAAAACATTAAAGTTAAGGTTTTTAAAATATTTACTTTTGTTTTTGTTTTAAGGTTAAAGTACATAATCATATGTTTAGATTTTTTTGTTGCTTAGTTTTAAGGATTCTTATTTATGTGGTATTTTTGTGAAAAATATTAAATTTTTAACAAAACCTAAAAGTAAACTTCGCTGAAATTTTATTACCGTCTTTCATTGTGCTTGAGGTAATAGGGGGCGGCCACTTATCATTTGCACACGGGCTGCATAAACACTTGGCGCGGCCCTGCGGCTTAAGGTGGAGGTTCTGAGCTGAACCAGCATGACGTGTTATTTGACAGCATTGGCGTCAAATAGCTCAACGTTTTCTGCTACCAGCTACCTACTACCAACGTTAGCCTGCTTTTGATCAAACATCACATCGAGCAATCTCTCATTATACTTCTGATCTCAATAGATATTGCGTGAGCAACTTTAGCCATGACATTAGTTTTCCTTTTTATTCCTCACAACCTGGTAGCTGCCAGCAGGGCAGCTGTCGCCTGGCGCAATCAGCAGAGGCATATGCGGACCACGCGACGTGTGGTAATCGTCTCTGGACGATTCCTAAGCACGGTCTACGGTAGAATGTAGATGGCCTGTAATACAAGAATGGTGTAAGGAGGCAGGACTCTCTTTATATCCGACCAAAACGGAGCTAGTACTGTTCTGTAGACGGAGGAAGTTAGAAGGTTTTAGAGCGCCTACAATGTATGGAAGATCTTTAGCACTTTCACGGGAGGTCATCTACTTGGGGACTATTCTTGTTTCGAAGCTGACGTGGAGGTCTCATGTTGGCAGACTGTCAAGATCGACAGCGACCTTCTAGAAGCTGCGGCGGGCAGTAGGAGTAATGTGGGGATTGAACCCTAACCTCCTGGAGTGGGTATACTGCCATCATGAGATCCCGAATACAATACGGCTACGGCTCTATGATCTGCGAGCATCACAGGAGCAATGAAGACGACCCCAACTGCAGCACTAGAAGTTCTGCTCGGACTGCTGACTGTGCCACCTTGGATTAGGATGACAGCGATGACAGCACATTTGAGAAAGCGCGACTCTGGTAATTGGCAGACAATGGGAGTGGGTGGCAGGCAGTCGTGTCTGAGGGGTTATTTGGGGATGGAAAGAAGACCAACTGGGGCCTACTTGCCAGGCGCGACCACCCCATAGCTACTAATACTGTTTCATTCCTCACAACCTATATAGGTAGTTAGAGAATTATATTTCAAAAGCATGGACATTTTCAAAAATTCCGAGTTTTCAAGACTTTTCATTTAGACATATTTTGGCCAAATTTGTATTTTTTATTGACAGTTTAAAGACGTTCTTCGCTACGTTAGAGTCAAATGAGCATTATTGAGAATATAGTACCTATTAGAACAGTTGCAAAGTATATTAATAATTTTTCAATTGTTTATAAATACTTTTTATATAAACTAGATATTTATAAGATCTCTATGTTAAAAAATTGGTTAATCTAAATTAGTTATTGTTTTGACTCAATTTTAGTTACTTAATCAATTTGTCAGCAGCCCGTTTCTCAGCATTGACGTCCCAGGACTAGTTTTTTCATGATGATGCCGAATCTGTACTTAGTTTTTCTCTAGCACCTGTAGTTTTGGCTATCTTTTGTATACGGAAAAACAGACGGATAGACAGAGGCTCTGCATAAGCTCTCTTCAGTAAGTGAGAGCTAAAACGTTGTAATTCGAGTTACTAGGTTATTCGATTGCACACCAGCAATGTTGCTGTACTAGTTGTTGTACCGTTATAGCATCTCAAGGAAGCTATAGCTACATCCGTGATTAACGTACAGAACCAGGATTTCCTTGCAGTGTACTAAAAATATGTATATCACAATGCTTTTACATCTATGTCTGGGAAGTAAAATGCTGATAAAAACGCGCAATTATGCCATTAGCTGCCGTGCTGTCATGCGAACAGTTATTAACTGAAATACAAGTTACGAGCGTACACATGCATTGTATAACCAAAAGATCGATACTTCATAAAACCCAGGATAATGTCGTAAGTGTAGCTTTCCGGTATGGGAACAGATCCGCCGTGGTCATATTTGTCATATATATGTAGTAACTAACCAGGACAAATTACCAAAACAATTACGTTAGCCGCGCTATTGTAACTTACACCTATTGGCGTCTGTTTCCCACAATATTTTATTGTTCTTTTCGATTCTATCGAACTATACATGGTGAGTCAAGCTCAACGCCTCAGACTCTTGTAACCAAACCATACCACTTTTCAGCAAATTAACTTTGCGAGTGTATGTAGGTCGAGATGGACTAAATTTTAAAAATAATGACTTTTATACAGGGTGTCTAATAAAAGAGTGCCATATCAAGGTTTTGTTTTTTAAATGGAACACCCTATATATTATTGCATATTTAGATTCCCTAGTGTGACTTTATGTATCACACATGGGAATTAAAGTGAACCGTTTGGGGGCAAATCACAATTTTTGGTATAAGTAGATATAAGAAAAAAATTGAATATCGCAGCGATTGAAAAACTTAGAGGTCTGTGACTTTGTCGTATCACTAAGCATGAAATGCGTCAGCATAGGTTAGATGGTCAAGTTTGAATTACATTTGTACTTGGAGAAATCGATAGACTAATTAAGGAAACTTCAATCATAGATAACTTGATTTTTTCAAATGGAAATGCCTAATTGTTTTTATGCGGTCGAATGTAAAATTTGATTGCCTCTCTAATGATATACGGTTATAAATATCAATCTCTGGTAGTTTGTTTTCATTTAAGTTCAAATTTTCAAACAAACCGTTGTTTTTCAATTTTCCTACCTATAAGCCACTTAGCAGGGCATGAAATATAAACAAAAAACTGTTCAAAACTTAGCAGAAAGATACATACAAACTGGCGTAAAGAGTTTTATAGTTTACAACAAATCAAGTCTCACCAGAGATAACAGAGGTAACACATCTAAGGTAAAAGTAGCTGGAGTACAACAGAAATGGATATTTTTCACAGCCTACCAGCTACTACAATATACTAAAGGTTGACAATTCACAAACCAATAATGAATTTTGAAATGAAAGTAAATCTACCACCGAATGCTGCTGGCAGTTTAATAGCTTCAGAATAAAATTTCAATTTTAATGATTTAAAAAAGTAGTAACTTCCGTCAAGTTAAAAGTAACAATACCTCTGACTGCAGTTCTGCAAATTCTTCAGTACCCGTAGGTAAGCAAGATCGCCGATAATGAAGTATGAATTAAAGATCTGCTCAAATTGTAAAACATAATTTACCTGGCAGAAAATTAAAATATGATATATGTCAATATTCCTTTTTGCGATCTTGCTGATAGATACTGAAAAATTTGAAAGGCTACAGTCAGACAGTCAGAGGTATCGTTACTTTTGACTTTGACAAAAATGATCTACATGTACTTGAATAATTGCACCACTATTGTTATAAAACGCTAGCAAAATAATTTTACTGTAGAAGTACAATCCTGTAGCTCTTGAATGAATCACTTTAGACACCAAGTTTGCGAGTCTGTTGGAATTGTTTTATCGGGAGGAACACAATACACGCACAAATATACAGGGTGTCCCATTAATAATTTTGAATCGGACGTCACGTGACCAAAAACAAATGCCTAATTGAGTAATACAATGACAATAAAAGACACAACATTTGCTCTAATTTACACCCCCAAAATTATAATTCCTCACTACTGCCCAGTTCCGGTATATTGCTTGTCTTACTCATCCCGGGACACCTTGTATATACATCCATACATTATATATCATGTAAAAATAAAAACACATGTGCTATTGGAATGAAGGTGCTTGCTTACTCCGCAAGAGGGAGATAAATTCAAACATTTGGTTCACAGAAAAAACCGGAAAAATGAAGGGTACCGGCTGGGTTCGAACCAGCGTCTCCGGCTTTCTAGGCCGACGCGTTACCAACTACACTACGGTTGCCCATATTGCAGCCGACATACCGCGTCGACGACTTGATATCGAATCCGTCGACCCCCACCACTCCCCCGTATTTCTCTGCGAACCATGCATTTCAGTCATCCAGAGAGTACATTGTAATTTTATGTCTCATAAATTGAATCTGTGACAAATTACTTACTTAAACAGCGAATTACAATAGTTTTCATGAAATGTTCCATCTTAATTCCCATTAAATCTCAAAGTTGCATAGTTTGTTCTGTAAAAATTTGAATTTTCTTACGGAAACTGTAAAACATATATTTTTATACGGTATTTTTCCACTCACGTTTTACTATGCAGAGCACAGGTCTATTAATAAAATATCTTCAAAATGGGCTTATCTATATGCCTACCAAGTTTAACTAACCCTTTGCCAAACACACCCTCTATACAGGGTAGCCGGATATTCGACCGACAACGCTTGACAGTTGATAGACCTCACATTATTATGCACATTGAGATAGGAACATGTTGCCTTAAGATGCTTAATTTTCAATTCAGGGTGTCAAAGTTTTACTTCTATTTTCGTTTTATCTCAACTATTCTGCAAAAAAAAATGACACAACAATCTACAGTTATGTATCGGGGAATTTTTTTAAGGCGAGAAATCCAAATTCAATAACATCGTTTCTGCAATGTTTTACGTGAAAAAGTGAATGCGATCGAAAGAATTAAACTTTGACACCCTGTATCTTGAAATCAAGCATTTTAAGGCTTCATTTTCCTATCTAACCTACCTTAACAGGACACCCTGTAGAAGCAGAGGAAACACAAAGAGCAGAAGACAGCCAAAGGGTAAGTTCCGTAGCTAAATTGAGCCTGGCTACGTCATTGGGTCACGTACTCAAAAGGCATTCCACCAGGTCGGTTCTCCGCCCCTCTCGAAATCGTTCACCTTGACTGTGGTAGACCGACCGGCGAAGTGAGGCATTCGCATTCGGGCCACCCAGTGCCCTTTTGCCCAAGATGAATCACTGGCTATGCGGAGATCCCAACCCTAAATGCTCAACGACAATTGAATCAATCCGGGGACAAATGCGAGAGGGTGGGACACTATTTGTGGGGTAATGGGGAAATAGGGTGGTGGAGGTTATTATTCGATCGAGAGTAGGCCACACGAGAAGGGAACGAGAACCCTATGACGTGCGATTTTGTACATAAACTGCTTTTGTTCTTCGCTTCATTACACAGTGGGGTACTTGTAGCCAAGCAACACTTCTTAATACTTTTACAGTGGTTTGCACCAGTCATAGTTAAACCTTTGGCTTAACTAATTAAAGCTTAACTTTAATTAAGGCTTAAAGTTGTGTGTCTTTGCACCGGTCATGATTAACTTTAATTATGAGTTAACTTTTTCTTACAGGGAAATTTAACGAATTTCAGATTTTACGTTGGCAATCATGTCATATTTTTGATGTTCTGTGATGGAAATGAAGGTTCATGTCACTGTCGTTGATGGCTGTCAAACATTATCTTTCAAGTTCAACTGAGGCTATTTGTTTTGATTAAGAAATTTCGGATTCATTTTAGTATTTTTAGTTTCATTTTCATTAATTGATAACCCGTTATCGTAAATATCCAACTCACAGAATATAACAACAGTGGTAAAAGTAAATCCTTGAAGTAAATGCACTTCTTTAGGCAAGATTTTGTCTATGAAATAGTTGATTGCAGTGACCCATTTGGTGGATTTTGGGTGTCTTAATTCTGGATTCTCTTGTATAGGAGTGGCGACAGAAGACATCAGAGTAATAACATTTATGCCGGATCTGTTTGTGGTAAGTAAAAATATATAGAAATGTTCAAAGTTCTGAGGTCAACTAAAGACATCTTTATTATACATTTATAGTGTTAAACTAGCAAAATGTCCATTCATAGGTAATAATTACAATTTTTATATGTGGTGGTAGGTGGTTTCAAGGAATGAAACAATTAAACAGTAATCTTTTGGCATAACCTTAAGATGAGTTTCCGGAACAAGTGATATGTGCAACGAACAATATACATATTATGACTATCAACTTCTCTATATTAAAACAGATTTGTGATATTTGCACTACTATAAAATACTTTCTTTTTGTCATTGCAGGTGTGGAGAAAGAATTATTCAGGTTGCCAAGTATTTGAGAAAGAAGAGGCAGACCGATACCATGAGGCGAAGAGCACATAATGTTATGCATTCAGAGCTTCATTGTGATGGCTTTATAGAAAGCAAATACTAATATGTTCCACATACTGTGTAAATTAATAGAACCAATAAATGCATATGTTATCCATATATTGTAATTATATCTGTTAATAAAGGTGGAGAAAAAAAATAACTTTCTTATAACTTCTCATATAACAAAATGTAAAATATTTCATAGTATCAGTAGCTAATATGTGATATAAAATGGTGTCTAGATATAGAATGCCTTGTTAAAAATATGTATTTTAAATGATAGTTTGTATAACATGCTCACAGATAGTGATTAATTTCTGTCTTGTCAAACAAGGTGATTATTTAAAAAAAACACTCATTGGGTGACTGCACCCATCAGAAGGTAAGTTTTATTACTTGAACAAAAACTACTGGTTGAATTCTCTTATATTTTTATTATATATATATATATATATATATATATATTTTCTTTCAATATATCAGGGCCTGTCCTGAATAGTAGAAAATTCAGTAATTAGGATAAGGTGATCGGTGGAACACACAACAGTGATGTGCTGCCGCAGTGCTCAATAATACAGTATGGGTCAATATTATTCAAATTACTCAGTTTTTGTTAATAAAGAGGCTTCAGTTTTTCACTAGTCCCTTAAAGTATTCATTACCATCTGTGATCCTGAAATAAACAATATTTTTATTAAAAATAGAAGGAAATTAACTAATGGGTGGTGAAGATGAATTAAATAAAATCCATGTGAGAATGGGAGGACACTTGCATTCTAATTTTTACTGTAATAACTACTACTGTGATAGCTATTCACATAATAATACTGCATCTTGCTACAAACAAAATAATTCAAGCAGATCAATTTATTTTCTTTATATGGTAAAAATTGGGCGACTAATATGCAGTATCAAACAACTGTGCCGAGTGAATGTGATAACTGTAATTTACAAATAAACGTTTTATCTTTGCTGTTTTCAAAATCCATCCAAGTTTTAAGCGTGCATTATCTCATAAATTACAGCATTCTAAATAACTGATTTGCTTACCTGCTAAGATAGACTCCTTGAACAAGACACTAAGACAGCAGTAACACAACAATGACCAAAAAGCTGTTGAACACGAAAAATCTCATAAACCATAACACGGTGTCTTACAACAGTGATATTTGTCTCGGTGTATTTGTCCAATTCCAGAATCAGCTTTATATAGTTGTAGATTGAGGTTATGGTCGTATCCTCAGTTCCTCACGACTTGATATTGAATCCAAGTGATCTATTTTGATTCATAATTGCTTATAGGATATAGAAATAATTTTATAAAATTATTTCACAAACTAACCTAACTTATTTCCGTAGTGATCTGTCAGAATATTATGTTGAACCCACAAATGTCAAAAGTTAAGCCAAGAAACGTCAAAGTTAAACCCTACTTTGCTTTTGGCTTAAAGTTAATTATGAGTTTGACGCTAACTACAACCGGTGCAAAGCAATTCGTACTTTAATTAAGGCTTAACTTTAATTACAACTTTAACTATGACTGGTGCAAACCACTGTATGTGAGCATCCGGTTTGAAAGAGCATTTTCTATCTTGAGCACGGTTGTTGTGATGAGCTCTATTGTAGTAAGCTTTTCGTTTACTACCAAAATCAAATGATATAGGATAAAGTATACATTGGTTGGCACCCATAAATGAAAACCTCAGCTATAAACCAGCTAAACATTAACAGATATTTTTTAAAGGAAAAATTGTACAGGTAACAGTGATTGGCACCTAAATATTCTAATTTTGGCATAGTGGTGGTCACCAAAGGACTTTGTAACTAAAATTAGTATTAAATGATAATAAAGTACGAAGTAATTTATTAGAAATATTTATTCACATATATGTAGAGCTCTTGAAACTATCCTATTCATTTTGGGCAGATGAAACCTACTCTTTTAAAGCAGAGGGAATCATACATACGAATACACTTTAAACATTTTATACAATTTTTTTTTTCACTTATATCAAAGGCATATCTATAGCAAATTCCTCGGATGTCCTCTACTTCAGTTGAACATGTTGTATATTCACCATTTCTGGAACTGTTCTGTCTTCACAACATTACCAGAAGTTATGGCATGTACCTGTAAATTGTAAATTCCTCCAATATGGCATAAAAATTCTGATGCTCTCTATCTCCGTCATTGGAACTATGGCGCACTGCTGATCGCTAATAAGCGTGAAACAGCTGTCTGCGTACTGGTGGATTGACGGAGATATAGAGCAACCCTAGTATATCGACTCTCATATACAGTTGACATAGAAGCGCGCTCTTCTGGTTAAGTGAAGCGAATGCGCCTTTGCATTTCGCCAAGAAGTTTGCTGCTTTTTAGTGGTGACTTCCTTTGGTTTGCCGTTACCTGCGGATACCAGATGGCGCACGGGCAGATCTTTTTTGTCGCCCGCTCTCACACGCTTTACATGTCTGATAGACATGAAAATTCTGATGCTCTCTATCTCCGTCAGTGGACCTATGGCGCACTGCTGATCGCTAATAAGCGTGAAACAGCTGTCTGCGTACTGGTGGATTGACGGAGATATAGAGCAGCCCTAGTATATCGACTCTCATATGCAGTTGGCATAGAAGTGCGCTCTTCTGGTTAGGTAAAACGAATACGGCTTTGCGTTCCGCCAAGAAGTTTGCTGCTTTTCAGCGGTGACTTCCTTTGATTTGCTGTTATCTCCGGGTACCAGGTGGCACACAGGCAGATCTTTTTTACCGCCTACTCTCACATCTTAATTTTGCTTTTCTCTTGTTGTTATATTTAATATAAAAATAATTTATCCTACTCAAAATATCCCTCAAGGTTCAGAGATTTGTCTTATCAATTTATTTTATTTTTCTAATGACGCACATGTACGGACAATTTTCCAAAATTTGGTACAATACACTTTATGCTGGGATAGACATTTATTTATAAAATATAATATGTTCTGTCTACTTAACGTCCAGAGTCCATAATTACACTGTAACAATAATCGAACCTCGAATCGAACTAAACATTCCTTGTGATTTTAAAACCACTTTATCGTATGTTCTTTTATTTGATATGTATACCAAGTACCAACAGGTGTGAAAAGATTACAATTATCCAACTACCTTTTCTGCGTCAACTGGAGAAATAACATTTCACAATTACTTTATGTTAATAGTTACCGCCTTAAACATTATACTGGAAATGACCAAGATCGCTTTGTATAATTACGTACGCACTTTTCAACAGCTAATATGTTCTGTGTGGCTAGAGATACGTTAACAGTCACTTTGGAATATAATGGATTTGAAAACATAATTATTATATTCACACATATGGTACGTGAGAGAGATGCTAATGCTGGTTTTTAGTGTACTTCGCACTTCATTGAAATGAAGCCTCATTATGAAGGAAAGAAATGAATACCATTACGAACATTGCATCAAGGGACTTTATTTGTGTTGCTAACTGAGAGCACCTACGTGATGAAGTATAATGTACTGCCAGCGAAAAAAGATCTCTTAACACTTTTGTTCTAAAAGAAGTAGATTCCGATGAGGTATTCAATACAATCACGTCCTTAAAAAATCGAGTACTGGCTTTGATATCTGAACATTCAAAAATTATAGCGAAGGGTGTCACGTAACCACTGCTTGAAAAAGCATCTTCACCCAATGTTCAAAGCGGAAAATAGGACAAAAGTCAACAGTTATAGACCGACATCAGTCATGTCCAGTTTAGCAAAGGTACTTAAAACATTTTATACACTAGAGTGCGGCAATATCTAGACAAATTTGAAATTTTAAGTACAAATCAAATTGGATTTTCAGAAGGTACATCAAAATCCGACACAATTTTAAGAATAGTGAATGAAATTATAAAAATCTTAATCAAAAAAATACCTACTATTTGTATTTTTGTGGATCTACAAGAGGCTTTTGATACTGTTGATCACAATTTATTTCTAAATTCCTTAGAAAGTATTGGCTCTCGTGAAAAAATTTACACTTTAAAGGAAAATTATTTATGTAACCTGCGCTCTTAATCGATACTTTAAGAAACAGAAATATAGAACAAATAGAGAAATAGAAATTCGAGATTATTGTCAGATTCCTAACACTTCTTTCATTAAAGCTGACATTATTGAATTTGTTACAATATAAAGCAATTTAAAGCAAAAAATCAGTTATTGGAATGAGTAAAATTTACAACTTTAATAACCAAAAATATATCGTTGATGCTATTTAAAAAAAAATAGATAATACAATAATCACCCTGAAAACTCATCAGCACTTATGAGTCTTATTAGAGATCAGGTACATTTAATAACTCAAGAAATATGGCGAAACTGCATTGAACATGTAATATTAGCAGTCATCATTTTTAAATACACGTCCGAATAAAATTACTATCAACCTGAGTAATAGCGACTCATATTATGAATCTGATTTTGACTTGTGTTATTTGTATTACTAAGTAATGTTGTTAGAATGTAAGTTAATATCTATTGAAAATCTAATAGGCCACCACGTTTGGTTTTCTTCTTTAATGTTAGTGTGGCCCTGGGTCAGGGCCATGAATGAAATAACTACTAAAATAGTACAAAATAACAATAATCAAGGATGCTTTCTCCAAGCTTAGTGATTTATTCTACTACTAACCAATACGTTGGCGCTCATAACACATTAGATTGATTTAGATTTAGATTTTAAGGAAATTAAGACATTACATATTCTTTTATACATGACCCCCCCTAAAATCCCCATCCCCTCCATGGTCATCGCCTAGCTACGGCCCTGCCCTGGGTGGTTCTGTCTCCAATATCCGGCACGCGTTACTGTGCGTTGTATAAAACATGTTTCTGGTCAAACTTTTTGAGAAATAGGGCACAAAATTACCGACGTTTTAACTATACATACATTTTTTACCGAAAGACTCCACACTTCCGGCTAGACCTGCAGAATTGCCCATTTAAAAAAAAAGATCCCATTGATCATAGTCCTCCCTCCCCCCGTTCCCTTCTATCGAACAACTTTTGCTTAATTTTACCAGGGGATTAGCAGCTTACGCTTTCGTTTGTCGCCAGGTTCTGCCTTTGAAATTCCACACTTTATCGTCTGACAGTTATTTATTGGGCAACCAAAAAATATTGTGTGAATAGAGCTGACAGAAATACACAAGGTTTTTAGAACATATTAAATACAATGTGTCGGATTTCTGCATAAGCTTAGTAAAGGAGCCGCGAGATAGTCAGCTAGAGGGGACATGATGCATGAAAATCTTGATAAATTTTGAGTTTTAACGGCAAATAGATGTTATGTTTGCTTTTTATTACTTCCTGCGCTGGAGGCGGAAACATTTGTGATTTTGAAGTTTTCAGTAACCACAGCACCGATATTGATACGTGAGATACACCATTCACCTATAGGGTAGAGTCGTAATAAATAATGGTGCTAAAAAAGAAGAGTATTGGTGTCGAAGTGAATTATAAGGAACACAATTTTCAGATCAGCCCTATACTTTTAGGCACGATCATTTTCCATTTTATTCTGGAGAAAGAAAAATTGTGGAGGTGGTGACTTTGTTATAGTACTGACATGATTTTTTTATTTCTTTTTTATCATCGACGGTTTTCATGAAATTTGGCGTGAGTCGAGCTGTGGGCTAATAGCAGGTAATGTTTGTAACAGGCCCAAGGTGGAATTAAAAATTAAATTGTAGCGTTACTGACGTTGTTGCGATTTGGCGACCGCGGAATCGGGCGATAGGTGAAAGTGACAGGCGGATTTTCGATGCGTCACTTGAAGCTGTCCAAACAATAGATTTAGTTTTTTGGATGTCTGTATACCGTATAACGCGATTTTACTGTATTTCTGATTGCAATATAAAACTCGTGCCACAGTCATTCATTAACTCGTTGTCTAACACAAGACTACTACCCACCCTGATTGATAAGAAGAAAAGAGTATAGGCCTTGCGAATAGTGAGGCCATTTGCATGTTTCCAAAGGTTTTAAAAGCGAAAAAAATGACGTCTCAATGATTATCAACACTCACCTTCAACTCCCGTCTGAATAACAGAATTGATAAGGCCCGACTTGCCCTCTGTACAGGGTGACCTAATAAGAATGGACGCCGGCAATATCTCGGTAACCGTTTATCGTATAACTTCGAGCAAAAAATATTATTAGGTAAATCGGCCAAGAGAAATCGCTGGAAATTATTTTCAAGTTCCGCAAGTAGCCGCTAGGGGGCGTAACTGTTACGGTCGATCAGAAAAATGGCTTTTTCTCAAAAAATATGCAAATAAAGGTATATTATAAATTCTACCATCATGTAGACTGAACAATTTTCGATTTTTTTTGTTAATCGTTTTTTGCTCTATCTTGTAAGATGTAGTGGTGGGGGAATGTCATAAAGCTTTTTATTTAAATGACCATAACTTTGGTATAAGTTAACGGAATTAAACAAGCTAGGTCTCGTTTGAAAGAGCTTTTCTTGCCTAGTAATCTGTTATATAAAAATTGTCCAAGTATATCTTGACTTAGTAGCTACAGGGCGGTATTTGACATAATAACAATTATTACGCATTATTACGAAAATTTTAAATGGTATGCTATATCTCTTTTAACATAGATATATAGAGGACAAAATACCTAAAAAATCAGCGAAAGAATCAACTTCCTAGCGATTTTAAAACCGGAGATATCAATAAAACAAGTATTCTGACAAGCGTGCTGTGAGTTTCAGAAACAATTGGCGCCCTATAGGGTTATAGCCTCCGTCTAATGGTTTTAGTAATCATTATATAGATAATACTCAAGTAAAAACACCACAAATCATACTTTGACTTTCTGAAACAACCACCAGGTGACGTAGTAGGCACCAATAAGTGCGTATTCAATTTTTATGATAATGGAACTTCTAAAAGGAACAAACAAAAATAAATTACAGTATAAAATTGATTATTATTTTAATCACTATTAAAAGTCAATTTGAGCTGATCCCAAAGTGTTATATGAACTCAACAAGCACAGATACTAAGAAAAAATCAGTGTGAATAGATCTTAAAAATTAATGCCAATGAACAGCAAAATAAAGCAAAATAAGGTAGCATAAGAACAAGGATGACAAACAAATTATACACAAATGTAATTCACATGCGCATACCATACCTATTGTCAGTGTTGCCAGTGTTCGATGGCGTCTATCGTTTTAGAGCACTTACGCATCCATTCTAGCGTAGATAAACCTGCCAGTTTGAGCATCTAGAGCAACACTGAAAATGGGTATGGTATACGCATGTGATTTAGGTTTATGTATTTTATCTATTAAAATTGTTATTATACCATCTTATTTTGCTTTATTTTGCTGTTAATTGGCTTTAATTTTTAAGATTATACACATTGATTTTTTCTTACTATCTTTGCTATCGAATTCATATAATACTTTGTGATCAGCTCAAATTGACGTTTAATAATGATAATCAATTTTATACTGTAATTTGTTTTTGATTGCTTCTTTTAAAAGTTCCATTATTATGAAAATTGAATACAGCAGCTATTGGCGCCTATTACGCCACCTGGTGGTTGTTTCAGAAAGTTGAAATACGATTTGTAGTGTTTTTACTTGAGTATTATCTATAAAATTATTACTAACACGATTAGACGGAGGCTATATCCTTATCGGGCGGCAATTGTTTCTGAAACTCACAGCACACTTGTCAGAATACTTGTTTTACTGATATCTCCGGTTTGAAAATAGCTAGGAAGTTGAGTCTTTCGCTGACTTTTTAAGAATTTTGTCCTCTATATACTTATGTTGAAAGAGATATAGCATACCATTTAAAATTTTCGTAATAATGCGTGATTATTGTTATGATGTCAAATACCGCCCTGTAGCTACTGAGTCAAGATAGGCTTGGACAACTTTTATATAACAAATTATTGGGTAAGAATAGCTCTTTCAAACGAGACCTAGCCTGTTTAATTCCATTAACCTATGCCAAAGTTATGGCCATTTCAATAAAAAGCTTTATGACATTCCCCCACCACTACATCTTACAAGATAGAGCAGAAAACGATTAACAAAAAAGATCGAGAATTGTTCAGTCTATATGGCGGTAGAATTTATAATATACCTTTATTTGCATATTTTTTGAGAAAAAGCCGTTTTTCTGATTGACCGTAACAGTTACGCCCCCTAGCGGCTACTTGCGGAATTTGAAAATAATTTCCAGCGATTTCTCTTAGCCGATTTACCCAATAATATGTTTTGCTCGAAGTTATACGATTAAGGGTTACCGAGATATTGCCGGTGTCCATTCTTATTAGGTCACCCTGTACACTCAGGAGGATATGCGGCAAATCTTGGGGGTGTCAGTCCTAAACTGATTAACAGAATATATCAGTCGGTGGTAAAACCAATGGTAGTATTATATGGTGCTGTTGTCTAGTGGCAGAAATGTTTGCAACAGACAGCCAGAACCAAGCTGGCGGCTGTGCAACGCATCGCCTGCGTAGCTATTAATGGCGCCATGTCTACTACATACACTACACTGGCCAAGAAGACCCTCCTAAACTTCACCCCTCTACACATTGGCATAGAGAGATGAGCCAGAGTGGTGGCCTACAGACTGCTATTAACTGGCAGACAGGAGAAAAAGGAACTAGGACAAGGACTAGACACAACGCGTGTTACGAGTGAAATTATAAACCAACATAAATACTCAGAATGGTCTCGGATTGTAGGGTTAGGGTTCCCCAAGCGCACACGGAAATATCCTACAACTTCCTTTTCCCAGGAAGAGGCGAATAGAAGAGGAGTGACGGTTTCGTATCACCCTACGATTTTGTGGATAGCCCCAAGGCAGAACTGGGGACAGGAGTGGGAGTTGGTGGTACTAATCCCGCTATGAAAAAACACAACAGGTGACGGCCCTACCTAGGGGGGACCTGTTGAGTATTCGAAATATTCAAAGAACGTTTTTATCTACATACCCCCCAAGCAGCTGGCGGGCTTGAGCTCGATATAGTTTTTTGCTGGCTATTATCCATTCTTTGATATCAAAAAATAAACTATATCAAATATAGAATAACCAAACGATACGAATATAATGTTGCATGTAATTATGCTGTTTATATTTTACATTATCAAGGAAGTAAACTAAAAAAATAATCATTATACCCTACTTGGGTGCATGTAAAGGTAAAACATAAAAATGATTCCTTCTCTGAATTCTGAGAAAAACTATAAATGCAACATAATACTCGTATGTGTACATAAACTCAACTGTTTCAGAACTGTATTATTTTCTCAACACCAGAACAAGAAAATTTGGCATAAACTGCAAATTGGTACATCTAGCTTATCAACGATGTATCACTAGTTAGCAGTACTATTAGAAATAATAATAATATTGTTTATTTGTCAATTATTTTATGAGCAACACTTGGCACCTAGATAGTAGATAACTAGAAACCCTAAAATTTTTGTTTAAATTTGTTTCAATCCCTTGATTATTATAAACAATAATTGACCATCTCCAAATTTTATTGAGACGGTTCCTTCTAAGCTCGTAGCCTAGTAATTGTAGCATAAAAGTTTATAAATATATAAATCACTAAGACATTTGTGGGGGGGGGGGGGGGGCTGGCTAGCTATATCGTGCTTGATTTCGATATGATGACGTAACGTCACCGAAACAGAGCGACAATACCGACATCGCGGTTGCCATGAAAGGCGTATTTACATACACCTACAAACGCGTCGCTTGGGTCGTGGTCGCGACCCAGTAAATCTGCCCCACTCTGCGTTGGCCCATTGTGGGGGCATCGGTCGGCCCCTTTGGCGGCCTCTTTGCAGGCGGCCCACCCTCTGAGCCCAGATTTATGGGCACGCCGCGCGGCATTCTTGATTCTTGCGTAATCGACACCTCCGAAGTGACGGGGGTTGCCAGCGCTGGGCTCTTGCTTGCGGTCAGACCTTTAAATAGGTATTTCCGGATATGTGCCGTGTGATTTATAGACCCATGGAATTCGGAGGGCTGGGAACGGATTTTTTAGATACAATCCGAGGTTGATTCACTTTAAGGCACAGATACACATGCTCATAAATGGCATGCTTATTATAAGCATGCTCCTGTCAATGACACATTTCCATTTAATCGCATGACCGTCGCTGTCGGTTCTTTAGCATGCTCGAAATTAGCATGCTTATTTCGAGCAGGGCACGTATACACATGCTACGAAGTAGCATTGCTCATTAATAGCATGCTTTTTAAGCATGTGTATCTGTACCTTTACTTTTTAGATATTGACATCACGTTGTAGTATTCCTTTCTTATGACAAACAAATCGTACGAAATCAGTGTGTATAACGCCATTTACATATATGTGCGATATATTCTTTTGCAGCTTAAGGCGGGATGAAACACAGATCGCGTGCTTCATCTTGTAGGGTATAAAATTATCATACTGGGCGATATTAGTAGGCATGCACAGTAGCGGCAGTTAGGAGCGTTGGAGTGCGTTGGCCAAGGGGGGTGAAATAGTTTTTGGTTAAAAAGTTGTCTCTCTGGACAAATATTTTGACGTGACTTGGCGTTTTTTCGTTTAATCAGCGGTTTGTGATAAATCCGTGGTAGGAAGTTGTCAAATGAACTATTAGTACATACACATGTAGATTTGCATCATATACATTAGAACCATTTAGTTGAAATTTGCCAATCAGATGAATATGTGACTGATACTGTATATGTTCAACGAATTCTTGTGCGCGTCTTATTAAGGAAGCTATTCACTCTGGTAGAGACTGTATGAATCGCTTTGTAAACAAGTTTTTGGTACCAAAAGGTAGAAGTGTTGTATCATTTTGGCGCTAAATTGAGATATGACCGCCGCATGACTGATTTGTTTGGTTTGGGAATTATTGTGGCACCTAGCCTATATCTAGTGTTGTGGTTGTGTATAAATGTTATACGCTCATTTGAATGTATCTATGATACTAAGTGGTAGTACGTAGTAAACACAATTGCCTAACGTTATATATTTGGGTCTCGTAATATCATTGGTCGGGTACATTAATATTAGAATAGTTTTTACTTCCGATTCACACCGATAGGTGAAGGGAGTATTGGGATCGCGAAAATTCTCGATTTTGAGATAATATGCTTTGTGGGCATTGGGAACAACATTGACATTGGACGCGCTACATAAGGAGGCTCCTGCCCTTGGCAACGCATGAGGAACGACCTGGGTTCAGTGGGAATCCCCGTGTCGGACAGATCCTTTGGGCTGGCCCGCCAGGTATAAGATAATTATAACATCATTAAATGTTCATTTTGTTACCTCATATATTTTATGTTTTATATTCAACCATTTCTTTACCATATTTATACTTTATTTTGATGCATTTCTCATTCAAACCTGTTATCGTTAAATAGCCCACTTTTTAATATCAAGTTTTGAAACTAACCAACATATCGAACATCAGACATACTTAACGTAGGTATATCAAGATTTCTATTATCCAAAGTTTACATTATAAAAAGAGTCATTTTTACAGGAATTTTCTGATCTTGTAAAGTAGTAAAAATGGCCCAGACCCGTTGATATCTCGACGAGATACCCTACAATAAAGAAAAACTAAACGTTCTACGTTCATTTCATAATTCAATTCATAAGTTGCATTCCAAATGTTTATAAGCAGCCGAGATATAAGTTTTTTAATAAAATATGTTAAGTTCGTTCCTATTACTCGTCTCGACGTACGTTGTTTTTTATCAAATTAAAGGTTCTCTAATAAGCTTTCCCAACAACTTTACTGCAAATAGATGTGACAATAAGCGCAATAGTTATGGAATTTGTTTATTAGAAAAAAGTGACTCCATTTTATACGACTTTATTTAATCACGGTTTCACCATAAATGAATAACGTATTCAAGTTGATTCGACTCTCAACCTCCGATGCAACCATTTCGCTTTACTAAATAATCCTTTACAGCGATGAAGACGTATAATGGCGTTATTTTCGTTATGTACACATAATAAATATTTTTCACGTTATTAACAATCATTCAATTAGGCAGGTTTTTCCAATTTACACGAAAATTTATTGATGGATTTTAATGGATGAAAAATCATATTAACACCCATCTCATCTTCCTCAAACACGAACAAAGGGACCTTTTGTGCTAACAAGTGACGAGGCATATCCACTCTTACCCCTTCTTTTGAACCCTTTTGGTGGAAGATATACAGGGTGTTCCTTAATGATATGCGAATATTCAAGGGAGTAAATCTACATGAAAAATTAATGATAGTTTGCTTTATAAAGTATGGTCCAAAAATGTACCGTTACGAAAATACAGGGTGTTAAAGTTTAAGGAAAAAAATGGAAATTAATTAATATTTTTAAAACCGCTGAACATATTTTAATGATATTTGGTACATAGTAATACTAAACAGAAGTGCACATTTTCCAGTACATAAATAATTTTCAGTTTCAGTAGTGGCGTGCGTACGAGCAACAACTTTGATATTTTTGAGGAAAAAAAATGATACGCCAATGGTTTTTTCGGAAATAAAAATTATCGTCGAATTTCCCATTTAATTCGGAAAATAACAGCTCTCTTGAGTTAATTTCCTCCCACTACTACTACTCGTATTGTATATAAACTTACCGTCTACTTTCATAACCGCACTTACTTCCTTCCAACATTTTTCTATCGCAGTATGGTTATAGTGCAGCTTGTGTTTTTTATCCTAAATAGGGGTCTTCGCAAACACTGAAGCTATAAGTAACTCTTTATCGCTACTCATCTTCGACCGGCACAGACGAAACCAGGTAGCAAACTAAATTTCTGTTACTATAAAGGCGTTCAAGCGGGCTTCCGACGCTAGTAAGCGGTCGAAAACTCAGTTGAGCAGGTTAGCCTGCATGCGGTACCTGCACGCCCTTGCACGCTCACTAAAAAGCCCCACTGTGTTTGCGCACTTATAAACATTTAATAAGGTACTAACTCAATCGATAAACAAATGACCAAAATGAATTAAGTAAGACCACAGTAAAATATTTGAAAATTACTTTCTAGTACTACCTAGTTTAACGCCAATAAAAGGTTGGGCGTGTATCAGGAAAGCGTTTGAGACAAGCCTAGTAATTAAATAAAAAGATACCCAGGTAACCAATTCCTTCAAGATGAATAAATTTGGAAAATATAGGTATATTTAATTAAAGGGCATGACGTTCTTTTATACTGGCCTGATTGACATAACAAGCAGTTTAATAATTGTCATAATTAGACAAATAAACATAAATAGATAACGGATCAAATAAATATTTTAACACCAAATAGGTAGAAGAAATAATATACTATGCAATAATACATAATAACACGATGTAACATGACCCCATCTCTAAGGTCATCGCTATTAGGGGTCAACTGGCGAAATGCCTCACCAAGAGATCAAAACAACTAGGGTGGAGAAATATCATGATAACTGTGAGACACTCTCAGTAAGACATCAGGGATCAACCTGCACAGTATCTATTCGTCTGAACTACTACTAGTTAAGTACGAAGGGTCAACACGAGATTACGTTATCTGTTTTTATATCGTAGACATTCAAGAATTGGATTATCAGAGCATTAATGATATAAATGTGTGTATGGAAGTTTAGTCAACTGTCTAGTAAACAAGTCCTCAAATAAATTAATAAAATAAATCAATACATCAATAAATTAATAACGATTAGTAGAATTGGGTACTCTGTGCGATAAACTCACCTAGCCTATTGCACAATCGCAACCTTGTGTACGTGATTCAACTTGATAGCCAGAATCGAACGACTGGCCATGCTTTAGTATAGTCTTCTGGCTGTCTTTTTAGTAAAAAGTAGAATTAGATTCACCTATGAGGACGAACTAATGTGGTTGAGGGAAAGCTTTTTGTGAACAGAAATAAAAACGTATCTTATAGCAGCAACAAATTTTATTATCCATAATAATGATATGAATTTGTACAGCTAGAACCAAACAAAAGCACTCCCCAAAAACAAACTCCAAGCGATGAGATTAGAAAATAGAAATGCAAAAACAACCTTCAAACAATGAGATTCGAGAGTAGAACTACGAAAATGAATGTCATATGTCAAAATAATGCCATCATCTGTTTCTGTGACTGCAATAATTCTATTTTGCGTCCTTATCAAGGCACCCGTAAGGCTGTCTAGATAGTGTAAGGCGTTATTTAAATGCGACTTGCAATAACTCTCTATTCAGATGTAAGATTGTGACATACAAAATATGTTCAAATTCTCTCCCTTCACCCGCAATATAAGTTCAACATAAATAGCTATAGTTATATATTTTATATTAGATTTAAGATTTAGGAACTTTTAATATAGTTTAAAGTAAAGCGAAGCAAACTGGTAAAACCCGGTATATTAGTGCAGCGCGGAATGTTAAACTTGGAAGTGGGGTACCTTTTTACCTGATATACGCAATAGTTCTGTAATTATTTAGATAACGTATTTATAAACTTGGACAGCTTTTGGCCCCATAGTGGGTGAATATATTATTATGGTGTTGTCGATGAAGGCTTTTCTTCAGGGATAATTTCCCAATCCTCCCGGGCCGAATCTTCTTACCCTACAGAATGATACCTTTACGAATGTTTTTTTCGATCACAAGTGAAACGAAACGCTGTTCAGATGTGGTGGATATATGAATGGAAATGAACACACGACTGATTATATTTTCCTGCATACCCATACGTTTTTATTTGCAATTACACGTTTGAATCGGCAAAGCAAAGATTCCAACGGTGAAGGCAGCCGCATAGCGGCTCGATTACAAGATAGCTAAACCATCGATACCGGGATGTACTGAGAGGGGAAAGGAGTGCCTCTCTGAAGGCACGAGCATGTTTGACGTAACAGTGGCGGGCCAAAACAATACTTGATCTAGGGCCACAACTACATCCACAGTCAACATTTTTAATTTTTATTTTAATTCGATTGAGCACATCTAATGAAATTGTTTCAAGTTGACTTAATTTCGCACCAGAAAATGTCGGTATAAGTCGGCGGCCGGAGGGGCCAGAACCCACGACCTCCAGATTGGTACTTCGGCGCTCTCACCAGTTGAGCTACGGTCGCCTCCGACAACTCAACTTCGAAAACGCCGACTAGATCTACGCGGGAACGGGCCCGTCTGCCGACGACTCTCTCCCGCCATCTTCTGGTACCACCAGTAGCCCGCATCTATGAGATCAAGTGATTTGATGGGTCGGTATTGATCTCCGACCGCGTTCGATCTAGATGTCACTCGTCCGGGCAGGCACATGCAGATACCTCTGGGTACGAGGGTGTTGAATTGTTTTTATTTTCGTGCTTACATCCGCATGTGGAGTTGTCAATTTAAATTCGTACCAGAAAATGTCAGAAAATTCGGCGGCCGTTGGGACCCAAACGCACGACTTCCAGACCAGAGGTACCAGAAGATGGCGCGAGAGAGTCTTCGGCGGGCGGGCCCCTTCCCGCGTAAATCTAGTCGGCGTTTTCCAAGTTGATTTGACGGGGGTGACCGCAACCGTAGCTCGACTGGTGATAGCACCGGAGTACCAACCTGGAGGTCGCGGTCGTGGGTACGAGTCCCGCCGGGCCAGACTTTTTCCGACATTTTCTGGTACGAATTTAAATTGGGAAATCCACATGCGGATGTAAGCATAAAAATAAAAACAATTGTTTCAAGTTGTTTGTAATAATGTAATGTTATATACAGGCCGATGTTCCTGAATTTCCTTGACGCGTGATATTCTCGTAACAAAAAGAAAATCAAATGGAAACTGAGTGGAATTTTTGAAAGTAGTATAGGATCTATCATACCATGCTTTCAAAAATTTGTTTTGTACGTCTACCCTTAAAACTCACCCTCAACTTTTCGAACAGCACTTCATAGGTTTTCCTATATAAATCATATCCTTATTTGACATAAAATCTTGTGGTACCTTTGTATGTATGAAATAAAGGCACTACAAAATTTTGAACATTTATGTAGGAAAAGCTGTGCTATTTCAAAAACAAAAGTTAGGGGTCAGTTTTAGGGGTTGAATTACAAAAAAAAACGAAAGCATGGTATGATACGCTATTAAGTATCTTAAAAAAAACAAGTTTTCTTCTTACAAAAATATTACGCCTGAAACAAATCCTTATCTTATATACTACTAAAAGCTGTAGATGGCTGTTCAGAAAGAATTGAAAAAAGAATATACATTGTTACCGAGTCCCCATCTGTATTGGAATCAATTAAAACGCACCCTTTGAAGTTTTACAATAATACCGTTATATGTAATATTAGAGAGCTACTTGTAGAATGCGACAATAAAAATGTAAGTATTAACTTTGTCTGGGTCAAAGGACATGCAGGTGTCGAAGGTAACACCATAGTTGACCAAGCTGCTAAAGATGCTACGAAACTTAATATAATAACAAAAGTCCCATTGTACTCTGATCTGTTAATTGAAATCAAAAGTAATATTAGAAGAAGATGGGAAACGGTCTGGGCTGAATTCGTATCTACTTCACAAAACCATTATACCCCTTCACTGCCTCATATCGTACCACACATCGATAGCTTCTATTCAAATAGAGAACAGTCAGTAACAATTTCACGGCTTAAACTCAATCATGGCTGCTTTCCCTCCCATCTGTACTGCATAGGGGTTACTGAATCACCCCTATGTCCTTGTGACTCCACCAGTATTGCTGATATAAACCATCTAGTCTTTTCTTGTAGACTATATGAAAGGCACTCGAAGGAACTTTTGAAAAACCTCATTGATCTGGGAATAGAACTTCCTACAAATATCACAATCATTCTCGCGACATTTAACAAACTAGTTTATCAGGTTGTAATCAAATTTTTGAAAAGATCAGGCATGAAAATATAGATCACATCGGTAAAATATTATTAATCTCTTCTGTGACAAATGGACTCAGATTCCAATGCCATTCCCATCTACACACACACACATATCTTATTTACCATATGGTTATGACGAAAAAAAAATAGGTTTGTGCGTAAAACCAAATGTACTACAAGATTTTAAATAAAATAAGAACTTATTCATGTAGGAAAACCTATGGGGTGCAATTTGAAAAAAAAAGTTAAAAGTGTTTCGCAAGCATGGTGTGATAGATAATACTAATAATATACAGGGTTATTCACGTTATTCGACACGGAGCATTATGGCTAAAGTATTTGATAAAAAAGAAAATAATAATTTCGAATGGATAGAGACCCATAAAGGCTACATTTTAAAAATATTTTCATGTTATACAGGGTGTCCCAAAAGCACGAAATGTATCAAAATTATGTTTTTTAAATGGAACACCCCGTATATTATTACATATTCAGATTCCTTGGTGAATTCTAGTGTGACTTTATGTATCACACATGGGACCTAAAGTGAACCGTTTAGGTGTAAATCACCATTTTCAGTATAAGTAGATATCAGGAAAAAATTGAATATCGCAGATATTATAAAACATGGAAGGCTGTGACTTTGCCGTATTACTAAGCATGAAATACGTCAGCTTTGGTGAGACTGTCAAATTTAAATTACGATTATGCTTGGAGAAATCGGTCGATTAATTAAGGAAACTTCGATCAGCGATAACTTGATTTTTTCAAATGGGGATGCCCAATTTTTTTTATACGGTTAAACGTAGAATTTGATAACCTTTCTAATGGTATAAGACTGTGAATATCAATCTCTGGTAGTTTTCATTTAATTTTAAATTTCCAAACAAATCGGCGATTTTCAATTTTCCTACCTATAAGCAACGTAGCAGGCCATGAAATATAAACAAAAACCTGTTCAGGTAGAAGAAAACAACTAACTTAGCTGAAAAATGCACACTAACTAGACTAAAGGGACAAGGTTATAAAAATTCCTTACAACAAATCAACTCTCCCAGAAACAACTGCGATAACATCTCTAAGGCCAAAGAGAAGCTGGAGTATGGCAGTAATAGATATTTTTTACAGTCTACTGGCTACCGCAATTTACTAGAGGTTAAAAATTTCCAAGACAATTAAAAACCCTGATATGAAACAAAAACACCCAGCGACTGTTACTCCAGCACGCAACTATCAATCATATGTAGTGGTGTAAAAAAGTACTAATTTGCGTCGAAGTCGATACCTCTGACCAGAGCCCTTCCATTTTTCGATATCTATTAGCTATATTGCAGAAAAGGAATACTGACAAATCAGATTTAAATTTTCTGTCATTTGAGTTATGTTTTATAAATTGAACAAATTTTAATTCATTCTTCATTTTCTGCGATCTTGCTAATAGGTACTGAAGAATTTTCAGAACTCCAGTCAGAGGTACTCTTGACTTGAGTTTTGACAGAATTGCCTACTTTTTTATATCATTAAATGTGAAATTTTATTACGAAAATAATAAACTGCTTACAACATTCTCTAGTAGTTTTTATTTTATTTCAAATTTTTTAATAGTTTTGGAAATTGCCAATCTCTAGTACATTACAGTAGCTAGTAGGCCGTGAAAAAATCCATTTCTGCCATACTCCAGCTTCTCTTTGACCAAAGATATGTTACGGCCGTTGTTTCTGGTTAGACTTTGTTTGTTGTGAGTAATTTTTATAATCTTGTCCCTTTAGTCTAGTTCGTGTGTATTTTTCTGCTAAGTTAGTTGTTTTCTTCTACCTGAATAGGTTTTTGTTTATATTTCATGGCCTGCTACGTTGCTTATAGGTAGGAAAATTGAAAAACGCCGATTTGTTTAAAAATTTAAAATTAAATGAAAACTACCGGAGATTGATATTCACAACCTTATATCATTAGAAAGGTTATCAAATTCTACGTTTAACCGTATAAAAAAAATTAGGCATTCCCATTTGAAAAAATCAAGTTATCGTTGATCAAAGTTTCCTTAATTAATCGACCGATTTCTCCAAGCATAAACGTAATTTAAATTTGACAATCTCATCAAAGCTGACGCATTTTATGCTTAGTAATACGGCAAAGTCACAACCTTCCAAATTTTATAATCTCTGCGATATTCAATTTTTTCCTGATATGTACTTATGCCGAAAATGGTGATTTACACCTAAACGGTTCACTTTAGGTCCCATGTGTGATACATAAAATCACACTAGAATTTACCAAGGAATCTGTATATGTAATAATATACGGGGTGTTCCATTTAAAAAAACATAACTTTGATACATTTAGTGCTTTTGGGAGACCCTGTATAACATGAAAATATTTTTAAAATGTAGCCTTTATGGGTCTCTATCCATCCGAAATTATTATTTTCTTTTTTATTAAATACTTTAGCCATAATGCTCCGTGTCGAATAACGTGAATAACCCTGTATAAATGGAAAAGGAAACATAATGTAAACAAACTTTGATATTTGAAACCTTCATTTCTTTTCAACATGTCTCAGTTGTCATGATATATGCTATTTTATAGGGTAATAATGATATAACATTTGACACTAAAATTAAGTAACGCTCGCACATTCAAATGAACCTCAATAATGCAGATATCACTATATAGATAGATGTCCAGCTCGAGCTAGGTTATTGTTTGTCCATAGGCCACTTGATGTTTATGTGGAGACTTCTGGAATGTACTTAGCACAGCCCCTTAGTTTTCTTGGATCCGTCTGTGAAGATATCAATGGCAACGTCCGCAGTCTGAATTTTAGTGATTGTGAAAATAATTTAGTTTATAAAGATAGCATTAACTCAAATATTGCACTACTCAGGTAAAGCCTTAGATTTAGGTTTAAAATTTAAATCAACCAGAAATGATACTTCAATTAGTAGACTAGATATGATATTACAATATAAATGAAATAATCAGATACAGAACTAATTTAATTGTTTTATGTTTTAATAGAGGATATTACAAAATACATCACTTAGCACTGATTTAATCTTCCTATCATAACTTTGAGTATAACGTATTTGTATGGTATCTCAAACAACCTAGCACCAACTTTATAAAAATCTTTCAATTTTATCTATATATGAATATACACTCCCCACCATACATCGTCGAACTAACTTTACGATGCGACGATTCGATTCTCGACAATGTCAGTACCTATGTGAACAACATCGTGACCCGTGAGGAGACTCGAATGTACCTACTATTACGATGTGCTGAGTGCTGACCAAGGCTCAAGACAAAGTCTATTGTGAATTGTGGAACGTGTCGTTTGGTTACACAGAAGACATTAGACCTATATAAAAAACTGTGAGCAAAGTCAAGAATGGGCACCTGATTCCTCCATCTCCGTAATGCTCCAGCTCACCCCCCAAAGCCTCTACCGAATATTTGCTTGGAATCTGCATGTGAAAATTAAGCTAAAACGGATGCGCTTTTCTAGTGACGAGGACCCTCTGCGGGCTTGGGACCACGATTGTGCTTTAATTCCTTAATGACACTTGGCAGAACCCGTTAAAATAGTGATTTCGGAGAATTGAGAGGTCAGATGTGCAGCTGTTGAATGTAGATAATGTAGATGTAGAATGTGCTTTAAAAAAATGAAATAAATAAAGGTGTACTGCAAAACAATTGATAATATTATAATGAATTCAAAACACGCAAGACCAAACCGATAAAACTATTTGACACATATTTAATATCATCTAGCTTTATCATTATTTAGATACATCAATAGTATTAACTCAACCTCCTTATACTTGCAAGAAGACTCGGTAGTTTCACCTTGATAACGGCTTTACTCACATTGGTGCTTTTATACTTAATACTGAGCTTTAAATATGTATTTAAAGTAGAGTATGCTCATCGCAACTCATTATTGGTATCAATTTAACCATACTCTTATACTTGCAATAAGTCTCGGTAGTTTCACTTTTATAACCGCTTTACTCAGAATTATGCTTATATATTTAATACAAATACAGGGTGTCCCACGATGATTAAGACAAGCAATATATCGGAACTGGGCAGTAGTAGCGAATTATAATTTTGGGGGTGTAAATTAGAGCAAAAAAGTATCTTTTCTTATTATTGTGTCACCCAGTGAGGTATTTGTTTTTGGTCACGTGACGTCCGATTCAAATTTTTTAATGGGACACCCTGTACATTTGTGACTTTTGTGTTCCTCCTGATAAATCATTTCCAACAAACTAGCGCACTTGGGGTCTAAAGTGATCAAATCAAGAGCTATAGGACTGTACGACTATCATTATGAAACACTGCCAAAATAGTTTAACTATAGAGGTACGTGTTATAATCAATGGTAGTGGTACCATCCTTTAAGTACCTGTAACTCTTGAATTAATCACTCTAGACCTCAAGTGTGCTAGTTTGTTGGAATTATTTTATCGGGCGGAACACAAAAAGTCACAAATATACAGGGTGCCCCATTAAAAATTTTGAATCGGACGCCACGTGATCAAAAACATACCTCATTGGGTGATACAATAATTGGGTGATACAATAATAAGAGAAGATACTATATTTGTTATAATTTTCACCTCCAAAATTATAGTCCGCTACTACTACCCAGTTCCGATATATTGCTTGTCTTAATCACAGGCGTATACAAGGGGGGGGTAACAGGAGTAATTACCCCTCCCAAGATTTTCAAAAAAAGAACTCGATTCAACTTTGACTTATTTTATTTGACTTATTTATTTTAGCGATTGTCGCACTGAAAAAAAATCTTTTTTGTAGTAACTAAATTACAAAAGGGTTTGTTTTGCATTATTACAGTGATGCATATCAAATATATTCCCATTGCTACATAATCAGTTGAATATGGTAGCTTGTCACAAAAATTTACCTAACTCATTAATTACCTGTTTTGAAAATTGCACCGACTGGAAAAGTTAAAACACTAATAAAAAAAATATGGAGTACGTGTTGTGGCTACTACAGGACTGTTGAGTGTTCATGATCGTTTAATTTTGTATGCTGTGCCAATAAAATGTTTTTTATTCCGTAAAATTAAAATTGATTAATGTATCAGTAGATTTTTTATTTCATCTCCCTAAAATACCTGATACGCCACTGCTTCGCTTTCTGTTTATATCTTCTTTTTTATTTTAATACTATTTACATTTTCCTTTTCTCTTGCACCACCGTCCTTCACGAAGGTGTATTACAAAAAATGGTGAAAGCACACACAACTTCATGCCCCGCTTACCCCCCAAGACTGAGGTCTGGATACGCCCCTGGTCTTAATCGTCGTGGGGCACCCTGTATACATATTTAAACTGGAGTAGGTAAAGTCATCGCGACTCTGCCGTATTATAGGTTATACACAACGCTACCATAGTGTCAAATTAGTATTGTTAGTTTAAGTCCGATTCATAAACTCGCCTGTCGTGCCGTGAACCTAGTTTTCCCATCGAGTTTTTAAACATGTTCTATCGCGATTTATCAGTGTTTTTGGCTTTGTGAAAGATCTTTGAATTTTCCTGGTGAAAATGGACATAGAACCAATAACCAATACAGAAAGCTTGAGAAAACCCAGAATCCTTTTGACAGCTGCACATCAACAATATCACATGACCGGTACCGACGACTGTGATTGGCTTATACGCCGGCTACGACGGTGGCTACGAACGGCGAACGGCAAATGTTAAAAGATAGTTATGTCGAACGGCGGGCCCAACGGCAGACGGAACGGCGAACGGCGGCTATGAATGGCCTTGGGCGTTTCAATGTATTTATGTTGTAACGGCCAACGACAACGGCGATGGCAACGGCGAGTTTTTGAATCGGTATTTAAAATTGACACTGTCTTCCAGGCGGAAGTGTATGCCATATTGATGGCAGTATATTCGACAGAAGTCGAACAGTGTTCTGAACAGAGCATATATATTTGCTCTGACAGCCAAGCAGCTCTAAAAGCGGTGGCAGCTCCGAGGGTCAGATCAGCTCTGGCTCAAAAATGCTCTGCCGCCCTTCAGAAATTAGCAAGCCATAAGAAGGTGACCCTGCTGTGGGTCCCCGGACACGTTGGTATACCGGGTAACGAGAGGGCGGACCGAATAGCTAGGATAGGGGCCGGCAGCCCCTGCATCGGCACAGAACCTATGCTGGGAATTAGCAAACGCCAGGACAACTAGGCCTACAAGGCTGGCGAAAGCGTGGTTAGAGAGATACGACTGCAGGCACGCCAAACGATTCATAGCAGGCCCTGATAAGGGCCGAACGCTATGGCTTTTGAATAAAGACAGAGAGACGCTCAAACTTCTTCTGGTGGGGGTTCTCACTGGCCATTGCCGGCTGAATAGACATTTATCACTCATGAGAGTGTTAGGGGACCCCATCTGCTCCAGATGCTGGGAGGAGGACGAGACAACGTTCCACTTCTTGAGCAGATATGCAGTTTATCGCAACCTTAGGGTTCAGATATTCGGCACGACGGAGTTCGGGGAGGAGTCACCATATTCAGCGAGATGGTCGGACATACTGACTTTCGTCAGGAGGTTTGGTAGGTTCGACAATGAGCTTTCAAGGGTGTAGAATTTTAGTGTTTTCAGTGATTGGTTGCGTGGGGTTGGCAAAAAGGGCCAAAGGTGGCCTACTTGCCTGGCTTCGCCTCCCCATCACTACTACTACTTAAAATTGACACTAGCTTCCTTTGTGTGTAGTGTGGGCTAATACTGCTCCTAAAGAAATATAATTCTTCCGCCAGCGAAATTTTTGAATCCGCGCCCGCACTGGTGTGAGGGAGGGGGGCAGTCGTACGCGTTGGAAAAGTGGCGACAATGCCGACTTGTGTGGGCTAGAATACCTGTCTAATTGAGCGGTAGGGGGTCCACCTAAGATCGTGATTAATACCGAGGAAGAGATGAAGATGAATGCCGCGCCATCCGTAAGCTTCGAAGTAAAATGGGTAGTGTGAATAGGACTGTAGTCACGATTAATTTATATGTATTTATGCGGTACCTTATAGAAACAATCAGCGGCTTGGATCGGTAAAAATTGTTATTAATTTGTATAACACTGAAACGCAGAGGCCGCCGCTACGGCAATACGGCCAATTTGATGGAGTTCCGAAATCACGTACGATTATTTTCCAAATTTGAGGTGATTTTGAATTGCAGACGCCTAGGCAGAGCCTAAATACCAAAGTACCGCGGCTGCTGTGAAAAGGTTATGCTAGGGGAAGTTTGTTAACGCGGAACTTGAATAGGCCAACACCCGCAGGTCCAATAAATAGATCTTCTGGCATTCCATTCCAAGCCTTGGACACCCTGATCATATCGCTTGGTTCTTGATGTATGAAGAACGACCGCCTTAGGATAACATGCAACAGTCGCGCGGGCGCATCTGATATAGGATCGGTTTCGACACCGTTTGAATATGAGTAAAAGAGTGAGAGGTCACCAATAGCACGACGGTGAGAAAGTGGCTGGAGATGGTGCGTTAAGGCCGGGTCCAATAAGTTGAATTGCCCTGCTTTGGACTCCAGGCCAAGTCTTATCTGAGCTTTATACAGCGTGAGTAGTTAGGATGGTGAGAAATACTTTCTGGCTTTGAATAGGTACCCAAGATTTTTACCAGCAACTGCTGCAGTTGACGCAACGTGTTCGTGACAGATCAGATTTTCTGTAATGTTGACTCCTAAGAGCTTGAATGAGTGACTCCTTGGCAGATCCCGATTGTTCATAGGAACCGGGTGCTGGCTTGGGTACTTCTTATTTGATAGCGTTCAATACTGGATCAGAGAGACATTAAATTTTACCATATTTCTGGGCCCCCAAGAAGTAACGGTCTTCAGATCCTTTGAAAGCGAAGCAGCCGCTGTCATTTTTTTTTTTGAGACAACTTATTCCACAATACCGTCTGCCGACCATCAATTGCTGGAAGACGGTATAAAAGTTACCGGCAGACCGATTAGTCATAACTTAAAGTATGTCGATGACGCAGTCATACTCGCGGATAGTTCTGAGGGCCTTCAAAGACTAGTCGACAGAGTAGCTTCAGTAGGGGATCAGATGGGACTAGAAACAAATAAACATAAGACAAAGACCATGGTGATAAACAGGAATCCAAATCAGCTAATAGATAAATAGATATCGCGCGTATATATCTTGAATCCAAATGTGGAAATAAGAACAAGAATCTAGATGGCCAGAACAACATTCTTGAAAATGAGTGAGCCAGCTAAGGAATAAAGGTGTGAATTTCCAAATAAAATATAATTTCGTCAAATGTTGTTTCCCCGTGCTTCTGTAACGAGTCGAAGTGTGAACGATGTTTGGAGGCTTTTGAGATGTGGGGGGTGTACCCCAAATGTTAAAAATACCTTGGACAGACCGCGCTACAAATATCGAAGTTGGAAAACGTACACAGGCCGGACAAGACTTGATTCTCATACTCTACTTCTGCTCAGGAGAGCACAAGATACAGAAGCTTTTGCCAAAATTGTTGCCGATCTTCATCGAATGCAGTTGGTGACTCTCGATGAAGATTCCTCAATAAATGTCCCTCCAAGTGTCCAATTACCATCGATATCGATGATGTCTCAAGTTATGAGCACGATAACGTTCTAAACCACAACGGTCGGTATAAGGTGTTGTCGCTTGGCACCAATAAGATCCAGACCTGATCCCCGCTGTCGCTGTCGTTGTAAAGACGTGGCGCACAGAAGCTAGCGCTCATACTTATCCACCTCTTCCGGATATCTTATATAGTTATATGTATACAACTCCTGCATCTTCTCAAAAACTGGAGGCTGGCTTGTACCCAGTCAGTGCCAAAAAGGGATCGAAAGGTGGTCCAACAAACTACAGACCTATGAATGAAGGAAAGAGGCTTTCTGGTGGTTGAGTCACCAGTGCATAGGCCTACAAGCGATCCCTCCTACACCTCTACTTACCCTAGTTTTCAAGTCCAGCCCCCATCGCAAAGGTCCTATGTCTTTAGGTCTTAAGTCTTTAGGTCTTATGTCTTTAGGTTCAAATTCATTTGCACCTACTATAGTCTGCCTGTGATACCCAAGGGCATCACAGCGACATAGAATATGTGCCGAGGACTCCTCATCCTTGCCACAGCGTGCACACGTCGGATCACTTGTCACCCCCATCACATACAAGTGACGTCTGAAGGTCTTATGGCCAGATAGCAGGCCCATAAGTAATCTTAGCTGGATTCTGTCCAGTGAGAGACAGAGCTACCCTACCTCGGCCAGAGGTCCTAAAATAAGTTTTCTAGCTTAACGGAGAGAGAGAGATTTCTCTCCATCGCTTAAGATGTTGATTTTGCCCAAATTCTGTTTTCCATCTAATAGTACCTGCTGATGTTTTGCCGAAATGTCATCAAATACCTTTCTACGTTGAAGAACGAGCCTTGATGTAAATTGAATACCTACTCAGTGCTTTCAGTGCTGCCTGGCTGTCAGAGCAGATCCGCCTTCTAGGCCCTCAAATTTCCTTTTAAAACGAGAGGCACAAGCTACGGTATCCTTCAAGAGAGAGGGAGGCTAGGTTGGTATGGCCGAGCACTTACTTCCAAGGGATCCTTGGGAGGATGACAAAGGCGCTCAATGGGACCTACGTGCTGTAATTTTGGCACCCTTCCCCCAATAAAGAATACATAATCGATATATTACTATATTAACGATTTATTATATCTACCTAGCACCAATAAAGTCTCTCCATAAGAATCAAGGTGCCAACACCATCCGGCAAAAATATTTGAGACTGTAGTGGTACAATCTATTTACCATTCACGCCCTGAAGATGACGCACTTTTAGCGTCGACACGTCGGAAATTATGTATATGCTTTCAAATATATCATTGACCATATTCTAGGATTTTATTATGAAATATTAGTCCCAATAAATGAATGAATAAACCGAAAGCCCACACTCTAGCAACTTAAAAGTTCGCTGAAGCATACATGCAAGAAAGCATAAAAGAAGTCTGAAAAATGGCCGTCGGCCGACTAACCGACACTCCAGAGACAGTTGAAAAATTCGCCGCATCAAAGAGGGCCCCGATGATAAATTCCTGCGGAGCAACAGCTGCGCTATCAGGGGAGGCAGGGAATCGTGCCCCCCGCGAACTGGAGCAACACGTTAAATATTAACCCATTTCAATGATTTTAATGAGACACTGCGAATCCAGCCGGTAGCTCCGATGAAAAAGTAGAGAAAATTGTAAATTAGAGTGTCCAGGACCGTAGCCAGAAAGTTATGGTTGGGGCGAGGATCATACCTTATCGTAAACAATCAAATATTTAAAGGGAGGGGTGGTGGCTTTATAACAATATTACTCACTTCCTACATATTCATTTGTTTTAAAATGGATGGAACTTATCCTGAAGGGGGCTCATACTATGAAGGGTTGCTGTCTAGGTTTGATCTGCAATATCTAGAGCAGCGCCGATACCAAGTATCAATGCTGATTTCAAATTCTCTCAGAAATTCAGTGTACACAGGTAAATAGATCTTAAAAAAGTTATTTACTACCCAGAAGGATAGAGAAGCAACCGGCCCAGATAATTATTCATGTCGTAGTTATAAAACTCATAGCCGAAGAAAAAGAAGAGCCTCTGCAATTGTTAGCCTCAATAATCAATGCCATGTACCGTACAAGAAGCATTCCAACATATTGGATGAAATCAACTTTTATCACCCTGCCAAAGAAAACCCATGCTTCAAATTGTGATGATTACTGCATGATAAGCCTGAGGTTCCATGTCCTCAAGATATTACTTAGAATAATACACACCAGAATATACAAGAAATGTGAATACTAACTGCACGAAACTCAATTTGAATTCCTCAGTGGCCTAGGTACATTTATTGTAAATGGGGTATGTGACCCGGAGAAAGAAGTCAGATGCCGCAATGAATAGGCCAGAAAGGCATCTCTGAGTATGAGAAGAGTTTTCATAAGGTCAGACCTGAGCCTAAAACTTCGGATACGCATGGTCAAATGCTACATTTTATCGGTTTTCCTGTACGGATATGAGAGTTTGACAGTAGATGCTGCACTAGAAAAGAAAATAGACGCCTTTGAAATGTTTATTTGCTGCCGTATACTACTCTCATGGGTTCAAAGAATAACGAGCGATGAAGTCCTTAATTATATGAAGAAACAAAAAGAACTCATGTTTACCATCAAGGGACGAAAAACAACTTATATAGGTCATATCATGCGAGGAGAAAAATACGAACTTCTGTGATTGATCAGAGAAGGAAAAGTCCAAGGTCTATCGGCACACGCCAAAATTGTTGGTTGAAGGACATCCGAAGATGGTTTGGTTGCTCAGCGCTTGACATTTTCCGCAAGGCCGTATCTAAACGACGTTACCTATTTGGATCGCCAACCTTTGAAAGGAGAATGCATCGTAAGAAGAAGACTATCTGTACTTGAATGGCTAAGACTTGATCGAAACGATAGCAAAGAGTTTATATTTCAGCACACGTAGTCTTAACTGTATGCTAGTAATGATGTGATGAATTTAGGCAGAAACACGGCAAGCACTACACTGAGAAAACCAGCCCTGTTAAAGTGTTTAACTGGTACATTTTTAATAGCGTATATTAAAGTTGCGTGCTGTTTCTGAAATGTAGCTTCATAGTGAGTCATAAAATCTGAATTCTAATACTTCGATTTTGTCACAGAAAACGCATATTATTGTAACAATTAAACTGGTTTAAGTACTACTACTTTCAATTAAACATTTTAATAGTAATGATTAACGAGAGTTACTATAAAAATAAATCAGTAACAGTCGTTATGAGTATTCCTATCGTAGACACTTCAGGTTGCAATGACAATTAAACTGGTTGAAGTACTGCAATTTCCAGTTAAACATCTTAACTACCAGAGTTAAAGGATATTACAGCTGTGATAAGTCACGAAATACGCATAACCTCGTTTCTCGAGGTGGGGGATGTTTACCATGCTCCATCCCTTTTCTTCTTTGTAGATGCCAAAGATAGAGATAGATGCTCTTCACTGTTGTTTTACACTTCAGTTAGTCGTTAGTGGTTACAGCACAGTGACAGGTGTGAGGTGCATTTTCTGTTCGGTTTTACTATCACATACTATTTTGTGTTCCTATAAGTTTTATGCGTGCTTGTGTCTTTGTGTGTGGGACAGAATAGGTACCTGAATGGTCAAGTATGGCTTCGGAGTACACAAGTCATACATTTCCGGTAACTTTGCTGTAAGATCAAAATATGCAACAATTTTTCAATGACATTATGTGTTCGTAGGTGTAATAGACGTTTTATGTGCAATAATAACTTTTTTGTTATGACAAACTAAAGATTTTAATTTGTGTTATAATGATTTTTTATTAATTATTTTACCAGGAATAAAGATTATTTTGAATCTATTTGCTTTTTTTAATCCCTCTAATTGAATATAGGAATTATCCGTATTAAATTAAGGAAAAATCAGTATTTGTATTTTTCATTATAACAGTTTAATTAATTATCTGTAGAAAAAGAAAATAATGTCACAAATAAATTACCATAATAAATAACCCTGTTTGATTGAAAATACTAAATAAGTGAATAACCCTAGAGACGTGGTTTAATTGTAACTATTATACTAAGCTACAGTCACAGTGACATTTTTCTAACAACCACTGATTCAGTTCTCACCTGAAGACAATTGAAGATAGCAGATCAATCGAAACGTTGTGATACTTAAAAATTTGTAGATGCAGACAATACGAAATAGTAGCAAAAATTAAAATGTAAATCCATACGTATTCAAATCGCAGCCTCGCTGATCGCTGTAATCAATACCGGTTCAACTTTATGATCTACTTCATACTTGCATAGCTGTTGTTTGGGTAGTAAAACCTGTAGATAAGCGGCACATCGTCGAATGTGCGACGTGCAGCGCCAACAATGGCGAAAGATGTGACTCCTAAAGTATAAAATTTACGTACTGCAGCATTTACAACATCCTGTAATAACTCTACCAGTATTAAAGCAGTTTATTGACAGCAGCCCGAAGAAACTAAATTAGTTTGCACTATAGGCGGACTCAAACACTTCTGCAGGAGGCTGTTGCCTTATTTGAAATAAATGGAGTCAAGTTGAATGACTCAGTACTTCTCACAGATAACGGTGATATTATTTTATTATTTTCCCATTGCATCATAGTTTGAGATCCCCTTGAAACCAAATCACTACCCGCCCGTCCTCAAAAAAAAAACAGAGAAACTCTCGTAAACTTGCACCTCTACAGGAACTAGGACGACACAGTTTTTATTCTACAAGCTTCAGTTGGATGAAACGTATCGATCACGAACGTCCAAATAGCTTAAAAACGAAGTTTGTGCTATTCTTATATTTTTAGTTTTTTTATTATTGCTGCGCCACCAGTGATACGTATTCTAAAAATCATACGCTTTTTCTATCCTCGCCAAGGTAGTAATACTGTGTCAAAATTTCATTCAAATCAATCCAATAATAACCTCTTTATACATTATAAAACACACAACGATCTAAAGCACTACTCATCGTATGTATACATCACAAAAGTCCCTTGGTTTCTGTAACAGGCAAGGCAATGTTCGGATGGACCCAAAAAAGTGTATCGATCGTACCGCTAGGTCTTTCTTTCACAGGTCAATAGACAGCCTATTATGAATACAACACATTTTTCAGTTTTGCAGCCCCCATCCTCCTACCACCCCAATTTGACACCCACCCAGAAATGATCAGCAACCCATAAAACGCCTACAAACGAAGTTGGAGGCATATTTTTTTTTTGTTTTTTGCTAATTAGTTCGCCGCCCATGCACCGATTTTTAAATTTATAGCAGCATTACCTACCACGACACCACAGCATATCGCTACCCAAATTTTATCATAATAAAATGCAGCGGTTACTGAGATTACGAGGCTATAAAAAGACGACAGGCAGACCGACGCCGACGGTAATGCATGACGTGGATTTTCGTTATGTAGATAGATATCATAAAACGCCCAAAAAGCGTATTACCTATATCAAAAACGAAAATTTTCGCTGACTTGTCGGTGTGGGAAGTAAAAGTATAACTGTTATTCTTATTGCATAAGTATTGCATAGTTTCACAATGTAGGCTTCTAGGTAAATTACAAAGACGGTGCACTTGTATCTGTAAATGGGACAAATATTTCTGTAGTAGTTGATATAATGAATGAGAAAATGGAAAAGTATGTATGTATGTACATTTTATTTACATTTTGATTTGGTCTTAAAACCAGTGTCAAATATACAAATTATATACTGGATCAATCAAGAGAGATATAAGCTAGATAGGTAGACCGATAGCTATAAGCTTTGACTAAAATGAAATATTCAGGTGTTATTATAGATTAACACACATAGATTAACCACAAATAAATTACATGTGTAATGTAAAAAAGTGGATTTCAACAGGATTGCTTACAAATCCACTAGGACTGTTGGAGTAATAGTTTTGGGTCAACTAGTTTCTATTTTATTCAGTAAGCTCTCTAAGCTTTAAAGCTATTTAAATCACATCAAATGTGTGTCTGATATGGTGGGAATACTTTCCAATTTGTAGTCGGCTATGGAATTTTCAAATACTGGGCATACTTATAGCTTTTTTTATATCCCAAAAGTACGCCTATGGTGTCATTTTTGTAAAATTTATAGCTCTATTACCTTTGATTTCAAACTGTACAGTGTCAAGGCTTTTTCAATTTGAAGATTATCTTCTTCATTAGCAGTCACGTTATGTTGTAGCTGCTTTTAGTGTTGTTGTCTGCGAAATATATTTAGTGATCTTAATTTGCATAAAATCAATTATGTTCTACAGTTCATTACTAGTATTACTACCTTCAGGTATTTTTATTATTTCATTGCCAACGCTTAGTAGTAAGTAACAACTATCCTTCAACCTTCAACATAATATATACATATCCATTCTGTTGAATGCACTTATCCCATCGCTTCCATTTACTTATCACAAACTTGTGAGAAACCTCTTTAACACGCTTTTATTAGCTGCACTTGTATTTGTATGAAGGTTTGTGGGTTTGTGATTGTGAGCTTGTAACACTCAACACTCCTTTGAATTAATAGCAAGTTGACTTACTACTATTATAGTTCATCTCTATTCACAGAAATTCGTTACATTTAAATAAAAATCCATCAAGTTGGCATAATCTCCCTACACCAGAGAAGTGTGCTTTCGCATGCTCCTGAAAATATTGTTGAATTTTATCGGGCGTATGATATACCTTGTTATCGCAATTGGTGGCACCAAATGAGTACAAACTAAGCAAAAGAAATACTGTCAGGCAACCCTCTAACAAAGCTACTACAGGTTCGCAAATTGTACTAAGATCAGGGTATGCACACGCTGTGAGTAAAAGACTCCTCCATCTAGCGTCCAAACCACTTAAATATCCACTTGGCGTTGGTGCCATCAATTGTGGTAACAAGGTATATATAAGGCCTTTACGGATACACTGATCTGGATCCGGATAGATCAGTTATATGTCAAACAGCTGTCAATGCCTGTCAAGTGGGATCTATGATTCCATGAATTTAACGAACAACGAAAAAATTGGTATAACAATAAAAAACAGATGGTTAAGTAAAGCAGCTACTGATCTGAATCATCCGACCGCAATCACTTACTGTACAAGAGTGAACTACCCTATTTCTGACAGATCTCAGATCACTTTCCGAACGTCAGGATCAGTGATCAGTGATCAGTGACCTAAAAAGATAAAAAAAAAATAGACTCAACACAATAATAAACGACATATACTAGTATTATGGTGAAAAAAGCATTGGCGCTTTATGCCACATTATTCGTAAATCGTTTTGTTCATTATTATTTTAAGCTTATTTTTAACTTTTTAGTTCGATGTTCTATAAAAGCCTGTTTTTTTTGTTTTTTTAACTATACTTATTTTGGTATACCCATCACAGTGTTGTTGATTTCTAAATCCGACTCAAATATTCAACTCTCAATTCTTTTTTGACTTCTCGAAGTACATTAGAATAGTGTTTCTTAATTAATTTATGTACCCTAATTAAAAAGTGATCGTAAATAACATGACACTTATGAAAAAAGGGCGGCTACATCTCTTTTCCAGCGCTTTTTAATAGTTTTGCCTAGTATACAGACTATAACAGCCTCAGCTTCATATTCATCTGACAGCTGCTACCATGTTTAATATTACAAAGCACATCTCACAAAAAAAAGCTTTGATTAGGATGTTTTCAGTTCCCGCGCCGACGGGTGAGGGAAGTATTGTGATGAATTTTCGATTTGAAATAATACGCTTTTTATTCGTTTTATTATATCCACGAATATTCACGTCACTCATTTTCGTCGTCTAGCTGACTATTGGCATCTTTCTAGCCTCGTAATCTCAATAACTGCTGCATGGATTGTATTGAAATTTAGCTACCAATATGCTGGGGGGTCTAAGTATGTAATGCTGCTATAATTTTGCGGTGCATGCGCGGTGGAGCAATTGGCAAAGAACGAAAAAGATTTAAGGGGTTCCTGATCATTTTCTACTTTTTTTGAGCGGTGGTGAAATTGGGATGGTTGTGAGGTGGGAGATTGTAAAACTGAACAATTTGTTGTATTCATAATAGGTACATTGACCTGTGAGAGAAAGACCTGCCGCGGCATTACACACTTTTTTACGTCCATCCGAACATTTCCTTGCCTATTACACAAATGTTTAAATAAGAGTTTTGCTTTAGATCGTTATGTATTATCTAACCAGAAATTTGTTAAATTGATTGTATTTGACAAAGTATTATTACCGTGGCGAGGATGAAAAACGCTTATGGTTTTTAGAAATCCTGTCACTTGCGTTGCAGCGATAATAAAAAAACTAAAAATATAAAAACAGTTCAAACTTCGCTATTAGGTGATGTGGAGGTTCCTAATCGTGTCCACATCTTCTTAGAAGGGGAAATTTGGGGAAGTTTGTGAAACTGGAAAATTTTTTGTATTTACTTCTGCTTCATGCCCTGTAAAGCTCACCACTAAACATAACAATTAAATTTCTAAATATAATCGTGTGCCGTGGTAGATATCGTTAAAGTGTATATGGTTTCTGAAAACTATGCTAGTGGCGGTGAAACTAAATTTAAAAAAAAGCATTACAATATAAACGCCGTTCAGACTCTGTTTTTGGGTACTCTACAGATCTCAATCATTTTTTTTGAGGGGTCAAAATGAGCCGAGAGATAGGATATGGTCTCGGAAACAGTGGTTGGGAAACCCCAGCATTTTTTGTATCTATAGAACACTTTTCGTTGCTCTTTAAAGATTGTTGAAGTTGAATATTGTAGAATAAAAACAGTGTCGTCCTAGTTCCTACGAAAGGAGATACAAGAAACCATTTTCGAGAGTTACTGGTTGCAAAGGGGTCTGAGACTATAGCTTCATGCGATGGGAAAATAAGATGGTATCACCGTAATGTATGGGAAGTACTGAGTCAATCAACTTGACCCCATTTTTTTATTTATTAGTATAACCAGAGTGTAACCGTTCGGTTCCGCCACTGGGTCGTATTTTGTAATAGCTAACAAAGGCCTGCTACTCTACAAATCTTGATGATTGCCGGTTTCACAGAACGCCAGCCGGTCGAAAAAGTTCATTTCAATAATCGTAACTCATTATTATGCTGCACTTTGTGAATGGTGCACTTTGCTTACTTTGAAAAGCTCAACTGTTGAGCCTCGGAACAGATTTAAGGAACAATAGTTTTGTATTTCTGGAGCTGTGACAACCTAAGCACCATTAAGTAGTAAATAGCTAATAGCATGCATTGCAGATTTTAGATGCTTTTACTTAATGAAACTCTTATATTTAGAATTTATCGATTTGATTGAAGTTTCTTAAATGAAGTGAAACGGGTGAATTACCCTTAAAAATATGGTTAAGATATTCTAATTACGTAGTTTTGTACAAAATTGTTTATCTCTTTCATTCAATAGATTTTTTTATAATTATTCAGACCGCGAATGAATGAATGAAAGAGGGAGAGAGCTATATGTAATTGGCTGAATCAGCTTTGGAACCCCTTTTTTGGCAGCGGCTGGATGCAAGCTGTTTTCCAGTCTTTTGGGAAGATGCCGGAATCGTAAGACATCCGCAAGAGGCGAGTAAGTAGGGGAGCGAGCTCCGGTGCGCACTTCTTCACAACACTACTACTGTAATCCTTCCTCATCGCTAACTAGGACCACATATATCATCAGCATACTGGATGTTATTAATGTATTTACCATTCGCCTTTATTTCCATTTATAAGTATAATTTGAATAGTAGTGGCGACAGTATGCATCCTAATCTGAAGGCTTTAAGATTTTATATTTCCGATATATGATATGATCCCATCTGAATGTATCAAAAATGGAGGAGAGACATTGCATAGGCACCTGCACAGGCTCATCTTACTGATTTGGAAGGATGAAACAATGCCAGATGAATGGAAGGAAAGCATAATCGTCCCTATACACAAAAAAGGAGATAAAAGGAAGTGCAGCAATTAAAGAGGAATCTCCCTCATCAGCACTGCATACAGGGTTGGGATAAAGTATGGAACCAAGCAAATAACTTTGGAACGGAAAGAGTGATATTGCTGAAAATTTGCAGGCAAGTGTAGTGACGTCTAATGCATCCGAAGACATTATTTTAGCTATTAATGTGCTTCCGGTTTAACCGGAAGTACCGTCAACTTTTTTAATTTAAATGGGACACCCTGTATATTTTTGCAGACTTTAATTCATCTTTTGTTTCCGAATACGTCCATAGTGGGTTTAGTATTTGTTTCTTAAAAAATTTGTCTCACAAATTCGTCCGTGGCGGTCTGCGGTCATCCCGTTTGAGGTAATTTTTTTTGTATTTTTTTTTAGTCACCGTCAAACGTGTTATAGGACCCCTGTCGGGACGTAAATCATTAAAAGTTGACAAACTTTTTTGTGAGTTCTCACGCGATCGCCAAAACCGACTTTGAATGACCGGCATTTTAAACACCTGAAATGATAAAGAAGCTTTACCTTTCCCGTTCTTACAGAAACTAATGCTAAACCCACTATGGACGTATTCGGAAAAAAAAGATGAATTAAAATCTGCAAAAATATACAGGGTGTCCCATTTAAATTAAAAAAGTTGACGGTACTTCCGGTTAAACCGGGTTGTAGTGCCATGGAGTAAGTAAATAGCTAAATGTTTTTGATGATCCTTATGTCCTTGCCATCTCGTTTTGTTTGAGCAAATAACAAATACAGTATTCATTTGACAACTTTCCAAGACACATAAAAAATGTATCAACGGGCCAACCCTAACCAAAAACTACTTTCCCCCATTGTACTCTCTGCCTCCCAGGGTCATCCCCCGAAAAGTTTTAAATAACAAGGGCTAACGAGCAACCTTATCTCCATGGGAGTCCCTTACCACTTAGTATTTCTCTAAACAGCAACCAGAAAAGCAGTTCGTCAAGGATGCGTATTATCTCCGATGTTAATTAACATTTACCCTGAATTTGTGATGAGACAGGTATTGGACAACTGGAATGGCGGTATAACTATTGGCGGAAGCAAAATATCTAACTTAAGATTTGCTGACGATACAACCCTTATTGCTGCTTCTGAGGAAGAACTAGTAGCTCTATTGAACGTTTTAGAACAGTGCAGCATATCGTCTTGGTATTAACTACAACAAGACCAAGGTTATTATCGTAGATAGAGAGCATGACAATAATCGAGAAATAAAGTCAATAGGCCGTTGTGAGGTAGTTCAACGTTTTGTGTACCTCGGTTCTTTGATCGACAATTCAGGTAGCTGTGAGAATGAGATTCGACGGCGCATTCAACAGGCACGGGTGGCCATGACAAAGCTTACTAAAATATGGCGTGACCATAACATCACTAAAGCTACCAAAATGTCACTGGTTCAGTCTCTTGTGTTCTCTATATTTTTGTATGCCTCGGAAACTTGGACTGTTAAAAAGGCAGATCGAGCTCGCATAGATGCTTTTGAAATGCGGACGTGGAGGAGAATGCTGAGAATTCCTTATACCGCCCATCGAACTAATGTTTCCATACTGGATGAGCTCGGTAATCCAAAGAGACTATCTTCCATTCTGCCGATGAGAATGCTTACATTCTTCGGACATATTCACAGAAGCGATAATATGGAGAAACTTGTAGTTCAGGGTCACGCCCCGAGTGGGCGGCGCCGTGGCCGTTCCCCTACACGCTGGGTGGATACGACGAAACAGTTGCTAGATATGAGTATCAAGAGCGCCACTGAACTGACAGTAAATCGCGAACGATCGCGACTAAATATTTTGTTTTATTGCCTCTCAGCTGCCGGATTAGACAATAAAGTGTCATATTCAAACCATCATAGTTTTTAAACTACATTACTTAGGCCTAAGATGTGTAGCTATTTTTTTTTGGAAACATCATGTACTATCACTTAGGAGTAAAAAAATGTAGGTTAACAGATTAGATTTTTTGAGAAGACTACATTGTAAAGAAACGCAAAAAATTACATAATTATTTTCCTTTTACCATTAGTTTATAGTCTACATGTTTCGCTATCGAAAGAGACTTATTTTAACCTATAACGAGCAAGATTTTGAACACTTATTGCAATAAAAAGTGATATTTTTGTGTGTTTTTGTTTCCTATCTGAACAAATTAAGATACACCTTGTATATTAATTTATAGTGTATCACGTATTTACTAGAGACTTCGGAACAGTTGAGATAACAATTTCACTAAGAAAGACCATTTGTTATCTGACAAAGCGTACAGCGAACCAACAACTCATTACCGATGCTCGAATTTTACGGTTCTGTAAGTTCTCAACAAGACTCAGAAGCCCGTCATGTAACACCGACACCGCTTTGTTGTGGAAATTACCAACCATTAGGCATTCACTGATTCGTAACCCAGTGGCGTAGCAGCAGTCGCGGTCTTGATCTGTATACGTATATGATATATACTATATCGTCATATTACTGCGAAAAGTCACTAACTGACTTTTTGTGGAAAAATTAACTATAACTGCACCTTACACTTTAGTTTCATTGTATCTTTCAGTTTTAGAAGTCACTAACTGTCTATATGTATCAGATCAGATTATATCTATATATTAAAACTTATCAACAAAATAGAAACTAAAAATTGTAATACGGAATGTCCTTAAATACCTTAATGACTTTTCGCATAAACGCTTCATACATGTTTGAACGGGGCGCGCGAATGCAGAAATTAACTAACAGCAACTGTTGTCCGAAGTTTGTAAGCAAAGTAGATGTTCAGACGGTCAGTTCCAGACTGCCCTTACTATTTCGATGCTATTTATTCTTGTCTAGCTGACATGCCGTTTTTCGTGGTTTGTTCTGATTGGTCGGTGCCGCGTTTTGCTGAGTGTGTCAGTTCTTGATGACGTGCCGTTCTTTACGGCTTGTTCTGACCGGTCGCTGCTGTATTCTAGTTCAATGGCATCGCGCGTCGGTCCTTACTGACGATGACGTGGCTGTTCGATGGTCACTTCGTTACACGTTTGTGTCCAAATTTGTTTTGTCCAATTTTAGTTTTCCTATGTTTCTTATGAGGGACTGCTATTTTGATCAAATTTCCACAGTAGGCTTGCTGTACACGTTCTCGTTGCAGGCAATATAAGCAGCTTTTTTGAATTTCCGGCGATACCATTGAGGTTCTTTGCCCAAACAATTTTGTGCTGCTCGGCCACAAAATCACCCATGGGCCGAGTATTATTTGGAAAGACGCTAAATCTAATCCACAAAATATGCACTACCCCGCCTCCGACGAGAACAATCTAAAAGGTGGCAACCCTAATCTGGACCACGCCCAAAACTACATTATGTAATGTCCCCTTCCCCGCGACGATTCCGTAATTTGTCCCCCACACCAAAAAAGACTAAATCCTGGATACGTACCTACCGATAAGTATTGCTAAAAAGGAAGATCTATTAAAACTATGTCTCAAGAATATTATACCAGAAGAGCTGGTATCAGTCACTCACAACCTCCGATAACGTGTCAGATCACACTACGCAACCTGCCCAAGAGGACGACGAACAAGAAGAATAAGCCATTTCCCTTTCTACTGACATTATTCCTTATTTAAATTATAATATTGCCTGTACAAGTGGGCGAATAAATAACTAGTTCTACAATGTTTAATTTTTTTACAAGAGTAACTAACTCAGCTTGTTTATTTTTTTATTATACTTTAGAGAGAATAAAACTGAGTTTTTGCTATTAAAATGAATTAGGCATTTTATCAGCAGAACGCAGGAAAATAGCGTTCGCGAAAAAAAAAATAAAAACTGATTTAATAAATAGAAAATAAACTTCAAGCTGAAATATGTATCTCGAAAGTTAATAAATGTTTGTTAGTGAATTTTCGCTGGAGTATGGCGATATTATAGTAACAACGTTCGATATACATGCCTGGCAACACACATTCTGGAATGCCGAATATCAACGTACCCCCCAATATCCCCTGATCAAACCCCACCGCTTCTATCTATCACGTTGGCGCTCGAGTAGCTGGTAGCGTCATACCCAGTTTATTAATAACAAGCCTTGTTCCTGTGAATTACAAAACTGATATTTTGAGAATCAATAATGTGTTCATGCGAACAAAAAATCAATATTATTAAATGGTATTTAAAAGTTGAAAGTGCTCAAGAATTTATTGGGCGATTTACTTTTGAATATCCGGGTCAACCAGTTCCCTGTGTTCGAGCAAATTTGGATATTTTTCATCGGTTACAGTAGTCGGGATGCTTTAACCAATGCGGTTAATGCAACCAGAAGCCCGCCCTGTCCCTGAAGAAAGATTTGAGAGAGATGTAAATGTGTATGCCTTTGGAGAAACAAGTGAGCCTACATCCAGCATCCAAGTTTCCCAAGAATTTGACATTCCGGACCGCACAGTGAGACATATTTTAAAAAAGCATGGATATAAATTCCACAAGTTGAAAACAACACAGGAAATTTTCCCAGCTGATTATGTCAGGCGCATAGAGTTTGTGAGATCATGAGAGAGAAAATTAATTCAAACGAGGACTTCACTAAACATTTCCTATTTACAGATAAATCATCGTTTTCTCTCCATGGTCATCATAACCCTTCTTCAGTCGCCAGATATTGGTCACGGGAAAATAAAAAGTAAATATTAGGGTCGGCATTTTAGGCGATAATGTTTTAGGACCTTTTGTTATTGATGGCAACTTAAATGGAGAAAGATATTTGCAGATGCCTGAGGAGGAAATTATGCCAGATGTGCGGAACTTGAATGTAAATGTTGAAGAAATTCCGTTTCAGCAGGAGGGTTGTCCCGCGCATAATTCATTTATTTTCATTCATTTATTTGTAATAACTATTAAAAATATTGCCAACACCTTGTATGAGGGTATTGGCATAATTGTGACATATACATCACATTAATTTCATATATCCGACAGTTCTTCATTACCAGTATCAGCTGCACTGCCTCTACTCCCAATGGTGTATATTCTCTATCACTCCCATCCTTACTGGTTCACTCTATCCTGTACTTAACCATTCAATTGAGAGCATATCATTACAAAACGTATATTTTTGTCGAATCAAGCCAATAACTCGCTCAACATGAATCCTGACATGAGCTACAGCTGTTGTTTTTTCCAAATCTACTGGATGCAATTGAGATCCCCCCCTTGTAAATGCTGGTGTCTTCACTGTTACATTAGAAATTTCAACAAACTCTTTCATCAAAAATCCTCGGTCTACCATTACGACATCTCCAGCAATTAGGTTATTCATGAAAGTTGAATTTTCTGTTAAAAATTGGCCAGAAACCCTGCCACTCCAACCTTCACTAATAAAACAAACTATACCTTGAGGTGTTATCCCTATGAGATATTTCACAATTATTTCACAACTATAATTTGGATGGCCTCTGAGTTCGAAATTCAAAACAGTCAATAATTACTACCAACGACTATTACAGTAGTATTGTCAGGAAATGTTTCTTTGAAACATGCACTGATTTTTGTTTTCAAATAGACCTATCTGGCCAAATTTTTCTTTTAATCTTAGATACATTATGTGCAAGACATTTTTAAAATATGTTGATACTGATGTAGGGTAAACGCCAAAGCGATAGGCCAAATCTTTATAGCCTAAGTTGAGCCTTAATTTTACAAGTGTAATTGAAAATTGCTCATTTGCTGGTAACACAATATTAGGGTGAATTTTGATATAAAATGGCGTAATGTAGCTTGCCAATATTTCAAAAACTTGGGAACTGTCTAATCCTATATAACAACGAGTGTTTTCATCATCACTGCGTAAACTGTCATAGGTAAATACAAGTCTATTACATTTTTTTTGCACATCATCAATTAATGTCATTTTTTAAAACATGTCGGTCAATTTTTCCATAGTAATTTCTGTTTGATTACATCTATTATTAGATGAACAAACTACATCTTCCGTGTAATCTTCACTTCCAGGTGCTGGTGGAAATTTATCTCGTTCGTCAGGCTTTGAAACCTGAATTAAGCATATATGTATAAATTATAAGAAAAAGTATTCAATTCACTAAGTACCTTCCTCCGCTTGACAGACCGCTGATATCTTTCAATTTTGGAAGCTGAAGCGCTTCCACTCATTGAATAACCCATATCCAATAAGGGCACCCAAGTCAGGGCTTAATTTATCAGATAACTCAGAAGGTGTGCCTAGAAAGAGGCATATCATATGATAAATTAATAATCAATTCGCCTGAAAAAAATGTTCGTAGCACACCTTTGCATTCTTGATTTTTGTCTCACTAAAGTCTCTTCGTTTAATTGCTTCCAACCATTTTTGTCGTCGAAAAGCCAACAATTTATTCAGATTAGTCCGATGTGAATGCTTCAAAGCTTGAGGAATACGATAGAAGTGAAGATTGTCTCGATTGCTTCTGCTGCCACAGTTAACAACGCAACAAAATTGAGGCATTTTGATATTATTCGGAGACACAGGAGATGAAAATACTCGAAATAATGAATTTTTTGTAACAAAACAATGCTTAGGGTACCTAATGCCCTTTGTTTTATCATCTATGCTTGTTCACCAGCCGCCATATTGGTTTAGGTTTGACAGCGCTCTGACGAGGTTCGACCGCCCTACTGAGCTTCTTCTGTGTACGCCTCTGGAATGAGTGGCGTGGATACTATCATAGCACAATCTATAATCCATCGACAGCTAGAATTTCCTCACTTCTCGGCAGCTAATTCCATCAAAGCGTATCAGTAATAAAAAAGCGGATTTTTATCTTGTTAACCTGCCTTAAAAAAAGGCGTAACCGAATCATTGTGTTAAGTCACACGGTTTATTACGTACACCGCCTATTCACTATTCATGATATTCATAATAAAAATGACTGGCGATTTTTACTGGCTCTCCGCGTTAGGTGTTGAAAGGAGTCTGAGTTTATTGATTTATTTTTGTCTGCGGGGGAGGCATTCTCGTCTCTTGTCCGGCACAGAGTTCTGAATGAGATATGAGTTAAAACTCGGAGCACCTTGTCTTGTGTCAAAAAATAATTGTCCAGAGACAAAACAACAGCGAAAAAAACTAATATGTATACAGGGTTTAATGTAATTCGACGTGTTCCTGTCGTGGCATGATAGGAGATCTAAAATGCAACAAATTTTGCTGAATAAAATTATGTGTGGACAAAAATCAATAGTTTTTTTAATTTTTTTGACTTTAACGTAGTTTTAATAACTACCCAAAATCTGGCATTTTTGTCTAAATAATGAAAAATCTACGTTAGAAATCAGAAACGTGTTCACCTATTTTAGTTAGATGCGCTAACACTTATTCAATAACATCATAAATAGATGGAAAGGTACAATACTATAGAAAAAAATTGAGTCAAGTTGATTGACTCAGTACTTCCCACACATTACTGTGATACCAGTTGATTATTTTCCCATAGCATGAAGCTTTAGTCTGAGATCCCCTTGCAACCAAATCATCGGCAGCCTCCTCCCCCTAAAATTGTCTTATACCGCTAGGTCTTTCCTTCACAGGTCAATGGACAGCCTATTAGCAATACTACAAACTTTTCAGTTTTACAAAGCCGGTGGGGCACAACTACCCCAATTTCACCCCACCCAAAAAAAGGTAGGAAATGATCAGGAACCCCTAAAACAACTAAAAACGAAGTTTGAGTTGTTTTCATACTTTTAGTTTTTTGATTATTGCTACGCTGCCACTGACACGATTTTTAACAAACATACGCGTTTTCCAGCCTCACCATGGTAATAATACTGTGATGTCAAAATTTCATTTGAATCAATTTAATAGTGCCCACGTTACAAAATACAAAACGATCTATGTAAAGCAATAAATACTCGTATGTATACAGAAAATTCTAAGTCCCCCAGTTTCCGTAATAGGCTAGGCAATGTTCGGATGGACCTAAAAAGTTGATTTATGTCGCTAGGTCTTCTTTCACAGGTTAGTGGAAAGCCTATTACGACTACAAGAAATTTCTCAGTTTTTCAACCCCCCACCCCCAACCACCCCAATTTCACCCCACCCAAAAAAACGCAGACAATGATCAGGAACCTCTAAAACGCTTAAAAACGAAGTTTGAGCTGTTTTTATATTTTTAGTTTTTTTATTATTTCTGCGCCGCCACTGGCATGATTTATAAAAACCATACGCGTTTTCCATCCTCGCCACGGCAGTAATACTGTTTCGGTAATAGGCAAGGCAATGTTCAGATGGACCTAAAAAGGTGATTTATGTCGCTAGGTCTTTCTTCACAGGTCAGCGGACAGCCTATTATTAATACAGCAATTTTTTCAGTTTTTCAACCCCTCACCCCCCAACCACCCGAATTTCACCCCCACCCAAAAAAAACTCAGTAAATGATCAGGAACTTCTAAAACTCTTAAAAACGAAGTTTGAGCTGTTTTTATATTTTTAGTTTTTTTATTATTTCTGCGCCGATACTGGCACGATTTATAAAAACCATACGCATTTTCCATCCTCGCTACGGTAGTAATACTGTTTCAAAATTTCATTAAAATCAATTCAACAGTTTCCTCGTAACACAATATAGAAGGATCTAAAGCATACTCTCGTATGTTTACACCAGAAAAAGTCCTTTGGTTTCTGTAATAGGCAAGGCAATGTTCGGATGGACCTAAAAAAGTTATTTAAGCTGCTAGGTCTTCCTTCACGTGTCAGTGGGCAGTCTATAATGAAAGCAACCAATTTTTCAATTTTACAACCCCCCACCCCCCAACCACCCCAATTTCACCCCCACCCAAAAAAAGTAGAAAATGATCAGGAACCCCTAAAACGCCTAAAAACGAAGTTTAAGCAATATTTATTTTTTTTTGTTTTTTGCTAATTACTCCGCCGCCCATGCACCGATTTTCAAAATTATAGGAACATTACCTACTACGACCCCACAGCATATCGCTGCCCAAATTTCATCACAATCCATGCAGCGGTTGCTGAGTTTACGAGGCTAGAAAAAAGCGACAGACAGACAGACAGACCGACAGACAGACAGACAGACAGACAGACAGACAGACAGACAGACAGACAGACAGACAGACAGACCGACGGAAATGAGTGACGTGGATTTTCGTTATGTAGACATCATAAAACGCCCAAAAAGTGTATTATCTCAAAATCGAAAATTTTCGCGATCACAATACTCCCCTCACCTATCGGTGTGGGAAGTAAAAAACAAAAATTGAGAGAAATAAAATAATTCTCATTTTTGTTTTCGTTTCAACAGAAGCATATCTAGCTCAAAATGTTACCAAGATACTGCATATACAAATCACTGGAAAAGCTTGCCTACAATCTCAGCTTCTCAAAAAGATATAAATGTCAAATTGAAAACCTACATTCAGGAGCATAATCAGGATTCAAATTCGGGCAACTGCGTCTAGTGGTTGGGTCATCGACCACCTATTATCCCTATGGCGATAAATATTTTTCAGGAGGGGATGTAATACATGATAAAGATAGCGAAAATAATTCGAAGCACCTCAAGCCCCTCTGGTTATACAGGGTGTCAAACCCTTCCGGCTATACAGGGTGTTTGATAAACGTGCGGCAAAAATGTTAAGAGTGATCCTTTGAATCATTTTGAAAATATTTTGTTCTTTGATGAGTTTCGAAAAACCGCTCCCTTTCAAAGACACAGGTTAAAAAAATTGTAACAGCTACATTTGATTATCGAAAATAATGTGATAAGTTGCTCAATCTACAATAAATGTTCAAAATGACTTCCACCAGCTTGGATACAAGCAGGCAATCATCATTGATTCTGGACTCTTTCAAACACACTACGAGTAGGCCCGTTTTGAATGGAGTTACATTCAGCAATTATAAGATTTTGCAAGTCATCCAAAGTTTCCAATGGATTCGCGTAAACGAGTGACTTTAATCTAGGGGTTTTAAGCCGGCGCTCGCGTGTGCTCCACCTCTCCAGTTCAGTGATCTTCGTATATTGCTATTAAATATTCACGTGCAACCAAACTGAAATGTGGTGATGCATCATAATTCCTGGATGTAACTCCACTCAAAATGTTTAAAAGAGTTCGGCAATCACTGGTGAGAAGATTGCCTGCTTTTATCCAAGCTGGTGGAAGTCATTTTGAACATTTATTGTAGGTTGAGCAACTTATCACATGATTTTCGATAATAAAATGTAGCAGTCACATTTTTTTATCCTGTGCCTTTGAAATGTGGCGGTTTTTCAGAACTCATCAAAGAACAAACTATTTTCAAAATGGTTCAAAGAAGCAGCCTTAAAATTTTTGCCGCACGTTTATCAAACACCCTGTATAACCGGAAGGGCTTGATACCCTGTATAACCAGAGAGGCTTGAGGTGCTTCAACCCGTCGAATCATATTCGCTATCTCCATCATATATTACACCACCTTCTGAAAAATATTTATGGCCATAATGATGATAGGTGGTCGGTGACCCAACCACCCAATCACTACTCGTAGACGCAGTCCCCCGAGTTTGAATCCTGGTTATGTTCCTGAACGTAGGGTTTCAATTCGACATTATTTATACCATTTTGAGAAGCCGAGATTGTGAGCAAGTTTTTGCAGTGATTTGTATGTGCAGTGTCTTGGCAATATTTTGAGGGAGATATGCTTCTGTTGAAATGAAAACCAAAATGACAATTATTTTGTTTTTCTCAATATCTGTTTTTTTTCTAAATTATTTACCTTTTCATTTATGATGTTATTGGATTAGTGTAAGCGTATTGAACTAAGACAAGTGAACATGTTACTGATTTTCAACGTAGATTTTTCATTATTTAGACAAAAATTCCAGATTTCGGGTAATTGTAAGGATTCGGTTAGAATTGAAAAATCTCAAAAGCTATTGTTATTTGCCCATACATATATTAAGCAAAATTTGTTGCATTTTAGCTCTTCTATCATGCCACGACAGGAATACGTCGCATTACATTAAACCCTGTATACTTCCACTTTCGAATCAGGATCAGGTCCTAACTTGCCCCATCTATATAAAACCTTTTTCTTTTCAGGTCGAGAGGATGAAAGTGACATCGAATCAGAACCAGGTATTCCATTGAAAAGGAAACAACGTCGTTCGAGGACCACATTTTCAGGAGAGCAGCTGGAAGCCTTGGAGCGAGCCTTTAGTCGTACGCAGTACCCTGATGTATATACCAGAGAAGAATTAGCTCAGCAGACTGGACTAACGGAAGCCAGAATTCAGGTATGCACAACAGTTTCACAACTACCAATATGATATCGACAGAACACTGGGCCTCTTCTTCCACATCAATCAATTTGATTTCGAATACGCAAATCGAATACCAATAATCTTATTTGGGTTAAACTTAATTCAAATTATTTTCGATGATAAAACGGTACGAAACTGTCCCTATTGGTTGAAATATTCAAAATGAATTGGCGCCAAACTTATATCTCCCATAATTTTAACTTTAAACGGTTGGACGAGTTGAAAATTTTTTTACTTCTTATCCGACATCGTACGTAATTTGACAGCTGATAGTTTTCATGAATGTGTATTTGAAAATGATAATTCAGCGAGCGCATTACGTGAATTCAATTAATACTTTTTTATCCCTCTTAAGGCCGGTTGTACAAATGTCGGTTTAGCTCAAGCTTTATTAAACCTTAGCTTAGATAAGCTCAGACTTCACGTTGACATCCGTTGTACATACAATCGTCAGTTTCGTTAAACCTGGTTGATAATAAAATTCACTACGGTTATTGGCACTAATGCAGCAATTGCGTACTATATTCTTTAAAAAATAACCTCTTCCGGTTTATCACTATGACGGTTTGTTTCAAATTCGCGCAGCGGCCGTTTCTGTCTTTCTTGTTTTACTTGCTCTCTTTGTTGAATTTGACACAAATCCTTCCAAATGTATAACCTAATAAAGTGACAAACAATCTGAAGGTTCCTGCTTGACACTGCAAGAATACAACAAAATCAAAACAAATCCCTCACTGCCAATCCACGAAGATATACCTGATCTCTCCTTGCGCAGATCACGGTCCAGAAAACCACCAATTACAACAGCTCTCCTACTAGAGTCTGATGGCTTTAACCCTGCAGGGAGTGGCAGAAATTTGGGCGACCCAAACACCAGAAGAAGTGAACCGTTGGTCAAGAACCCCTTGGTTTTGAGCTCCACTGAAGGGAATGGTCAACCCTAAACAGAATTCGCACGTCGCATGTAGTGTGCGCTGATTCGTTGTTTAAATGAAATAAGCGCGAATCTCCATGATGCGACTGTGGAGCGGAATGCCAATCTGTCAGGCATATAGTGCAAGAATGAGGCCTTGGAGCATATCCGGGCAACAACAAGGACTTGCTCCAAGCCAAATCATCAGCCACAGAATAGATTTCCAGGCTCGATATTAACCTATAGCAAAGTTACTATTTAGATCGCAATAAAAAACAAAAAAAAAAATAAAAACCAAAAAAACTTTCTTATGACTTTTTTCATGTGTACTATATAACCAATAACCATACGCAAAATAAATAATAATAAGCCAGCATTGTACAATGGACGCTTTGCAACTTCCGTGGTTCAACGCGCAACGACTCTTATGGATGAAAATGAAGAAAATAGGAAGAATCGAAGATTTTGCGGTCTAGACATTTTAAAAAACGGCAAGAAGCAAGTAGCGTTCCATAATTTGTTGCAGGAGATGAAGCTAACTGACACATAATAATAAGACTTCTAGATGTCGCACTATAGTCTTATGTTGCATAGTTCTGTTTTTATAGAAACCTTAATGAGTATAAAATTAACGGTACGAAATATCGTAAATTGACCAGCCAAAAGAAAATGGTGAAAGACATCAGGATCGTCGGCATAACTGTTAATTTATTTTATATATCAAAAATTAAAAATTGTGGACTGTTTGGAATTAAAATGTTCCACTGATATACTCAATTTTTACGTCTTGTTTTATTTTATTTATGAAGGAAATGACAATTAATGCATATCACTTAATATCCTATTCATTTAGTTCATAAAACTTATAACTACAACCGGCAAGAGCAGATTTTCTGCCCCAACTTATAGACGATACGGCATCGTGATTAGATAATCACTGCAGGCAATATTATTTAATGTCATTGTTTTACTTATTTTCTCTGTCTCTTTTTAGACTCGACATGCCTCCGCGCTGGTCAATTTATGTTGGCCATATTGTAGTTACTATGTTGTTTGTGTTTTTATAGAATAATATAATTTTTAGGTCTGGTTCTCTAACCGTCGAGCACGTTTGAGGAAGAACTCTGGTAGTTCCAACCCGTCCAATCCTCTAGGATTCCCAGTTCTAGGAAACATGCCTTGTCAGTACCCAGCCGAAGCCCAGTATGACTGGAGGAGCGCTCAGTTCCACAACTATAGCATGTTCCAACAGTCTGGATATAACCAAGATTACCCTCGATCGGAGTATTCAGCTATACTGGACAACTACGCTTTAGCGCAGGCGCAGATATCTCAAGCGCAGGCGCAGATTTCGCACGCCCAAGCGAGTAATTTGAATAGAATGAGGGAATCGGAGAATTACGCATTGATGCAGGCTCATAGCTCAAACGCGAGCGTTACAGGTAAACAAACGTCTTCTGTCAACTAGGGTAAAGGAGCCAGTAGTTGGCACCGCATACTGTGACCGGCACCTTGTTTTTGTTTTGGCATTAAGAATGTCTAAATAGGCATAGCTCAGATTTATGTCTCTAGATAAGTTAGCTAATGTCATGGTTATACGTTATGCGTTATTCCACTCGATGGAGGTCTGTTAGACACACTATTCTCAGTTATTGGCAATGCGTTGACAGATACACAGATATTACGCAGTGTTTCTTGAAAGCGGGATATGACTACATGAGCAGTTATAACATTTTATTTTCTTTACATGATGTCAGACTTTGCTATTTTGGCATTTTGCCTACTTTTATGATATAAAACAGCTATTTTATTTAATTTTTGAGGGTGCCAAACACTGTAATCTAGAACTGCCGATAAAATAGTATTTGACATGGGAGTGTCAATCTAAGGGCCGGTTTCTCAATGTCCAGTTAAAGTGTCAGATAGGTATCTGCCAGATAGCGTTGCTTTGGATACAACTGTCAGATAAGATTTACGTGACTTCGTAAGTTTAGCCTTCAATTGTTTAAACAATTTATATAACTGTTGCTGTTATCTTGTAGATAAATATTTAACTGGACATTGAGAAACCGGTCCTATGAAAATCACTATAATGATAAGCCTGCATAATGGTGGGCACTACATATGAAATAAACGTCATAAAATCGTTCGTGTCTTATTATGTTAATTTCATTGTCACATCTGGCTTAACCTGTTAACGAATATGGTCAATGCTGATACAATCTTAGGAAATACGAATGCTTACCCTCAATATTTAGCTGAACCGGAGGCTGTTGGAGGAATTTACAATTTACATTTACAGTGGTGGGTGCCCACCACTGAATAATAAGATGCAACTTCAGAATATTTGGGTGCCAATCACTGTTACCTGCATATTTTTTCCTTAAAACAAGTATAATTTAAAAACTCAAAAAATAAGATCATTATTTTTTTAGAAATCAATAGAGCACACATAAAAGCTCAAATGTTTTTACTGAATTCAAGAAACACAAATATCTGTCAATTTTTAGCTGGTTTATAGTTCAGGTTTGCAGTAGCGCACCAGGTCTTCGGGGGTCCTCCCGCAATTTTTTTCACGGGCCCCCCTTGTATATAAAAGAATAATATTTCAAATCGGTTTATAGATAGAAAAAATTTGGTGTAGCCTCAACTTTATATTTTTATTTTTTTATTTCGAGTTTTTAAAGAATAAGAATTCACATAAACCTTAGGTACAATTAACGTAACAAACTCCCTTATGGCCACTATGAGTTTTAGGTTTAGAAAGCTACAGAATTTGAGATATAACTTTATTTAATAAACATTACTGACACACAAAACTATAACAAAATCAAAAATAAACAAATAAAACACCTTAAACCTAAAAATTTTATTATTATGATTTGACTGCATTCCATGAAAAAAAATTTTTTTGTAAAGCAACAAATGTATATCAACTATTACTATAGAAATTAATGCCAAAAAACGCGATTAACCCATTGTCGATCTTGCAAAACTTTTTATTAGTCAATCAACAATTGATTTTTCTCGAAGATAAAATCAGAAAATTCCCTAATACTGTTAAGATCTTTCAGGCTTACATATAGAAGATTTTTTATTTAAATTAGTTCCGTGCAAGATTTTGTGTGAGATCGTCTGTATATTTTCAACTAGTTCTTTTACTTTATTAATAATTTCCACTCCTTGCACTTCAAAAAGTGTTTTGGGGTTTAAAATATCGAATTTTGAATAGACTTTCGCAAAAAAATAAAGTGACTGGTGTCAAAGGGGGCCTCCCGGATGATCGGGGCCCCCCGCACCGCGGGCCCTGCGGGCCCTTTCGGCTCGCCACTGCAGCTTTTTCATTTATCGATGCCAATCACAGTTTACTTTACCCTATATTCTATTTTGATTTTTACTGTTTGATTCGAAATTTCGCCAGCCACGCATTACTTTTTCGTTGACCATCATGAAAGTTGCGCAACCAAAAACAGCAAACAAATCTGTTCTATTATTACAACGTCTCAGTTGACGAAAAAATCTTGCTGGTGCTGGTGCTAGGGCCAAGATAAAAAGATCCTCCAGTTTTATTGTCGGCTGTAAAAAAATTGTCTACGCATATTCATATACAGGGTGTGCTACAATGCAGAACCTACATCATCTCTTTTATTTTACATGTTACCCCCCATATTTTATTTGACCAAAAAATGTTTTCAGAGATACTTCGATTTTAAGCAAATTTCAAAAATACCTTCCATTTGTGTACTGAAATTAATTTATTTGAGAAAGCACTATGCAGTTTTATTTTTATTAAACGATGGAAAAATTGCACTATCCCTAGCGACTGGAAAAAAGTAAAAGTAATATCGCTGTTCAAGAAAGGTGACAAGAATAACCCTCAAAATTACCGAGAAATACCGCCTATAAAAGTTATGCCAGGATACTGAATAATAGACTTAAAACCATAACAGAACAACTAATGGATGAAGAACAAATGGGTTTCAGAAAAGGCAGATCGACAATGGATGGAATATTCACAATACAACAAATTATAGAAAAACACAGAGAATACAACATAGAAACGCATGTATAAGCTTCATAGACTCTGTGAAAGCTTTTGACAATGTTAATAGATGTAAATTATGGGATCTTATGAAAGAACAGGGGTATCGAAAAACTGAGCCTCTGATGCAAAAGAATTCAAGCGACCCAAATTGTTGAAACGTGAAAGGCGAATTCAAAATAAGCTTTTAATTCAAAATCAAACAGTGGCGTATCACTTTTTTGTTAAAAATGTTGAAATCATGTCCCGCACGAACGCCACTGGTTGAAATAAAAAAAGTTTCTTCATCAAAAAGTACCTTTTGGTACATGAACACATTATACCAAGTTTCACAAAGAAAACTAAAGCGTTACCAAAGTTATTACAAAAAGATTTTTTTATTAGAAATTTAACACTCTGTAACTCGAAAGCTATGACGTTTAGGACATACATTCATATAAAGTTTTTTACTCAAAATCATCCAGGAAATCGCTCCCTGAAATATTTGTACATCAATAATAAATCCTCTGTATACAGGGTTATCCATTTGAAATAATAAAGTTTATTACATTTCCGGAAAACTTTAGATCTGACAACATTATAAATACCATCATAATATCGGCCGTATTGCAAAATCTTCATATCCCTAAATTCATGAAAATCGCGCAAACCGTTTCCGAGATAATCGGGGCGTTCCATACTACTAAAAAACGAGATATCTGTTATAATTACAAAATAAACAAAAAGCAACATTGCACATATATGAATGGATAGTTATCAGTACTAAACCGGTCAGTCGATAGAATCTAAAGCCTAAAGAACCAACACAAAAGCTATAGTGCGGAATTATTGAAAGATTTGCGAAAAAGTTGATGTCGTTAATGTCGGTATAAGCAGATAAATGCGGTCTAGCTTTAAAAACTGTATAAGAACGAATAGTACTAATAGAAATAGTAATGATAATGACGCAGACTGCATACGATCTACCAGTAGAAAGAAGAAAGCGGAGGCCCTATTCCCTCCGAGATCTGACGACGTTATAGTTTCTGGAGCATGTAGCGAAGTCGAGCTTTTCACAATGGACGGTATGAAGGAGGTATCCGTTAAATCCATGGAATCATAGATCATAGAAAGAGGTATAAAGGCTAGAAGAGCACCAGGCCTGGACAGAATTACCCAGAAGCAGTAAAAGAAGCTATCCGGGTGGCCTTGGGATGGGTACTTAAAGTTATGAACAAGCTATTACTTGATCAAGACTTCCCCAAGCAACGGAAGACGACAAAACTAGTTTTGACTCTGAAAGGAGGGAAAAACCCAGATGACCCGTCGGGATTTAGACCTATACGCCTTAAGACCTTAACACATTGAGAAAGCTCTACGAAATGCTTGTTAGGAAGAGGCTTGTGGAGGAGATTGAACGCTGAGAAGGGCTAGCCCCCAACCAGTTTGGCTTCAGGAAGAGACACTCGACTGTCCATGCAGGCTGTAGAACAAAAAGAGCAGGCAAGAGACAGATGGTGCGCGTTGATGACGTTGGACGTTAAAAACGCTTTCAATACCGCAAGCTGGGGATTAATTGTAGCAGAATTGCATCGAAGAGGTATTGAGCTGTACCTTATTAACATCTTGGGGAAATAGTTTGAAAACAGGAAGATTGAGGTATTCAGATGAGCGGATCTGGACACAGGGTTCAGTTCTTGGACCTATCATGTGCAACGTATTGTACGATGGCGTCCTGAGCTGACTAGGGGAGCAGACACCATTGCTTTCGGAGATGACCTTGCCTTGCTAGTGGTAGCAGACGACGAGGAAGAGTTAGCTTTCCGGGCCAACGAGTCTCTCAGAAGGGTTGACAGATGGCTACGCAGACACGACTTAAAAGCTTACCCCAGAAAAAACGGAGACAGTAGTACTTAAGGGACCTAGGAAGTGAACAAACAGGAGAAGGGTGCGGTTTATGCGTAGGGATGTGGAAATAGTACCTAAGAAAGCTGTTAGGTATTTGGGGGTCATAATTAAAGAAGGTAGTACTTTCGGGGAACACTTTGCTCCAATAGTCAGAAAGGCAGAAGGCAGAATATCATCGCTGGCAAAAATTATGCCCAACGTAAGCGGCCCCAGCAGCGGAAGGAGGCGACTTCTGTGTGATGTGGTGCACCCGCTATTGCTCTACGAAGTTCCGATTTAGTGTAGGGCGTTGCACAGGAGGATGCACCGTAATATAATGGAGAGGGTACAGTGCTTGTGGAACTGTATCGACAAAGGCAGCTCAAGTTATCGCTGGGATTGTACCCATACATTTGTTGGCACAAGAGAGAAGAGCAATTTTCAATAGAGGTGATGGACACCTAGAACTTACGCGAAAGGAAGAAGCCAGGATTAAAACCCTACGACAGTGACAGAAAGAATGGAACGAAAACGAAAGTTTAGGCCAAACTTTGATCCCGGACATAGAGCTATGGGTGAAATATGAACATTGATATGTGGACTATTACCTGACACAGGCACTATAAGGTCATGGCAGTTTCAAAAGCTGTACCAAACGAACAGGGAAATCCGGCTGAGATATATGCATGTACTGTCCAGAGAGGGATACGTCCGAGCACACAATATTATTTTAGTTGCGAAAAATCGGAGGCCGAAAGACAGTTCTGTTGCGCTAGAAAAGTAGGGATACAGCTGTCAACTAGCAACCGCTGCAGTCATGTGTCACAGTAGGCAGAACTGGTATAGTGTGAAGAGCTTTATTGCAAGCGTATTGAGTGCCAAAGAAAGGGACGGACGAGGAACATCAACTATGGGGGACGGGAGAGTAGGGTGCCCTAGAAACCCGAGAGGCTGATGGGAAACAGATGATGGAAGATAGAAGAACAGATGATCACTCTGATGATATGTCGTGATCAACGGTTCCGGAGTGCGGGGTACTCGGCGGGGTATTTCGCATGACCCACTCGATCCAGGATGTGGCCTGGCAACGGTCCATGGATAAAAAGAAGTACTGATAATGAAATTATAATACCTACAAATTATCGGATCTTCGGAAGAAACATCACAAAATATTCCTAATTCCTTTACGGCGTCTGCCCTTTTATAGCGATTTTATAATCAGATTACATAAAATCCCTAAGTTTTGTATAACGTTCAATGAATTTGAACGTATTTTCAACACTATATTTCACTTTCTCACACGACATAGTCCGTACCACACATCAACGGAACAAACACATCATCAGACCAATAGATTTTCCAGAAACGCGGACAAAACACCAGCAAATGAAAAGTTGCTAAATATGTTGCCTAAAAGTTGGAAAAAATTGAGTCGCTGTTCTCTTTTGTTGGTTTGATGAAATGAAGAATTAGTATCAATGCATGCGTTGTCATGATTTTGTCCTCCAGTATCTACACTACAAGTTTCTCTCCGTACTGCCACTAGGCCAGAGGTTCCCGCTAGCAATTTTGTTTCATTTTGTGTTCATTTTGTTTCGCTGTGATTTGCTAATACTTAGTCACTAATACGCGCCTGATCGCTGTTGATATATTCTAGATGCAAGTAGGCAATTTTTCAAAGATTCTCGTAATGTCCAAATCATATCTATTTGTTCTTCCATAGAAAAATTCATTTTTACAGCTCGATTTCCACACAGTACGAAAAATCATTGAGAAGGTTATGAAGACAGTCAATATTTTAAAGCATAATATACCTGATAAATCGAGTCTATGTAACTATTTCCTACTTGATTTAAATGATGTCAATAATTCTGGGTTTTTACTTCATCAAATACTATTATGGCCTGATATTTTAGCTGTTCATTAAATAAAAATTAAATTCGATAGTAGTTTCTCAAACTAAATAAATTTCAGCACACAAGTAGAAGGTATATTTAAATTTGAACAGTATTTTAAAAACTAATAGATGTAGGTATAGGAAAAATAAAAAAGCATAATACACGAAACTTTTTGGTGGAATAAAATATGGAGGGTTACATTTAAAAAAAAATCTAGATTTTGCATTCTAGCTCATCCTTTATACAAGTGTGCGTCATCGACTTTTTTACAGCTTTCGTTAGAGCTAGAGAATATTTTCTACCTAGCGATGTAAAACATATTGTCACGACGGCCTCTTTTTCTTCGCCAAAGAATCAAACTGGACGTAACTTTCACCGTTTTACTTCACAACTCAATACAATGTCTCTTAACCTTATCTCAACTAGAACTGAACTCAACTGAACTGAACTACTCCACGCTACCCGTGCCGCCTTATATACACTTCATCGAACCATCTAGAGAATTCGATGACATTCGAGAATGCCAATCCGTCATTCTAGAAAACTCTAGACGATTCGATGACGTTTACACTTCAAAGACCTAACCTAACACTTTGACTTTACATCATGCATGACAACTAATACACAATACACGAGTACCATAATATACAGTATATTACAATATCTATATAATGGGAGACATGTTACGTTCTCCCCCCCCCCCCCCTTAGCGTTCGGCGACCTCGACGAGCAACTTCGATTCCTGTATCACCACAGACATCAGTATTATCGACATTCGGTTTTCCACTTCCCGTACATAACCTGTAGACCAAGTCATTGAGGCGGTTCGTCTCCAAGTAGGGTCCCTCCAAATGATGTTGAAGCTTCGGACATCTACCCTTCTTTCTGTCGTGTATTGTAAGACCATACCAGATCACCTTGTAACTGCGATACCCTTTGCTCAACTTGTGATTCTCATTTTCAGCTCCAGCAGCGTTCTCTTTTCCTAACTCTGCTATCATCCTCTTCTGTTGGGCCTTTTCGTCTTGTCGGCTGTCAACTCTCGACACTCCCTTCTCGTCACTCAGGTTGCTCTCCAGTTCCTCTGTGAGTCTGCTCAGTTTGTCTTTCTGTTCCGCAATCCTGTTCTTCTGCTTACCATCCTCGCTCCCTAGTTGCGCGGCTTGATCAGAGCCCCAAGACACGTCCTTGAGCGCAACGTTAAGCTCTGTTCCTATCTTCGCCTTTTCCCTCTCCAGCTGCGCCAATATTTGCTTCAAATCTACATCGTCATTTTGCATCGCTGATACTTCGTACACACCTTTGCTTGCATTTTCAATGACTTTGTTCGAATTCTTCTTTAGCCTATCGCTATCGCCCTCGCTTTCCATCTGCGCAATCTTCTGCTTTATCTTATTATGCCCGTACTTCAATCTTTCATCCCAGAGCTGTGCTGCAGCCAAAGCATCCTCCAGCTCCTATTTCAGTCGAACGTTCTCATCGTTCATCTTATTGTCAACGGCTCTTGCTTTATACAAGTCTTCCATGACCTTTCTCACACTATCAAGCGCATCTGACATATCTGATTTCATTTTCTTGATTTCTGCTTCATGATGCACCAACCTTTCACACAACCTTGACTCGTCTTCCTTGACCCCGGTCTTTTTGGCTTGCACAATCGCGTGGTTCAGGTATTTCTTTAAGGATGCGTTCTCAACGTCCAGCTGGGCGATCTTCAGTTTCAGCATTGCATTTTCGTCCTTAACTTGGTCACATCTATCCTCCGCTTTCTTCAGCTGATCCAAATCCTTCAATCTCTTGATTTCATTTTTCAAAGCAGAAACTTCTCTGTCGTGTTTTTCGTTGAGCTTTCTCAAGGCTGCCTCGTGTTGGTCATTCTTCTTCAGCAGATTCTTTTTGTCCCTTTCAAACTTGCTCTTAATACATTCTCATTTCTGAGAGTCAAGTAACTGCTTTAGTCTATCCCGCTCTGCAGTAAGGTCCCTCATGGCTACTCTATAGTGTCCTTGAAGCTTAGCGATAGTTTCCTCGTTCTTCTTCAGCAAATTTTTCGTGTCTCTGTCAAACTGCTCCTTCATTGAGTTTATCGTGCCTTGCATAGAATTCATGTTGCTTGCATATTCATCTGCTTTTTCTACATCCACCTGCATCTTATCGACCTGTATCGGGCAGCCTACTCTAAGATACCCCTTCTGCCCACATCTCCAGCACGTAAACTTCTCAGCTCCTTCTAGGTTTCTGTGAACTGGGTTTCTTTGGAAGTTACCACCTCTTCTTCTTGGAACGAACGATGTGGCCCTGACTTCTACTTCATCATCTTGTTCTACAGAGCGCACCCTCCGTGTCATTCGCGTGGCTTTTGTGGCAGCTTCAATTTCTAGAGCCATGACCAAAGCGTCTTGTAAGGTCCTGGGACTGGACAGTCTTACGATTCGCTGCACGTCCAGGTCTGCAATGCCTTCGACAAACTGACGAGCAGCAACGTATTCCTGTGTCTCGACGGGTCTGTTGATGAATGCGCGTTTAGCTACGCTTTGGATTTCATACGCAAACGTGGTCAGATTCTCCTTGGCTTGCTGCGTCCGGTTGTGCAGTTGACCATGTAACAGCTCTGTTAAGTGCGCGTCTCCAAAACGTAGCTTTAGTGCAGACGTTATCTTGTCATAGTCACGTAGATCTGACGAGCAGAGATTTTCCAAAATAGCTGCTGCAGAGTCTCTGAACGTTGACGTCAGCACACAAGCTTTCTCTTCATTGGACCAGTTATTTATACGTGCGATGTTTTCAAACTGCATATGATAAATGTCCCATGAAGTTTTTTCATTGTATGGATAGGGCTTTGCAACTACGCCACTGTGTCTGTGAGGTAAATTGGATGCAGCAACTGTTAAACTACGCTCACCTGCACCAAATTCTCGCAGCTCCTCTCTGATCATTTCTTTGACCTGATCTTTCACTTGATGTAGCTGTTCCTCAACGTGTGTCTCTATTGCACTGATACGCTGATCTTGACTTTCTAATGCCTGACTTACGGCTTGCTTCTGCTCCTCCAGTCTAGACATCACCAGTTCCTGTCACTCTTCAAACCTGCGACTGCCTCATGTTGGTGGTGCTTGAGCTTTTCTTCCAGGTTCACAACTGCTTGGTCCTGGTGGTGCTTTAGCTTTTCTTCAAGGTTCACGACTGCTTCGACCTGGTGGTGCTTTGGCTCTTCAATGTTCACGGCGGTTGCTTGCATAACGGCTGCCTGGTTGGTTAGTCTGGTCTTCATTTCTGCGTTTTCTGCCCTCATTTCTTGTAGCATAGTCATCAATGCATTCGTTCCAGACACCATAGCTGGTTACTGGCATTAACTGACGCTGTACTCACTTCTTGTTTCCTTTTCCTGGCTTGATTCGCTGGATAATCCCACACTTCCGACGCCAATTGTCACGACGGCCTCTTTTTCTGGACGTAACTTTCACTGTTTGTTTGTTTCACTCTCTGCACCTGCCCAGATCGTCTTCCAGCTGCGCAATTCTGTTCTTCTGCTTAACATTCTCACTCCTGAGTTGTACAACCTGGTCAGAGTTCCATGACGCATCCTTAGCGGCGTCAAGCTTTTCTCCTGTCTTTGCGGTTTCTCTCTCCAGTTACGCCCATCTCTGCTTTAACTTTACATCGTCATCTTGCATCGCTGATATTGCAGACGCTTGTTTGTTTGTATCCTCAACCACCTTATTCAGTTCTTTCTTGTTCCTATCGATCTCAATTACTAACTGCATAATGTTCTGCTTCATCTTAGTGCTACCATCTTGTTCTTCAGCCAGTGCGTTCTTCACCTCGTTTTCCAGTCGAGCGTTTTCATTTTTCGAGTTTACGAGTCGCTGATTCATCTTACCATTAACTTCTCTTGGTTTAGACAAATGTTCCTTGCTCTCCCTCGCCTCATCGACTGCGCCGCTCAAATCTGTTTTCAGCTTCTTGTTTTCTGCTGTGCCAATCTTTCTTTCAACTTTGAGTCGACCTCCTTGACCTCTGTATTTTTGGCTTCAGCAACTGCGTTGTTCAATCTCTTCTCAAAAGATGCATTTTCAGCTTCCATCTGAGTTAAACTCTGTTTGAGCACTGCGTTTTCGTCTTTAACTTGGTCATATCTCGTTTCCACTTTTTTCAGCTCATCCAAAGGCATCAGTCTTTTGATTCCATCCTTTAAAGCAGCCATTTCTTAGTCGTGTTTTTCGTTGCGCTTCCTTAAAGCCGCCTGGTGTTGTTCATCCTTCTTCAGCAGACTCTTCCTGTGCCTTTCAAATTGACTCTTAATATCCATACTTTTCCGTTTCTGGGAGTCAAGCAACTGCTTCAACCTATCCCTGTCTGCTGTAAGTGCCCTCATAGCTACCTCATGTTGTTGAAGTTTGGCGATACTTCCTTCGTTCTGCTTTAGTAAATTCTTCATATCTCTGTCAAACTGCTCCGTCATTGAGTTGATTTTGTCTTGCATGGATTTCATTTTGTACGTATACTCATATGCTTTTTCTACATCCACCATCATCTTGTTAACCTGTATGCGGCGGCAGCCCACCTTAAGATGTCCCTTCTGCCCACATTTCCAGCACGTACACTTGTCAGGTCTTTCTACGTTTGTGCGAACTGGCGGTTTTCCATGGAAGGAATTTCTTATTCTTGGAATGAACGTAGTGGCTCTAGCTTCTCCTTCATTATCATCTTCGCCAGAACGCAGCCTCCTAGTCATTCGCGTGGCTTTTATGGCAGCTTCAACTTGGAGAGCCTTGATTAAAGCATCTTGCAAAGTTCTGGGGCTGGATAATCTTACCATTAGTTGAACGTCCAGATCCGCTATGCCTTCAATAAACTGGCGAGCAGCGACGTATTCCTGTGTATCGATAGGACTGTTAACATATACTCGTTTGGCTAACCTTTGGACTTCGTATGCAAACACCGTTAAATCCTTCTTGGCCTTCTGGGTCCGGTTATGCAGTTGGCCATACAACATCTCTCTTAAGTGTGCATTTTCAAAGCGTAACTTTAATGCAGACATTATCTTGTCATAGTCACGTAGATCTGACGGGCAGAGATTTTCCAAAATAGCTGCTGCGGAGTCTCTGAGCATCGATGTCAGCACACAAGCTTTCTCTTCATTCGACCAATTATTTATACGTGCGATATTCTCAAATTGAATATAATAAACGTCCCCTGAAATCTGGCCATTTTATGGGTAAGGCTTTGCCACTACGGAACTACCTCTATCAAGTAAATCGGGTGCTGCAGCTGTTATACCATGCTCACCTGCAGTAATTTCTTGCAGTTCCTCCCTGACCATTTCCTTGACCCGATCTTTCACTTGTAGTTGTTCTTGAACGTGCTCTTGTGGTCTACCAATTGCACTAATACACTGGTCTCGGTTCTCTAATGCCTGGCTTACAGATTGTCTTTGCTCCTCCAGTTTCTGTCCACTCTTCAAATCACTCTTGAAAGCTGACATTGCCTCGCCTTGGTGATGCTCTACCTTTTTTATAACACTTTGAATGTACATCATGCATGACAACTAATACACAATACACGAGTACCATAATATACAGTATGTTACAATATCTATATAATGGGAGACATGGCAATTTCTATTACTGCTACTTGCTTGATGAATTTTCCATGCCCCCCCCTGTCGAATTTTCCATGCCACCCTCCTGTCAAGTAAGTTATGACCGCCAGTGTCGACGTGATGATTAACCTTCAAATGGTCAATTTTAATGAGTGACGGTAATAACTGACTCAGTTGAAGTTTGCAGCACGAGCCGCAGGCGAAATCGATTAAAATCCGGGTATCAAAGGCGTAACTACTAGCTTGACAAAGGAATAATTCTTTAGATTGATCAAAGGTCAAAGCTGTGGTCCCAGCACTGACCCGTGTGGTAGCCCGAAGAAATGTTTTGTGACTGCTAGACAGATCCATTTATATACACTCTGTGAGATGTAGTTTTTGAAAAATAATTTAAAAACTGCAATATTCAAATTGCGAATGTACCGTTACCTTTTTATAGGAAATCAAAGCTGCAGTGTGAACAGGACGAACGTAGTAGCAGCACACCAATCTAGCATGCCAAGCTTGAGCCAAGCATCCAACATCGTCAAAAGCAGCACTAAGGAAGACCTGAATATTGAACCTGCACCAGGAGGCAGCAGTGTAGTAAACACTTGGGGCAGAAATAGTGGGGGAGACTGGAGCCATGCTATGAACATGGATATGACGGGTTTCGCCGGAGCTGAACCATTTTCACAAGGTTCCTATAGTTCTAATCCCAAGGCGTACTGGAGTTAGTGTACGTACTCAAGACGTATTTGAATCGATCATAATAGGCCGTCCTGTTTGATACCAACCCAACGATAGGACAGGTCCTGCTGTCTGTGACGAAATTCCTTCAGTTGCAACTCCTAAAGCCGCCCACAGACTTTATGGTCTACTGGAGAGGTCTACCTGCATAGGTACACCTGCGAAGGTTGAACCTGTAGCAGAAAGCAGCAGTGTAGTGAGCACTAGGAGCAGAAATGGTGGGGGATGTTGGAACCATACTATGAACATGGATATGACAGGTTTCGCTGGAACTAAACTATTTTCGCAAGGTTCCTGTAGTTCTAGTCTCAAGGCGTACTGGAGCTAGTGTTCGTACTTAAGACGTAGGTATTTGAATCGATCATAGTAGGTCGTCACGTTTGATGCCAACCCAACGATGTGACAGGTCCTGCTGTCTGCGACAATTCCACGGAGCTCCTACAGCTGTGACTCCTTAAGCCGCCCACAAACTTTATGGTCTACTGGAGAGGTCTACATGCATAGGTACGCCTGCGCAGGTTGAACCTATAGCAGGAAGGAGCAGTGTAGTGAACACTAGGAGCAGAAATAGTGGGGGCGACTGGAACCATGCTATCAATTTGGATACGGCAGTTTTTGCTGGAACTGAACCATTTTTGCAAGGTTTCTATATTTCGAATCCCAAGACATACTGGAGTTATTGTTCTTACTCAAGACGTATATGAATCGGTCATAGTAGGTCATGTTTGATATCGACCCAACGATATGACAGGTTCTGCGGAGTAGGATGTTTCCACAGAATTCCTGCAGTTGTGCCTCGTGAAGCCGTCCACAGACTTTAGGGTCTACCGGAGAGAGCTACCTACACAGGTTTACCTGCCCAGGTTTAACCAGTTGCAGGAAGCAGCAGAGTAGTGAACACTTGGGGCAGCAATAGTAGCGGTGACTGAAACCATGCTCTGAACATGGATATGGCGGATTTCGCTGGAACTGAACCATTTTCGCGAGGTTCCTATAGTTCTAAGCCCCAGGCATACTGAAGTTAGTATTCGCATTTAAGACGTATATGAACCGGTCATAGTAGGTCAGGTTTGATATCAACCCAACGATACGACAGGTCCTCTTGAGTGTGACGTTTCCCCGGAGTTCTTACAGTTGCGACACCCAAAGCGTCCGCAAACTTTACGGTCTACCAAAGAGGTCGACCTGCACAGGTTTACCTTCCCAGGTTAAACCTGTTGCAGGAAGCAGCAAAGTAGTGAACACTTGGGGTAGTAATAGTAGGGGTAGACTGGAACCTTGCTCTGAACATGGATATGAAGGATTTCGCTGGAACTAAACCATTTTCGCGAGGTTCCTAGAGTTCTAATCTCCACAGATACTGGAGTTAGTATTCGTATTCAAGACGTATATGAACCGGTCATAGTAGGTCAGGTTTGATACCAACCCAACGATATGACAGGTCCTGCTGTGTGTGACGTTTCCACGGAGTTCCTCCAGTTGCGACTCCTAATACCGTCCACAGACCATATGGTCTACTGGAGAAGTCTACCTGTATAGGTACACCTGGTCAGGTAGACCTCTCCATAGTGCGTGTGGCCAGCATAACCATAGCAAACAAACATGTTTTATATCATCCTTCATTGAGTTTATATGGAAACGTGGTATCAATAGGTACGTGTTGCTTCCATATTTGACTTGGTGATGTAAATATGAATTATATATTTCCACATACCGTATTTAATAGAGACATTATACAATTCGCTTCAGTGAGCATTGTCATATAAATGTGGTTACTGTATTTTTTTTCTGTAATAAAAGCTCTTGACTATGAACAAAGTTTGAGTCACTGTATGACATACCATTGTCCTTTTGAACACGTATAGTAGGTATATAGTTAAGTTTATTTGCATTATTATATAGAGTGAATGAAACAGGCTATCGTCCCTGAAGGGTATCATGTTATACATGACCATCAATCAAATTATAAACGATAAATCTGGTATTCACTATTCTATATCACGATTGTCTTGTACCCAAGTGAAGTATGAGGTTCTCTGAATCTCGGAGCGAGAAAAGTAGGAAATATGTTTACCCAACATAATTATAACTGGTGACAAATCAGCTTCTGAAACTAATATACCGGTGGTCAAGGTCTTATTTATTGTAGAAACTACGGGTTACTGAGATCCCCTCGGACTCCCAGGCCGCTTGAAAGACCTTGCACTTCTGAAGGAAATTACATCACAACTGGTATGGGAGTGTTTCAATACTCTCAGCTTGCTAGCTTCACGGAACGCTGTACGTCTCAGTTGGGTACCAGGACACGAAGGTATTGATGATAATGTGTGTACAGTTGAAAACACATTACTGTGTATTTGCTTTTTTTTCAATAAAAAGTATTTTAGTATTAACTATTAACTCTCTTTCTATCTGATTGATGGAATTAAAACAACTTCCCAGTGATATCAATTTATTTTTAAACTTCATAGGACCATTTGCTAATTTCGAATGAACTCCAGTTTTGCAAATAATGTTTGAGATACTGGAGCATTTTTGGACCACCAGAAATAACGAATTTCGTAGCTCTCGTAATTTTGAGCAAGCGCAGTAATAAGAAGTAGTTAAATGATGCCAATAACGATAACGAAGGTCGACCAATTTTACTTGCCTGATGCACTCTCTTCTTGAAGAGTCACTATGGTCAAAGTGTCTATTGTGAAATAACTACCAATATTGCCGCTTCATGCGACAAGCCTTATTTTTAAGGGGAACACCAATAAAATGGAAGTTATAAATAGCCAAAGGTCGCCAACTCACTATGTGTTTTGCGCCACCAAAAGTCTCCAATCGCCCAGCTATGCTATTTGGTCGCTTACTCGGTTTTGAAATCGCCACTTTGACGGGAATCGCCACACCTGGCAAATCTACGGAACTCGTGTTCTAAAGAATGGAAATGGGAGGCAGAGGATATTGTGTTCTATGTTCAACCCGTTAAAACCTAAGTTATCTACTCGACTACCTGGGCAGGGGCGCCGACTCCGTGGGTGCTCGGGTGCTCCAGCACCCACGAGACGTAAATAGTGGGTGCCGAGCACCCACAACTATGTATTTAAAATAATTTTCATTCTCAGCTTCTAACAAGTATATTATTTAGATCCCGCTTTTTTATGTGTAATTCATAATACGCGCATATACAACCAAGCCTAGCCGATGTCACACGCATGCGAAATTCAATAGTGTGGAGGATGTTATTTCTTTTGTAAATACTCATTGCGCATCTACCAAAGACATGATACCTGAAGTCACCACATTATTAAAAATCATTTTAGCTATTCCAGTATCGACATTTTCCGCCGAAAGGTCATTTTCAGCATTACGAAGGATAAAGACTTATTTAAGGAGTACTATGACTCAGCAAAGACTATATAATTAAGTACATCGCATCGAATAAAAAATAATACTTAAGATAATAAAAAATGTTAAAATAGGCGCACGTTAAGTAATAATGATATTATTTCATCTTTAGTAGTAGCTACACCTTTTCCAGGTGTAGTTTCTAGAGCGTCAAGTTGAATTCAAAATGGTTAAGTTAATTTTCCAACTCATCACTTGTAATTTCAAGCTGTCAGGTGTAATTTATACTTGCCAGATTAAATTTACCATTGATGAGTTGGAAAATTAACTTGACCGTTTTGAATTATCACTTGACGCTTTAGAAACTACAGCTGGAAAAGGTGTAGACTTTCGCGCGCAGCTTCGCTTCCATAGATTTTGTCTTTCCTTGTAAGTATAATTCTCGATAAATTGGTCTCCAATAAAAATGTCACCACCTACATAACAAATTCACTTTATCGCTACTTTTGAAGATTAATTTGGTTGCTAGTAGTATTTTTTTATTATAATTTTTTTTTATATATCTGTCCTATAACCTCATCAATATAAGTGCCAAATTTTATCCATTTTCACATAAGGTACCTCTAAAATGTAAGGCTAATAAATATTACTACATAGTATAAAATAAAGTCGTTTCCCGTTGCCTGAATGTATGTGCATATGTATGTTATGAGGAAGGTAAACAGCCTATATGCACGGCGTAACATTTAGTACAACGGTGCGGCGGCGGTTCACAGGATCAGCTAGGACTGATATAATTAACTAAAAATATAGGTAGCTCTGGCATTAAAAAAAGCGGAGCACCCACGAGAATTTTCAAAACCCGGCGCCCCTGTATCTGGGTCCGATGCGTTTATAGCGACATTCTAGATTCCGGTTTGCCAATCGTGTATCAGTGCCGACGTCGCTGACCCCGTCTCAGTTACTCGGGAGTCGCCAAACAGGCGACAGCTTCCGAGAATGCCATCCACTCGTGTTGACGAAACGTCAAGCAAATAATGCATGTTGGGCAAGCAATTAGCTGATTTAAATGAACAGTGATGTGGGATAATAAGAGATGTTTAGTCATCAAATTCTTTATTGACAATCATAGTATACATTAAAGACAACTTGAACACTAATAAATATTTGGCAAGAGCGCCTGAATATAATAAATATTTTCATTAGTTATTGTCTACCATTTACACATTTATTGTCTTATAATATTGTATATTATTATCTGTTATAGGTACCATAAATATTCATATTGTCCCACACAGCTATATATTTTCTTGACTCCAGCCTTAAGCCAGTTTTAACAACAATTTAATTTAGTAAAATAATTTGTTCTCCAACAGGATAAGCCAGGATTATAGCAGATAACGATATTTTTTTAGAGTAATCAACCATTTTTGATGCTATGAAACTCACTACTAGAAATCTTTTCTTTAAGTTCTTGAATATTTATATTGTGAACATATAGGCGCAAGTATTTCGATCAACAAATCAGAAAAAAAGTGTAGTCTCTATAATCCATAGGCAGATCCTCTCAAGTATATCAATTGGCCCTATGTCTAACTTTAGCCTAATGAATATGTCTCAGGTGATATTCTTGATTGTAGATTTGATTCCAGTTGATATTTTGGTGATGATATGATGACATTTTTTCAGATATGTTTCGAAATCTTGACGTATCTATCGTAATGTCTGAAGATTGATATATTTTAAAGCACAGAGATCATGACTTCACAGTACATTGCAAGCTGAACAGAATTATTACAAGGAACTCATATTAAAAATTCAAAATACATAGTGAATATACAACCATCGTAATTTAGTTTTCTAATTTCATTATTTTTTGGAATCTTACAGTAAGCAGTTCGTATTAAAGCATTCGTTACTGACTCGGAAATACTAAATATTTACTACAAAAATTACTAATGTATAACATTTTTTCACATAAATACGCAAATACTTATTATCTTCTGCTACTTTTTGAACCAAACAATGTAATGAAGTGACTGATTTTCGTAACTTCAAGGTAAGTCCAAAATGTCCTTTAATAACGTCAACTCTTGTACACGAATATGCGCGTGAAAACAATGTTCATTTGAACAAGTCTGCTATAACCCCAACTGTATATTTAAGTACTCACACTATACTGCAAAGCATGATCTCCATACGATGTTTTGCTCTTTGCTTATTTTAATGTACCAACTGTAAAGAATGTCAAGGATCAAGATGATCCCTACAAAAACTGATGTTATTAATTCAATGCCATATATAGTGCAGGAACATCGGAGAAAAAAGTGTTACAGAGCATTTTTCCACATTCCTAAATATTATGCCGTGTACACATCTGATTAAACGAACCGAATGAGCACTTCGCGCCGAATGAGCATTCAAATGTGGACGTACAGCCTGACCAGTGTAGCAAGAGACTTGGGAATTTCGCCGCTGTCTCACACGAACACGTTATTTCATATCCTCTCGTCTCTTGCTATCCATGTCCATTTCATATTTCTCATGGCTCTTGTTACACATGTCAGGTTGTATGCACGCACTACGCTGAACAGGCTCATGCGGAGCGCCAGGCGATGCGAAAGGTGTCGGACCATCAAAAGAAATTCGTGCTTAGTCTGGACGGGTTTAAAAGCACAACATCGAAACGCTCCACACAAAATGGATTTTTCAAAAGAAACTTGTTAATTAAGGAATTTGAAAGAAGACCAATATTGTGGAAATCTTAACACGAGTTTTATTACAATAAAATTAAAAGAGAGGATGCTTGGCAGGAAATTGCAAACATCGTCTGCATATTTTATCCTTAATTGCATTAAGCAAAAACGAGAAATTACTTTCGGCATTCTGGTTAGTTTTTAAATCGCCTCATATCACTGTCGCTTCGGATATCATGCAAAATAAAAGAACTGTTGGGGCTCCAATCTCGACTTCTTTGTAGAAATAATTGTGACGACGTTCTATATCATTTCCAGCAGTAGTTTCGAAAGGATGAAATTAAATTTCTAAAGCGTCAGTTGTATCCCAATCTGACAAGTATAAATTCACCTGACAGTTTGAATTTACAATTGACGCTTTAGAAATGTAATTTTATGTTTTTGATACTACGGTTGGAAAAAATATGCAATTATAAACGCGGCATTAGCTGTACCTAGATTTTTCATTGCAGTCAATAAAACAACAATTCGGCGAACTGATGGAGCGCCTCCGAATGCATGCTCATGAGGTTCTGTGCGGGAAAATTGTTTAGATGTGTACACGGCATTAGATAACGAAGACTATAAATAGATCTACTAGAGGGAGTGAAAAGACTGTATAGAATTTGTATGTCTTTCTTTGGGAGAATACTTTATTGACATTTTTGTCCATCTAGATTCGGTACGTTAAAATCTGTGATTTTCAAGAAGATTCGTTGTCTAGAAGTTCTAGAGTTACATTTTCTCTTGAAGGTCATAAAAGTAAAAAGTATTTGTTCTATACTATAAATTTTAAAACCGCGGCAACTGTCCTTGGACACTTCTAATTACTGATCAAAAATTATGTGACTTTACCTACTTTCTGAGTATATTTGAAATTACTATTAAAGTAATTTTTACTTCATGTTCTGGTAAAGAATCTTCTTATTTTGAAGAAATTGTAATGTTTCTAAAAACCGCCAAATCTATCTTAGCAGATGGGAGACAATAGCATATATTTCCATAAGGATCATCTTAATCTTGACCAAAGTTGTATATCGTAGCTAAGAAATATTAGATACAACTCTTAGTAAAATAGTTTTCTTTGTATGCAACATCTCAGCTACATATATCATGATGTTATGAAGATGGTTATGTTGACGATAATGACAAACTGTTTCTGTTCAGTATTTCTTAAGGTTAAACCAGTGACGCCCGGTACAATCAGCTATTTGAAGTAATGTCGTTTTCAAAGCTTTTCGATTTTCAAGTTTAATGACGTGATTTTAAGAAGTTAGTAAAACTGTTTGTTCTGTATCCGGCTAGTATGATAGAGCTAACGGCCTCACAAATAGTATTAAAAGAAATGCTTAATCACCAAAAAGGAACTAAAAAGTCGTTTTAGTTGCTTGAGTATCAGTATCAGACCAAAGTATATAGTCTAATCAGGCGTCAAACCATACACGTGTTTCACCATATTAGTCTAAAAATTGTAGTTTTGTATACCCAATATCTGCAACAATCCCCAAAATGATCTATCTATGAGAACCTATTAGGTACATATCGAAGAAAGACGTCAGATAAACGAGAAATATGAATCTAAAGCAAATAGAATGCCGTTTGCACTAGGGCCTGTATCTCTATAAAATAAATTGTTTAGCTTCTTTCTCTAATAAATTAATAGGGATAAAGACCCTATTGCGAACAGCGTACTATTTGACGTAGTTTGATAAGAACTATGTGCTCATCTGACGTATCCTTGCAGGAATAAAGGGTACATCAGATAGTAATTAGAAGCAAGAATTTAGTCTAACTGCCGTATTCATAGCCGTTTCTTGAGTCATATTCAAGGTTCCCTCAAGTAACACCCAAGGAATACTTAAGGGACCCTCAAGTGTGGCCTTCCTTGTATATCTGTTCCACAGACAACATCTACGATACGCCGGGATTGATTTGGCGTCATATTTCAAATATAAGCTTAATTGTTATGCCTATAGGCCTTTACGGAAACAGTGATTTGGATCCGGATAGATCAGTTATACGTCAATCAGCTGTCAAGTGGGATTTATGATTCCATGGATTTAACGGACATCGAATAACGGAAAAGTTGGTTTCAGAATAACATACAGATGGTTAAGGAAAAAGGCAACTGATCTGAAACATACGATCGTAATGACTCACTGTACAAGAGTGAACTGACCCTATTTCTGACTGATCCCAGATCACTTTCCGAACGTAAGGATCAGTGATCCAAGTAATCGGGTTAACCCGATCATAGTTTCCGTAAAGGCCTCTGGGCAAGGATTTTTGATGTTTTCTGTTATCCGTTTTTGTTTTGTGCCAGTATTTCGTGTTTTGTGTCAGATATTTTTTCGGATGCGATAGAAACTGACAACACAGTACTCCAAAATTAACCTACAAAACCACCTTAACTGTAAGTAAATGGTTGTGTTCAACGGGATTTAGCGCAAAAGCGCTAGCGTGGAAGCGCCTACAGGCGCTAGGTGTGACCGTTAAACGACTTTCTTTTTGGCGTGATAAAACTCCGTCTCCATATTTTCATATTTATAATTTGCATTGTCAAAAACCTAGGTTATAAAATCACAAAACCTGATATAAAATTGACTGTATACAAAGGTGATCGCGTCTCTCAGAGCTACAAATAATTTTTTCTAGTTTGCTCAACAAACGGCGCTTGTTAAAGCGCTAACCAAGCTGACTGGCGCTTTTTTGACAGCTTGTCGTTCATCGGTTAGTTAGCGCAAAGCGCCCACAAGCGCTTACGTTCGCTAAGTCCCGTTGAACACTACCAATGTCATGTTGACATTTTATTACTTGACTATTAGTCAAGCGAGCCTTACTTAAGGACTATGAATACGACCCTAAATCTTACCCTTCAGATGCTTACATAGTTACCGAAACTTGGGTCTGGTTTGATTAGCGATCGAATTCCATATTATTTTAAACAATACGGTTTAGACAGCGTCTACAAGGAATATTTTTTTTGACGGCTGTACTAAAAGCTTTATACTGTTCCACTTTAGGTGAGATTATTACAAGGCATCAAACCAACATAATGCACAAAGAAGTAAATTTGTAACGACATTACTTTTATCTGACAGGTGTATGTAGGCCGCTGCGCAAGTATCTCATTTCTTATGTTCCGGAGACATTGCGCTGGATTGATTAATTTAGTGTGATCGAGGGTGAAAGAATATCTGCCTGAGGGAAATGTCATCGGTGATTGGTCTGGGGTAGAAGTACCGTTGTCCGCTTACTGATAACGGCGGGTCTTGGGCATGGGTGTCGATTTCGGCTTCCCCATCTGCGGAAGCCTCCCTGTAAAACAGAAAACCAGGCATTTGATAACAAGTTAGAATTTTATCTGTAGCCACTACGGCTGTTGTATGCCAATTTATTTCATTTCATTATTTTTATCTTCAAAAAAGGTGACCTCGTCTCTAAGATAGGTGTAGAAAACTGAAAAATAATCAGGGTTTGTTTAGTATGAAATTTTCGTAACTCCATCCGTATTCAAAATACAGGGCTTAGAAAAAAATATACATATTTTTTTATGATTTTGCCGAAACTACTGGTAATAGTATAATTAAATTTCGTACGAGTTGTTTTGGAAGCTATTACATCCCATGAATTTGTTCTTATATTTGTTTCTTATAGAGGGCGCTAGTAATACGATTAATAACAAGTAGTATTGGACATAACATTTTGAGTTTAGATTTATCAATTAAAACTTTAAGTGAACATAAACATCATTCAGTTTTACAACAAAATGTACTCTATAGTTACTGTGCACCGTTTTCGGAATATTTTGATTTGAAAAGTATGCAGTAATAACCGATGCTGGTATAAAGTAATGTTAAAGTTATTAATTATTATTATTTTGAATTAATATGCATTATGTGAATTGAAAATTTTTGGTCACGTAAATGAGATCTCATCGATAAAAGGAAAACATGCTAAAAAATTGGGATTTTGAACTATCTTGTAACGTTTCACAAAATTCCATTCTAATCGGTATACCTTGATTTTCTCTAAGTTTGCCAACCGACATTTATTAATAGTTATGACGATACGTCAAAGTTAGATATTGTAAATAATCATCATTACAGACGAGTCAAAAGCTCTTATCAGACGAACTACCGGATAGATTGGACTTTTGTCAAACATTACAAGAAAGAGCAGCCCTCAATCAACAATTCACATAATAGGTACCTACATACATAATAATTATTAATAACTTTAACATTCCTTATCAGCAGCGGTTATTACCTCACAATTTTCAAATTAAAATATTCCACACAAATCGAGTTTTACCAAAAGTACTTTTTTGGTGTAAAATTGAATGATTATTAAGTTCACATAAAATTTTAAATCATAAATCTAACCCCAAAAAGGTTATGTTCAATATTACTTGGTACGAACCGTGTAACTAGCGCCCTCTATGGGAGTCAGATATAAAAACAAATTCATGGGACGTATTAGCTTCCAAAACATATTCGTATGGAATTTCATTACAATGATGCCAGTAGTTTCAGCAAAATCTTAAAAAGAGGGTATAATTTTTTTCTTCAACACCCTGTATCTTGAATCCACATGACGTTACGAATTTTTTTTCCTAAGCAGACCCAATTATTTTTTAGCATTCTACCTATCCTAGAGACGGGATTACCTTTTTTGAAACACATGTTACAGGGCCTATCATACCATGCTTTCAAAACATTTTTTTGTACTTCAACCCTTAAAATTTGTTTTTTCAAATATCACCTAAACAAATTAAGTCCTTATTTTATTTAAAATCTTGTGGTAACTTTGATTTTATACAAAAACCTATTTTTTTTTTCGTGAAGTCATGAGTATAAAATAAATAAAATAAGGATTTGTTTGAGGCGTAATTTTTTCGTAAGAAAAACAGAAAAGAAAAGGATACTAAGTGTGCCTTTCAAGAATACCGAATGACCTATCATAGCATGCTTTCGAAACATTTTTTTTATTTCAACCCCCAAATAGCACCCCACATGTTTTCCTACATTAATGAGATCGTTATTTTATTTAATATTTTGTAGTGCCTTTGACTTTTGTTTGAGGGGAAATGTTTTTGTAATAAAAAAGCATGAAGGTATGATAGGTCATACCCTTAAGAACCCAAGTAGTTTTATTTTTAGCCGTTTTTTGTGTCAAGCAAATTCTTATTTTCTTTATATTATGCTTATGATTTTACGAAAAAATAACGTTTGAGTATAAAATCGAAGGTACTGCAAGATTTTAAATAACTTAAGGACTTTGTTAGAAAAAACTATCTGGTGCTATTTGAAAAACAAAAGTTGAGGGTCAGTTTTAAGGGTTGAAGTATAAAAAAATGCTTCATAAGCATAGTATGATAGACCCTATAGTACTTTAGAAAATTCCTGTCAGTTTTCGTTTGAACTTTTTTTGTCACGAGAATATCACGTGTCGAGGAAATTCAGGGATACCCTGTATACAATAAAAAATAATAATTAAAATACACTTGAAATTAAACATGCACACAGACGCGTATACACCTAAATACACATTTTATACATCAGTATGGACAATTACAACAGTAAATAGACATAATAAGTTTGGCCCAATACAGGGTGGCCCACTTTATAATGGCATAACTTCAGGACAACATAAAATGACAATTTTCAAATAATGGCAGTTTCCTAATATACTTATATCCGAGATAGCTCCATTTTCGAGATACAGGGTGTTCAAATTTTTAAAAAAATTTATATTATTTTGAATATCTCCTAAATCGTTGCTTAAAGAAATTTGGCGCACAGGAGAAGCTAAGGATCCTCCATAATCTAGGTGTTTAATGACAAACTACAAAGCCAGTGGTGGAGATGTGATATGCAATTGCCCTTTTTTTTAAACTGACTTTGTGCAAATAACAATTATATTGTTCGATGGTCCATGCCGTCCATGGATTTATGGGAATGGCTTCAAACCCCGATAAAGGAACTGATTGCGCACATTTGAGAAAACTTCACGATGTAGCTGTCGTCTGTTAGGAAATTGTCTTTGATTCTCGAACTCCTGCTGAACTTCCATCACAAAATCCATAAATAAAATGTATGTCGGCATATTCTTGATTAGAAAATTGGAAAGGCATTTTAAAGTTAAATGATAATATACAGATTTGCAGCGTCAAAAATAAATCAGCCTACTTCCAGATTATTTGCTGTCATTAGTCCTGCATAACCGAAGAAAATCGCAAATATCTCGAAAACGGCTCTTTGTACAAAAAAATGCAAGAAAACCTTTTTGTTTCAAAAAGCATCAAGTATTGAATAAATTTATTGTTGTTTGCAACAAGGTCTGTGGTGTAGGCGCTTTCTTTAAAGTGTAATTGTGTACCCACATCTCTACCATTGATTTTTGTAATTGATCGCTATATCCTTTAAATCATGAAAAATCCTCAGCTTATCCTGTTTGCCAAATATATAATTTTTGTAAGGAGCCGTTTCGGAGATATTCAAAATAATATAGATTTCTATTAAAACTTGAACATCCTGTATCTCGAAATAGAAGCTTTCCATGAAAAGAATATGTAGAAGTTATCATTACGAGTATTTTAACTTTATCTAAGATGTCTTCAACCTATGGCATTATGAAGTGGACTGCCCTGTGTACTTAACGCAACAAAACAAAGGAGAAGTTAGCTCTCCCAGAATTAACGCTACAACGATAACCCCTGCGTCCATTAAACATAATAGGGTAGGTAGGTGGTATCCTTCGTCAGACACTAGATCCCCATTATTGACTGTTAGCTTCACGTTCCAGTTATCCACTTGAACAAATTGGTGTTATCTTTACCCAATCTTTATAGGGATAAACGGATGCTAGATGTGTTTCAGACAAGCTTAGCAGTAGGGATAAAAAACCATAAGGTTTGTTCGAGGGCAACAAAATGTGGAACGCGTCAAAAATACATAGCAACTGATATCAGCCAGAAACTCGCAAATCGAGCGGTACCCCCTGCCTCACCTCTCTCGCTCTGAAAGTGGTCCTCCCCTAGTACCTACTCTTTTACTAGCCATTTCGAAAATGTCCCTCCTTTGTGCCGGACCCTGTAGCAGTAGCATAAATGCGAATTTGCGATGGGTTTCAGATGCCATTATCACGTAACTGGTGTATGTAAGTACTGAAACTAGTAAATTTCGGATAACTTATTTTTGGGCAACCTACGTCATATATAAACAAGCCATTTATTGCTCAAAAACTAATTATTACAACTAGTTACGCTTTTAGGTTACAACCAAAGGTTGTTTCGATGAGAGCATAACGTGTATAGTACGTTTGGTGATCGGTCACAAGCGCGCACGGTTTGATTTTTACCTGTCTTCGAAAAGGGTGGCTCAATCGGCACCGGTCCTTTGAGCGCCGGAAGGAAATTAAGCTTCCATGTTCCTAATGACAACGTACCTTGTCTTCTTAATAATTAGGACCATAACCTAGTTGTGTTTCATTACGAAACAAATTCAAATTTTCTATGCTCCTGTAATAAGGTATACGTAGATGACACTTTTGATTACTGTACAAAATTTTTTGCCAATTATTTTAATCCACGCATTTAAAAATGGTTATTACATAACGTGATGTCTATGTTACTACCTAACAAATTAAGTTCTAAATATTTTTTAAGTTTTAAATTGTTAGTCGATTGTTGTGGAGAATTTATATCTTAACTCCTCACAAATAATTTGAGATTTTGAAATCGCCATCCATTTAGGAATAAAGCAAGTTTGGCCTAACGTGGAGAATTCGAGTAAATTTCCAATTTTTCAAGAAATATAGGTTTACATTAAATTTTGATCTTATTTCTAAGTAAATATTAGAATATTACCAGCATTCGACAACTTATAAAGAAAACACATGATGCGATTCAATGCAAATTCAATGCTGACAGAAAGTGCTGCTAATTTATGACAAAAGCAAACGAGCGCCACCCCGCGCGCGCTTGTGTCCACATAATTATGTACCTGCCTCTTATCCGACATATTTTAAGCGCTTTCGACCGGTGGGATTAGGACCAATCTAACCGCGGCGCGCTAGTATCCTACGGCCGTATGTTCCATTTGAGCCTAAAGAGGTCAATTAGTAGACATACATGTTTGAAATATTTTTGTAGTTACTAAGGAGCCCCAAGTTAGTATCTATAATTGTTGACGTTGTAGAATAAACTTAAAGAAGAGTTATCAAGTAAGGGTACCTAAATTATGCATGTACAGGGCCCAGCACAAAGGACGGACGTTTTTGAAATGACTCTTCCCCCATCAGGGCCAGAGAGGTGGGGGTGGTACCGTTCCACTGGCGAGTTTCAAGCATGTTGTGAACTCGTTAAATGTATTTACCCATTTCACGAGTATATGTTGGGATATCTTTAAGATCTTTAATGCAGTAGTTTCCGATTTGCTTTCTGCATCCTCATGTCGTTGACCAGATGGTATCTACTGGTTCATCCACCTTTAGGGGCAATTTCTCACCCCAAGGACAAGAAGGGTCCTGTCTTTTGTCAACTCGTCCACCCAAAGCTGTTGGTTGAGAAGAGGTTGCTGCTTATACCGGCAGTATATTTAGTCGGCTTTTACGACACGCAGGATATAACAATGGGAGATATTCTAACCCGCCCCCACACGGGGGTCGACATTATGCATGATTGAGCCATGCCATTCAAGATGAAGATGAAGCCTAGATGGACGTGATCTTCATTGTTCATGAACAAAATGAGCTTCTCACGTACAGTTCATTAGTTGTGCGAAATCCGAACGCTCACTGAGGCGCAGTTTAGCAGCATGTTGCCAGCAGATCGAATGGGACTGCGACGAAGGGCTTGTCAAACGCCTTTTATATTTTCAGCGTTTCAGACTGTTCCTGGAGCTCTTGGTGGTCTTTTGTTGATCAGTACACCACGGGTGCGAAGTGCCTCAACCGAATTAAGGATGGTGCTTTGAATAGGCACAGCTCGATTCCGATCAATACGAAGTGTAAACGTAGTGTTCAATTGCCATCCACGGCTCCATAATATCAACTCACAAAGGACCCCGACAGCCTTGAACATCGAAGAAGGGTGGCTGATCTGTCCACGATTTACAGATTCTATCACGGAAGATGTTCGACTGAGCTCTCCTAGATAATAACACTGAAGGCCGTCCGAACAAGGTGCACTAGAGTCTGCTGCGGCATTCCTTCTTTTGGAGAACTCCGACGCTGTGGAACGAGCTGCCGGGGAATTTGTTTCCAAGCGGCTGCAACCTGCAGCGTTTCAAATCTAACGTGCACAGACACTTATCCTCTCGCAGCGCTTCTACAGCGCCATACATAGGCTTTCGGCTTTTTCGGGAAGCTGACCATAAAAAAAAAACTGGTAAGAAAATGTTAGAAACTCACGAGTCGAACGGTACCCTCCGCACCCCCTTGCCATAATATGAAAAGAGTACTAGCCATTTCAAAAATGTCCGTTCCTAGTGCCAGACCATGTATTTATTTTAATTCTTTTGAACGCTTAAAATTAGGTTTTTTTGCTGATAGCTTTATCCGTCATCCATTTGGCTCCGCAAAGTAAATATTGGAAAGTGTGGGAAGATAAATAAATTATTGATGAGTTCCATGCTAATGGAACTTTGTATCTCCCTTTGATGTCGGCTGCTGTAAGAAATTCAGGAGGTCTGAGTATTATGTTAGATGATTTATTTACCAAGAGGCATATCTTTCTTAGCCGCCGGTATTAAAAAAATATATCTATTTTGCATATTCAGTTCTCTTTTGAAATGCATCGAATATCGAGCTTTTAAAAGCTCTTTTTAATAAGTCATATAAACGAAAAATTCTGATTTTTACTTCTCATACTAACAGGTGAGAGGAAAATTGTGATCGCGAAAATTTTTATATCTACATAATGAAAATCCACGACACTCATTTCCGTCGGTCTGTCAGTGTCCGTCGGTTTGTCTGTATATCATCGTTTTTCTAGCCGTGTAATCTCAGTAACCGCTGCTTGGTTTGTGACTAAATTTGGGTTGCGATGTGCTGTGGGGTCATAGTAGGTGATAGTGCTACAATTTTGAAAATCGGTGGATTGGCGGCGGAGAAATTGGTAAAAAACAAAAAATTGTCATAACCCCTCCAAACTTCGTCTTTAGGCGCTTCAAGGGTATCTCATCCTTTTCAATTTTTTTTATAGGAGGTGAAATTGGTGTGGTGGGGCGGGTGGGAGTTTTGAAACATTTGTATCCAATTTTTGCCTTTGAATTTTATATCTGCTGAATTATTTGATACCTACATATTATAATCCTAATGTGTAACTTTGAAACTACTAACCGTGACAAAATTTTGATACTGTATTACTAATGTGGAGGAAATGTTAACAATGTATCGTTTCTGGAACTCTTGCCAGAGGCCAGTGCCGGGAGAAATAACCAAAAAACAAACAATTAAAGAATCGCTCAAACTGCGTCTTCAGGTGATTCAAAGGTCCCTGTGTGTTGTAATTTTTTTATAAGTATGGTGTAGGGATAGAGAAGCACCAAATTTTTTGTTAGCACCTGTAGTGTGTGGAAAGTACTGAGTCAAGATACTTGACGGCATTTTTTGATACTACAGAAATAAGTGATTGCTCATAATATCCTGTACAGGAGCAACTTCGCTAAGTGATCACTAAGTGATTTTAATTTCTAAAACTTATCTCATGGTTGTCTCTGATTCATAGAGCTTAACTGGCTCGTAAGTAAAACTACATTTGATGAACTGTTTGTTCTTGGGCTGTTCGGGCGGCGTCGACACGTTCCGCCGCTTTGGCGTCGGCACGCTTCGCTGCCAACACGAGATGTCGGCATCCTCAGAATCTGATGTTACCTGTTCGGCGTGTTCCGAAAAAGGCGTCGCGTAGGGAAGGATTTGAGCAGTATAAGCCCAAAATATGGTTCAAATAAGTGGATGACACATTTGTTGTATGGAGTCACGAACAAGACAGGCTAGTGGAGTTCCTACAACACCTAAACAGTGTACATCCGAACATTCAGTTCACGGTGGAAGTGGAGGAAGACAAGAAACGACTCGAACCACCATCCATGCCAGAAGTTCGGAATCATCAAAACACTGGCAGAACGGGCAAGAGCAAGAAGAGTGTGTGAACCATCCGAACTCAGCGTCGAGCTCAAAGATTAGAAGAATGCGTTGAAGACAAAGGCTACTCAGAAGCAAATGACAAGAGCTATGCGAGCCAGTAGAGTAGAAAAGCAACCTCAACCACCACCAGTAGCAAAAACTTTCCTAATTAATGTTCCCTGGGTCACAGATAGAATTGGGAGGTTACTGCAGAAGGCAAATATTAGGACGATATACAGTACAACTGCGAGTGTACGTCAGAATTTAAGATCGGCAAAGGACAAGAGGAAGTGTATACAGCGAAACAACAAAGAGGTACAAACTAGAATTTTGGAACACAAATCAAATTGCCGATTAGGTCAGACAGAAAAATCTGCAGTAGCTAAGCATGCACGCAGGTTCTGGCTACGACCTCCTCTTATTACGCCAGATTGTCCATTGAGATTTGTAAACATAAAAACAACTTCAACAACAAAGAAGAAGCATACAATCTCAACATAATATGGATACCCGCCTGAAGAGGCGCAAAGATTCTGAGATACGCAGAAGTTTCACAGGCATCGACGATGCTCCGCGCAGCCGCCCCCAAGTCTAATTCGGGGTATGTGTATAGGTGCCCAACCCAGAAACGTGGTCGCACTTTCTCGAAACACGCCGAACAGGTAACAGCTTCTGAGGATACCGACCACTCGTGTTGGCGAAACGTCAAGCAGCGAAGCGCTTGAACCAACAGTTCATGGTATCATGGTCGTGAAACCACATTTGTCACTTTTTTTACTAACGTTTTAGCTACCTTTGCACCTTTATGAAAATACAGGATGTTATACCAAAAAAAGATCAGATGAGTCACATTGTTTGATAGCTACCTAGGTGGCAGTTTTTGTTTTTTGAACAATCAAAATCCTAAGCTGGTTATACTAAAGTCTTAAAAGTATAGAGCATTCCATGGGCATTGTTGATGCTTCCAAAATGGGAACTAATAAGGCATTGGTGACATCTTTGTTTATGTCTAAATTGCAATATTTTCCATGTGCGCTATACCAGTCGGGTAATATTGTCTTTTTCTTGTCTCAAGATCTCAATATCCTTTTTCCTTCTATTTCTACTTAATTTGCAAGTTCCAGACATTTAAAATTAAATTTTATAAACACTTCGTTTTATAGCTGGGCGGATCCGTGACGTTTTAATAAAAATAAATCTTTAGTGCCTGGCAAATTTACCTTTCCAGGCCCTTCTGCATTTTCTCATTAAAAATCCCATAATATTTTCACTTAATCTTCAACTCGACGGATTTATTTTTTCAAGAAGCGAGTGCTGTACAGAACAGTATAATCCAAGCAAATTGCTCTATTCCCTGTAGAATTCTTTGGTAAAGGTTCAAAACTTTGCAGGCATTTATTTAACCATTTGGGACCTTACTGCATAAATGCGGAGTGTAATAAAATGTTTAATGTTATCTGTGAAAGAACGAATCTTAAGAAGCGTGCGTATCATATGGTTTTTCTATTTATTTGGATATCGCTAAAACAAATATCCTATTTTTTTATTATAAGGTAACGTCATTCGGCTAGACTGAAATAACCAATTGGGAGGAGGGCCACCCAATAACCGAGTCACCTTCCGTCAAGCTTTTGGGGATCAACATCAACAGTAGGTATAACATGTCCTGGCACGACAACGTCGTCAGTATTGCTAAAACGGCATCCCAGAAGATTGGAATTTCGTTCCGCTGTAGGAAGCTGTATACACCAAAGCAACTGCTGCTGCTCTACCAGGCACAGATAAGACCATCGTTGGGGTATTGCTTCCATGTGAGGGGATGCGCTTCGAAGCCTCTCTAAAGCTTCCGGACACTATCCAGAATGAGAAATTATGCTAGTCGATACGCCTAACTTCACAAAGGACCTCCACAGTCTCGAACATCGAAAAAGGGTGGATGACCTGTCCCTGTTTTACAGATTACGGAATGTGTTCTAGTGAGCTCTCCTAGATCATAATACTTTGGTGTTATTTATGTCGTCCGAACGAGGAACACTAGAGAGGCTCTGCGAGCTCATTCTTATTAGGTCGAGGTCCCTACTCCTCGAACCATTTTCCTCTTACACTCCTTCTTTTGGAGAACTTCGACGCTGTTTGAATTTGTCTCCCGGCGGCTACAACCTACAGCGCTTCCAATCTAACATGTATCGATACTTATCTTTTCGTAGCGCTTCTACAGCGCCATATGCTTTCAGCCTTTGTGAGGGCTGATCATAAAGAAATCACTTCCTTAATACACTTAAAGGTTGATATTTAATTAAATCGCCAACAAAAATTAAGAACTGAAATGATAGTTCCCTATTCAAGCATCAATGCCGCATCCTTCAAAATACCTTTAAACAGATAAATTTAATCAAAAAGCACCAGACGTATAATAATTGTTGAAGCATAAACAAATAATCGGAAGTGAAATGCGAACACCTAAAAGAATGGAATATGCTGATATTTGATATGAAGCTGTAGGGAAGCCCCTTCAAATCCACACGGTGTACCACAGATTGCGTGAAATGGGCTTAAGGGTCTAGGGTATAGCGCGCGAAATTGAGAATTCAAGAAAAGACGTATTCCGTGTTAGCAAGGAGGCGTGGCCGCCTGTTCCCTTTTTCCAGTGTGTGTGACTAAGATGAGGGGAGATAAGACCAAAAATCCAACGGTAAAGTCAAAAGGTCTAAAGGTAAGGTACAAAGATCACCATAAAAATGAATTTCGCATTTCCAAGCTCCTAGCGTTACCTTTAAACTTACAGTAATGACTCAAAGAGCAGATTGAAGAAAAAAGCTTGCGCTTGTGCAACTATTTAGCCTTTTTTTGATATCGTGTTTCGTTGTTAAATTACAGGCATTTATAGAATGTATGATTTTGCATTGCGAGTTTTTTTGCACATTAAAAAACTTTTTTGAGAAAATCGAAAACAGTTGTCATTTATTAAGGTCTTAACTATCGCCTTCTGAAATATTATATATGTAGTTTGAAAATAGAGTGAGTTATGCGAGAAATTGTGAGTCAGTGTTTTACATGGCAAATACGTATGTATGAATGTGTGTATCCAGGCCCCTTAAGATTATATCATCTACATCTGATACTTCCACTCACTGCAAATCCTCGCCGCCAACGGTTAGATTGGTGCCAAAAACACCGGCAATACCATGCTGAGTGGCAGCCGCCAGCCTTCTCTGAGAAGTCCAGGTCTTGTCTGGGGGCACAAAATGGACGCCAACGCCTTAGACGAGGACGAAGTGAATGACGTAATATCCAGTCTACTGTTGAGCGCTATGACACCGTCCCATTGGTTTGATGGTTTGAAGTACCATTGTATTCAAACAGCAAGATAATGCGCGCTCTCATATTGTGAGGATGTCGACAAGGTTACTATACAGGAAGCTGAGGTTAGGGTGTTTTCCTGGCTTTTTTATATGCTTCCGATGCATTTTTTGAAACTATGTCTCCGAGTTGTAATAACACAACCAACTTTCGTCACATATAACTACATTATTTCCACTGTGGACAAATTATCACTCGGTTTGCTTTTTGTTCATCGGTCGTCACTTTTGAAATTCATCTTGCACTCAAAATCTTCATCAATATTTTTTTTAGTAGACAACAACAGTGGGATAAATTAACATTGCCAAAAACTCGTATTATCCGGCTATCATTTAGTCCAAGTGGTTAATTTTTGCAATTTATGTCGCAGGTGACGCAGTTTTTGCTCTTCCGGAAGGAAGTTCATCTTCAGCAGATTCAAAACTGTCTATAGACTTGTTTTGCTAGTTAGACGCCCATCATAAAATAGCATACCTACTTGACTGCATAGTTTAGGCACCTTATAAGAAAATCACAGCCTTCTATTAAGCTATAATGTTTCAATAACGGCATTTTAAAAGTAAATCGATGCTGAAAGCTTTCCCCAAGGAATACTAAGCAGCAAAGGAATTTGTTAGGAAACTAAAAGCACCCTTTAAAACTTCAGTACACCATTAGCAGCCCACACAAAAAGCCGCCATTCTGTTTTTAATTAAAGCAAAGGGTTTTTTGAGGGAACATAGCATCTCCTCTTCAACTACCTTTTAATCACTTTTACCAGTTTTTCCATAAGGGCATTAATAGCCGGGCTTTTGCGGCCGTAGCGATCCTTAAAATTAATTCTTTCCAGTGTTCTTTTGACAATAAAACTGTTATTTTTTTATAGTAGCTCAACAGGAAGGATACTTCTACGACATCCTTCCAGCAAAGCGGTCCTTTGTTCTGCGTATAAAGCAAAGGGACACTATGATCCCATACGGATTGGAATGAGTTCTAGGAGAACCTCGACATAATATGTCGAATGGTGTCACCCCTGACATCAGGTACGTGAGGAGGCATAACGGTGGTAGGCCTGGGCGGAACATATAAGTATCCGCCTAGGTAAACGGACTACCGTTTTCCAAGCAAAAATAGCCACAGTTAATGAATGGGACAGGATGATAAAGAATGCAGTAAAAACACAGACAGCCGGGCGGCTCTGATGGCCTTGGAAGTTGAACACTAGACTTCAAAAATAGTGTGATATTGACATAATACCCTAAAGACACTGGCGAAGACCAACAAGGTAACATTATCTTGGGTGCCTTGTGGCATAGGAGTGGGTGGGAATGAGAAGCCCGATAGGTGTGCCAAGGAAGGCAGAATTCCCTCTCATGGAGACAGAACTGACATGTGGTATGCATATAGTACAGATAGCTGTCACCTATTGGGTGTGAAATGAGCATGAGAAGCGCTGGGATAGAGTGGTAGGGAATGTTCAATCTAAGAGAATGCTGAGGGCACTCTTGTGTTCTAATATTGCAGGCGCCCTCAAATTGAGCTGGAAGGAAGTATGCATGAAGTGCGGTGAGGCAGAGGAAACAGCTAAGCATGTTATCTTCGACTGTCCTGCCTTGAGTGAAAGCAGTAACTCTTATCTGAATGTAGGCCAGAAGGGAAGACAGGATCTCAAGGCTCGCAAAGAACTTAGGATGGGATTCTGTCTGATTCGTTTGATCGGGGGTGCACAATAAGCCTTAAGGCTGAACGGCAACCATTAGGGTGACTGAACCCTAACTCGTATACTACTAAAAAAGGCAATATGCAGTCTGTAACAAACAGATCGAACAAATTCGTTATTTCAATTACTGTGCATTGTGTCTATATTTATAAGAATAGATTTCAAAAAATGTTGGTATCCTAGGACCATGATGGAAAAAATGGACTCAAGTTGATTGACTCAGTACTTCCCACACACCAGTGATATCATTTCATTATATTCCCTCTGCATGAAGCTATAGTCTGAGATCCCTTGCAAGCAAGTAATCGTTCGCATGTCCTCAAAAAACATCAAACACAAAAACTAGTAAATAGTGGCTTAAGTCTCTCCGTAGGGATCAAAACGGAACAATTTTTATTCTGCCAGCCAAATTGCTTAAAAACGAAGTTTGAGCTATTTTTATATTTTAAGTTTTTTTATTATTGCTGCGCCGCCACAGACACGATTTTTGAAAACCAAACGCATTTTTCATCCTCGCCACGGTGATAATACTGTGTCTAAATTTTATTAAAATCGATTCCATAATTTCCATGTTACTAAATTCAGAACGATCTAAAGCAATACTCGTATGTATACCTACATCAGACAATCAAACATCAGACAAGACAAGTCCCTTGATTTCTGTAATAGCCAAGGCAATGTTCGGATGGACCTAAAAAAGGGTATTATGCCGCTAGGTCTTTCTTTCACAGGTCAGTGGACAGCCTATTATGAATAGAACAAATTTTTGAGTTTTACAACCCCCCACCCCCTAACCACCCCAATTTCACCCCCACCCAAAAAAGTATAAAATAATCAGGAACCCCTAAAACGCCCAAAAACGAAGTTTGAGGGATATTTGAAATTTTTAGTTTTTTGCTAATAACTCCACGCCCCGTACAACGATTTCCAAAATTATTGGAACATTACCTACTACGACACCACAACATATCACTACCCAAATTTCATCACAGTCCATGCAGCGGTTACTGAGATTACGACGTTAGAAAAACGCCAACAGACAGACCGACAGACAGACAAACAGACCGACAGACAGACAGACAGACCGACAAACAGACAGACAGACAGACCGACAGACAGGCAGACCGACGGAAATGAGTGACATAGATTTTCGTTATGTAGACATCATAACACGCCCAAAAAGCGTATTATCTCAAAATCTAAAATATTCGCGATTACAATACTCCCCTCACCTATCGGTGTGGGAAGTAAAAATGTGGCACACATCAATTTAGAAGCCTTCAGATTTATGTTCCATTCTTTGGTTCGGAGAACACTGTCTCGATTTGAGCTTGAAACATTTCCAACACACTGGGTTACAGTCCACTGATAAATTGGAAATATAATCGCGATTTTCCAAATTTTTTGATCCCATTGTATACCTATCGTGATTTAGTCTTCTACGTTGTTTAGCAGTATCAACCTTACATCATTATAAAGCTGTATAGAAAATGTTTGGTGTCTTTTTTATATTTCAGTCAGATTTATACGTCATTGGTTCTAATACAGATATAGTAAATAGTTGCTGAATTTGTTACTCGGCTTATGGTTTCTTAATAAAATGAAGGGTTTTGTATCTTTGGAACTGTGTAAAAATATGGTGCTTTTCTATAGTGGCAGGTATTAATTCGCCTTTTTAGTTGAATAATGGCTCATACGGCAGTCGTCAGATACAGGATTCAGTATAGGTGCTCGATCTGGTGGCTATGTGTAATGCAGACTTCTGTTGTGCATATAAGCTGAGGCTAAATGTTCAAAGGCTGCGGACATCTACTATGGCTCTGGATGAAAAGGGAGGCCGCGTAGGCTTGCCTGAGAATGAATAACGGGGAGACATGGGTGGCAAAGGACCCGGCAGTTAGCCACACTACACCTTTTCCAGCTGTAGTTTATAAAGCGTCAAGTGATAATTCAAAACCGTCAAATAATTTTCCAAACCGTCACTTGTAATTTCAAACTGTCAGATGTAATTTGTACCTGTCAGTTTGAATTTACAATTGACGAGTTTAAAAATTAACTTGACCGTTTTGAATTATCACTTGACGCTTTAGAAACTACTGCTGGAAAAGGTGTAGAATAGAGCGGTTCAGGTAGAGCAGTATTCAGAGTGCAAAATACCCAAAGATACTTTGGAACCTAGAAAATGGATTTTCACTATCCATCCCTAACAGAGATGATTGGACAAGGGACGAGTTTAAGCTCCACTTCCACAGTTTGACGTGTTTCACTGACGTATCACGCTCTAAAGAGTCAGAGCAGGCTTGTGCCTGGAGAGTAAAGGGGTGAAATGAAGCTTTGGGCTCGAACCCTCAACAGTTGTCATCCAGGCTAAAATGATTCGCCATATTGATAGTGGCAGGCTCAGTAGAAGTTAAATATCTTGCTAGGATTAGGGGCTAAAAGGTCCAGCACCAGAGTGGGCTTACAATAGACTGTTGAAAGCTTGTTTAGAGAGAGATGACTGCAGGCAAGTAGAAAGGATTATAGCAGGCCCAGGCAATAGCCATACCCAACGGCTTTTGAGCAAAAGCAGATAATCATTTAACCCTAATTGTGGGGGTTCTCAGAGGTCATTGTGGACTGAGCAAATCTGGGAACAAGACGAAACTTCGTTTCGCTTTCTGGGTAGATGTGCTATGAGCACAAACCTAGGGTTCAGATATTTGGCATGGCAGAATCTAAATCTATCTTAAATGTTTTCAACTTTTAATCTGCACAAAGAAACAAATATATTGAATATAAGTCTGATCTACAGGGTGAGTTTTTAGTACCGGCTCGGTCGATAACTCCACTACTGTAGAAGATAGCAAAAAAAGTTCTACATAAAAGTTGTAGCCACGGATATGTTCCTTGCTCAGAAAACAGTTTGATTTATACAGGGTGATCCATAACTATGTGGTGATGCAAACATGCATTTTTTTAAACGAGACACCCTATTTATTATACTTAGGTTCTACCTTAAATAGCCTTCTTAAAATATTGGGTATTGTTACATTGTACAGGGTATTTCAAAAGTTATGACCATTTTTATATCCAAATCGCTGTCAAATGAACGTACTGTATATCAAAAAGTTATGAAAAAAATCATTTCTTTACACGGATGGATAAAAAATATCGTCTAGCTTTAAAATCTATAAAAAAAGTCCGCGATGCATAGTCGCATACAGGGTGATGCAGAATGCAAAATTTAGATTTTCTCTCTTTTTTAAATGTAACCCCCAATATTTTATTATACCAGAGAATTGCTTTCAATATGCTATTTCATCTTTGTTATGGCTGTATCCATTAGTTTCTGAGATATTTCGATTTTTCTACAAATTTTAAATATACCTTCTATTTGTTTACTAAAATTTATTTATTTTTAGAAAATACTATCAAATTTTATTTTTGCTTAACAAACAACTAAAATATAAGCCATAATTGTACTTGATCAAGTCAAAACACTGAATTAACGAGATAATATAGGTCAAGTGTGCTGAGGAAACAATTTTATAGACATCATGCATAATTAATTATCAAGCAGATTTATCAGGTAGGCTATGAAATATCAAACGACACGGTCCAAATAAAACGATTTTCCAATCTTTCAAACGCATTAGTTTTAGAGTGCCTCCGTTCTGGATATTGCTGTTCATAGTTGATATATTCTAGAGGCAAGTTGGCAATTTTTCAGATTCTCCTAAATACTCTCAATGGAAAAATTAATTTTTAAAGCTCATTTTTCACACAGTACGCAATTATTGTGCAGGTTATGAAAACTGTTAATTTTTCAAAGCCTACCTGTTAAATCTGCTTGATAATTATGCATCACGCCTACAAAATTGTTTCCGCAGCATACTTGACTTAATACTCGATGATTCAGGGTTTTGGCTTCATCAAATACTATCATAACCTTATAATTCAGTTGTCCGTTAAATAAAAAACAAATGTGATAGTACTTTCTAAAAGTGAATAAATTTCAGTTCACAAATAGGAGCTATATTTTAAATTTACAGAGAAATCAAAATATCTTGGAAACTGATGAACGTAGGTACAACAAGTGCTATACAAAGATGAAAGAGCATTTTAAAAGCAATTCTTTGGTATAATAAAATATTGGGGGTTACATTTAAAAAAAGAGAGAAAACCTGGATTTTGCATTCTACATCACCCTGTATACGAATATGCATTGCGGGCCTTTTTTATAACCGATTTTAAAACTAGAGGATATTTTCAATCTTCCCATGTAAAAAAAGTAATTTTTGATTTATTATTTTTTGATATACAGTACGTTCGTTTGACAGCGATTTGGATATAGAAATGGTCATAACTTTTGAAATACCCTGTATTATGTTATAATACCTTATACTGTGAGAAGAGAAATTATTAGTAGAATCTAAAAATTAGATAATATATAGGGGTCTCATTTAAAAAAATATATGCTTGCGTCACCACGTAGCTATGGGTCACCCTGTATAAATCAAAATATTTTCTTATTAAAGAGCATATCCGTGGCTACAACTTTCATGTAGAACCTTTTTTCGCTATCTCATACTACAGTAGTGGAGTTATCGACCGAGCCGGTACTAAAAACTCAGCCTGTATAATATATACCACCAGGAGTGACTTACGTAGTGAGATTTTCAGGATGACTGACACAAAGGACGATATTCTTTTTTGAACCTAAACTTTTTAGATCAAATGGCTTACAAAACAAGACAGATTCAGACACTTAAAAGATCCAAAATTACAGTAAAAAAAATTATTGTAGAAAACCAATCCATTATTATCATAATACTGGACAGATGATTTCCTTTTAATACGTCCTTTTCTGTATAGCATAGTAAACAACCAGCAAAATAACTCAAGTTGGCGGAAATTGCACGCGCATCCCCACTTTTGGATGATTTTTTGTAGGGATGGTAACGGTACTTCGATACTTGTGCTTCTGCACTAATATCGACTATTTTTATCTTAGATACTTTTTGAGCGATTCCAGGCTGATATCGAGACTGTTGTAGGTGTATCGGTATATAACTCAGTAGTTATAATCAATTGCACAAAATTCTCTGTACGAACCAAACGCGCCTATGAGGCTAAAAAATATCGAGTTGGTACCGGTATCGATATTTTCATTTTCGCATCTCTACCCAAACTTCACAGCCGCAAAATCATCCATAAACCCTCCCAAGGTCAAATTTTGTGGAAACCATTTTTATACAGGAAATCCTCAGAGATATTATGCTGGTTGTTTACTATGCTGTGTAGCTACCATACCACCATCGCATCCTTTGATCTGTATAGTTTACTTTTCTTTTGTTTTTATCTGTACCTGGGGGGGCAGATCTATTTGAATGTACACTTTGTAAGAATATTGCCTGATGAACTCGATATGAAGCAAAACAGGCTTATTGCCTAGGTGGTAGTCCCTGGTTTTTGGGAAATTTTCATGCTCTAAATTATGTATATTATTCATTTCGCTCATTGTACAACTTAGAGAATAGTAAAAAATGAGTAGACTGGTCTGAACTGCTTTTAGTGTCGGTTCTGGTCGGCAATAATGATTAAAGGCGGTATACTTGCCCGGTTCCACCTCTTCATCACTAGTACTACCACATATTTGCTATGGTACACATTTATAGATTTGGTCATCTGCCAAACCCAAAGCGCAAATATTTCAAACAGGTACTCCTTAAAAAACATGCACAACTTTACTACACTTCAAACTACAACATCCACTCTAACTACAGTTACAGTGAAACTGTTTCTCTATGTGGCTACTTTAACCCAGTCGGATAGTACATCTTGCTCTAAGATAAGTATTAAGCTACCTTCTACATAAGAACATCAAATCTATCTAACTACTACAAATATCTAAACTTCAAACACTTGGTCGAAGCAAAAAAATCTTGGTATTACCAAATTACTGGTGGCACATGTGAAAAAAAACAGAAAATGAAAAACATATGTTGGGCAGGTGCAAATAAACAAAAGAGACGAAGAATAAGTCGACGTTGGAGTGTAGAGACCTCTAAGGAGGAGTTTAAAATAAAGTATGGCAAATTACTTCATTGTATGATCATCATCATAAGAAAAATTGAAATACTCATGTAAAATGTGGTATAGTCAGTGGCATAAGTACTGTTACACCCAAAACTAATCATTTCTTGAACTCTAACTGTTAGTACCAGTGCGACTATGTCAGTTTCGTTGGTATCTACAACTGACCATACCGGTCCGCTAATCCTCTATCTCTCCCGAGGATGGTATATGTATACAGGTTAGGTAGGTGCTAAGGTTAGTCTCCGTCGTAGTCCCTGATGATGTCCCGTGTAATCGTGGACGAAAGCTAAACACATTATTAATTTTTTGTGTCATAGATCAATCATTTTTTTGTGTGAACATTATCGCTTCATTCCTTTATGTGAAGGAGAGTTTACACATGTATGGTTTTAGTGGCGCCAATAGTCGCGCCAGCTGCTACTAAAGGTTTACACTGTATTTCCAAAATACAAAGGAATCGCGAAATATTTAGCGAAAAATAGATAAAAAGATGTGAATAACGAAAATGCCTCAAGAAGGTTTTTTATTTAAATGGCAATAACTTTGGTACAAGTTAACGGGATTAAACAAGCTGGATGTCGTTTGAAGAAGCTGCGCCGGTATTCTGAAACTTAGGAACGTGTTTCTATGCACTATGTACTATAGGATCGGGTGGCTTCGTAAATATGTCAGAGTAGTAGGCACACCAGTAGGTACTTTGTGGTAGGCACCCGAAACTGCCCGATCGTCTTAGTCGTCATGGTGATAAAAAACCGTTTCTATCTCTTAAGTTACAGAGTACCGGCGCAGTTCTTACCTAGCAATCTGCTAGATAAAAATTATCCACGTTTATCTTGTCTTAGCAGGTACAGGACGGTATTTGACATCATAACAATTATTACGTGAATTTTATATTGTATGCTATATTTATTTTAACATAGATAGATAGAAAACAAAATTCTTAAAAAGTCGGCTCAAGATTGAACTTCCTAGAGATTTTCAAACGGGAGGTATAATAAAACAAGTATTATGACAAGTGTACTGTGAGTTTCAGAACCAATTGTTGTCCTATAGATATAGTCTCCGTATGCAACAGATTATTAGTTAAGAACAGCTCTTTCTAACGAGACCTAGCTTATTTAATTGCGTTAACTTATACCAAAGCTATTACCATTTTAATAAATACCCCTTTGACGTTTCCCCACCACTACATCTTACAAGATAGAGCAAAAAACGATTAAAAAAAATCTAGAATTGTCGAGTCTACATGACGCTGATATTTATAATATACCTTTATTTGCATATTTCTTGGAACCGTTTTTTTCGATTAATGGTAACAGTTACGCTCCCTAGCGGCTACCTGCTAGAACTAACAATATTTTTTGCTCGAAATATTGGCGACGTCACCCTGTATAAGTACTTGTTCAAACATGCAAATTGACGCACAATTATGTTCTTTTGTCTCACTGCTGGCGCCAGTGGTTTCAGAATAATACAGATCTTTTCGATTTATGCATGCAAAGCTTTAACTTGTACGCAAGCCGCGCTACTGAATCCTGGCATGTGTAAACCCGCCTTAAGACTACCGCATTGCCAAATATTCAGATCAAAAAAAAAATGATTCCTTATGAGTGTAACACTTCAAATATCACTGAGCGAATTATCTAATTTGGCCGGGTAAGCAGGGTTACGATAAAAGCAGATATCTATGGTTCTACGGACGCATTCAACACCAAGATATAACCTGCACGCATCACTGGCTGAACGTCCTGATCTGTTGAATCTCCGGATGTTTCGGAACGAAGGCAGCCAACCCAACCTGGCCAAGGCTCCTATGTGTCTTTTTCCAGGCGACATATACCTGGAAGATGACGATCTGGAACCTGCAGTCGGCGTGCGAAACCAACCGCTCCTTGCTACGGATCCTATATTTTTGAAAATTCTTACATGGAAGCGTCTCATTACGAATATCTTTAAAGTATAAAATATCTTAGAAAATCCTATTTACGGTAAACGCTAACGAGACGTAGTCCTTATTCGAAATATTTTAGTGGAAATGCTCTACTCAATCAGAAGGATAATATCCTAGAAGCATTAGATAAGAGAATGGCAGCGACTCTAATGTCTATAGGTAACTCCAAAAAGTCGTTGATATTATCAATTACCAACTCGTGATGAATAAATAAATTACATAGGATTTTTTATATATTGATTTATTTTTGTTTACTTATTTTATAACTAAGCATTAGATAAGAGAATGGCAGCGACTCTAATATCTATAGGCAACTCCAAAAAGTCTTTGATATTTATCAATTACCAACTCGTGATGAATATATAAATTACATAGGATTTTTTATACAGTGTGGTCCAAAGAGTGTGCAACAAATGGGATTTTTTTTATTAGCTGCACAATCAAAAATCCAATATTGCCAAAAGTTGGTGCATGTCCGATAACTAATTTAGGTGCACTTAGAATGGTTCCAGGTTCATCAGTATACGGGGTGAATCAAAAAATATAAAAATTGTACAAGAGTAAAGTACCCTTATTTTCAAAAATTCAGCAAAATGTTATTAACAAAAGTTGTTTAGAATCAAGAGTTATGCCTAAATACCGAAACTTGGCCTCCTCTGAGAAAAAAAATTTTTTTTGAAAAAAGTGCAATAACTCTCCCAAAATTTCTTTTTTTTTTTAGTAAAACTGTTTGATACACTAATTGAAATTGAATTAATTTTGTAGAACTTCATTTAAATTCAAGCATTTTTGTGAAATTTACCTGAGGTTAAAATTTTTTTGGGAATCACAAGCTAAATGTTTGTTGCAGAGGATATTAAATATGGCTTTATAATTTCGGAAAAAATCTTTTTACTAAGGCAAGAGGTTGCTAATAATTACATGCATATCAGAATAACTCTCAATAAAACCGCAAACCTTTTATTAATTTTTTATTTCTAAACATGTATATAAATGCACACCCGTATAGGCGGAAATCTCTTGGGTAGATCGTCGTGGATTTTCGACAACTGCTTGAAGTACCTCCAATTGATTTTCTTCAGTACATACGGTTTTAACATGTTCATGTTTATAATTGTAGTTTAGAGACCCAGTTTCTTTAAAATTAACCAAAATTCGGCTTACTGTTGAATAATGAACCTGTTTATCTGAATGCCGTTCATTGAAAATATCTGCTGCTTCTCGAACTGTTTTGTAGTGGTCACCACATATTAAAACCAATTCCTCCCTCTCGGGTAACGTTAACTGTTTGGGAGGAGGCATTTTAGGTACGTAAAAAGACAATAACCGAGCAATAATTTCACAATATTGTAAGAAAGTGAGACTAATGTCATCAAACTGTCATAATGTTTACTTAAAACCCACATTTGTTTTTTTTCCATGGGTATCCATGATTTTTTTGCAAGATTTCATGTTTGTGGATTAATTTAAATACATGTTTAGAAATAAAAAATTAATAAAAGGTTTGCGGCTTTATTGAGAGTTATTCTGATATGCATGTAATTATAAGCAACCTCTTGCCTTAGTAATCCGAAATTATAAAGCCATATTTAATATCCTTGCAACAAACATTTAGCTTGTGATTCCCAAAAAAATTTTAACCTCAGGTAAATTTCACAAAAATGCTTGAATTTAAATAAAGTTATACAAAATTAGTTCAATTTCAATTAGTGTATCAAACAGTTTTACTAAAAAAAAAATTTTGGGAGTTATTGCACTTTTTTCAAAAATTTTTTTTTTCTCAGAGGAGGCCAAGTTTTAGTATTTAGGCATAACTCTTGATTCTAAACAACTTTTGTTAATAACATTTTGCTGAATTTTTGATAATAAGGGTACTTTACTCTTGTACAATTTTTATATTTTTTGATTCACCCCGTATACTGATGAACTTGGAACCATTCTAAGTGCACCTAAATTAGTTATCGGACATGCACCAACTTTTGGCAATATTGGATTTTTGATTGTGCAGCTAATAAAAAAAAATCCCATTTGTTGCACACTCTTTGGACCACACTGTACAATTGATTTATTTTTATTTACTTGTTTTATAACTAAGCATTAGATAAGAGAATGGCAGCGACTCTAATATCTATAGGCAACTCCAAAAAGTCTTTGATATTGATCAATTACCAACTCGTGATGAATAAATAAATTACATAGGATTTTTTATATATCGATTTATTTTTATTTATTTATTTTATAACTATACACTGCCTGAACGGACTACTCGATTTAACATATAAACTAAGACGATAACAGTCAACCAACGGTTAAACAACACCTTTTAAGAGTATCATGGTTGCAACAGAATATGTCAACATTACTTGCCCTTTCACTGACTTTGGACATAAAGTGGCGCGATCAATACGTCCATCAAACAGCTTACACAAAAATATAGCAGCACCATAATTTCTACGTTCCTGTAAATTGGATAAGCTGAATCTACTCAGTAGTACATCATTACGTATACCTCTTTCCGAATAGACATTGTCCTCTTTGTACCATACGTACTTCACAAAACGTCGTTCGATTCTCTCAGTATTTTGGATATGAACATCATAAGTAGGATACCAGATAATAGATCAATACTCGAGGAGAGATCAAACAAAAACACGTATAGCAAAATTAGTGTTTGTGGATCATTGAATTGTCTACTATTTCTGATGACGGAACCAAGGCTTTTCTATGCTTTAGCTGTTATGATATTAATGTGATCTGCAAATGCCCGTTTGGAGTCAAATACTACTTCCAAATCTCTGTAAGTGTTTACTCCTTGAAGATGATTGCCTACAATCCCAAAGTTAATACATATTGGTTCAATTTTACGTGAAAACGTCATTGAGCAACAGACACTTAGCGACATTCATATACAGGGTTATTCACGTTATCTGACACGGAGCATTATGGCTAAAGTATTTGATGAAAAATGAAATAATAATTTTGGATGGATAGGGACCCATTAAGGCTACATTTTAAAAATATTTTTATGTTTACAGGGTGTCCCCAAAACCCGAAATGTATCAAAGTTATGTTTTTTAAATGGAACACCCTGTATATTATTGCATATTCAGATTTCTTGCTAAATTCTAGTGTGGCTTTGTCTATCACACGTTGGACTTAAAGCGAACCGTTTAGGTGTAAATTACCATTTTCGGTATAAGTAGATGTCAGAAGAAAGTTGAATATCACAAAGATTGTAAAATTTAGAAGGCTTTGGCCTTGCCGTATTACTAAGCATGAAATGCGTCACCTTAGGTTAGACAGTCAAATCTGAATTACGTTTGTGCTTGGAGCAATCGGCCGATTAATTAGAAAGAAACTTCAATCAGAGGTAACTTGATTTTTTCAAATAGGAAAGCCTAACTTTTTACACGATTAAATGTAAAATTTGATAGCTTTTCTAATGATATAAAGGTTGTCAATATCAATCTCTGGTAGTCTTCATTTATATTAAAATTTTCAATCAAATCGGTGTTCTTCAATTTTCCTACCTATAAGCAACATAGCAGGCCATGAAATATAAACAAAAATATTCAGATGGGAGAAAACAAGTAACTTAGCAGAAAAATACAGAAGAACTAGACTAAAGAGACAAGAGTATAAAAACTACCTACAACAAATCATCCTCTAAGCAAAAACAACGGTGGTAGCATATCTAAGGTCAAGGAGAAGCTGGAGTACGACAGAAATTTATATCACGGCCTACTAGTTACGGCAATGTACTAGAGATTGCCAATTTCCAAATTAAAATAATCTGGAATGAAAAGAAAGCTACCAGCGATTGTTGTAGGTCGTTCATTATTATCTTCAGAATAAAATTTCACATTTAATGGTATAAAAAAGTATTCAACCCTCTCAAGTCAAAAGTAGTGATATCTCCGTCTGGAGTTCTGGAAATTCTTCAGTAACTGTTAGCAAGATCGCAGAAAATGAAGAATGAATTAAACATCTTTCAAATTATAAAGCATAGTTTCCCTGCCAGAAAATTTAAATCTGATTTTCAAGTATTCCTTTCTTGCGACCTTACTAATAGTGAAAAAAAATAAGGGCTTCAGTCAGAGGTATCGTTACTTTGACGCAAATTACTAATATTTTATACCGTTACGTGTGATTGATAATTGCGTACTGAGGCAACAATCGCTGGTAGTTTTTCTTTTCATTTTAGTGTTTTTAAATGTTTTGGAAATGTTTAACCTCTAGTACATTGCAGTAGCCAGTAGGCTGAGAAAAATATCTATTTCTGTCATACTCCAGCTTCTCTTTGATCTTAGATATGTTACCGCTGTTGTTTCTGGTTAGAGTTGATTTGTTGTAAGGAATTTTTATAATCTTGTCTCTTTGCTCTAATTCCTCTAAATCCTTAATTCTAGGTTACTTGTTTTCTCCTATCTGAAGGATTTTGTTTATATTCCATGGCGTGCTAGGTTGCTTATAAGTAGGAAAACTGAATAACACCGATTTGATCGACAATTTGAAATTAAATGAAAACTATCAGAGATAGTATATTGAGATTGATATTAACAACCCTGTACCATTAGAAAAGCTATCAAATTTTAGATTTAATCGTATGAAAAAAATGAGGCATTCCCATTCGAAAAAATCAAGTTATCTGTCGCCTGCTCTCACATGCTTCACATGTCTGGTAGACATGAAAAATCTGAAGCTCTCTATTTCCGTCAATCGACCTATGGCGCACTGATGATCGCTTTTAAGCGTGAAACAGCTGTCTGAATACTGGTGAATTGACGGATATACAGGGTGTCCAGTTAGTGGGTAATTCTTCGATATCTCGCAAAGTATACCTGATAGAAGAAAATGTCAAATACAAAAGTTATTTGGTTACTTAAGGCGCATATTGCAAACATATTTTGAAATATACAGGGTGCTGTTGAATTCTGTATGTTCAAAAACCCCCAAGTGTTGAATTTCACCTCTCCAGCTTTGGCGGTTTTGGAAATATTCAAGCTTTCCGGTACCGTTTACTGTATAACGGTTCACCCGTTTTCAAAATTATTTTTATTATTTACTTGGCTACCATATACAGATAGTTTACAACTTCCATTTTTATCAACTACTTCCTCATTATACTATAACTGTTTTACTTCTCACCTCTACCTTTTCCCATCTCTATTCCTTTTAGCTGGAAATATCATTATATTATACAAGCTGCGCAAGTGCGCACAAATTTTGGGAAAATCTAATGAGTGGGGGTATGCTCTCGCTCTCGACCAAGGTTATCTTTTATTTTGAAACACATACCTCTTTCCTTCTAGTTCTGAACTCAACCAGTTAATACCTAATATAGTTATGTCTCTCTAAGACAATCTTTTGTGTCTGTGCAGTTATGCGGTAACCGAGGTAAGGGATTCATATTCCCAATACAAAATCATAACGATTTGATTGCTATGGTTTCGCATATTTTTATTGCTTCTGCTTTTTATTTTACAGCTATGTGTAGGAATGTGATTTTTCCGATTCATACATTTTTTTTCCATGAACATGTGATGGCGAACATTTTAGTCTTTGAATATCAAGTCAATCATGTACTGTATGTTTATTAATTATCTAACAAAAGAGTCGCTGAACATTATTCTTTGTTTCTAGCCACATATTTTTGTGTTAAAATGCCTTATCTTGTGTGTATTTTATGTTTCACATTGTTTTTATAACATTCCTTACGTAAAAATACCTAGAAGTCATATTTGCTAATTAAGAGCGCAATGAAAAGATCTGCTGGACATTTTTGTAATTTTGTTTTACGAGGCGTGAGGAAAAAGTTTGTAAATTTTTGAACATACTTTATACATTTTTTTTATTTATCACTATATATCTGAAAAGATCCGGTAGGACTGAAAATACAAAGCATTTAAGAATCATTTTTTTTAACTATTGTTCTATCTATTCGCTCTTGTATATATCTATATTTTTTTAATCTTTACCATGTGAACATTTGAAAGTTATCTGCTTTTTGGCTTTTTAAATATGCCCATGCTACTTCATAGATTTGTTTCTGAAGTATATGAACGCAATTTTTCAAAATGTAAGAACGCATCAAGATCCATACTTCAGAAACAGATCGTGAAGTCCTGTGAAGCTCTCCGCAAGGTGTTAATGCCAGCCATAACTCATTCACAGGAAAACCGCCCTTCTTTGGGGGTGCCACCATCAAGACCACCTTTTCTTTGGAGGGGCTCTGCACCTTTTTCGGGGTGCCACCATCATGAACACTTTTTCGAGGTGACACCACCAGACCTCATTCTGAAGAAGCCAGCCTTCTTTGGGGTGCCAACAGCAGCATGTAACACTTTTTTTGGAGCACCACCTTCTCTTCGGAAGGGCAGCACGAGAACTACTCCCTGGAATTCCCCCCGAAGTTAAGTTCTTGTTTAAAAAAAAAATAGATAGAATACAAATGTACTGCATTCATATATATGAAATAAATCTTTATTAAACCATTGTTGTCATGTTTTCATTTCTTGGCGGCTAGCTAGACTCACGCACACATAACTGCAAAGGCGGTGTTGCCATATCTCAGTAATTATTAAAAACAAAATTTTGAAATTTTGAGATCTTACTAAGTTCGGCATGTGCAATGGATTGCAATAAGAATAAGTAGAGGATTCTATTTAAAATAAATTAAAATCGGGGATATTTGTTTCAAAATTTGGAAAAATAATTAATAACTTGGCAACGCCGCAAAGTCGAAAAAAAAATTACAAGGCGAGATAGGGTATTAGTAGATATTTCGATCTAAAATAAAACATACAGGGTGTTACATTAAAAAAAATAAAGTAAAATGACCTTGAAGTTGCCGTAATTTAAAATTCTGCCAAAAACACCCTGTAGATACAAATTGCTGATAACATCCAAAATAATATCCACTTAATATTCAAGTAACCCACTGTATAATATTATTCAGAAAAGTTAAAGGAATATATCAATTTGGTCGTATTACTTGCGACGTTGCAAATCCGGAAATTAATAGAAAATAAATTATAACGTGGCAACGTCGCAACCGATCCCAAAAATATTTTAGGCTTGAATAGAGATCGATGATGGAAACTAGAACAATTTAAGAAAAAGTTATAGTTCCATATAAAAAAATCAAGTTGATCACTATTCTACTTTCCCGCAACACCCTGTATATTTTAAAATATTTTTAGAATATGCGTCTTTAGTAACCAAATAACTTTTGTAGTCGACATTTTCTTCTATCAGGTATACATTGCGTGATATCGAAGAATTACACACTAACTGGACACCCTGTATAGAGCAACCCTCGTAAATGAAGTTATCTCTGAATGAACTTTCTTTAATTGATCGACCGATTGCTCCAAGCACAAACGAGGTTAAAATTTGACCGTCTAACCTAAGGTGACGCATTTCATGCTTAGCAATACGGCAAAGTCACAGCCTTATAAATTTTATAATCTCTGTGATATTCAATTTTTTTGCTGACATGTACTTATACGAAAAATAATGGTTTACACCTAAACAGTTAGCTTTAGCTATAATTATGTCATACACAAAGTCACACTAGAATTCACCAAGAAATCTGAATATGCAATATTTCCATTTAAAAAAACAACTTTGATACATTCCGTGTTTTGGGGACACCCTGTATAACATGAAGATATTTTTAAAATGTAGCCCATCCATCCGAAATTATTATTTTCTTTTTCATCAAATACTTCAGTCATAATGCTCCGTGTTGAATAACGTGAATAACCCTGTATAAGGTCTAAATCTACTTGCAATCTTATACTATCATCTACGCAGTATTATTGCTTGATAAAACTCGTCCCTGTTTTCTGAAGTTATCTCAATCATAGAACTCAATATGTATCAGTTGATAAAAAATTCTCCTACTCATCTTCAGGTAAACTGAAGACGATTGAAGAAACCACATCAATCGAAACGCTGTAATCTAAAATTATATAGACAATGGAAGTCCGAAACAGACCTTTTGAAATTTATAAATACCTTTTGGTACACTATCTATAAGACTTGTCTTCAATTCTTGATTTTTGTAACTAAGATATTATCAAAATTACCTGTAATTTTTAAAACCTTAGCGCTAGTTAAACTTTGTCAATGAGATATTCTATAGCTTTTACCATTTAATTGGAGCAAAATAAAGACGACTGCGACTGTTACTATTACTAAGTCTTCAGCAAAACATAAAGCCCTTCAGGTTTGGCAAAAATTCCAAACAAAAACTGATAGAATAGATTGAATCTGTAGAGCGAATGATTATACATAATATTATTATAAAATTTGTTATACTAATATTTTGGATACGTATATTCGAAAATATTTAAATTGATACGTAAATTAGATTATAGATGAGATTTTATATCTACCCACAGGCAATACCTACTGCAAATCTATACACATATTTGTTTACCGAGATTGTAATTATGGCGAATAAATATCATTATTATTATTACAGTCAACGCCATAAATTCATACCGCATAGAAGGCTAACTCTTCTGATACTAATTTTCAATGCTAGTCCTAGTGGTAAATCAATTCATAGTAGTTTGTTAAGTAGGGGGGATGTATTTGAAAAAAAAAAGTGTAAACATGAAAACTGCAATATGTGAAGAAATTTGAAAAACCTAAAAAGTCCAACCTATAATAAATAAGTAAAAAGATTATTTAACCAAAATTCTACTCATCTCGATTTTCCTAATTTTGGTTATCTAAATATACAAGTTGACTGTACACGTTATGTGAATTCTAGGTCTTCTTTTGAAGGATACTGAATGTATCGCTCCAAAATTTCCAATACACCAGAAACATAGAATGGAATTTCATCTATGTATATTCTGTATCAGACGTACATTCCAAAGAGTCTACAAAGTAACCGATGCTATATGGACTAAAGTTCATTTAGTTTTATGTTGAACTTTAATCGGTATGGCATCCTGTGAAATTCCTTCTTGTTAAGGAATTTCATCATAAATATTTTCGGTTAGTGTTTAGTTAATATCAGCTCGCATGTCTATCAAAAAAGGCTACCAAGATAATATAATACACTACATCCGTTGACGTAATCCTATAAATCTTCTGCTGGATTAACATACAAATAGCATAAGATACGTAAAAATAGAACAACATAAGTAAATAAACAACAAATTAATCTAGTATTTATACTTGAGTTACTGTGACAGCAAATTCATGTCTGAGTGGAAAAATACGATCAAAGTATGCAAGAACTGTATTTTTTATGAATATATCTACATACATTATGTCTTTCTGATGGGTATGCCAAGTTTCCTAGATGCTCATTGAAGTCTTTTCCAAAATGCGAATCCTTTCTGTAGTCATTAGCATTAGAAGTATTAAACCCTCCAAAAAAAGTGTTTCTAAATCATTCTTGGCAACAAAAGTACATGCTCTGCACTTGCGAGATCATTAGTTAAAATGCAATTGTAAGCGAGGCTTTAGCTCACTGTTAGTTACTTAAATACATCATAGTTTAAAAGGTCAAAGACACGATTTCTTTTCATGCTTGATAATATAAATAATAAAATTGTGTCCATTAGCTATGGAAAGTTAAATAACATTCAAGAAAGCTTTAACACAAAGAACGATATTTTTGACGCTTCAAATATTCAGAATTTCAGCGAAAATCTATTTTAGATAACCAATCCATGTTTACAAGAATACTAAACACATGATTTTATTTCATACATACGTATTCTTTAGACGTATTCTTAAGTATTTTACTTTTCTTTTCATTTTCTCTATACTTGCAGATTTATTTGAACGTACACTCAGTAAGAAATTTCCCTAAACTATTAATTGTACAATAACTACAATAACTTTAAAGTATAGACCTTAACTTTACCTATAACTTTTATTCGAAAGTTTTTTTGTATCTTCCATAATAACGGAGGCATCAAACTTCGGAGTATATTAAATTGATCACCCTGTATAAATACAAGTGTGCTTACCAAAAGGAGTGTTAAAAATGCTGAGTGTGCTGGCTATCGGTCATCCTTATTTGAAAAATGGTGAATGAGGTCAGAAAATTACTTATTCGATTGTCCTGAGCCTGCTCAGGATATTGAAACAAACTATATTCTCGTCTGTTCGTATTTTTTTACTTTAATCTAAAGTTGATACTCTTATAATCTCTGAACCTTATCATATGGTTGTCTCTCGGATGCATTGGTGTTCACTGGGCTATTGATAAGTCAACGTACGCTAAACAACAGACACTTTACTGACGTTTATACGACAGCTGCAGCCCTTACTTGAGATTACAGTCATCAAGTTACGTTTACGAAGTTGTTACGACGAAAAACAAGAACTGCTTGCTAGCGTATCTGTCAACTACTGTTTCAAATAATTTGTTTGTCAAACGTATTCTATTAAAGTCTGCAGTGGTCGGCCGAAATAACAGTAAAGAGCTTATTATGCAACATATATTATGTTGTTGGCTATTGGGAATGGCAAATTTGTCAGTATAAAGTTGCAAACTTACATACAAGGTGTTTATTTGAAAATTCCTCACCCCGAACTTCTCGAAAATCGCCGACTAAAAGGAAAAATGCCGAGCAACGTCAAAAGATTTGTCAAGCGGGTCAAATCTTTAACCAAAAGCTACTTCATCCCCTTGTAGCCTCTCCCCTGCCAGGATCATCAACTTGAAAACTTTAAATGACAAGGGGTATAGAGTAACACCTTGTTTTAAAGGGTAGTCATAAAGATTCTCATTTTCTCAAAAAAGGATCAACCGATTTTTAGAAATCGAACGCCAAAATAAAGAACTGCAACATACATTTGAAACAAGATATTACTCGATACGCCTTGTCATTTAAAATCATTTTTAAGGGAATGATATTTGGGACAGAGGGTATAAAGGGGTGAAGTAGAATTTGGTTAAAAGGTTATTCCTCTTGACAAATCCTTCTGTCGCGTCTCGGCGTTTTTTCTTTTAATCGGCGGTTTTCGAGAAATCCGGGGTGGGAAGTTATCAAATGAACACCCTGTATAAACAGGAGAAACTTATAAAAACGTGTGAAACAAGACGTAGTGTATACCAAAGTAAAACTACGCCAATGTACAGATGAAAGCCATCTCAGACTAAAACCCATAACATTAATATCGAAGTGAAACCTCCCAGCACGTTGCCTCTTCAAATCGTGTGAGCATTATATAGGACGTTGGTATGGAGATATTGCTCAAGTTTCTGCAGTAGAAGAATAAGTTTAAATGAAAATCACATACCCGGAATTCCTTACAAAGCGAATGCCAGGCAATGACATATAACACTGGAATGGAACACGTAACGTATAGATGTTCGATCAGAGCAAACTGCAGAAAGAAGCTTTGCTAAAGAAAGAAGGGGTGACAAATTGAGATTCAGAGAGGACAGGCGGATAGAAGAACACCCAGGTTTTGTTTGGATCAATCATTATCCTTGAGAATCATACAGCTATAGCAGCAGGCGCCAATGAGTCATAATAATGGAATTTAAAAAAAAACAGTGATAAACTAAGGTACAAAATTGATTATAATTGAAAGTCAATTTGAGTTAATTACAAAGTGCTATAGCTATAAACTCAATAAGCAAAAATATGAAGAAAAAATCAATATGAATATATGTTAAAAATTAAGCTCGATTAAAGCAAAACAAGGTTGTATAACAACAAGGATAAAAAACAGAAAATACATAAAGCTAATTCACATGCGCATACATTTTGTCAGTGTTGCGCAGTGTTCCTGCATGTGTAGATAACGTGCCACTTTGAATACTTAGAGCAACGCTGAAAATAGGTATAGTATACGTGTCTAAATTAGGTTTATCTGTTTTACTTGTTAACCTTGTCATTTTACCATACCTTATTTAACTTCATTTTGTTGATAATTGGTCTCAACTTTTATTATATATAGATATATTAACAACTTTTTCTTACTATCTTTGCTTGTTGAGTTTATATAGCACTTTGCCTTCAGATCTAGTAGACTCTTAATAATACCCCGCGAGGGGTTGCCAGATCCCCTCAGTGGCGCCTCCCCAAGGTGGCGGATAGGGGAACGCCTCCCAGATATGGGTGGTACCGGGGAAATCAAATACCCGGGGCGGACCAAAACTAGCACGGTGGAATAGCGTCTGCTTCCAAAGGATCGGCTATTCCTCAGCAATTAGGACACGACGGATCTCCACGTGAGGAGCGGTACTCCGACAGCGTCTGACTCCATGTTAGGGGCGGCTCATAACACACCCGCAGGAAGCCACCCAACATCAGTAGGCTATCCGGTGCGTGGCGACACCGCAGGGTATACCGAAGCCCAAGGATGTAATCCAGCCGGCAACCTTCACAGGTCATCCTCAGGAGGCAATTGGGACGGCTGCCTCCGGAAATGTCGTCTGGGGGCCCTAAGGCCAACCACCTGACGGGCCCTATCTTCGGGTTCGACCACCCCGCAAGAAATGCACCCACACCGAGCCGGTTTCGGAAGCCGGCGTTGGGCAAGGTGGCGGTGCTTCGAATTGCCCTGTTGACGATCCCCGCAATGACATGGACCGTTTTAGGTGGACGACGGAGCTCAGGGATGACCTGCTGAGCTGCTACGAGAGCAGTAGCCCGCGCCGTAGGGGATACATGTCCCGCATGTATGAGAGGTGGTGTGAAATGCACCCAGAGCATAGCACGCTTACCTCTCAGAATTTGCGAGATCATGTATCATACCTCCATAGGGATATGTTCGTGCTCCAGCTCAGCCTGCCCCCCTTCGGCGGATGGAAGGCCTGTTAACTAGGCTGAAAGTTCGCCGGTAAGGCCCGCTGAAAGGGAAATCGACCAAGTCGTCTCACCTGGGGATTTCAGAGACCGAAGGGCCTTACATAACAACGGAAGGTCCTTGAAGCTGGCAGATTTAAAGAGAGAGGATGAGGTTGTGGGTGAACGTCTATCGGAGGCCTCTGACATTTGGAGCATCAATTGCGAAATTTACGCTGCGGCTCTGAGGCTAGCTAGACAGGGGAGAGTGAGAGACTCTCCTGTTAAGAGAGCACAGAGACGGGTGCGCCAAATGGAAGCGAAAATCCAGTTGGCTCGCCAGGAAGCATCCCGTATCCAGTGTGTGATGGAATATAGAGCGGCTGGGAAGCCTTTTACGCGCCGAGTGCGCCAGATAGCCTACGGGTTGAGGCGCGACCATCATACACTCAGTCAAGCGGTACTGGTTGTTGTCAAGCAACACTGTCTTGACAGGATACGGATGCTAATCGCTGCTAAGCGATCGTTGGTGGCGCGGGCGAGAGGTATGGAGCAGAACAGAATGTTCTACGAAAGACCTTCTCGCCTTTTCCAACAGCCGCCTCCAGCCATAGAGTAGCCGCCAACTGCTGATCGCGTGGAGGCCTTTTGGAGGGACATTTACGAACAACCCAAACCTCTCTCAGCAGACACTCCGGCCTTGGCGCAGTTCGAGTCTGTTTGTAGGAGGACTCCTAACTTGAATGTACTGCGTCACCCAATAAACACGGAAGAAATTCTTGACGCCTTACGAGGCGCAAAGAATTTCGCAGCTCCTGGCCCGGGTGGCATAAACACCTACTGGTGGAAAAAATTCCCCAGTTGCCACCGGCATTTAGCTAGAGTTTTTAACTCGTGGCTAAATCAGGAGCAGCCAATTCCGGCTTGGTTTGTCGAGAGTCGAACCGTGCTTCTCCCGAAGAGCGGAGATTTGTCTGATCCCAAAAACTACAGGCCAATAACATGTCTGAACGCATGTTACAAGCTCTTCACCAGAATCTTGTACATGCGTCTCCTTCAAGCTGTGAATCCTGTATTTCTCGACGTCTATGAACAGAGAGGGTCAAAGAAAGGAGTAGCTGGCTGCAAGGAGAACTTGTTGATTGACCGATGTGTCACGCAGGACTCCGTACAGTACAAGCGAAACCTTTCTATGGCCTGGATTGACTATCGCAAGGCATTCGACAGCACGTCTCATGAGCTCATTGTGCGGCTGTTGGAATGTCTTTCGGTGGATAATCAGATAGTGGGATGCATCAAACAACTGATGACACTCTGGAAGACCCGGTTCACTATCACATCGAGTGAAACTCAGGTTCAGACAGAGTTGGTGTCATTGAAAAGAGGTGTTTTCCAAGGAGACTCCTTGAGTCCCTTGCTCAAAAGAGCTCAAAAGAGCAAGGGACTCAAGGATGCAAAAGCATCTCACTTTAGCCTCTGTCCATAGCGCTGAGAAATACTAAAGGATACAGCTGTGGCACGCCCAATAACCGGAGGCACAAGGTCACCCATCTGTTTTATATGGATGACCTAAAACTTTATGCCTCCGGCCAACGCGAACTACAACAATCGCTGAGGGTGGTGCTCTGTCCCGCGAATATACCTCCCGCGACACCTGGGAGGGCGTGGACTATTGAGTTTGGAGCATCTGCACAACAGAGTAGTACTGGCCACTGCCTGCTATGTAACGAACAGCACCGATTCCCTGATCCGCTTTGTGCGAGAGCACGAGAATGCGGGAAAAGGAGCCTTTCTTTTTAGCGCAGCGAAACGAGCAGCCGAGGAGCTCAGCCTCACACTCGACTTCAAGCGGAGGTGTCAGCAGTCCATTACGGAACTTGCTCCCGCAGAATTAAAATCCCACATTAAAACTGCCGAAGCCGACTTCCTCTTAAGACTTCATAAAGATAAGCCAATGCATGGAATCTTCTACAAACATCTAGAAGAGCATGGCTTGTCTGAGCAGTTGACCTTCTCTTTCCTAAGATCTAGTGGGTTGAAGTCGGAGACTGAGGGCTTTATAATGGCTTGCCAAGACGGTGTCTTCAACACCTTGGTGTACCGTAAAAGGGTTATGGGTGTAGATGTACCCGACACCCTTTGTAGAGCTTGCCGACAGGCGCCAGATACACCTATGCATCTCTTGTCGGCGTGTAAGACGTACGCTGGGACGGCTTACGTCCATCGGCACAACGCGGCTCTACGAGTGCTCTATTATCATTTAAGGCACTCATACGGTATCGATGAGACACCGGTGCTGCCACACGCTCCAGGGGATATAGAGTCCGTTGTGGAGAACGAGAGATGCCGGATTTACTGGAACTACTCGTTCCCCATGCTCGAGCTTGTACAGGCAAACAAGCCCGACATAGTTCTTCTCGACCACCAACAGAAGACGATGTTCGTTATTGAGTTTTCGGCGCCTGCCGAGGTGAACATCGTCTCTAAGGAGGAGGAAAAGCGGACCAAATATCAGGAGTTGCTCGGTCAACTTCGCAGGCTCTGGCCAAACTACACTGTAAGTCTGCTGGTTATGGTCATTGGATCCTCAGGTGGAATGAGGAATACGCTGCTCTCTGCACTGCGCAAAATACCGGTGTGCCGTGCGGCGGCGCACATCTTAGCCGCCAGAATGCAGAAGGCAGTCATCCTTGGGTCCCTTCGTCTACTTAGGGCGCACGATTCGCGGACCCAGTGATTGCTCACCTCACGGTGTGAGGAGTAGTCATTGGGTAATGGAACAGCAGCTCGGTGTGTCGGAGCCCGGGCTGCACTTTTTTGTTTAAAACATAATAAGCAATCATTTTTATGCCGTAATTTATCTTTGTTTGTTTCTCCATTATTATAAAAATTGAACACAGCAATTATTCTTGCTATTGTATTGTAGTTTTACTTGAGTATTATCTGTATAATTATTACTGAAACGTTGTGGCGTACCTTATGGGGTACCAATAAATTATTTCTGAAACTCACAGCACACTTGTCATAATACTTTGTTGATTTCTCCTGTTTGGAAAAAGCTGGGAAGTTGAATCTTACGCTGGCTTTTTAAGAATTTCGTCCTCTATCCATTTATGTTAAAAGAAATACTATTTTAAAATTTTCGTGATAACGCGTAATATTTGTTGTTAGTTCAAATACCACCCTTTAGCTACGAGGGCAACTTGAATAGTTTTTACGTAAAAGACTATTAAGTAAGAACAGCCTTTCAAACGCGGCCTAGCTTGTTTAATTATATTAACTTATACCAAAGTTATTGCCATTTACATAAAAACTTTGATATTCCCCACCATAACTGTCCACTCTACGTGATCGTAGAATTTATACTATATTTTTTGAGAAGAATCCGTTTTTCCTATTGTTTGTAACTGTTACGCCCCTTAGCGACTACTTGCGGAACTTGTTAATAATTTCCAGAGATTTTTCTTGTCGACTATAATACTTTTTACTCAAAGCTGTATGATTAACAGTTACCAAGATATTGCCGGCGTCCATTCTTAGTAAGCCACCCGGTAAGTACAATTGCCTTTGTAATATTATTTTTAGGTTAAAGTTTTCTGCATTCTGTTTACAGTAAATGGTGTTTTACCTCCCACACCGATATATGAGGGGAATAGTGTGACCGCGAAATTTTTCGAATTTGGGATAGATAATACGCTTTTTGGGCGTTTTGTGATGTCCACATAACGAAAATCCACGTCACTCATTTCCGTCGGTTTGTCTGTCTGTCGGTCTGTTAGTTTGTCTGTCTGTTCCCGTTTTTCTACCCTCGTAATCTTAGTAACTGCTGCATGGGTTGTGATGAAATTTGGGTACCGATATGCTATGTGGTCCTGGTAGGTAAAGCTGCTATAATTTTGAAAATCCGGCGGCGAAGCAAAAAATAAAAAATGAAGTCAAGTTGATTGACTCAGCACTTCCCACACATTACGCTGATACCAGTTTATTATTTTCCCATAGCATGAAGCTTTAGTCTAAGATCCCTTGCAACCAAATAATTGCCAACCCCCCCCCCCCTAAAATTGTCTTATGCCGCTAGGTCTTTCCTTCACAGGTCAATGGACAGCCTATTATCGATACTATAAACCTCTCAGTTTTACCTAAAAAAGTTATATATGTCGCCAGGTCTTCTTTCACAGGTCAGTGGACAGTCTATTATGAAAGCAACAAATTTTTCAATTTTACTACCCCCCACCCCCCAACCACCCCAATTTCACCCCCACCCAAAAAAAAGTAGAAAATGATCAGGGACCCCTAAAACGCCTAAAAACGAAGTTTCAGCAATATTTAATTTTTTTTTGTTTTTTGCTAATTACTCCCCCGCCTATGGACCGATTTTCAAAATTATAGAAACATTACCTACTACGACCCCACAACATACCGCTGCCCAAATTTCATCACAATTCATGCAGCGGTTACTGAGATTACGAGGGTAGAAAAACGCGACAGACAGACAGACAGACAGACAGACAGACCGACAGACCGACAGACCGACAGACCGACAGACCGACAGACCGACAGACCGACAGACCGACAGACCGACAGACCGACAGACCGACAGACCGACAGACCGACAGACCGACAGACCGACAGACCGACAGACCGACAGACCGACAGACCGACAGACCGACAGACCGACAGACCGACAGACCGACAGACCGACAGACCGACAGACCGACAGACCGACAGACCGACAGACAGACCGACGGAAATGAGTGACGTGGATTTTCGCTATGTACACATCATAAAACGCCCAAAAAACGTATTATCTCAAAATCGAATATTTTCGCGATCACAATACTCCCCTCACCTATCGGTGTGGGAAGTAAAACAAAGTAAAACGACCTTTAAGTTGCCGGAATTTAAAATTCTGCCAAAAACACCCTGTAGATACAAATTGCTGGTAGCATCCAGAATAATATCCGCTTAATATTCAAGTAACTCGCTGTGTAATATTATTGAGAAAAGTTAAAGGAATATATCAATTTGAACGTATTACTTGCGACCTTGCAAATGCGGAAATTAATAGAAAATAAATTATTACTTGGCAACGTCGCAACCGATTCCAAAAATATTTTAGGGTTGGATAGAGATCAATGATGGACACTAGAAGTACTTGAGAGAAAGTTATAGTTCCATATAAAAAAATCAAGTTGATCTCTACCTTACTTTCCCGCAACACCCTGTATATTTCAAAATATTTTTAGGATATGCATCTCAAGTAACCAAATAACTTTTTTATTTGAGATTTTCTTCTATCAGCTATACCTTGCGAGATATCGAAGAATTACACACTAAATGGACAGCCTGTATACATCGGAAAAAATTCTAAGTCCTTTCGTTTCTGTAATAGGCATAAGGCAATGTTCGGATAGACCTAAAAAAGTTATTTATGTCGCTAGGTCTTCCTTCATAGGTCAGTGGGTAGTCTATTATGAATACAACAAATTTTTCAATTTTACAACCCCCCAACCCCCAACCACCCCAATTTCACCCCCACCAAAAAAAAAGTAGAAAATGATCAGGGACCCCTAAAACGCCTAAAAACGAAGTTTCAGCAATATTTAATTTTTTTTGTTTTTTGCTAATTACTCCGCCGCCTATGCACCGATTTTCAAAATTATACGAACATTACCTACTACGACCCCACATCATACCGCTGCCCAAATTTCATCACAATCCATGCAGCAGTTACTGAGATTACGAGGGTAGAAAAACGCGACAGACAGACAGACAGACAGACAGACCGACAGACCGACAGACAGACCGACGGAAATGAGTGACGTGGATTTTTGTTATGTACACATCATAAAACGCCCAAAAAACGTATTATCTCAAAATCGAAAATTTTCGCGATCACAATACTCCCCTCACCTATCGGTGTGGGAAGTAAAAAGAATCAAATATTCCTCAAACTTCGTTTTTAGACGTTTTAGGGGTTCCTGACCATTTCCTACTTTATTTTGGATAGGGGTGTAATTGGGGAGATTAGGGGCTGGGGGGTTGTAAAACACAAAAATCTGTTGTATCCGTAATAGGCTGTCCATTGTCCTGAAGGAAGACCTAGCGGCGTAATACGCTTTTTTAGATCCATCCGAACATTGCCTTGCAGTAACGAAGGGAACTTTTCTGATACATGTAAAACTATTATTTATATTTTGATGAAATTTCGACAGAATATTATTACCATAGCAAGGACGGAAAACGTTATTGTTGTCAGAAATTGTGTTACTGGCGGCGCAGCAATAATCAAAAAACTAAAAATCAGAAACAGGTCAAGTTTGTCCGTTTTTATGCATTCCTGATCATTTTATACATTTTTCTGGGTGGGGGTGAAATTGATGTGGTTAGGGGATCATCACCATCACCATCATCATAGTCACAATGTCTTAACAGACATGTTGTGAACTCGTAAAATGCATTACTCATCTTACGAGTTTCTCTTGGGATATCTTAAAGATCTTTAATGCAGTAGTTTCCCATTTGCTTTCTGCATCCCCATGCTGTTAACCAGATGCATCTACCGGTTCATCCGCCTTTAGGGACAATTTCTCACCCCAAGGACAAGAATGTGTCCTGACTCTTGTCAACTCGTCCACCCAAAGCTGTTGGTTGAGAAGAAGTTACTGCTCATACCGACAGTAGTTTGGTTCCTTTCCTTTTAAACGCCTTTTACGACACCCAGGATGGGAGATATTCTAACCCGCCCCCACACGGGGAAACCCCACCTAGGTATTTTAAAATTAGATATGTTTGGAACATGTTTTTTGATGTAATATTAATTCATTCGAGAATACCGATAATTCCTTCGATCACATTCAGGAAGCACTGAGTCAATCAACTAGACTCCATTTTCAGACAAATTTTGTAGTTTTTTAAAATGTGACTTTGTGCAGACTTATGTGAATATGCGGCGTAGGTTTTCGCCGAATAGATGAAGGAAATCAACTCTCTCATGTATCCTTGTCATAGTTAGTGCTACGCCTGCCAGTTTAATGTTCACTGAATGTGACCTAATACAAATGAGGGCAGATATGCGTATTATGTAGATATTTCGGAGCAAAACCGTCAATATATTATAGTGGGCGCACATTGCCGCAACAGATGCTGACGCGCTTCATTATTTGGTGCATGGCGGGGGTTGCACAGAATGTATGCTGATTGACGGGAGAATTTCATTTATTAGTATGAGCCACAAAACAGGCCAAACCTTTCCATTAATTTAGAATGATTGACATGGTATTATCTAATATTTCACTACAGACATCGATAACTGATAGTTGGATTTTACAGGGTGAATATCTTTTGAACGAATGGACCTTAGAATACCACTTTTCTAAAAAATGAAGACAAGTTGATTGACTCAGTACTTCCCACACATTACGGTGATATCAGTTTATTGATTTCCGATAGCATGAAGCAATAGTCTGAGATTTTTTGCAACTGAATAATCGCCCAACCGCCCGTCCACAAAAAGTGGTTTATGCCGCTAAGTCTTTCTTTCACAAGTTAATGGAATGCATAAATGCAACAAATTTTTCAGCTTTACAAGCCTCCAACCCCTAACCACCCTAACTTCACCCCACCCAAAGAGAAGTAGAAAATGATCAGGAACCCCTAAAAGCCTAAACACGAAGTTTTAACTGTTTTTATATATTTTTTTATTAACGCCGCGTAACCACTGGCACGATTTCTAAAAACCGTACACGTTTTCCATCTAAGTAGCCAGGGTAATAATACCGTGTCGCAATTACATTAAAATCAATTCAATGATTTCCATCATACATGATAAAGGACGATCAAAAGTGATACTCCTATGTATATACATCAGAAAATTCTCATTCTAAATTAATGGAAAGGTTGGGCTTGTTTTGTGGCTCATACCTAACAAATGAAATTTTCCTGTCAATCAGCATAAATTCTGTGCAAACCCCGCCATGCACCAAATAATGAAGCGCGTCAGCATCTGTTGCGGGAATATGCGACCGCGATATATTGACGGTTTTCTGTTGCGGGAATATGCGACCGCGATATATTGACGGTTTTGCTCCGAAATATCTGCATAATACGCATATCTGCCCTCATTTGTATTTAGATCACATTCAGTAAACACTGAACTGGCAGGCGCAGCATTAACCATGACAAGGATACGCGAGCGAGTTGATTCCCTTCATCTATTCGGTGAAAACCTGCGCCGCATGTTCACATAAGCCTGCACAGAGTCGCACTTCAGGAAGCGACAAAATTTCTCTAAAAATGGAGTCAAGTTTATTGACTCAGTAGGTACTTCTCGCACATAATGGTGATATCATTTTATTATTTTTCCATTGTATGAAGCAATAGGCTGAGATCCCCTTGCAACCAAATCATCGCCCACGCGTCCGCAAAAAAACATATCCCTCCGTAGGAACTAGGACGAGACAGCTTTTATTCTGTAAGCTTCAACTGCACGAAGCCAACCGTATAAACGCGCGCTATTTTTAAATTTTGATTACTGCTGTGCCGCCACTGACACGATTGCTAAAAATCATATGCGTTTTCCATCCTCGTCACGTTAGTAATAATGTGTCGAAATGCAATACTCGTATGTATACATCAAAAGTCCTTGGGATTCTGCAATAGGCAATGCAATGTTCGGATGGACCTGAACAAGTGTATTACGCCACTAGGTGTTTCCTTTACAGCTCATTGGACAGTCTATCATGATTACAACACATTTTTCATTTTACAACTCCCGACCCCCACCTAAAATAAGTAGAGAATGATCAGGAACCCCTAAAACGCCCAAAAAGTTTGAGGAATATTTGAAAGTTTTCGTTTTTTGCTAATTACTCCACCACCCACGCACTGATTTTCAAAAATGTAGCGTTACCTACTACGACCCCACAGAATTTTTCTGCCTAAATTTCATCACAATCCATGCAACGGTTATTGAGATTACGAGGCCAGAAAAATTCCAATAGACAAAAAACAAAACCATAATAAACCAAGTTGGTCAAAATCACCAGAAATAGTAAATTCTAAGAAAAGGCTTGGTATTCTTTATTCATGATGTGCAAATGATCAGAGGTATAAAGACAAATACAGAGCAGAAAAGCGTAAATACAATTTACTCCTAGCAGAATCACGAAACAACTATTATAAATACAGACTCAACAATTGTGGTACTAGAACTAAGGTCTCTTGGCAAATAGTTTCAGAGATAAGGATAAGTAACCTAGGTTTGCAAGGAGAGCCCCAGAGTCTTGATATAATGATATAAACAACTATATGACAAGTGTAGCACCAAAAGAAATAGAAAAAATCAAACCTGTTGATAACTTTACATTAAATATAAATTTAAATATCGAATGCATGTACCTTACAATAGTCTCTGACATGGAAATACTGACTACAATATCAAAGTTAAAAAATAAACATAGTTACGGGCATCATGAGATCTCGATTCACTTAATAAAGTACGCTGCATCAGAAATAACTACCCCGTTGTCATTTCTAATTAGTAATTCTTTTTGGCTTGGCACTTTTCCAAAGCAGCTGAATCTCTCAATTCTTAAACCATTCCATAAAAAGGTGATCCTTCAAAAATAGAAAATTACCGCCCTATAAGCTTTCTAAAATTTTTGAATGTTCATTGTGTAACAGATTACAGAATTTCTTTCTAAAAAATAATTTAATTTCAAACTGTCAGCATGGATTTTTGAAGGGCAGATCAATTGAGGCTGCAACCTATGACTTTATTACTAAAATCACAGAAACATTAGAAGCAAAAAGGAAAATTTTAGGAGCTTTTCTCGATCTATCAAAAGCTTTTAACGGTCTAGATCATAGTTTGCTTTTAGAAAAACTAAAGCTGTATATGGGATACAAGGACCAGCTTTAAGGTGGATAAGGTCATATCTTTCAGGAAGATGTCAAATGGTTTGTCTGGACTCACAGAACTCAAGAACTTAACACTATTAATACTAATTTTCCCCACAGGGGAGTGTATTAGACCCCTTCCTCTTTCTTGTATATATTAATGATCTACCTGATGCTGTCACAAATGATTCGACAAATCTTGTAGACTTTGCAGATGATACTAACACTGTTTTCTCCGCTACTTCACTTGACGAACTTTATGAGAATGCAAAAAATGGTGGGCCTGAAGGCAAGGCCGGTCAGTCCGTGGCCGACAGGCCCCCGGTGAGCGTGTGGATACTATTAGATTCTTTTGTGGTATGCACGACACCAATGAGAACACCAGTAAGGACTACCATTATTTAAGCGTTTAGTTTTAGTAGATTCGAATATGAGCTTTCGCTGAAGGTCCATATTGCTTGGTCTATGTTGGGCATTTACAAGGACAGGTTCAAGCTCAATAGCAAAGTCAGTGCAGTGGATGCCGGTCATGTTTGCTGTTGGTTTTTAGTGCTGGATTCGAAATGGTTATTCTATATTATCAGTAACCTTGGCCCTGACCCCTGTTTGTGTAAGTTCAGTAGGTGATCAAAGAGATCGGATGAGGTCAGTTCAGTGTAGATGATTCTAATACAAAATTTATATTTTTGTGTAAAAATGTTATAAGGATCAAAGAAAACTAATTATTGTATCACCATTCACCTAGGAGATAGAAGATCGAAATTTTCAAAAACTTTAACTCCCAGACTATAAATATTGATTCAAGGAAACTGTATTTCTTCCACCATTTCTTCCATAGAATTATTAATGACCTCCACATAAGGAAGGGCTGCACTAAGAATAAGTCACCCTGGCAAATGATTATATTATGTATGATTGATATGTATATATGTATATGTATAATATACCGCTTCCAAGTGGTAGCTTAGTGAATGCAGGTAAGGTCCTTCAAAAGTCACTTGTTGTTTGCAAAGTTATGCCCGTATTCCATTTTGTTCTCTAACAAAGCTGCAGTACATTTGTAGTTTGCATTAGTTAGACGTCCTTGGGTATGCAGGATGAGCCATGCATTGCATACCGATTTATGCACTAGGGAATGTGAAATCTGTTGCACTGCGTGTCTAGAAATTGCGGTCTGAAATTGCGAAACACGCAGCTCGAAATATTACGGAGCGGTCAGCGAAATGTTACCAAGTTATAAATAAGTGGCGTATTGTAAATACGTTTTTGTTTTAAATATTTCATAGACTTTTCAGGATAACAGATATCTATTTCTTCAATCTCAATAATTATCCTCTATCTTCAAACTTGTTCACTCTTTTTACGAGTAACTAAAATTCGAGTTTCGTCATTGGATATGGTAACCATGTACCCCAAGAAAAATGGCAATTTTAACGTTTAACACCTCAAAAGATTTCTAAGAAGTAGCAGGAATATATCGAAATTAATTTATTTTTCACTCGCTTTAGTTGGAATCGCATACCAAGACGAATTAGACATTAGTTGCTACATTTCCTTTTCTTTACAATGACAGAATTGCTTTTTCAGCACAATGTTTTGCCCTTCATTTTCAATTATATATCGGATTTTATGTAAGAACAAGAAAATTTCACACTTTTCGTTTAAATATATACTTTTTAGCACTCTTGTAAAAGCTTATTTCTATTTGAAGCAAAATATTATTTCAAAAATGAGGTAATGAAGAACGCTTTACTTTTTGTGGAAATAATGGTTGTGGTCTACATTCTGAGGCATCCAAAGATTATCTTCCTGCAAACTAAAGAACCTCAGCTCAACTTTTTTAATCAAGAATCGTTAGTTATTCATACTATACTATGACAAGTGGAAAAAATACCAAATACCTACCTACACGTTGTGGAAGGGCATGGAATTTCCTAGCTGAAGGTGCTTTTATAGTGCCGTAGCGTCTGCTGATAATACGATAACAAGAGTTTAAAGTATTCACCAATACAACACAAACAATTTAATGTCTAAAAATTCAAACAGTAATAGGTTCTTTAAAATCGCTATTAAATTACTACATCAAATTTCATGCCTTTATGTCTTTCCACATTGTGTATTTAGTATCTTGCGGTCGTAAGTTAACCGACCATGCGCCGAAGTTGCTTGGGATCAAATAATGGAAGAAAATATTAAATAGGTGTCTCTGAAACAGTTGAAAATCGGACCCTACCTTTTATGACTTTATTTGTTGTCATGTATTATAGTTGCACCCCCTAAAATTGCTGAGCCTTGGATATACTTTTCTGTACTATAAGTATTTCAACAGATTCTAGATACTGGATAAGGATAATTGAAGCTTCATTACATCCTCGTATTCAAAAAGCATTGGTAGATAATGACATAATTCACTGCACTCACCCAAAAATCGCTTATCAGAGCCGTCGTAAATAGGAGCATTCAATTGCTGGATCAAATCTTCGTAATCAAGAATATTTTGATGAACTGGTAGAGGATACTCTTCGTTTTCGTACTGATAATCTGCCGTCTCCCTCTTTCGTCTCTGTGATGAAGCTGGCGTTACGGATCTCTTTCCTGAAACAATGAACAGAGTGCTTTTGGAATACAGGGTGCAGCAACATAACTTCCATTTTTCAAAAGATAGAAAACTCATTATGTGAATCATAAAGTTTTTATTTTTTTTAATACACATCTATATCTAAAGTTTTGTTCTCTATACATTGGGTACAGCGATTTCTGGCGTTTGTAATGACTCTTGCCTACACAGCAGATGTTCTGTCGGCAATTTCTTTCCGGATGTTGGCCTTTGAATCTTTTAGGGTCTTTAGATGGTTCACATAAACGCGAGGTTTCACAAACTCCGTATGAAAACTTCACAAGTGGATAAATCATGAGAGCGGGCCGGCCACTCCAAATCGCCTCCAATTAGGATGAGGTGCTCTGGGAAGTATTCTCTCAAAATAACCGTCGATGTTCTAGAAGAGTGTGCCGTTGCACCGTCTTGTTGGAACCAAATGTCCCCAAGTTGAACTCGTTTAGGGAAGGGACAAAGAAATCATGTAACATGTTCACACACTCGACCAAATTCACTGCAACCCAGGACTTCATTTTCCTCTATATGGTAGCGCATATTTTGATTGTTGACTGATCCATACAAATGGAAACAAAAAAACAATGGCGTCCTCAGGAAAAATTTCTCGTTCATTAGAGAATTGAAGTCACGTTCAGAAAGTTCTTGGAAGGTCCTCATGAAGAATTGTTCTCACAAAATGATCTGAAAGTTCAAGGGCAGAGGCATATTTGGGCACAGAACGCACTGCCCAATGTTCATAGACTTAGTAACTACCACCACTTAACAATCAACTTCTCCGTCCCTTTCCCCAGCTTGCTAACATTGCTTTCGCCAAAAATTGATGGCTGGTTTGCTACATTGTAATATTTGGTGGATGTGCAATAAATGGTCTATGAACAGGTACTTCAAAATATGGTGAAAGAGCTTGCGTAACCCATGAACTGCCTAAATGTGTTGCTGACAAGATGATTCGATTTCCTACAGTTAAATATGTATTCCATGTGCATGTACATACCACAATAATATACTATGCAACGCGAATTTAATAATGACTACTACAGTATAAGTATCAAAATTACACTAGCCTCAGGCGAGTGTCATTAACGAGTTTGATTAATTTTAGACCGTGATATTCGATATCAAAATTAATAACGCATTGAGCACAAATATGGATCCCTACAAAACACAAAAGGTACGAGACGAGTCTATACATTCTCGCCTTTCTATTCAATGTATATTTAGATAAGGTGTTTCTGTTAAGACAGAATGAAAGGCATCAAAATAAATAACTTCCCCATAAGTAACCTGAGATACCGCAACAATATGAGAAGAAATGGAAGACCTAGACTTCTGGTGGAACAGGAACTCAATTAATGATTATATAAGCAGAAAACAATATGTCAACGGACAACTTGTTATAGACAATAAACAAATCCAACGAGTTGTAGAGTAGGAATGGGACGACGAAATTGAAATACGTATTGGGATGGAAAAGAACACTTTTATAAAGTTGAACAGGTTTCTTCTAGGCCAACAATCACCACTAAACCTCAAACTCGTAGAGGTAAAATGCTATATAAGGGCAATACTACTATGTACTATGGCACTGAAACTTGGTCCCTCAAAATCAAGTCAATGAATAGAATCCAAGCCTCTGAAATATGGAGCTTATATTGGATTTTGAGAATCTCATGGATGAATCAGGATTTATTGAAAAGCGCTCCCACCCAAAGAAAATTACTGAAAACTATAAAAAATGTAAAATAGCTTCCTAAGGTCACAACATCTCACATGCTTAGAGGCAGCAAATATATGCTACTGATATAAATTTTAATGAGTAAAATTGAAGCAACACTCATGTCTCCGAGATATTAGAAACTGATGTCACGTCTACGGCATCTCAACAATAGTGAGGAGAGCAGCACTCTGCAGGTCGTCGGCCACGAGAGCAGATAACCGGCTACGCGCTGCAAAGCGTATGGCACCCAAAGAAGATGAAGATATTTGATATTGGCCAAATCTTGCAATTCCTATTAGACATAAACTGTATGTATCTCAATAAAAGATGTTGTTACCTGTGAACTTTCCGTTTCGAGCAACTGAAGCGATATTTCTTTTGTACTGATTCTGATAGTTTGGCAGCTCGTAGTTCCTGGCTAGACTGGCTATATTTCGTTTCCCATAGAGATCGTCGATCATGTCTTGGATGTCTTTTCTTGGTGGTCGTAAGTCGCCATTTCTAGCTAAGCTCGCTATACCTGAAAAAAAAAACATGAAAAATGTTAACAGTATTCACTACGTAAAGAATGTGTCCACGACTTAAACTTCGATTAAAGGGGTGTTAAACATAAAAAAAACTAGGGAGTAAAGACATTGTCTCACAGGATTTAAAGATCATACCGAATTTATACGAACATCAAGTAGTTTCAATAAGATTAGAAAGTTTCGAGACAAGATCTGTATCTATAAAGCGCAGAGTTAGAGAGGGACATGCTCAGTCCTATGCTCTTCAATATGTATTCCGAAGTTATATTCGAGCAAGCACTTGATGGGTGGGAAGACGGTATAAAGATTAACGGCAAACTGATAAATAACAATATATATGCCGATGACACAGTCAGAGCCGCTTCAGTAGGTAATGGGACTACAAATGAATAAACATAAGACAAAGACCCTGGTGTTGAGCAGAAGTCAGCTGGTAGATATAAAAGGATTCAGAAATTTCGATACTAAAGGAGGCTTAAGGCTAAGCAACTATAGTCAAGATGAAAGAAACCACGGATTGCTGCCCTCTTGTTAACTGCCAAGCTTTTGACAATATTCATTGTAGTAGAAGATCCGAATATGAATAGCATTTTGTATTAAATTTAATATGTTAAAAAACATATCGCGAGTGGGTTGGCTGAAAAATTTCAGTCCAGGATATGATTAATTGAATATTGAAAAATTAATTTTTTTTAAACATTTCACTGGTTTGGTTAATAGACAAATCACATACCAATCGAACGTATGAAGCCCATAGAATATGCAAACGTTAGGTTGGCTACGTTTTTCCCGTCCCAACTATACGGTAGGCAGGTATAAACAGGTAAATCAATAATAGTAATCTGCACCGGTGTGGTTAATGCATGAAACGTATATCAAAATAAAGATAATTTTATTGCAAACCCGTCGATATAGGGTTGTCTGCAAAAAATCAGTCTGGAATTCCGGTTGTCGAATTTTAAAGATCAAAATATTGCTGCCAGTGAATACGTGCGCCAGAGAGGTCCGAGCGAACTATGTAGTGTATTAACAAAGGACGCTGCATAGCAGCTGCATGTAGCTCGGCCATTGAGTGAAAGAGAGTGCGCATGTCATGTGTCCGTGAAATTGAAAAGGATAGCGATACACTCGTAAAAGCTGTGCAATATTTTGGAGCACTAATAATTTATTAATATTAAATTTATACGTTTCATCGTTAAAATCAAGAACATCATCGTCCGAATTGCATAGAAAACACTTTTTAGTCATTTTAATCACAATTTAATGTTTATAAATAACAACAATCAGTATAGTAGTAGTAGCACGCTTTTTCAATTCAGAAAAATGAGGCAAACTGTTCCAATACAATGATGCACAGCATTTTGGTCTTTAAAATTCGACAACCGGAATTCCAGACGGATTTTTTGCAGACAACCCTATATAGACGTGTTTGCAATAAAATTATCTTTAGTTTGATATATCAAATGTTTACAAGTTTCATGCATTAACCACACCGGTGCAAATTACCATTTTTGATTTACCTGTTTATACCTGCCTACCCTATATTTGGGACGGGAAAAACGTAGCCAACCTAACGTTTGCTATTCTATGGGCTTCATACTTTCGATTGGTATGTGATTTGCCTATTAACCAAACCAGTGAAATGTTAAAAAAAACATTTTTCAATGTTTAATTAATCACATCCTGGACTGAAATTTTTCAGCCAACCCACCCGCGATATGTTTTTTAACATATTAAATTTAATATAAAATGCTTTTCATCCATTAACCAGTTCGGTGAAGGTCGTTTTGTATTCGGATCTTAGACTACTGCCATCTTCAGGACTTTTTACGATAGTTAGAGAAAGAAAAAATGAGTTTAAACTAATATTAATATAAAGTTTATAGCTATACTCACATCGTTGAGGATCGCACTTCCTCTGTTACGCCTATTGCATATTTGACTTTTATATTCTAAAGAAAAAAAAGTCGTCTGATGTTGTTCTGATGTTCTGATTTTATGAATTTTCATAGAAGATGAGAATTTATTTAGACAGTGTAGTTTGTGAAAAGGAGGAGTGCAGAATAGATTTTATGTTCTAATAATCTGATATTTAGACACCGGAATATTGGTTTCTGCTATAATTTTATTCGAAGCAGCGAAATGAAGGCATAAAGCAGATGTGTAAAGAGCGCTCAAACTCAATTAAAACATTAATGTCAACAGCCTACGTCTACGGTATCGGAGAGTAGATATCATATAAATAGAGCTAAAGGCAAAGTTGCTGAAGCACTAATGGAACTAAAGGTGAAATTCAACGCTAATTGGACATTAGACATCCACCTAGCATCAGTTATGCAGTGTCTGATGGTAGTGCTGTGATGTACTTAAGTATTTTCGATGTTTTCTGAGTATTTCAAATTGCATTACGTGTTCTGCTTACTTGTCTGCATGGGCATCTCAGGTGCTATGAGGACGGCCCCAACTGCAACAATGGAGGTCCTGCTCCGACTGCCGACTATGCCATCTTGGATTAGGATGACAGGCAGAGCACCTGAGAATGCGAGACACGCAAAGATAGCTAAGCTATCTCTGCCTACAGGATTATCGAGGCAAACCGTCTATGAAGGTTGGATATATCTTTCATTCTTACCATTTCCAGTATCGAGAAATGGAAAAAAAGGGGAGATTCAGAGATGCCAAAGAGGCATTGGTATGCTACACGGACGGCTCTCATTTGGCTAGCTGTTAGGTCTCAGGAGCAGGATTGTATGTAGGAAATCGAGGAGTACGGACGAGTTACTCTTTAGGCACTAACGTCTCGACTTTCGAAACAGAGGTATATGTAATACTCTCTGCTACATGCAATGACGAGGTGAGAAAGGGCACAGAGCAGAAGGTTTACATCTGCGTTGAGAGTCAGGTAGCACTGAAAGCCAACTGCGGACCCAGATTCCTGAGTGCGCAGAAAGACCGGAAAAATTGGCGAGGCTAAAGGAAGTTACCTTGATACGGTCAGGATAACGTCAGCCCTCAAAAAGTGGGTAAACGATACCATAGATAAACAGTGGAGGCAAAGTGAGGGATGCAAACAAGCCAATGATTTTATAGCCAGGCTAAACACATCTAGATTTGCATAGCTACGAAACCAAGGCCGACGGGCCATCAGAAACCTCGTGGGTGTTGTCACAGAGCACTATAGGCTCAGGCGGCATCTATCACTATTAGGAACTGAAGATGACTCCCGATGTTTGGGCTGTGGACAAGGCGATAAAACAGCCTACCACTTCCTTGCGGAATGTGAGTTGCTATGCGGGCTGAGATACGAGATCTTTGGATCCGATAGACTTCATCCAGAGGAAATACCCTGTCTTATCTGCAATATACTGGCTTTTGTTAAAACGTCGAGAAGGTTTGGCAGGGAAGGGGAGGCAGGCAGTGGTGGTTGAAGGGTTATATTTGGGGATGGCGAAAAGGGCCTACCTACTTATCACTTGTGTTTAATGTACTTAGCGATACAATTTTATGTTCGGTTGCGTAAAACATCAATTGACACTTTTAAAATAATCAAATCAATGTTCATATCCAAAAGACAGTTTATCACGATGTAGAGTGTTTGAGTGGCATAAGAAATTTAAATTCGACTACAAACTGCGCGAACTGCCAAAAAATTTGCAGAAACTAACGATCTTGTAAAAAATGTTTACTGGATCAGCATAAATATGAATTTTTGGCAATCAGATGTATCGCTTTAAAAATTGTTCATGAAGATTTATAGCACCAGAAAGTCGCGATAAGACGGATTGCAATAATGATGACCGACGAACAAAAAGCGAATCTGTTTTTAATTAATGTGATCATATGCGACCAAAATTGGTTTGATCATAAAGACCCTCAGATACCTTGAGACTAAGTATGCAATAGAACCATAAAGGTCGTCCAAGGCTGCAGAAAACCAGAACTGCACATCGAGGACACATAAGTCACACGTAAAATGGCAACAAGCATTGCCAAATTATGAGAGTAACTGCGTGTGTAGTTTTTTATTGTTGCAATTGGTTTAATACAGCCTACTACACGATAAAAAAATTACATTTGGAAATTTGACTCTCCACGGACTGGCTGATAAGCAGATATCTCGAAGACAGTTACTCGAAGCGACATTTACAAAGTAAAAATCACAGCATAGTAAACAACCAGCACAGTAACTCAGGTTTGCGGCAATTACACGCGCATCCCCCCTTTTGGATGATTTTTTGTAGGGATGCTAACGATACTTCGATACTCGTACTTCTGCACTAATATCGAGTATTTTTGTCTTAGATACTTTCTAAGCAATTTTAAACTGGTATCGCTACTTTTGTAGCGGTATCGGTATCGAACATAATTATATTTATTGAGGGGTGTAATCAAAATTCTCTGCACGAATCAAACGCGCCTATTTGGCTAAAAAATATCGAGTTGGTACCGGTTACATTTTCGCATCTCTACCCAAACTTCACATCCGTAAAATCATCCCAAGGTCAAATTATGTGGGAACCATTTTTATATAAGAAATCCTCGGAGATATTCTGCTGGTTGTTCACTATGCTGTGGTAAAAATGCTTAAAAAAACTTAGTCTTCAACATTTATACTAATATTCCGTGATACAAAAAAGTTAGATCATGTTTAAAGAGGCTTAATGTATAATAAGTAGCGCCCTCTACAAGTGGTATCCGAATTTCGTACCATTGCATCATTTAGTACTAAGACAAGTTTGGTTAAATCTCAGGTCTGTTGAGGGAACATCCTGTAGAAGTTGTTTGTGAAAATGTAATTTGTATCGTAACAGTTGATTAAGCCATAACGCATTTTGAATCGATCTTGATGCTGCTCACTTTACAATTACATTTACCTTTTACCTTTATCTCCCATCTAGTCTATCCCTTGCCTGTAATAGCAACACCGTGATTAGTTTAAAAGCTCGAGATTATTCCAAACTACCCGCCTACCCGAGTTGGACATTTCAAGGGTGTCACTTTAATTACTCTGAGGAGTTGATAAAAAACGACACAATCACTAACAGAACAAAAAGGCATAAAAGGGCGGCATAATATCAAATATTGGAAAACGGTATATTTCGTCAAAGTTAGATGCGAGATGTAGATCCACCATATTTGATCATCTGAGATCAGATAAGTAATTTAAAGACACACTCACCACGTGGGAAGTATTGAGTCAATCTACTACTCATTTATCTATTTATTTTATTTATTTATTTACAGTAGATATACACAAAACGTGTTTGAACTGTAAATGCATATTCAAATACATTTTACATTTACCGCCAAAGGGACTGCTAGCAACATAATGCTGATACAAAATAGCAGCCTCATAAGCACTAAAGAACTTTCGCTAAAGAATTTTGTACATTAAAAAAAGAGAAAAAAGGCAGTTATAAAGAAGGAAACTAGATTGATAGAATATAATAGGAAAAAGAGTATATAGTATGAGCATGGTCAAAGAAGCCTTAAAAGATCACAAAAGATCACTCACAATCTTGCAGAGACAACAAAGGGCTAACCTAAATGCGTTATGTTTTAAATCTTTAATAGATACAGGTATTGGGTTATACATGTCATATATGCTAAATGAAAAAGATCTACAATAAGTTGTAGTTTTATGTGGAGGTTGGGAGATGAAGTCTTTATACCAGAGGTTTAGGTGGTGGATATCAATGAGCGATATTTTACTATACAAGTAGGGTGGGCACTTATTAGTTAGAGCTCTGTGATATAGTGCTACACAGTTTTTAAAGATTCGCTAAATAGTTTCCGATGAGGGTAAAGCATTTTCAGATTCACATAAGCCTTCTGAACACATTAAGTGATATGTTCCTTGAATCGCATCCATCCATTCCATCAATTATAACACCCAAATCTTTTGCAGAAGATTTAGGTTTCAATCGCTCACTATTAATAACCAGATTTATGTCTTTTTCTATGGAATCACGATCTTTTCCAAAAACGATTATAGCTGATTTTGATGATTCTAATTTCAAGTGGTGTTTTTCTGATGCTTCATTCACTATTTCTAAATCATGATTAATCACATTGTTGGCCAAGGTAACATCTTTAGGAGGGAATGAATAAAACAATTTTGTGTCATCAGCATACTGGAAGGCCTTGCAATTTTTGATGTTTATTAGTAAATTAGACGAATATACAGATAAGAGTAGTGGGCTAAGGATAGATCACTGGGTACTCCTTTTTGTATTTGCTTGCACACAGAACTACTGTTATTAGTTTCTCCAAACTCCAAACTGAAATATATTGCTTAAATACGACCTGAATAATGCGACACTCTCCGCGTAACACCCTACATAATGTAGCACGCAAAGCAATATTTCATGATCCACAGTATCAAAGGCTTTTGAAAAGTCTAGAAGAGTCAATATTGATGTATTTCTTCCGTTATTTATTTCTTTGAATATATCATCTGTGATATCTAGTTAGGTAGTTGTACAGCTCCAATCTGGCCTGAATCCTGACTGGGACTCGCATATCTACATCTTTCTCATGTGACGCAAACTGTTTACTTGATATGTTTTCAAAAACCTTTGATAGAGTCGGTAATATACTGATGGGCCGCAGACCATAATAGCTAGTGACTTGACTGGTTTTAGGAATTGGCAACACCCGAGCTATTTTCCAAGCATCAGGAAAGTAACTTTTCTCTAAACAGCAATTATTGATTACAATTATGGCACAAATACAAAACTATTCGAGGACAACCAAGTAAAAGTATCACTATGTTTATATTATCCATAACCTACGGCTTTGGATTTGATTTCCAACAAATTTTCGTAAACGTCCTCAACGGTTACAAAATTAAAACGAATTAGGTTTTTCAAAGTGCAACTTGTGATTATTTTGGTAGTAACTCAAAGTGCCATGATCTGCAGGCAATGCTGTACCTGTATGCTTCAGGAAACTATCAACGACTTTTTCTGGATCACTAAAGCTGGGAAGTATATCTACCTTTGGTTTTGTATGAATACCAAGCAGTTTTAACTTTGATCATAATGTTCTCGGGTTTTACCTATTTGCTGCGTATTCTAAAAATGCTTTTTTCTCATTACGTTATTCGTTGGGAGCCTTATCTCTTTTACTAACTAACGTTTCAACGGTATCTGTAAACCAAGGAGGTTTAGGATGTTTAAATTTGACAACCCTTTCAGGAGCTATAGGTTCAAAAATGTTCATTTATTTTAGGGAAAGCTTTAGTGCATTTTACTATCACTATTTACTATTTACAGTAAGCAAGTAAACATCAGTAGTATCAGCAGAAAGAACATCAGATCGATTGTCGTTTACTAGAATTATATCTAGCAAAGTTGCTGATGAAGTTGTAATTCTAATAGGCTTATTAATAAGCTGCTTGGCAATGATCCTGCTTCTCTACTGATAATAGTAATTGGAAACTGTCCTGCTTACCGCGTTTAGGCTCCTCATGTCTTAAAGGAAACTGCCCATTCTTCGCAAGATTCGCTATACTCCTCTTGTAGTTAGGATCTTCTTCTTCAGGCAGCGTCTTGATGTACCCGTTCCTGGCAAGTGCTTCCAAGTTTCTCTTTCCAGGCAGGCTATTGCTGGCTGCCAAGGCCGCCAACGAGCGCTTGTAGTAACTTTCTTCATCTTCTAAGGCTTTCCGTTCCAAAATTTCTTGGATCCTCCGCAACAGGTCACGACGTAGGGCCTGTACCTGCATTGAAGAGGTTTCTTGGTCTGTTAGTAATGTTCTCAGTGTGTTTTCTATGTCCATGTCGCAAGAACTCTCCGCTTTTGTCTGCAAAACATGTAATCATTATTGAATTTTATCTCACACGGTGACAATAAATAATTCAGTTCAGTAAATAGTCCCTATTTATAATAAAATTAAGTTAAAGGTAGGAGAAGGTAGAGGAAAAGGTTTTACTTTATTTCGTACTCATAATCTTTGTCTTTTCTTTGCAAACAAATCCTCATAGAAAAGAGGAAAAGGTAGACACGTGCTATTATGGGTATGTTGCCTCAAACATGTTTGAACTTGCAGTTACAGAGGCGAATGTGCAAAGCATTATTAATGTTAGGTTAGGTACATGGTGTACAGAGTGTGTGTACTCCTGGTACTGCTAAGTTTTACTCACAGTTTTGAGATTTTATTTGATAGTAGTTGTGATAAGGATGGGAAGTGATGATGATCTGTCAGACTACCAAGTAGAGGTACAAAGCACAGCCGAGAAGTCATCTGAGTGTAAGTTTATTGCCGAAAGGGTGAAACAATACCCTGGAATATTGGAAAAATATCTCCCAGCAAAAAAAGTAAAGAAGCAAAATGTTTTGCTGACCATTCCACTATGGCTTCCATCACTTCATTTCCAGTCGATGGGACTTTCCAGAAGGAAAGTCATATCGAGAATCCTGGAGACTGTATGTACAGGTTTTGTATATCCCAGTTCTAGACCTCTACTGCTCTGGAAACCCGGATCAGCCATGTACCGTAAAAACACTTTCATTTTGTGAATTGACGAAAGTTCCCATACCCTGGTTTCCAGATTTTCGCCAATGAAATAGTCGGCTAATCAATGCACTCTTATTACCTCAACCCGAAGGAGGGTTCAAAAATTGTACTCACGGAGATTTCGTCCCTCTTCGTACACTTTTCATCCACCATGGTAAGTATAAATTCTAAAAATCGCGCGCTCACTCCCAACCAAAAGCACGTTAAACCTTCAGTGCATACACGTGAATGAAGAAAATGGACGAACTAGACGCATATCTTCTTTAGCAAATCCTTCAATTTTGAAGCTAATGCCCCTCATCATAAATGAAAAAAAGTGAAGCCTTTTCCTTCAGACACCTTTTCGGCCCAAGTCGGATTCTTTTCCTCCTTTTTGCTTATGCAATGCTTTTCTTTATGAATACGGCCTAAAATGGCTGAATATCGTTATTCACACGGGTTCAATCTGGAACTGCATTTTGAGGCATTCATTACCAACCACGCTGTGATTGCTAGATTATTACATTATTCGTTACTATGTCACTTTTTTATAAAAAAAAACGTGACATCCAAAATCCAATGTAAAATAACAATGCGCTCTGATAATCATCATTAGGGACAATTCAACCAGTAACCGGAATAATCTAGATTTTTTTTCGATTACCCCATTTTCCATTCGCTGGAAAGTGCTAAATTTAGACTGTAAATGGACTGCGTTAACAAAAAAAACCCTTCCAGTTAGCTATGAGGCTCACGCTAGAGAAAATAAACCAGTAGGTAATCAACCGGAAACTATTGATTTTATGCCATTTAAGGGTTCCGGTCCGGTCCGGTGCATGTGTCTGTGAAACTCCGGGAAATATTTCATATAGAGTTGGAAACAGTGGCGGAGTGTCGAACAAACCTTTCTTAGGTTTTTAGTTTAGAAGAAAATGACGTCATATATCTTGACTCAGTACTTCCCACACATTATTGGTGCTAACATTGGAGCTCCTCTAACCCTACACTATCCTCATCACAGAAGTAGACAATGAGGGACCTTTGAAACATCTAAAAGCGGGTTTGAGCGATTTTGAGATGTTTCGTTTTTTATTGATTTCTCTGTCACTGGCAAGAGTTCCAACAGCGATACACTGTTACCGTGTCCACCACGGTAGTAATACGGTGTCACAACGTCGTCACAAGAAAGTGCGTAGTGTGCAAGTTACACGTTATAGGATTATAATATGTATGTATAAATTTTTTCCAAGGATATAAAATTTAAGGGCGACATTCGGATAGGTCTAGCAAGCACAGGATATCACCAAAGTCAATGTAGGGTATTTTATGAATACAACAAATGCTTGTGCTTTCAAACGCCCTACCCCCCCCCCCCCTTCGCCACCTCAATTGCACACCCTCCAAGAAAAAAAACGAACAAGGATCAGGACTTCCTGATACGCCCAAAAACGAAGTTTAGAAGGGTGCTAATAATTTGGTTTTTTACCAATTTCTCCACAGCCAATGCACCGATGTTTAAAATTATAGCAGCATTATCTACTACGACCACATAGCATATATGTATATCGCTACCCAAATGTCTTCTCCAGAGGCGATTCCTTCATAAGAGCACATGAGCACGTATACCTCCAAAAATTTTTGAAAATAAAAAAAAATAATATTAATTTTTTATCATGCCTGAAACTTCCCAATATTTGGTTGTACGCTAATGGCAATTAGGATTCTCCGAAAATCACTGGCAATCGCACGTGCGGTGTTGAAGACGTGATTTACACATACCCAAGGAGGTGTCGTAAATTTTAATAGGATGAGGCGCACACTTTTCTTGTGCTCCTTTGTCTGCTTTTCAAGTAATCGCAGTACCATTCCCAGGATTTTACGTTACGTTTTAATAACTATTAGAATAAGTATATTATTAAATATGAATTGTTTTACGGTGGAGTATTTATGTAACAACTTTAGCTCTATGAGTTTAGAGCAAAAAATTGGAAAAACATTTATAGATCGAATTCCAAACATGAACGAAGCTCCTAGTGACAAATTTCTTCAAATAAAGAACTTGAACAATGTTTAAACCGTTAAACGTTTGAACAATCTGCACAGTAATAAAAACTCAATATGCTTTTATTTAACTTCAGACCTAAATATGTTCTGAATAAAAATATTTATCATGTCTCCTTTCTTATTCATATCTACATTTTTAAAGCCAAAACATATTTTGATGTTAAAAAAATCGCATCGTAAACCCCCTTCTTCAATGACCACGAGCCGCCACTGGTCGTCTCGCTCCATCGTCGGCTACTGAGCTACAGATTAACGAGGATGTGTGACGTGGATTTTTGTAATGCAGATATCATTAAACGCCTAAAAATCGTATTATTTTAAAATCTAAAATGTTTGCGATTAAAATACTCTCCTATGCCCTATCAGTGCCGAAAGTAAAACATGAAAGACGATCAGGAACGGTTTCAGGGATTCCCGGTCTTTTTCCATTTTTGTTTTTGGAGAGGTGAAATCGGAGTGGTGGGCAGATGGGAGGTTGAAACCTCAACCATTTTTTGTATTCATAAAATAGTCTCCATTATACTAAAAAAATGAAATGATCTATGGAATAACTTGATACATACTCGTAGATACTATAAACCTATATAAATTTGATTGTGATGAAATTGTGACACTCTATAACTACGGTAGAGGAAGTGGTGACATTGTATCGTTGTTGGACATCTTGCTAGTGGTAGAGGAGAAATCAATAAAAAGCAAAAAAATTCAAAATCGCTCAAACTCGTTTTTAGATGTTTCAAAGGTTGCTGATCGTTGTCCACTTTTGGATGCGGATGGTGTAAGGATAGATGAACTCCAAATTTTTGTCAGCACCGATAAATTGTGGGACGTACTGGGTCAAAACACTTGACGCCGTTTTTTCAGGGACGTTGCATAGGGGATCTTGGTTTAGGTAACAACAAAAACAGCTGTAATGTAGAGCAATAAGTAAGGTACGGTATGTTAGAAACAAGACAACAAAGCTAAAAGCTACAATTCATTTAAAAAACAGGTCAAACTGCCACATATCAAACGACCATATGACCAAACAAAAAAACCATTTTTACGAGCTTTGGCATGTATGTATTTACAAATCATCATCATAGTCACAATGTCTTAACATACATGTTGTGAACTCGTAAAATGCATTTACACATTTTACGAGTTTCTCTTGGGATATCTTTAATGCAGTAGTTTCCCATTTGCTTTCTGCATCCTCATGCCGTTGACCAGATGGTATCTATTGGTTCATCCGCCTTTAGGGGCAATTTCTTACCCCAAGGACAAGAAAGTGTCCTGACTCTTCTCAACTCGTCCACCAGAAGCTGTTGGTTGAGAAGAGGTTACTGTTTATACCGACAGTAGTTCGGTGTTCCTTTTAGTCGCCTTTTACGACACGAAGGATATACGATGGGAGATATTCTAACCCGCCCCCACACGGGCTGTATTTACAAATAAATAAATCTAAATAAATATTTTTAATGCTGACTGTAGCATCAGGCTATGGGAATCATTCACTCTCTAATAAAGTTTCTGGGCACCATCTAGAAGAAAGCAATTAGACTAATCGATACGCCTAACCTCACAAAGGACACCCACAGCCTAGAACATCGAAGAACGGTGCCTGACATGTTCCTGTTTTACAGATTCTATCACGGAAGATGTTTGAGTGAGCTCTCGCAAATAATAATGTCAAAGGCCGTCCGAACGAGGAACACTAGAGAGGCTCTACGAGCTCATCCTTACCAGGTCTAGGTCTCTACTCCCCGAACCAGTCTCTTTCATGCTGGAGGAATGCCTTCTTTCTTTTGGAGAACTTCGACGCCGCCGGGGAATTTGTTTCCCGACGGCTACAACCTGCAGCGTTTCAAACCTAACGTGCACCGACACTTGTCCTCTCGCAGCACTTCTACAGCGCCATAGGTTTTAGCCTTTGCGGGAGGCTGACCATAAACAAATAAATGTTGGACTTGCATATGTTGATGGGTGGCCATTAATTAACTATTTTGGGGCAGGGAGATTGAAACCTTATTACCCTCATATGACACCCTTGTCCTCTTTCGCCGCAGCTGTGCCATTGATCGAGAGGGATGAATCCTTCATGTGACGGATGTAACTGAATCGAGGATTTGCGAAGTGAACACACCACAAATATATTATCGGTGGAATAAATCTTCGAAGCAACTGTATCCGGATATTGACGATTACAAGGCGGAACAGGCCGGGATCCAATATATGAATCTGAGACTCACATTTGCAGCGCGTTTATTGCAATTACTGCTGTTTTTTGTAGACATCAGCCGGGGATTGAAACAACTTTCTCCATTATGACATTTCGGTTCATTGTATCTATTACGTATAGCGCGTGTGAGGTTACGCAGCACAGCACGTTCTTTTATTAGGGAATTGAAACGGATCAGCGCAAACTAGCCACAAGATAACTCGCACGTGGCCCTATTTCTCGTGTCACGTATGGTGGTTCCATCAGGTGTTTTTCGTTCATTTCGATAAAAATGGCAGAAGAGAAGTTGGTAGAGGTGGCAAGGGCACACAAAAAGCTTCACAATACAGACGATGCTAACTATATTGAGATGAATCTGAAAAATCGGATTTATTTTTCTTTTTAACAAGATATAAAACAATATTGCGCAAAATAAAGCTGTGTCTGGTATTCCAGGAAATGGGAAAGCTGATGTAACAGCAAAGCAAGCATCCGCATCTGACACAGTTGATGAAGGTATACCTATTCCCCTGAGTGATCATATTAGATATATCAAAATTAGAAGCAGGGGAATCTGGCAAACAGAATGGGATAGATACGAGGGTCACTTGAAGCTAGTAAAGAGAAATGTGGAAAAGGACAACTATCCAAGCGGTCTAACCCGACAACAACAGGTGTTACTGTGTAGACTACGCATTGGTCACACCAACATGACGCACTTATACCTGCTTAATGGAGATGAAATCCCAATATGTCCACACTGCACACAGAGACTCACGGTCCAACATCTGTTGATATCTTGCCCAAATTATGCCCTCTACAGACAAAGCGCAAACCTGAGCACTAATAAGCTCAAAACTCTCTCTCAACTTGTCCGACAGAATTTAAAAAACTACTACCGTTTTTACGACAAGCAAACTTATATTTCAGGATCTGAAAGTGGTCTAAACCCTTTTATATTGTTTTTATGTTTCTTTTCTGTATGTAGGATAAGTTAGGCAGCCAATAACCTTAGCAGTTGACGCTGCCTAATTAACAAAAAAAAAATGTCCTCTTCAGCATCATCTGATTCTGATTCGGAACTCAAGTCGCATAATAATAAGTCTTTGGTGATATTTCTCGATGTAGTGGTAAGCGTGTCACTTCAAAACTGCGTCTCAATATGCGGATCACCGCAAGACGCGAATGGCACATACGTGCCGTGTTTCTTGTGTCACGTTACACGCGCTATTCGTCTCTCAGTTTGCGCCTTGCCCAAGTGACCGGACCGTGCTGCTGCTAAATCGTAGCACTCCCGCCTGAATTATCATAATTATATTCTAAATTCTGGTGGATGTGTAGTGTATATAAATAAGGGCTGGTATCAAGGAATGTTGGGATAAAGTATGGAGCCAAGCAAATATCTTTGAAATGGAAAGGGTGATATTGCTGAAAATTTGGTGGTAATTGTAGTGACGCATAATACGTCCGAAGAGATTATGTTAGCTATTCATGTACTTCCTGAAGTACCTACCGTCAACTTTTCTAATTTAAATGGGACACCCTGTATATTTTTGCAGACTCTAATAAATCTTTTTTTTCCAAATACGTCCATAGTGGGTTTAGTATTAGTTTCTGTAAAAATGGGAAATATAGAGCTTTTTTATTTACTGAAATATTCATTTTATTTGATGTGTTTTATGTGTTTTATTAACACATCACTTACTTACTTACTTATTGCTGAGTTACCTTTTCCAAGATGTCTCTACGAATCATGTCACATTCAGTTATTATTCTTTGTCTCAACCCCTGGGTAGGGGTTGAGGTAACCCCAAAGAAAAAAGTCTAAGGGCCTAGGTCGGGAGAACGGGCAGGCCACTCTATGAATCATCTACGACCAATCCATCGATTATGAAAAGTAGCATCCAACAGACCTCTAACTCGTCTATCATAGTGGGGAGGCGCACCATCTTGTTGGAACCATAAATTATGAGGCAACTGCCCATTGTTTTGGAGTGCTGGAATGATGTAATTATTCAGTAGGTCCAAGTATTTGTCCCCGTACAAGTTCCCGTCTATGAAAAATGGGCCTATAAGTCTGTTTCCTGCAATTCCCATCCAAACATTCAACTTTTGTGGGTACTGACTATACCTTGAATTAAATGTTCCATCTAAACAGAAAGTTGCGTCGTCAGAAGACATCACATTAGTTGCAACATTTTTGTCATCATTACAAATTTCCATCATTCTTTCACAAAACTCTAGCCGTCATCATGTAACGATTCTTGAACCAATTGTACCTTAAATGGATGGTACTTTTCACTTTTCAATATTTTTCCCACGGAACAACGACTTATGCCATGGTTTAGTGCTAAGGTTGTGGTAGAAGTCTTAGGTTATTCCTCTAATTCAATGGCGATGTTTTGTATCACAAATTCGTTCATGGCGGTCTGCGGTTTTCCCGTCTTATGTAAATTTTTAATATTTCTAGTAAATTAAAACGTCTTGGTGTTTTAGTCACCGTCGAACGTGTTACAGGACCCCTGCCGGGATGCAAGTCATTGAAAAGTTGACACACTTCTTTGTGAGTTCTTATACGGTCTCCAAAACCGATGAGCATTAAGGCTTCAATTAGTACTCTTTCACTTAAAAACACCATATTAACCGTACTAGTACTGACATTAATCGAATAAATTTGACACTTTGTCAACAATCGCCTACCAGATTTGGGTTGCGATAAAGTAATAAATTTGTCAATAGACTTGACAATATTGACAGTATTGTCAGCACGTGAGAAGGTAAATGGCCGGCATTTAAAACATCTGAATCTTAGACAAGGAAAAAGAGAGGACGGAACGCGCGACTGATATTTCTGTTACCTAATAGCACCAAAAATGTACCAAAGCATCATTAAATTTACCTGTCTGTGATACGCAACAAATTAGCTATTCGTTGGTGATACGTGATTCCTGGACCCTTCTTGCTGTTGTGGCTTTTACAACCCTAAGCTGCACACCCTACCATTATGCACACTACAACATTTTACAATGATTGGCCTTAAAAACGCTAAATATGATAAAAAATATTTTGACAGCTGACAAATAGCTACTCATTTTCGGTCACAGCTAATTCATATAGCATCAAACGGGCGTGCGGTATCCCCCCTCTTTCTTTATCTAAGATGTGAAATGATAAGAAAGCTTTATCTTTCCCATTTTTAGAGAAATAAATATTAAACCCCCTATAGACGTATTCGAAAAAAAAAAGATGTATTAAAATCTTCAATGTCTTCGCATGCATCAAACGTCACTACACTTGTCTGCAAATTTTCAGCAATATCATTCTTTCCATTCCAAAGTTATTTGCTTGGTTCCATACTTTATCCCAACCCTGTTGTATATGTTGTACTCAATAACCGAATTCGACCACTGACCGAAATTTATCCTCATAGCGCGTCGTGGATTACCCTAATCTCTCACATCGCGTTCCGGGTAATTTTTGTATGCGCAGAACGTTGTGGGTAAATTACAAATACCCACAACGCGAAACTCCGAATGACGTCGGAAACGCACGTCCATTTCGCGTTGTGGTTAATACAAATAGCCACAAAGCGGAAATCTAATAACTTAACACACCGCAACAAGTGTTTTTTCCTTGTTTATTCATAACAATGTTTTGTAATGTCAGTGAATCGACAGAAATACTTGGAAAAGAATTGGAGATTAGTATGAATAAACTCTATATAATTATATAGTCTACACTTTTAGAAGGTAACCATGAAAAAATCATAGGTAAGGTTAAAGAACTAAAGAACTGTGGAAATTAGGTATTTCGTCTAAACAGTATCGAAAGCTGAATCGATACGAATTATTCAAAATTGGATAAAATGAATAATTGATAGCTAAAAAGTATAAGAATGAAGAAAAATATAATGTTTTCTTAAACCGTGAACACGTATTTCATATTGTGCATACAGCCCACATAACAAACCTATTGGTTTATATTTTTTGAGTATAAAATTGCAAATTTCGCTTTGTGGCTTTATTTGTATTGTCCATAATACGAAAATGGTAGTGTGCTTCCGACGGTATTCGGTGTTTCGCAGTGTGGGTCTTTGTAATTTACCCACAACGCGTTCTGCGCATACAAAGATTACCCGGAACGCGGTGTGAAAAACCAAGGAAATCCACAACGCGTTCTGGGTATAAAGTTCGGGCAGTGGCCGAATTCGGCTATTTGGTACAACATATACAGGGTGGGGCACGTAAGGTGACCCACTACATTACCTCAGAAACTATATGAGATAGAACACAAAGTTAAATAGAATAGTGGCTTGATGTAAGTTATACTTTAATTTTATTATAATTTTGTATACAGTTATTCACGTTATTCGACACGGAGCATTATGGCTAAAGTATTTGATAAAAATGAAAATAATAATTTCGGATGGATAGAGATCCATTTTAAAAATATTTTCATGTTATACAGGGTGTCCCAAAAACACGAAACGTATCAAAGTTATGTTTTTTAAACGGAATATTACGTATATTATTGCATATTCAGATTCCTTGGTGAATTCTAGTGTGACTTCATGTACATGGGACTTAAAGCGAACCGTTTAGGTGTAAATCACCATTTTCGGTATAAGTATACCTATTACAAACATTGCCACCCTCGAAGGTATCACCTTGTGTGAGCGTATTGGCATCATAATTATGACAAATACAGAGTTATTCACGTTATTCGACACGGAGCATTATGGCTAAAGTATTTGATAAAAGAGAAAATAATAATTTAGGATGAATAGAGATCCATAAAGGCTACATTTTAAAAATATTCTCATGTTATACAGGGTGTCCCAAAAGCACGAAATGTATCAAAATTGTGTTTTTTTAAATGGAATGCACATTCGGATTCCTTGGTGAACTCTATTGTGACGTTATGTATCATACATGGGACTTAAATCGAACCGTTCAGGTGTAAATCACCATTTTCGGTATAAGTAGATATCAGGAAAAAAAATGGAGTCAAGTTGATTGACTCAGTACTTCCCACACATTACTGTGATATCAGTTTATTATTTTCCCATAGCATGAAGCTTTAGTCTGAGATCTCCTTGCAACCAAATCATCGGCAGCCTTCCCTCCCCTAAAACTGTCTTATGCCGCTAAGTATTTCCTTCAGAGGTCAATGGACAGCCTAAAACATCTAAAAACGAAGTTTGAGTTGTTTTCATACTTTTAGTTTTTTGATTATTGCTATATACGCTGCCACTGACACGATATTTAACAAACACACGCGTTTTCCATCCTCACCACGGTAATAATACTGTGTCAAAATTTAATTAGAATCAATGTAATAGTGTCCACGTTACAAAATACAAAAAGATCTAAAGCAATAAATACTCGTATGTATGTATACAGAAAATTCTAAGTCCCTTAGTTTCCGTAATACGCTAAGCAATGTTCGGATGGACCTAAAAAGTTGATTTATGTCGCTAGGTCTTCCTTCACAGCCCCTACCCTACACCCTATTATGAATACAAGAAATTTCTCAGTTTTTCAACCCCCCACCCCCTAACCACCCCAATTTCACCCCACCCAAAAAAAAAACGCAGAAAATGATCAGGAACCTCTAAAACGCTTAAAAACGAAGTTTGAGCTGTTTTTATATTTTTACTTTTTTTTATTATTTCTGCGCCGCCACTGGCACGATTTATAAAAACCATACGCGTTTTCCATCCTCGCCACGGTAGTAATACTGTGTCAAAATTTCATTAACATCAATTCAACAGTTTCCTTGTAACACAATATAGAAGGATCTAAAGCAATACTCTCGTATGTTTACACCAGAAAAAATTCTAAGTCCTCTGGTTTCTGTAATAGGCAAGGCAATGTTCGGATGGACCTAAAAAAGTTATTTATGTTGCTAGGTCTTCCTTCATGGGTCAGTGGGCAGTCTATTATGAAAGCAACAAATTTTTCAATTTTACAACCCCCCACCCCCCAACCACCCCAATTTCACCCCCACCCAAAAAAAAGTAAAAAATGATCAGGAACCTCTAAAACGCCTAAAAACGAAGTTTGAGGAATATTTAATTTTTTTTTGTTTTTTGCTAATTACTCCGCCGCCCCTGCACCGATTTTCAAAATTATATGAACATTACCTACTACGACCCCCCAGCATATCGCTGCCCAAATTTCATCACAATCCATGCAGCGGTTACTGAGATTACGAGGACACAAAAACGCGTACAGACGGACCGACAGACAGACCGACAGACAGACAGACCGACGGAAATGAGTGACATGGATTTTCGTTATGTAGACATCATGAAACGCCCAAAAAGTGTATTATCTCAAAATCGAAAATTTTCGCTATCACAATACTCCCCTCACCTATCGGTGTGGGAAGTAAAAACACGAGTAAAAAAAGTTGATTTACGTCGCTAGGTCTTCCTTCACGGGTTAGTGGACAGCCTATTATGAATACAAGAAATTTCTCAGTTTTTCAACTTCCCACCCCCTACCCACCCCAATTTCACCCCACCCAAAAAAAACGCAGAAAATGATCAGGAACCTCTAAAACGCTTAAAAACGAAGTTTGAGCTGTTTTTACATTTTTACTTTTTTTTATTATTTCTGCGCCGCCATTGGCACGATTTATAAAAACCATACGCGTTTTCCATCCTTGTCATGGTAGTAATACTGTGTCAAAATTTCATTAACATCAATTCAACAGTTTCCTTGTAACACAATATAGAAGGATCTAAAGCAATACTCTCGTATGTTTACACCAGAAAAAATTCTAAGTCCTTTGGTTTCTGTAATAGGCAAGGCAATGTTCGGATGGACCTAAAAAAGTTATTTATGTCGCTAGGTCTTCCTTCATGGGTCAGTGGACAGTCTATTATGAAAGCAACAAATTTTTCAATTTTACAACCCCCCACCCCCCAACCACCCCAATTTCACCCCCACCCAAAAAAAAGTAAAAAATGATCAGGAACCTCTAAAACGCCTAAAAACGAAGTTTGAGGAATATTTAATTTTTTTTGTTTTTTGCTAATTACTCCGCCGCCCCTGCACCGATTTTCAAAATTATAAGAACATTACCTACTACGACCCCCAGCATATCGCTGCCCAAATTTCATCACAATCCATGCAGCGGTTACTGAGATTACGAGGACACAAAAACGCGTACAGACAGACCGACAGACAGACCGACAGACAGACAGACCGACAGACAGACAGACCGACGGAAATGAGTGACGTGGATTTTCGTTATGTAGACATCATGAAACGCCCAAAAAGTGTATTATCTCAAAATCGAAAATTTTCGCGATCACAATACTCCCCTCACCTATCGGTGTGGGAAGTAAAATGAATATCGCAGAGATTATAAAATTTGGAAGGCTGTGACTTTGCCATATCACTAGGCATAAAATGCGTCAGCTTTGATGAGACTGTCAAATTTAATTTGCGCTTATGCTTGGAGAAATCGGTCGATTAATTAAGGAAACTTCGATCAGCGATACCTTGATTTTTTCAAATGGGAATGCCTAATTTTTTTTATACAGTTGAACGTAGAATTTGATAACCTTGCTAGTGATATAAGGTTGTGGGTATCAATCTCTGGTAGTTTTCATTTAATTTCAAATTTTCAAACAAATCGGCGTTTTTCAATTTTCCTACCTATAAGCAACGTAGCAGGCCATGAAATATAAACAAAAACCTATTCAGGTAGAAGAAAACAACTAACTTAGCTAAAAAATACACACGAACTAGACTAAAGGGACCAGATTATAAAAATTACTCACAACAAACAAAATCTAACCAGAACAACGGCGGTAACATATCTTTCGTCAAATAGAAGCTGGCGTATGGCAGAAGCGGATTTTTTCACGGCCTACTAGCTACTGCAATGTACAGAGATTGGCAATTTCCAAAACCATTAAAAATTTTGAAATAAAATAAGAACTACTAGAGAATGTTGTAAGCAGTTTATTATTTTCATAATAAAATTTCACATCTAATGATATAAAAAAGAATGCAATTCTGTCAAAACTCAAGTCAAAAGTACCTCTGACTGGAGTTCTGAACATTCTTCAGTACCTATTAGCAAGATCGCAGAAAATGAAGAATGAATTAAAATTTGTTCAAATTATAAAACATAACTTAAATGGCAGAAAATTTAAATCTAATTTGTCAGTATTCCTTTTTTGCAATATTGCTAATAGATATTGAAAAATAAAAGGGCTCCAGTTAGAGGTATCGACTTCGACGCAAATTAGTACTTTTTTACACCATTACATATGATAGTTGGGTGCTGGAGCAACAGTCGCTGGTTGTTTTTGTTTCATATCAGGGTTTTTAATTGTCTTGGAAATTTTCAACCTCTAGTAAATTGCGGTAGCCAGTAAACTGTAAAAAATATCTATTACTGCCATACTCCGGCTTCTCTTTGACCTTAGAGATGTTATCGCAGTTGTTTCTGGAAGAGTTGATTGGTTGTAAGGAATTTTTATAATTGTCCCTTTAGTCTAGTTAGTGTGTATTTTTCAGCTAAGTTAGTTGTTTTCTTCTACCTGAACAGGTTTTTGTTTATATTTCATGGCCTGCTACGTTGTTTATAGGTAGGAAAATTGAAAATCGCCGATTTGTTTGAAAATTTAAAATTAAATGAAAATTACCAGAGATTGATATTTATAACGTTATATCATTAGAAAGGGTATCAAATTCTGCGTTTAACCGTATCAAAAAAGTTAGGCATTCCTATTTGTAAAAATCAAGTTATCGCTGATCGAAGTTTCCTTGATTGATCGACCGATTTCTCCAAGCATAAACGTAATTTAAATTTGACAGTCTCACCCAAGCTGACGCATTTTATGCTTAGTAATACGACAAAGTCACAGCCTTCCATATTTTATAGTCTCTGTGATATTCAATTTTTTCCTGATATCTACTTATACCGAAAATGGTAATTTACACCTAAACGGTTCACTTTAGGTCCCATGTATGATACACGAAGTCACACTAGAATTTACCAAGGAATCTGAATATGCAATAATATATGGGGTGTTCTATTGAAAAAAACATAACTTTGATACGTTTCGTGTTTTTGGGACATCCTGTATAACACGAAATATTTTTAAAATGTAGCCTTTATGAGTCTCTATCCATTCGAAATTATTATTTTCTTTTTTATCAAATACTTTAGCCATAATGCTCCGTGTCGTATAATGTGAATAACACTGTATATCACATTATCACATTAACTTCATAATCCAACTGTTCTTCATTACCAGTATCGGCTGCACTGCCTCCACTCCCATTGGTATATCCTATCACTCCCATCATTAGATATTAGCCAGAAGCTTGCCACAACGAATTCCTTCTCGTAAATTCTCAAATTTTCTACGCGTATTTATCAGACTAAGACTTTGACGTGACACATTTTGACAGGAAAAAATTGAATATCGCAGAGATTTTAAAAATTGGAAGGCTGTGGCTTCGCCGTATTACTAAGCATAAAATGCGTCAGCTTTGATGAGACTGTCAAATTCAAATTACGTTTATGCTTGGAGAAATCGGTCGATTAATCAAGGAAACTTCGATCAGCGGTAACTTGATTTTTTAAAATGGGGAATGCCTAACTTTTTTATACGGTTAAACGTAGAATTTGATAACCTTTCTAATGATATAAGGTTATGGATATCAATCTCTGGTAGTTTTCATTTAATTTCAAATTTTCAAACAAATCGAAGTTTTTCAATTTTCCTACCTATAAGCAACGTAGCAGGCCATGAAATATAAACAAAAACTTGTTTAGGTAGAAGAAAACAACTAACTTAGCAGAAAAATACACACGAACTAGACTGAAGGGACAATATTATAAAAATTACTCACAACAATCAAAGTCTAACCAGAAACAACGGCGGTAACACATCTTTGGTCAAAGAGAAGCTGAAGTATGGCAGAAATAGATTTTTTCACGGCCTACTAGCTACTGCAATGTACTAGGGATTGGCGATTTCCAAAACCATTAAAAATTTTGAAATGAAACGAAAACTACTAGACAATGTTGTAGGCAGTTTATCATTTTCGTAATAAAATTTCACATTTAATGATATAAAAAAGTATGCAATTCTGTCAAAACTCACGTCAAAAGTACCTCTGGTTGGAGTTCTGAAAATTCTTCAGAACCTATTAGCAAGATCGCAGAAAATTAAGAATGAATTAAAATTTGTTCAAATTATAAAACATAACTTAAATGGCAGAAAATTTATATCGGATTTGTCAGTATTCCTTTTTTTTGCAATATTGCTAATAGATATTGAAAAATAGAAGGGTCTCAGTCAGAGATATCGACTTCGACGCAAATTACTACTTCTTTACACCATTACATATGATTGATAATTGGCGTGCTGGCGCAACAGTCGCTGGTTGTTTTTGTTTCATATCAGGGTTTTCTTGGAAATTTTTAACCTCTAGTAAATTGCGGTATCCAGTAGACTGTAAAAAATATCTATTAGTGCCAGACTCCAGCTTCCCTTTGACTTTAGAGATGTTATCGCAGTTGTTTCTGGGAGAGTTGATTTGTTTGTAAGGAATTTTTATCATCTTGTCTCCTTATTCTATTGCGTATGTATCTTTTTTCTAAGTTACTTGTTTTCTTCCATCTGAATTAACATGTTTTTGTTATATTTCATGGCCTGCTATGTTGCTTGTAGGTAGGAAAATTGAAAAACGCCGATTTGTTTGGAAATTTAAAATTAAATAAGAACTACCAGGGATTGATATTCACAACCTTATATCATTAGAAAGGTTATCAAATTCTACGGTCAACCGTATAAAAAAATTAGGCATTCCCATTTGAAAAAATCAAGTTATCGCTAATCGAAGCTTCCTTAATTAATCGATCGATTTCTCCAAACATAAACGTAATTTAAATTTGACAGTCTCATCTTAGATTTTGTTTGTTGTGAGTAATTTTTATAATCTGGTCCCTTTAGTCTAGTTCGTGTGTATTTTTTAGCTAAGTTAGTTGTTTTCTTCTACCTGAATAGGTTTTTGTTTATATTTCATGGTCTGCTACGTTGCTTATAGGTAGGAAAATTGAAAAACGCCGATTTGTTTGAAAATTTGAAATTAAATGAAAACTACCAGAGATTGATACCCACAACCTTATATCACTAGCAAGGCTATCAAATTCTACGTTCAACTGTATAAAAAAAATTAGGCATTCCCATTTGAAAAAATCAAGGTATCGCTGATCGAAGTTTCCTTAATTAATCGACCGATTTCTCCAAGCATAAGCGCAAATTAAATTTGACAGTCTCATCAGAGCTGACGCATTTCATGCTTAGTAATACGGCAAAGTCACAGCCTTCCAAATTTTATAATCTCTGCAATATTCAATTTTTTCCTGATATCTACTTATACCGAAAATGGTGATTTACACCTAAACGGTTCGCTTTAAGTCCCATGTATGATACATAAAGTCACACTATAATTCACCAAGGAATCTGAATATGCAATAATATATGGGGTGTTCCATTGAAAAAACATAGCTTTGATACATTTCGTGTTTTTAGGACACCCTGTATAACATGAAAATATTTTTAAAATGTAGCATTTATGGGTCTCTATCCATCCGAAATTATTATTTTCTGTTTTATCAAATACTTTAGCCATAATGCTCCGTGTCGAATAAGGTGAATAACCTGTATACAGAGTGACCCGTTGTACCTGAATCTATGTCAACTTTTTTGTCTCAAATGGAACACCCTATATATTTTTCGATTTTCAGATTATGCTCTTAATTCCAAATATTTCTGCTGTTAAATTTTTTTCATATGCTGTCTTTGCTTCGAAATTCAACATGTCTGACGTCAGTCAAAGCCTACTATAAGTATTTCGAAGAGGAAGAGAAATATCGGGTTGACTTGATGCAAACTATTTGGAATCTATCAACTTTACATACAGGACATATTTATGTATATCAAAATACAGAGAATTAATCAGACAATCCGACAATACCACAACATTCAGGGGGTCCGCTCCATCTACAGTATTTCGAATGTAATTAAGGCACATGGCGTTGGATTAAAAAACCTTTGAAATCTGTCAACTTTAGGTATAGGACACTTATATAAAAACACTGAGGATTAAGGGTCTAGGGTATAGCGCGCGAAATTGAGAATCCAAGAAAAAACTTCCTGTGTTAGCGAGGAGGCGTAGCCGCCTGTTCCCTTTCTCCAGTGTGTGTCTCTAAGATGAGGGGAGATAATAATAATAATAAACCGTCTTTTATTCTTATTAATAATAAACTGTTTACAATCAATGTAGTAGACAGGTGGCGGAGTCTAGCTGATAGCTACTCTACTCAACCGCCGGAGGGCACATGCCCGAAGAGAGAAAAGAAAACAATAACTATAACATATACAAAAGCAAAGGGCAAACAAATAACAAAAAAAAGTAACTAGGTGTAGGCGTTGTGCAAATAAAACATCAAAGATGAGTCCAAAAATCCAAAGGTAAGGTCAAAAGGTTCAAAGGTAAGGTCAAAATGTCACCATAAAAATGAATTTCGCATTTCCAAGCTCCTGACGTTACCTTTAAGCTTACAGTAATGACTCAAAGAGCAAATTCATGAAGAAAGCTTGCGCTTGTGCAACTATTTTGATATCGTGTTTGGTTGTTAAATTACAGGCATTTATAGAATGTATGATTTTGCATTGAGAGTTTTTTTGCACATTAAAAAACTTTTTTTGAGAAAATCAAAAATAGTTGTCATTCGTTAAGGTCTTAACTATCTTAACTATCGCCTTCTGAAATATTCTATATGTTATCAGAGAAATTGTGACTCCGTGTTTTACATGGCAAACACGTATGTATAAATGTGTGTATCCAGGCCCCTTAAGCAGTGAATTCGGCCAAACTAAAATTTACAGGGAGTTCCATTTGAAATAGTTAACATATCGAAAACTAGACAGAATTTTGAAAAAACATTTGAAATAAATAAGTTGACATTGATTCAGCCACAACGAGCCACCCTATATATACAAAATTATAATAAAATGAAAGTCTAACTGACATCAAACAACTTCTGGGTTCAACTTCATTCTATTTCATGTTCAGAGATAAGGTAGTGGGTTATCTTACGTGCCCCACCCTGTAAATAATCAAAAAAATTTAGGTGAACATTCAATCGTTAAGCCAAAGATTAGATGAGTGGTGTCTCTGTAAAAGATAAATATACTTATTTTTTTAGGCAGACTTTTTGTTATCGCATTTGCATATCATAAATGCAAACGAGTGATTCGTGAAAAGAGGTTTAACTATCAAAATAAATAAGCAGTGCTAAACACTGTTTTACCCCTTGCAATTATTTCAACTAAATAATAATTTAATTAATACATTTGATAGTAATAGAAAAGCAGAATACAGGCATCAGCTAAGGCTACGAGTCAAACATAATTATAGGTGTCCCACAACGTTTAAAAAATTAATATAATTCGGTGTAGAGTCTTAAGTAGTGAATTTCGTTATCTACTTCCGACATACCGGCAGACCGAAAGACCGACAGACCGACAGACCGGCAGACCGACAGACCGACAGACCGACAGACCGACAGACCGACAGACCGACAGACCGACAGACCGACAGACCGACAGACCGACAGACCGACAGACCGACAGACCGACAGACCGACAGACCGACAGACCGACAGACCGACAGACCGACAGACCGACAGACCGACAGACCGACAGACCGACAGACCGACAGACCGACAGACCGACAGACCGACAGACCGACAGACCGACAGACCGACAGACCGACAGACCGACAGACCGACAGACCGACAGACCGACAGACCGACAGACCGACAGACCGACAGACCGACAGACCGACAGACCGACAGACCGACAGACCGACAGACCGACAGACCGACAGACCGACAGACCGACAGACCGACAGACCGACAGACCGACAGACCGACAGACCGACAGACCGACAGACCGACAGACCGACAGACCGACAGACCGACAGACCGACAGACCGACAGACCGACAGACCGACAGACCGACAGACCGACAGACCGACAGACCGACAGACCGACAGACCGACAGACCGACAGACCGACAGACCGACAGACCGACAGACCGACAGACCGACAGACCGACAGACCGACAGACCGACAGACCGACAGACCGACAGACCGACAGACCGACAGACCGACAGACCGACAGACCGACAGACCGACAGACCGACAGACCGACAGACCGACAGACCGACAGACCGACAGACCGACAGACCGACAGACCGACAGACCGACAGACCGACAGACCGACAGACCGACAGACCGACAGACCGACAGACCGACAGACCGACAGACCGACAGACCGACAGACCGACAGACCGACAGACCGACAGACCGACAGACCGACAGACCGACAGACCGACAGACCGACAGACCGACAGACCGACAGACCGACAGACCGACAGACCGACAGACCGACAGACCGACAGACCGACAGACCGACAGACCGACAGACCGACAGACCGACAGACCGACAGACCGACAGACCGACAGACCGACAGACCGACAGACCGACAGACCGACAGACCGACAGACCGACAGACCGACAGACCGACAGACCGACAGACCGACAGACCGACAGACCGACAGACCGACAGACCGACAGACCGACAGACCGACAGACCGACAGACCGACAGACCGACAGACCGACAGACCGACAGACCGACAGACCGACAGACCGACAGACCGACAGACCGACAGACCGACAGACCGACAGACCGACAGACCGACAGACCGACAGACCGACAGACCGACAGACCGACAGACCGACAGACCGACAGGCCGACAGACCGACAGGCCGACAGGCCGACAGTCCGACAGACCGACAGACCGACAGACCGACAGACCGACAGACCGACAGACCGACAGACCGACAGACCGACAGACCGACAGACCGACAGACCGACAGACCGACAGACCGACAGACCGACAGACCGACAGACCGACAGACCGACAGACCGACAGACCGACAGACCGACAGACCGACAGGCCGACAGGCCGACAGGCCGACAGGCCGACAGACCGACAGACCGACAGACCGACAGACCGACAGACCGACAGACCGACAGACCGACAGACCGACAGACCGACAGACCGACAGACCGACAGACCGACAGACCGACAGACCGACAGACCGACAGACCGACAGACCGACAGACCGACAGACCGACAGACCGACAGACCGACAGACCGACAGACCGACAGACCGACAGACCGACAGACCGACAGACCGACAGACCGACAGACCGACAGACCGACAGACCGACAGACCGACAGACCGACAGACCGACAGACCGACAGACCGACAGACCGACAGACCGACAGACGAACCGACAGACCGACAGACCGACAGACCGACAGACCGACAGACCGACAGACCGACAGACCGACAGACCGACAGACCGACAGACCGACAGACCGACAGACCGACAGACCGACAGACCGACAGACCGACAGACCGACAGACCGACAGACCGACAGACCGACAGACCGACAGACCGACAGACCGACAGACCGACAGACCGACAGACCGACAGACCGACAGACCGACAGACCGACAGACCGACAGACCGACAGACCGACAGACCGACAGACCGACAGACCGACAGACCGACAGACCGACAGACCGACAGACCGACAGACCGACAGACCGACAGACCGACAGACCGACAGACCGACAGACCGACAGACCGACAGACCGACAGACCGACAGACCGACAGACCGACAGACCGACAGACCGACAGACCGACAGACCGACAGACCGACAGACCGACAGACCGACAGACCGACAGACCGACAGACCGACAGACCGACAGACCGACAGACCGACAGACCGACAGACCGACAGACCGACAGACCGACAGACCGACAGACCGACAGACCGACAGACCGACAGACCGACAGACCGACAGACCGACAGACCGACAGACCGACAGACCGACAGACCGACAGACCGACAGACCGACAGACCGACAGACCGACAGACCGACAGACCGACAGACCGACAGACCGACAGACCGACAGACCGACAGACCGACAGACCGACAGACCGACAGACCGACAGACCGACAGACCGACAGACCGACAGACCGACAGACCGACAGACCGACAGACCGACAGACCGACAGACCGACAGACCGACAGACCGACAGACCGACAGACCGACAGACCGACAGACCGACAGACCGACAGACCGACAGACCGACAGACCGACAGACCGACAGACCGACAGACCGACAGACTCGACAGACCGACAGACCGACAGACCGACAGACTCGACAGACGCGACAGACCGACAGACACGACGATGCCCGCCCAGACCGACAGACGACAGACCGACAGGACCGGCAATGACGACAGACGACAGACCGACAACAGACCGACAGAGCGACAGACCGACAGACCGACAGACCGACAGACCGACAGACCGACAGACCGACAGACCGACAGACCGACAGACCGACAGACCGACAGACCGACAGACCGACAGACCGACAGACCGACAGACCGACAGACCGACAGACCGACAGACCGACAGACCGACAGACCGACAGACCGACAGACCGACAGACCGACAGGCCGACAGGCCGACAGGCCGACAGGCCGACAGGCCGACAGGCCGACAGACCGACAGACCGACAGACCGACAGACCGACAGACCGACAGACCGACAGACCGACAGACCGACAGACCGACAGACCGACAGACCGACAGACCGACAGACCGACAGACCGACAGACCGACAGACCGACAGACCGACAGACCGACAGACCGACAGACCGACAGACCGACAGACCGACAGACCGACAGACCGACCGACAGACCGACAGACCGACAGACCGACAGACCGACAGACCGACAGACCGACAGACCGACAGACCGACAGACCGACAGACCGACAGACCGACAGACCGACAGACCGACAGACCGACAGACCGACAGACCGACAGACCGACAGACCGACAGACCGACAGACCGACAGACCGACAGACCGACAGACCGACAGACCGACAGACCGTCAGACCGACAGACCGACAGACCGACAGACCGACAGACCGACAGACCGACAGACCGACAGACCGACAGACCGACAGACCGACAGACCGACAGACCGACAGACGACCGACAGACCGACAGACCGACAGACCGACAGACCGACAGACCGACAGACCGACAGACCGACAGACCGACAGACCGACAGACCGACAGACCGACAGACCGACAGACCGACAGACCGACAGACCGACAGACCGACAGACCGACAGACCGACAGACCGACAGACCGACAGACCGACAGACCGACAGACCGACAGACCGACAGACCGACAGACCGACAGACCGACAGACCGACAGACCGACAGACCGACAGACCGACAGACCGACAGACCGACAGACCGACAGACCGACAGACCGACAGACCGACAGACCGACAGACCGACAGACCGACAGACCGACAGACCGACAGACCGACAGACCGACAGACCGACAGACCGACAGACCGACAGACCGACAGACCGACAGACCGACAGACCGACAGACCGACAGACGACAGACCGACAGACCGACAGACCGACAGACCGACAGACCGTCAGACCGACAGACCGACAGACCGACAGACCGACAGACCGACAGACCGACAGACCGACAGACCGACAGACCGACAGACCGACAGACCGACAGACCGACAGACCGACAGACCGACAGACCGACAGACCGACAGACCGACAGACCGACAGACCGACAGACCGACAGACCGACAGACCGACAGACCGACAGACCGGCAGACCGACAGACCGACAGACCGACAGACCGACAGACCGACAGACCGACAGACCGACAGACCGACAGACCGACAGACCGACAGACCGACAGGCCGACAGGCCGACAGGCCGACAGGCCGACAGGCCGACAGACCGACAGACCGACAGACCGACAGACCGACAGACCGACAGACCGACAGACCGACAGACCGACAGACCGACAGACCGACAGACCGACAGACCGACAGACCGACAGACCGACAGACCGACAGACCGACTGACCGACAGACCGACAGACCGACAGACCGACAGACCGACAGACCGACAGACCGACAGACCGACAGACCGACAGACCGACAGACCGACAGACCGACAGACCGACAGACCGACAGACCGACAGACCGACAGACCGACAGACCGACAGACCGACAGACCGACAGACCGACAGACCGACAGACCGACAGACCGACAGACCGACAGACCGACAGACCGACAGACCGACAGACCGACAGACCGACAGACCGACAGACCGACAGACCGACAGACCGACAGACCGACAGACCGACAGACCGACAGACCGACAGGCCGACAGGCCGACAGGCCGACAGGCCGACAGGCCGACAGGCCGACAGGCCGACAGGCCGACAGGCCGACAGGCCGACAGACCGACAGACCGACAGACCGACAGACCGACAGACCGACAGACCGACAGACCGACCGACGGAAATGAGTGTCGCGGATTTTCGTATGTAGGTATCATATCACGCCCAAAAACCGAATATTCTCAAAATCGAAAAACTTCGCGATTACAGTACTCCTCCCACCTATCGGTGTGAGAAGTAGATAGGCTTGAATTCCTAGAAATACCTAGTTACTTTTTTTTGTAGCAGTCAAGTGAATATGCGTATTTATTGTTAACATATTGACACTAATAAATTTACTTTGGGCATCCAACAACATTTTTTAAAGTACACCTTAAACAGGAAACGTCACTACAGTAAGTTCTCTGCTCTTTTCTGTTAAATACTCAAAGAGGGCTCCGATACATATTATATGCCTCGTCGGTTATGATACCGTATGCCGTGCTTTATATCCGATGAAATTGGAACTGGAAATTGAATAACATCCCTAGAAGCTCGTTCGCTTTAGTTATTCCATCCGCACTGAAAAGCTGCGATCATATCAGAGAAATCCGGGATATGAGTTCGCAGAATAATAATAATTGGAAATACTGACTGGCCAAACGCTGGACAACATGGACAAGAACGAAACGTACAAGTACCTGTGCTTCAATCAGAACGCTAGTATGGACCATACACAAATCAACCCTCAACTAACAAGAGTTTAGAGATCGCCTCATTAGACTACTAAAAACAAAATTGAATTCCAGAAATCTTACAGAAGCTATCAACACATCCGCTTAAAATTTTCAAATAGGGAGGGGAATTGATTAATACCTTTTTTAAAGGTATGTCGAAGTCCTTTATTTGGACGTTTTATTTCTTAAAATCGGTTGACTCGTTTTGGAAGAAATTGAAAAAGTCTTTATATGTATACCTTAATTTGTTCAAAAAGAACAAACATACACGAAAATATCACTTTTTATTGCAGTAAGTGTTCAAATTCCTGGCGGACATTTGCGAAAACAGTGTAAATGATTCAAATTTATGGTGCTCAAAGTAACTGTGCCCGGTAACCTGGCAGTCCGTTTAACCCCAGACATTCAGGGAAAGTAGCTTCGCATAGGTACGTTTTGGAACTTGTGACGAAATTTACTCAAACTGGATCTGTTGCAAATAAAAAAAATGGAGTCAAGTTGACTGACTCAGTACTTCCCACACATAATAATGATACCATTTGAATTCTTTCCCATTGCATGAAGCTATAGTCTGAAATCCCTTTGCAACCAAATCATCGCCCACCCGCCCACAAAACAACATCCAACACAAAAACTCTCGTAGTGTCTTGCGTCTCCCACCTTAAGAACTAGGACGTCACAGTTTTTATTGTGCATGCTTCAACTGCGAAACGATCAGGAGCCTCCGAACCGTCTAAAAACGAAGTATGGAGCTGTTTTTATATTTTTAGTTTTTTTACTATTGTAGCGCCGCATCTGACACGATTTTTTAGAAACTGGCGCGTTTTTCATCCTCGCGGCGAAGGTAAATTCTGTGTCGAAATTTCATCAAAATCAATTCAATAATTGTCGGTTTACGCAATATATACATATATAGCACCGAATTCGTATACATCACAAAATAATTCCCTTTTCTGTAATAGGCAAACCAATGTTGTGATGAACTCAAAAAGGAATATGCCGCTAGGTATTTATTCCATAGGGCAGTGGAGAAACTATTATGAATACAAGAAATTTTTCAGTTTTACAACCCCCCACCCCCACAACCGCCCCAATTTCACCCCCACCCAAAAAAAGTAGAACATGATTAGGAACCCCTAAAACGCCTAAAAACAAAGTTTGAGCTGTTTTTATATTTTTAGTTTTTTCATTATTGCTGCGCCGCCACTGGCACGATTTTTCCAAAACATATACACTTTTCATCCCCGCCGCGCTAGGAATACGCCACTAGGTTTTTCATTCACGGATCAATGGATAGCCCATTATGAATAAAACAAGTTTTTTAGTTTCACACAAAATTTTAGCAGCATTACCTACTAGGACCCCACAGCATATCGTTACCCAAATTTCATCACAATCCATGCAGCGGTTACTGAGATTACGGGGGTAGAATAATAATAATAATAATAATAATAATAATAATAATAATCGTGCGCCCCACACTTCAACGACCTCAGCAGGGCGTGGCTGGGGAACGTTGTGAGGGGTATGCAACCGGGGGGCTTGCCTTAACCGGCTGGCCCGCGAGGAGAAAGCCTCAACAAAACCCGACAGTAAAGTCGCAAATCCTCCGGAGCACCTTGGGCCAACTTCGGAGTAAATATAAGTCCCTTCTCTCCTGGAATGGGCGTCACCCGGGAGAGCGACTTTTAGATCGTCCCGACTCGTGGGAACGCGATGGATAAAGTAACTTTTGCAAAGAACCAACGACGGCCTAGGGTACGTCGATTAAACTCACCTGAACCTCAAATCCAAACCCCAGAACAACCATTAGCACCCAACCCAGCTGCGGATGTTTTGCCGGTACAGCCGGCAACCACCAAAGCTGGCAAACCAAGACAGCGCTTACAGTGGACTACTGAGATGAACAAATCTGTAATGCACTGTTACTACACCGCCACAAAACTAGAAACAATCTCCACAGGCTACAGACATGAGTTTCACAGGCTGTTTACAGCACAATACCCACACCTCTCAACACGTGTAACTGAACAAAGGTTGCTTGACCAAAAACGAGTCATCACGAAAAACAACCGCCTTACACCTCTAGAACTACAAACAATAAAGAATCTTGTAGCAGACGAAATAAATACAGTTCCACCGAATGATTCGCTAGCTTCTGAATCAGTCGCGGAGACACAACACATACATACCCGAAATAACCAGTCCCCAAACACCGATACAACCGACAAAACCAGCAAAAAAATCCGGTGTCCAACGAAATAAATATTGTTGGATCAATTACGGAGACACAAAACATTCAGTCTCCAAATAACCATACTCCAGACACAACCACATTCAACAAGACCAACATACATTTTGAAACTAATCCCGAACATGAGCAAACACCAGATATACCAAACACAACATTCACTAACTCACCTTCCACAACCACACAAAACCGAAACATTAATCGATCGCCTTCTATCACACAATCTGCCGAAGAAGTGATGAACATACAGTTCAACAAATGGTGTGGCACCAACCCTACACTACGAGATCCACTGCCCAGACTAATCTTTAAGAACAACACCCAACAAATATTACACTCAATAAATGCTAACGTAATACCACAATTTATAACAAACGACAGTACACTAGAAGACATCCATACTGTTATATATGCTGCCGCAGCAACTACACTCATACTTAACGGCCAAAAACTTCCAAAACGGTCTACAGACCACACAACCGAAAGATCTAAACCTAAATGGCAAATAAGAATTGAAAATAAAATTAGTGCAATCAGAAAGGATCTGGCACACCTCGCGCAATACACCAACAATAACAACCCTTCGAAGCGCGTACAAAGAACTCTTAATATACTCAAATCCAAGTCACCACAACAGACAGTACCAGAAATAGCTGATACCCTTAAACAGAAGCTTGCAGTCTATGCAGCTAGACTCCGCAGATACAACGAGTCCAATGCCAGAAAGGATGCAAACAATCTGTTTCAGAAAAATGAAAAACAGTTCTACCAAAAGATAACATCCGACAACCAGATTACAACAATAGAGCCTCCTAGTAAACAAGAGCTAACTGAGTTTTGGGGAAGCCTATGGTCAGAACCCAAAACACATAATGAAGACGCTCCATGGATCAAACAAGAAGAGCAAAAACATCAACATATAGAGGAGCAGGGAGACATTATTCTTACACCAGAGGAAATAGCTGAGACGATAAAACATACCCACAATTGGAAGTGCCCAGGCGTGGATAATATACAAAATTTCTGGTACAAGCAATTCAGTGCAACATATGAAATGCTTGCGAACCAAATCAATAAAGCCATAATCCAACCCGAAAGGTTTCCCAAATTCCTAACACAGGGCATAACGTATATAAAACCGAAAAACGCAGATACCAAGAACCCTGCCAACTACCGCCCAATCACATGTCTCCCCACCTTATACAAGATCGTCACCGCAACAATATGCAGCAGGATTGAACAACACCTTACGCAGAATAGCATCCTTACTGAAGAACAAAAAGGATGCAGAAAACAAAGCCAAGGTTGCAAAGAACAACTGATAATTGATAGTGTGATCATGGAGCAAACTAGGAAAGAACATAGGAGTCTTCATACTTGTTTCATAGATTACAAAAAAGCCTTTGACTCTGTACCCCATAGCTGGCTAACTAAAATTCTACAAATATATAAAATAAACCCAGGCATTCGTCGGTTTCTTACAAGAACCATGAAGACATGGCGAACCAGCATACATCTCAAAACTCAGGACGGCCATATCCAAACGGAGGAGCTAAACATACGACGCGGTATCTTCCAGGGTGACTCTCTCAGTTCGCTGTGGTTCTGCCTCTGTCTAAATCCGCTTTCCAATGCACTTAACAGCACAAACTATGGTTTCAACATCAGACACCAGAAAGCAAATCAACACAGAATCAATCATCTCCTCTACATGGACGATATAAAACTATATGCTGCCACTGACGTGCAACTGAGAGAATTACTCAGAATAACAGAGGTTTGTACGTCAGATGTCAGGATGGAGTTCGGGATGAGCAAATGCAAGGTGCTACACATAAACAAAGGCCAATGGAAGAACCATCCCCAACAGGAAATAGTAACCGGCCAGACGTTGGATAACATGGACAAGGAAGAAACTTACAAGTACCTGGGTTTCAATCAGAGTGTCAAGATAGACCACACACAAACCAAAGCACAACTTAGACAAGTGTTTAGAGACCGCCTCATTAAGCTTCTGAAAACGAAGCTGAATTCTAGAAACCTTACAAAAGCTATCAATACATTTGCAATACCTATCCTCACGTATTCATTTGGCATCATCAAGTGGTCGCACACTGACATAGAAAACATCCATATACTCATACGAACAGAACTTACGAAACACAGAATGTCACACCCCAACGCGTGCAAGGAAAGACTCACCATAGACAGAAAACAGGGGGGCAGAGGAATTATAGACATACAGTCACTTCACTCAAGACAAATAAAAACACTCAGACATTTTTTCCAAAGCAAACAGACAAACCTCCATAGATCAATAGTCAAAGCAGACAAAAACTATACACCACTTAACCTCTCTTGTCCAGATCACGCAGCAGACACATACAATCACATCCAATCACAACAAGAAAAAATAAACACCTGGTCGCAGAAAGCACTTCACGGCAAACATAGGTACCGTGTCACACAAGACCACATTAACGAAAGACAGTCATACACCTGGCTGCATGATGGCCAGCTGTTCCCAGAAACGGAGGGCTTCATGCTTGCCATTCAAGACCAAGTGATCGCGACACAAAACTACAAAAAATACATAATTAAAGATCCATCCATCACCGACGATAACTGCAGAAAATGTCACCAACAAAAGGAAACAATAGATCACATAACAAGCGGGTGCAAAACGCTTGCTGGTACCGATTACACAGCTAGACATAACTCTGCAGCCAAGGTCATTCACCAAGCGCTAGCCACAACGAACAAACTAATAGAAAACACAGATCCATATTATAATTACACTCCAACATCAGTACTTGAAAACAATCAATACAAACTATACTGGGACGTTGAAATACATACAGACAAGACTATCCCAGCCAATAGACCAGATATAGTATTCCAGTCAAAGCTCGATAAAGTTACATACCTGATAGACATTGCTATTCCCAATGATGTGAATATACAAAACACCTACGCTGGGAAAATATCTAAGTACACGGACCTTGCCATGGAAATAAAACGCCTTTGGAAGCAGGACAAAGTTACTATTGTTCCCTTCATTATGTCAGTCTCAGGCCTTACACCAAACACATTTACACCACACCTACAACAGTTGGGCCTGGACGAAAGGTTACACAAGACATTCCAAAAGTCTGTAATCCTGAAGACCTGTAACATCGTACGATCCTTCCTAAATTCAGATCAGTAATAGTTCAGGTGTTGACTTGGCACAGCCCGTCAACATTTGTTGCTACCGCAGTCATGCGAGAGAAACTTGGAAAATCGTTATAATAATCTTTATTATTCCAACGGGCTTGCACCCAATCACAGGAACAATTTGAAAAAATAGTACAGTACAGACTATAACAAAAGGTTAAAATATATGGATAAAAACAATTAATGGTGTAACATCACATAGTTAGATTCAAAACAACTTAAAATGGTCTGCAGGTTATCAAAATTAATATCACAATTTTTGCAATATTTTACAAACGTGCTACACATCCTGTTTATAGGGAACATTTCAGATATCTTTGTTCTCCCATATGTTGTGTAAAACATTGAATTGGAGCGTGTTGATCTTTGCGGTACTGCATAATTAATTTTAGATAATAGCTCTGGACAGTCCAATTTATTGTTGAGAAGTTTATGTAGCATAGTAATCTCATTAATTTGACGACGGTAGGCTAATGAGTCAAAATTCAGTATCTGTAGTAATGTATTGTGTGGAAAACCTCTCTCAGGATATGTGCCGTGTATTTTGTAGTACATGTATTTGAGGCTCTTGCGCTGTATTGATTCAATAGAAGAAATCGCATTCTGATATAATGGAGTCCAAATATACGCTGCATACTCTAACTTGCTCCTAATGAATGAAGTATATATAATGTTTAGACTCCTTATATCTGTGAAACTTGACCAGTTTCTAACACAATATCCCAATACTTTATTTGAAGAAGACACCATTTGTCTTATATGTTCTGAAAAGGTGAATCTATTATCAAATATCACTCCCAAATCTCTGAACGTCTGACATCTCTCTATTGTGATGTTATTAATTTGATAGTCAAACAATAATGGGTTGGTTTTCCGAGTAAAACTTACATTTTCTTATATTTAAATTAAGCTTGTTCATGACACACCAATCACTCAAAATATTAAGGTCGTATTGTATTTTGAGACAGTCATCAATATTCTTAACCTCACATTATATCTTGAGATCATCTGCAAAGAATAGATGTAAGTTTGAAAACTGTGATGCCAGATCATTAATATACAATAAGAACAATAATGGACCCAGATTGGATCCCTGCGGTACCCCTGACGTGGGAGTGTAGGAAGATGAAGTGTAACCTCCATATTCAACTACCTGTGATCTGCCTCTGAGATATGAATGCATCAGGGACACTAGACTGTTAGACAATCCCAGTGCTTTCAACTTCGATAGAAGTAAAAAATGATCAATGGAATCAAAAGCTTTCTGGAAATCAGTATAAATCACATCTACCTGACCGTGGTTATCCAATACCTCAGAGATAAACTGCGAAATACAAGCTAAATTAGTGACTGTTGATCTTTCTGTCATGAAACCATGCTGAGATGTCGAGACAATTCTTTTGAGAGATGGGTATACTGTCTGGAATAATATAATTTCAAAGACTTTACTAAAATTACATATTATTGATATAGGTCTGTAGTTCTCAACCATGCTGTTGTCACCAGATTTGAGGACTGGACATATCTTTGTTTTTTTCCAGATATCGGGGTATACATTTGTTTTTAGGATCATATTGAAAATAAAGCAAAGTGGCTTAGCCAAAACATGTATACAATCTTTCACAATAAAACTAGGGATAAGATCAACTCCTGAAGTTAGCTTATTTGGTAATTTTCTAGATGCTTTAATGATGTCATCTTCATTCACCTCATCTAAAGATATAAGACAATTAGATAAATTTGGCATATATAAGTTGAGATTATTTGTATCAGACTGCTGGTATACACTAGAAAAGAATTGGGCAAATCCATCAACAATCTCTGGAGTAGTATTCAATGATTTATTGGCCATTAGCATGACTCCCGGTATTCTAGTTCTTCTCCCCTTGTTCCTCACAAACATCCAAAACTTGGAAGGATCAGTATGAATGGAGTTCTCTATTTCTTGGATGTACGTTTTGTATGCAGCTTTGATATCATTTTTTACAGTTCGTCTCAGATCACTAAATTGAAGTAGATTTCTCTCGGTTTTATATTTTCTAAGATTCCTCCGGGCCCTATCTTTCTTTTTTATATTAGATATTATAGTACTATTAAACCAAGGTGGATATCGTCTCGAACTGTTTTTGAATTTAGGAACATGGGCGTCAAATAACCCATTCATTATATGATAGAGTCTGCGACATGCCTCATTAACATCATCTGGACATGTAGTCAGATGTGTCCAATCAACATTAAGTATTTCATTATATAACGCTACAAAGTTGGCTGCTCGAAAAATTGTACCTGATGTTATCCGTACTATATGTATTATTTGAAGAGGTATTGTCAATATTGAAATCAGCAGTTATTGCTGGATGGTATTTGTCTTCCACAACTAGAGGATGCTTATCTCTATCGACTGAACCAATACAGTTGCACAGTACCAAATCTAACAGTCGACCATCTGCATTAACAACATTATTAACATTACAAATATCCAAAAAATAACAAAAATTGCTTATTGCTGAGACTTTTGTATCATTTAAATCAATCGCGAATTTGGGAGCATTGAAATCTCCGCAGATAATGAAAGTAGCACCTGTAAATACATTATTAAATAATTCAAATGCCTCAAAAAATGACTCAAATTCAGGTACAGTTATTGAAGGTGGGATATATATAGAATACAATATCATAATGCGTTGACTAAAAGTAATTTTGCATGCAGTAACATCAATCAATGGAAATACTGTTCTAAGGACTACCAACATTTATACTTGACACTTTAAAAGAATTTTTAACAGCAATCAAAGACCCTCCACCAGTATGAAGGCCTGTGAGCTCTCGATCCCTATCACATCTGAAGACCACATAATCCATTGGGAACAGTTCCACATCACTAACTGCACCACATAACCAAGTTTCCGTCAGCATGATCACACCAAATTCACAATCAGACAGTGAGCAATAGAAACTATCAATTTTAGTGTTCAGTCCTCTTACATTCTGATAGTAGCAGAGCAAGTTCGTACGCTTATTATGATTGGGTGCACCAACTAGTTTAAATAATTTATTATTCTTGGTTGACCCTGGATATATTTAATTTTTAGACCCCTTTCCCCATTCTTAACCCTTTCATCCAGTTGCCTCTTCACTCGTTTATACATCTCAATCTGCTTAGGTGTTCGATCATAACTAATAGAAATTCTATTGAAGTCTCTGCTATCTTTCAAGGTATTCGCCTTACGTACGATAGAATGAACTGAATCCTCATTATTGAAGCTTATTTTTATTGGTCTTTTATTCCCCACCTTATATTTTCCCAGCCGCAATATCTTCACAGTTTCAGGTAGGCGCGAGGCTTCAAGGAAATCTAGAAGTGAGTTTACTTGGGATCTGTCATGGGTCACCCGCTCCACAGCTCCTTCCATATTTGCTTCCGGCAGACCAAAAATTAACAGATTATTTTTCCTTCGTTCTCTTTCATGTATTTCTTCAGCTACTTCTTCCATTATGTGATCCCTATCTGATTTTAAACTGTTGCATGTTGTCTCAAGACTGCTCACTTTTGATTTTAAAGAATCAATCTCATTTTCCATTGTGCTTATTCTAAGTTCCAATTTCTCTATTAATTTTTGGTTCTCCTGGTTTATTTTCACTGTTTGTGCCTCGAACTTATCATCAAAGTATTTAACAATTTTATCAAAAAGACTGTCATCATACATGTTGCGGGATAAGCTTGATGAGGGACTCCCAATGTTACAGCCGAAACACGTGAATCTTCTGCCATTAGGGTCCTTCAGTTCTCTTTCAAATTCTTTTATTGCCTCAATAGACAGGTTGGCACAATCACGATGTAGCCAACCAAGGCATTTATTACATTTAATGCTGTAAACGGTGCTTTTAATTACAGTCATACATTTAACACAGTTGGTTGGCATTGTTTCTTCCTTAAATGATTCCACCTACGGCACTGGAATAGCTTATCACTGCTTAAAGAGTATAAATACCATTTATATTTTGTGTTGTTTTTAGCAGTTGATGTATCGATCGGAATTCCCTTTTTTGCAGCTGTATACGTCTCAACTGTATGAGAGGTGATTAATGGATTTTTACAAACTTCTCACTTGATCTGGCAACTATCTTGATGAAATTTTCTAGACTTGCGTAGAGCAACTTCACTGACACAATGACTGAATTTCAGAATTTTTAGCAGTGGTAATCACACTAAATTTTCTCGATTTCTAACAGACTTAAACGAGCTGTACTGTTACCTTGACACACGAATACGACAGACAGACAGACAGACCGACAGACAGACAGGCAGGCAGACAGACAGACAGACAGACAGACAGACAGACAGACAGACAGACAGACAGACAGACAGACAGACAGACAGACAGACAGACAGACAGACAGACAGACAGACAGACAGACAGACAGACAGACAGAAAGACAGACAGACAGACAGACAGACAGACAGACCGACGGAAATGAGTGACGGAAATGAGTGACGTGGATTTTCGTCATGTAGACATCATGAAACGCCCAAAAAGCGTATTATTTCAAAATCAAAAATTTGCGCGATCACAATATTCCCCTCACCTATCGGTGTGGGAAGTAAAATGAAGTCAAGCTGATTGACTCAGTACTTCCCACACATTACGGTGATACCAGTTTATTATTTTCCCACAGCATGCAGCTATAATCTGTTTGTTTTATACCGATAGTTCTTTCCTTCAAATGCCGATGGACAGCCCATTACCGATACATCAAATATTTCAGTTTTACAACCCCCCAATCCCCAACCACCCAATTTCACCTACATCCACAAAAAGTAGGAAAATGATCCGGGGGCTCTAAAACGCCTAGAAACTACACATGTTTCCTTCCTCACCAGGGTAATAAGACTTGTATGTATCTAGATCACAAAATTCTAAGTGCCTTGGCTTATGTAATAGGGAAGGAAACGTTAGGAAGGACCTAAAAAAGTGTATTATGCCACTATTCACAGGCAATTATGAATACAACGGATTTTCGGTTTTTCAACCCCCTCACCCCCCAACCACCCTAATATCACCCCCACCGGAAAAAAAGTGAAAATGATCAGGATCCTCTAAAATGCTTATAAACGAAATTTGAGCTATTTTTATATTTTTAGTTTTTGTACTATATCTGCGCCGCCACTGGCACGATTTATTAAAGCCATACGCATTTCCATCCTCGCCACGGTAGTAATACTGTGTCAAAATCTCATTAAAATCAATTCAATAGCTTCCACGTTACACAATCTAGTACGATCTGAAGCAATACTGGTATGTTTACATCAGAAAAAATGCTCTCCTTTGGTTTCTGTAATAGGCAAGGCAATGTTCGGATGGACCTAAAAAAGCTATTTATATCGCTAGGTCTTCCTTCACAGTTCAGTGGAAAGTCTATACCGAAGAAAACAAATTTTTCAATTTTACAACCCCCCACCCCCCAACCACCCCAAATTTCACCACCACCAAAAAAAAGCAGAAAATGATCAGGAACGCCTAAAACGCCTAAAAACGAAGTTTGGGGAATATTTGAATTTTTTCGTTTTTTGCCTATTACTCCGCCGCCCATGCACCGATTTTCAAAATTATAGCAGCATTACCTACGACCCCGCAGCATATTGCTGCCCAGATTTCATCAAAATCCATGCAGCGGTTGCTGAGATTACAAGGCTACAAAAGCGAAAACTCACCGACAGACCGACAGACAGACAGACCTACAGACAGACAGACAGACAGACCTACAGACAGACAGACAGACAGACAGACATACAGACAGACAGACAGACAGACAGACCGACGGAAATGAGTGACGTGGATTTTCGTTATGTAGGTATCATGAAACGCCCAAAAAGCGTGTTATCTCAAAACACAAATTTTCGCGATTACAATACTCTCCTCACCTATCGGTGAGGGAAGCAAAACTGAGCGTTCTGGATCAAGCCGCTCTAGTTGAAGTTTTGGGTCATTTTGGCGTAACTCCCAGTACTCTATTACGCAAAATTGCAGTTTCCGGCTGATATTTGATTTGGTTCTATACGTAGTTACTATGTACACTATAACTATACAGTTACTAAGCTCCATAAATTTTGTCGATTCAGAATGAAAATATTGCACGAGTTGAAAGAAGATGATTTCGATCAGTTAGTTGAGTTTTGTGAACAAATGGCTACAGCGATTAATGATAATACCATTCACGTAAAGAATATCTGCCTCACTGGTGAATTCACATTTTATCTAACTGGATATACCTACTGTACCAGGACTGTACCACTACCATAATGAAACACTATCAAAATAATTTAACTGTAGGGGTGCATGTTATAATCAATGGTATTGGTATACCATCTTTTAAGTCCCTGTAGCTCTTGAATTAATCACTTTAGACCCCAAGTGTGCTACTTTGTTGTAATTGATTTAGCGGGAGGAATACAAAAAGTCACAAATATGCAGGGTGTCCCATTAAAAATTTTGAATCGGACGTCACGTGATCAAAAATAAATACCTCATTGGGTAACACAATAATACGAAAATATACTATATTTGCTCTAATTAACACCCACAAAATTACAATTCGCTACTACTGCCCATTTCCGATATATTGCTTGTCTTAATCGTCGTGGGACACCCTATTTATTATACAGGCCAATAGTGGTGGAGGATTGTGGGCCTACTGAAAAATATTTCAAAAATCTGTCACTTGGCAAAGGTAGGGACCCTTGAGGGCTATAACGTAAAAATATTTTCACTTAAATTTTGACGTTTATACAGGGTGATTCATATCAAACTTGCATTTTTTTGAATGGAACCCCCTATATATTATTGCATATTTGGATTCCTTGGTCAATTCTAGTGTGACTTTATGTATCACACATGGAACTTTAAACGAACCGTTTAGGCGCAAATCACCTTTTTTGGTATAAGTAGGTATCAGAAAAAAATTGAATATCGCAGCGATTATAAAACTTAGAAGGCCTTGACTTTGCGGTACGACTAAGCATGAAATGCGTCACCTTAGGTCAGACGGCTAAATTTGAATTCTTTTTGTACTTGGAGAAATCAGAGGATAAATTAAGGAAACTTCAATCACAGATAACTTGATTTTTTCAAATGGGAATGCCTATTTTGGTTTAAAGAATCAAATGTAAAATTTGATTACCTTTCTAACGATATAGCATTCTTGATATCAATATCTTTTGGTTTTCATTTTATTTCAAATTTTCAGTCAAATCGGTGTTTTCCAACTTTCCTGCATGCAAGCAACCTAGCAGGCCATGAAAAATAAACAAAAGCTCGTTAATATGGAAGAAAGCAACTAACTTAGTAGAAAAATGCAAACTAACTAGAGCAGCGATCAAGATATCAAGAATGCTATATCGTTAGAAAGGTAATTAAATTTTACATTTGATCCTTTAAACCAAAATAGACATTCCCATTTGAAAAAATCAAGTTATCTGTGATTGAAGTTTCCTTAATTAATCTACTGATTTCTCCAAGTACAAAAAGACTTCAAATTTAGCCGCCTGACCTTAGGTGGCGCATTTCATGCTTAGTCGTACCGCAAAGTCACGGCCTTCTAAGTTTTATAATCGCTGCGATATTCAATTTTTTTCTGATACCTACTTATACCAAAAATGGTGATTTGCGCCTAAACGGTTCGTTTAAAGTTCCATGTATGATACATAAAGTCACATTAGAATTGACCAAGGAATCCAAATATGCAATAATATATAGGGAGTTCCATTCAAAAAAATGTAAGTTTGATATGAATCACCCTGTATAAACGTCAAAATTTGAGTGAAAATATTTTTACGTTATAGCCCTCAAGGGTCCCAACCATGATCAAGTGACAGATTTTTGAAATATTTTTTAGTAAGCCCACAATCCTCCGTCCACGCACTATTGGCCCACCCTGTATTCTTGAATTATCACTTTTTAGGTACTAGTGTAATCAACGTAAACTTAATGGCGAAAAGAATTCGGTGGAAGAAGTGAGGATGTTGATGTTGATGTTAATGATTCTATCCTATTTCCCTATTTTACGACTTGTTTTATTTCATATACAGGGTGGGCCAATAGCGAGTGGGCGGAGGATTGTGTGCTTACTAAAACGAATTTCTGTCGTCACCTGATCATACTAGGGTGCATTGAGGACTATAACCTTAAAACATTTTCACTTAAATTTTGACGTCTATACAGGGTGATTCATATCAAACTTACATTTTTTTGAATAGAAGTCCCTATATATTATTGCATGTTTCGATTCCTTGGTAAATTTTAGTGTGACTGTATCGTATACGGAACTTTAATTGCAATGTTTGGGCGCAAATCACTATTTTTGGTATAAGGAGGTATCAGAAAAGATTGAATATCGCGGCGATTATGAAACTTAAAGGCCGTGACTCTGCGGGATGCGACTAAGCATGAAATACGTCATCTTAGGTCAGACGGTCAAATGTGAATTCTTTTTGTACTTGGAGGAGTCAGTAGATTAATGAAGGAAATTTCAATCACAGGTAACTTGATTATTTCAAAAGGGAATGCATATTTTTTTATATCATCAAATGTAAAATCCGATAACCTTTCGAACAATATGGGATTGTCAATATCAATCTTTTTTAGTTTTCATTTTATTTCAAATTTTCAAGTCAAATCGGTGTTTTTCAATTTTCCTATGTATAAGCAACCTAGCAGGCCATAAAAAATAAACAAAAACCTGTTAAGATGGAAGTAACCAACTAACTTAACAGACAGATACGAACGAACTAGAACAACGAGGCAAGATTATGAAAATTCTTTACAACACATCATCTCTAACCAGAAACAACAGCGGTAACATATCTCATGTCAATGAGAAGCTGAAGTATGATAGAAGTGTTTTTTTCACAACCTATACTAGCTACCAAGGTCTACTAGAGTTTGACAACTCTCCAAAAAAAACTTAAAACTTTTGAAACAAATGAAAACTACTAGCGATTGTTGCTGATATAGTCTAACATCTTCGGAATGAAATTTCACATTTAATGGGATAAAAAGGTAGTCATTTCCTATAAGCCAAAAGTAAATATATGACTGGAGCATTCTTAGCATCCATTGAAATTATTGTTAGAACTTTTTATTACTCCATATTGTAACTGTGTTCATTTCATGTATTTTCCTGCCAAGTAAATTATGTTTTATAATTTAAACTTACTGCAACTCACTTTTCATTTTCTGCGATTTTCCTCATAAGTGTACCTACTGAACGTTCTGAAGGGCCCCAGTCAAAGGTACTTTTAATTTACCAAAATTACTACTTTTCTATGGCATTAAATGTGAAGATTTGCTCTGAAGATATAGATATTCTACTGCCAGCAACAATCGCTGGTAGTTTTCCTTTCATTTAAACATTTTTTACTAATTTTAGAAATTTGCTAATAGCTAGTAGGCTGTGGAAAATAAGCATGCTTGTTGCCGCTATTGTTTCTGGTTAGAGCTGATACGTTGTAAGGAATTTTTATAATCTTGCCTCATTGCTCTAGTTTGTTTGCATCTTTTTGCTAAGTTACTTTATTTCTTCCATCTGAACGGGTTTTTAGAAAAACGAAAAACACCGATTTGACTGAAAATTTGAAATAAAATGAAAACTAAGAAAGATTGATATTGACAATGCTACATTGTTGGAGAGGTAATGAGATTCTACGTTTGATGGTGTAAAAAAATTAGGTATTTCGATTTGAAATAATCAAGTTACCGTGTAAGGCTTTCGCGGCCATCGTCCAATGAATTTGTGGTTCTTGGGTTTTTAGGCCGGCGTCGTTTAGCGTTAAAGCTTGACGTTTCGCCACCACGAGTGGATGGCATCTTCAGAAGCTATTTCACTTCGGCGACTTCCAAAATACTGACGGCTGGTGTATCCGCACCTGTATTTATACCTACTAATGGTGACGTGGCCCAACCAGGTAGCTTTGGTTGCCCCGCCCCTTCGCGATATGGTAGCGTCTTCAGGTCCTTTAGGATGGGTATCCATGTCCGGTTGACTTTCTGTGTTTCTTCTTTCCTATTGAAATTATTATGATGTTTTTGTATTTCGATGGCTTCTCTTTGAAGTCTGGCATGGTATGATGAAAACATCAAGTTCACCATGGAGGTAGAAGAAAACAAAAATCTCGCCTTCCTTGATGTTCTTCTAACAAGAAAAGGAGCTAGATTAGGGCACAAGGTATATAGAAAGCCAACTCATACTGACCGGTACTTGCATAAAGAATCAAACCACCACCCATCTCAGAAGTACGGAATTATTAGAACTTTGACAGAACGGGCTAGAAAAGTGTGCGAACCAGAAGAACTCGACACCGAACTGGAACATCTAAAGAATGCTCTTAAGGCAAATGGTTACACAGAAAAGGAAATAACAAGGACAATGTGAAGAAATAGGGCAAAACCAGAACCTAAACCGATAGCAAAAGCTTTTCTACCCTATGTGCCTGGAATAACAGACAGAATAGGAAAAATGTTACGAAAGGAAAACGTCAAGACCATCTACAAGCCCACAAGAAAGATACAGGAATATTTGAGAACGGTGAAAGATAAAAGAGACCCACTCACAACAGCGGGGGTATATCGCATACCATGCACATGTGGGAGTGTATACATAGGAACAACGAAGCGATCTATAAACACACGAATTGCAGAACATAAGGCTAGCTGTCGACTAGGCCATGCGGACAAATCAGCGGTAGCCGAACATGCAATTAAGGAGGGAAGTCACAGGATCAAGTTTGAAGAAACACAGGTTCTTGCCGCAACGTCTTCATACCATGCCAGACTTCAAAGAGAAGCCATCGAAATACAAAAACATCATAATAATTTCAATAGGAAAGAAGAAACACAGAAAGTCAACCGGACATGGATACCCATCCTAAAGGACCTGAAGACGCTACCATATCGCGAAGGGGCGGGGCAACCAAAGCTACCTGGTTGGGCCACGTCACCATTAGCAGGTATAAATACAGGTGCAGATACACCAGCCGTCAGTATTTTGGAAGTCGCCGAAGTGAAATAGCTTCTGAAGATGCCATCCACTCGTGGTGGCGAAACGTCAAGCTTTAACGCTAAACGACGCCGGCCTAAAAACCCAAGAACCACAAATTCATTAATCAAGTTACCTGTGAGTGAGATTTCCTTCATTGATCTACTGATTTCTCCAAGTACAAAAAGAATTTAAATTTGACCATCTGACCTAAGATGACGCATTGTCCAATTTTTTTCTGATATCAACGTATACCAAAAATAGTGATTTGGCCTAAACGGTTCGTTTAAAGATCGATATATGGTACATAAGGTCACATTAAAATTCACCAAGGAATGCAATGCAATAATATGTTTATAGGGGGTTCTATTCACAAAATGTAATTTTGATATGAATCACCCTGTATAGACGTCAAAATTTAAGTGAAAGTATTTTAGGGTTATAGCCCTCATAATCAAACGCAGATTTTTGAAGCTAGTTTTAATAAGCCCACAATCCTTCGTCCACTCACTATTGGCCCACCCTGTATAAAGGAAAGGGCAAATAATTTATATTCACCTAATATCCTATTTAGCTACTTGATAAAACTTATAGGTACAACCGGCAACCGAAAATTTTATTCTCATGCCGCGCAGGTCAATTTACGATGGCGATGGTCACACGGTACTATACAGCTGTCACGAATCCACGTCTCATCAAGATAAATGATTTTCTTCTGCTCTCTTCGGTACTGCTTCATACTTCTTAAGTATTTTCGTCTCCAGCAAAAAATTTCATCGCTTTCCAGTAAAAGTGCTTTACGGTTATGCTTTTCCCAGTAAAAACCCATATTTTTCAAAAAGGTTCATGAAAGTTTTTTGGTTATCAACCGAGCAATCTCTATTAGAATCTTATCTAGGGTGGCTATTTCTATTTTGAAATAAAAAGAGTGAACTGTTCTTCGAATTATACTTTTGGCGTTTTCATCAAAGACTTTTACTGTCCTGCCTGGACTTTTCTTGGGAGGTCTCACTTCACCTTCAGCCGTTGTCTTCCGTAATAATTCAAAAACGGTGGACTTTCCAACACCAGTCATCCGGGAACATCGGCCGACAGTTTCTTCTACAGTAAAATTCGGGTAATCGTATATTATGCAATCATGTACATTAAAAATAACAACTTTTTCACTCACTGACAGAGGAGAATTATTTTTCATTGGTGCCATTGTCGCCATTTTTTATTATACTGTAAACACTGCGGGTTAACAGAAAATACTGATGGGTTAAACTAAACAGGCGCTACCGTAAGTATGTTTAAACTACTTTATCGTTACAGTGCCATTCTTTCTTTTACTCCTCATAAATGAATAATGATGAGGGGCAATATATCATGTAAGATGGTGAAGTTTACGTATGCCTATGACCGCCACCGAAATTGTCCAAGCAGGTAGGAATTTCCCCACTTAATTTCTCTATACGTTTCTACAATGCACTATAGATTAATTGAAGACATAAGTGGATAAACGTGTCATGTCACAAAATAATTGAGGTTTTGAATAAAGAAAAAAATATATTTTTTTTGTGATAAATCGAAAGATCATATATAAGTTTTATAACAAAACCGTTTTTGTTTTCTTTTTTTTCGCAATAACTCAAAAGTTATATCAAAATAAAAATGGGTTTTTGAATCGAGTACCGAAAACACGCCGACGGCTCCCGAACCCGTGTGACGTAATGATGGCGGTTAAGATGCTTCTTTGACCAACGACATCCTACATCGATACTAGATTCTAGATTCCCAGCCAAACGTGAAAATACTTGCTAATAACTAGTGTATATTTGTTGCAATATAGCCGATGAATGAAGTTTGCAGCTCAGGACGACCTCTACGATCGAAATAAATATCTTTTTGAATGTTTGAAATCAGATTACAGATTCCAGTAAGTAAGTAAGTACCTAATCAAATATGTCTTATTGAAACTATCTGGTGCATGTTCGGCTGGCCTAGTTGGCTGGGTTCAAAGCTCAGCCTGTCCAATTTTTTTTTATTTTTTTTTTATCAAATAATTCATTCATGTGCTTTTTGCATTTGTTATGTACATTTTTTTCTACGATCAACATAAATATGTTTTTGAAAAAAATTCTATCAGACATATTACTTGCACTGCATAGTGCAAAAACTAAGTACAGGACGCGGTGGACAATTCAAAAAGTCAGTTCAATTGGTGTTTGTCCGTCAATATCAACCGTCAATATTTTTTTTAAATGTAATAGTTGGTTAATAAAACAAAATCCATTCATTTTTTAAGTTTTTAATGTAAACATAAAATAAAACTCGTAATCACAACAGTCTTCTGTTTATCACTTGGTATTTTTATTTATTTAACTTTGAGCAACGAGGCTTAATAATTAAATTTTCATAAAAATTTAACAAACAAAAATATATAAACGCAACACAAACAAACAAAACTTATTCTTCTATGAGTTTCAATGTTATAATTATCTTTACTGTACGTAGATGCTTTTCCGTTAAAATATTTGTTAGTAATTTCATCTTGTATGAAATGAATCCAATTTTTTTTAATAAATTATTAATATGTACATCCCAACGTAAGTGTGAGTCTAAATATATTCCTAGATACTTTATACTTTTTTCTATGTTCGGGACTAAAAAATATAGTTTTATTTTTGTTTACTTGAAGTGCTAGCTCTTATGTAAAATAATTATACTTATAGTTTATTATTTATCGTATAAGTATTTATTATCAATAATAATATTAAATAATAAAATAATTATTTTAAGTTTTGGTCAAGAAGATAATTATAACATTGAAACTCATAGAAAAATAAGTTTTGTTTGTTTGCATTGCATTTTTATATTTTAATTTGTTAAATTTTTATGAAAATTTAATTATTAAGCTTCATTGCTCAAAGTTAAATAAATAAAGATACCAAGTGATAAACAGAAGACTGTTGTGATTACGAGTTTGACTTACTTTATGTTTATATTAAAAACTTAAAAAGTGAATGGATTTTGTTTTATTAACCAACTATTACATTTAAAAAAAATATTGGCGGTTGATATTGACGGACAAACACCATTTGAACTGATTTTTTGAATTGTCCACCGCGTCCTGTACTTAGTTTTTGCACTATGCAGTGCAAGTAATATGTCTGATAGAATTTGTTTCAAAAACATATTTATGTTGATCGTAGAAAAAAATGTAAATAACAAGTGCAAAAAGCACATGAATGAATTATTTGATAAAAAAAAATAAAAAAAAATTGGACACGCTGAGCTTTGAACCCAGACCAACGGATCCATTAGCCAACACTCTAACCACTAGGCCAGCCGAACATGCACCAGATAGTTTCAATAAGACATATTTGATTAGGTACTTACTTACTGGAATCTGTAATCTGATTTCAAACATTCAAAAAGATATATATTTCGATCGTAGAGGTCGTCCTGAGCTGCAAACTTCATTCATCGGCTATATTGCAACAAATATACACTAGTTACTAGCAAGTATTTTCACGTTTGGCTGGGAATCTAGAATCTAGTATCGATGTAGGATGTCGTTGGTCAAAGGAGCATCTTAACCGCCATCATTACGTCACACGGGTTCGGGAGCCGTCGGCGTGTTTTCGGTACTCGATTCAAAAACCCATTTTTATTTTGATATAACTTTTGAATTATTGCGAAAAAAAAGAAAACAAAAATAGTTTTATTATAAAACTTATATATGATCTCTCGATTTATGACAAAAAAAAAATTGATTCAAAACCTCAATTATTCTGAGAAAAATCGATTTAAAGATTTTCGATTGGAACTTCCTTATGCACCACATTTGAGGCATATAGTTCAAATATTTTTAAGCCTGGTTATGTATTTTCTTCGTCTGTTTTTTTTTAATTTGGAGACACTTTGTATTTCACGGGAAAATGGACTTTGAATGTACATGACACCTTTATACATGAAAAATTGGCATAGCCTGTATTAAAAGCACATGGAAAAAGAGCTACGTACACAAACATTGGTGTTTTTTATTGCAAAAGTAACATAAAACCTGAAACTAATCTAATCACTAATTGGCTTTTCTTTTTTTCTTTGGATGTCCTCCGTTGTTTTCAAAAATTTCTTCATAGAACCATATTTATACTCTTTCTTACCCTGACTCCTCCCTGAGCCATACGATAAATAAAATAAAATAAACCCTGACTCCTTTATCCACTGTGAAAAGTAAATAGTATTGTACATAACACCTTTATCACCTAAATATCTATATTATTTATGAAAATAACATAACAAAGGAAACAAAGAATGAAATGGAAGCATATTTTAAGCTTATTGAATGAAAAATACACATTTTTGAAAAAATCTTACATGATACCTTCATCTACTTGTGTCTTCAATTGATTTCTGGTTTCTGTGACTTACCCCAACGACAACGGCAGCAGACCAATACAGAAGAACGCACGAAGCTAAGAAGAACCGTTTGGAAAGAGACGCGTCCATAATCTCAATCAAACAGCCGATAAGAAGCAAACGAAAAAAATTTAAGCCGGTGTGTGGAAAACAAACTGTTGCTTCGCGCGTCGCTGCCGATCGTCCGTTCTGAGTCCGGATCTGTCGCGTCGCTGTTCCGGCGGGGGAGCGTTTGGGACGCCGCGACGCCCGCCGTCGGTTTTATAGGATCAGGGGAGGCCGTGGACGCACATGGCGCAGGACTCTCTGACGGACGCCAGTGCCGCCGCTGCCGCCGCGCCGTGTAGGAGTGACTTACACAACGAAAAAATCGTTAGTGATGTCATATGGTCCGCTTTTATTCACTGTTTACATGAACAGTCTACTTCAAAAAACTTATGAGGGTTGCATAATAAGTTTCGCTGATGATACCGTAGTATTTTATACGTCAGATTCATGGGATACACTGAAAGAAAAAGCAATCACAGATTTTAAATCAATAGCTAACCTGCTGAGATTCAATAAATTAATAATTAACTGGGATAAAACTAAGTATTTGACATTCACGTCTTATATTAATAGCCAGTCCAATTTAGGCACGTTGCATGTCGACAAAGACATTTTGTTCAATCCCAGTTGTCTTATGGAATTATTGGCTGGGGTGGAGTTACCAACAACTATGCGAATGATCTTGAGATTTTACAAAAATGGATTATAAAAACAATATATGATAAAAAAATAACTTACTCAACAAACCTATTATATTCTGAAACATCAATTTTAGATATAAGACAGCTCTGTTGCTTGACTCTGCTATTGTATGTTTATAAAGGAAACATTAAATTGGAGAATATCGAACATAGTCATCAAACACGCAACAGAGAACACTGTTATAAGATCCCTCGAAGCAACAAGACTGTAGGGCAGAGGTATTTTTATTCCCTTGCTCCTAGGATTTTTAATTTATTACCTGTAAAGCTCAAGGACAGGTCAGTACCAATCAACAAATATAAATTTGAAATAAAAAACTAGATAGTGCATAGCGACAGAAAACTGTTCAATGATTTAATAAATAATATTTAGCAGTGACCAAGTGATAACCTGATTGGACAATCGTTGTTGGAATAGAAATAGTCAATAATAATTACATGGACTTGATATGAACTGATTAGACTACATTATTTAAGACTAGGAAGGAATACTAGAAATGACAATTTTTAAGATAGTTTCACTCACACACAAGTAGCTGAAAATGCTACTTCAGTGAGTATTTCTGTGTTTATCATTGATATTTACATATTTAGTTGTACCGAAAGCCTGTGAATTTTGTTAATAAACACATTATTATTATTATTCTGATTTATCATGTTTCTCTCGCATGACTGCGGTAGCAACAAATGTTGACGGGCTGTGCCAAGTCAACACCTGAACTATTTCGGGTCTGAATTTAGAAAGGATCGAACAATATTACAGGTCTTCAGGATTACAGACTTTTGGAATATTTTGTGTAACCGTTCGTCCAGGCCTAACTGTTGTAGGTGTGGGGTAAATGTGTTTGGTGTAAGGCCTGAGACTGACATAATTAGGGGGACAATAACAACTTTGTTTTGTTTCCAGAGTCGTTTCACTTCTATGGCAAGGTCTGTGTATTTAGATATATTCCCAGCGTAGGCGTTTTGAATATTCATATCGTTGGGAATGGAAATATCTATCAAATAGGTAACTTTGTCTGCCTTCGACTGGAAAACTATATCTGGCCGATTTGCCGGGATAGTCTTATCTGTATATATTTCAATTATTATTATTATTATTATTATTATATATACAAAGCAACAGGCGGCTTTAATTTATAAAAGTCTTTTCAGAAAGCCACTGAGCTCCAACCCAACAAACATTCTAGATTGGAATTAACTAACATCGACCATTATACATATGACATGACTAATTTCAACAAGAATTATTTACTTCTAAATATCCAACCTTTTCACAAAGCAGGGGGTAAAACCAAAGTAATTCAAAGGTCAATAAGAGGACGACGAGGAATTTGTAACCAACAGGTCGAGAATACTATGAGAATTTCTACAGCTACTTAGGTCATTCTGTGGTAAAATCGTTGACGTTATCCCAATAAATTAACCTAAGGCCCGATTTTATCAGCACGCAATGCCACATTTTTCATGTTTACATTATAATTATTCTATAATTATTAATTGCAAACTGCGATAATTTGTGACAGAATCATAAAAGTACCTAGTATCAATCACAGCAACTACCTTGTTTAATAATATTACAAATCCCACCTCCGTCAGTCAGATGGATTATACAAAAAAATATACATACTTTTATGAAGAATCAATCTTTCATTTACTGGATACATGTTTGTTATAGACCATCTTATAGAAATATTCACAGAGGATCTAAAGATGCAGCATTTATAATATAAAATATCAGGTTATACGCAGTTAAATAATGACGTTCTGGATAGACAACCAGTAATGCACGTGTACGCTTAGAAAATAGCTTGCCTAACAGTTAAATCGTTTGTTTAACTTTTAAAATGTAACAAAGTGCTATGTTTACCCCTTTTTACTATAAAACAAAGATATATTACATGTATTTATAATTAGTATCGATAGTAAATTGTTTTATCCAAATAATGCAATGAGTGAATTTTTTGTCATCATATCATATTTAATACATCGTGAAACCAGCGACCAAATGGAAATGGAATCTGGAATCTGATGGGTTGAGATTAGCAATTGCTAAACTTTTGATTAAACAAGGAAATGCAATTTTTCACCCATTTAGGGTGGAAAATCAGACAGGAAAAGATGCTAGATGATTTACAATGCTCGATTATATATAAAGTAGAAGAGAAATCAATGATTTTCAGAGTACTTTGACAGATGCATGTTCTTGAAAGGGCTACTCTGATTGATCAATGTCTTTGCTAAATTGCACATGTTGATAAAATCGGGCCTAAATCTGACGTAAATTTACCAGCAACACAGAAAACATGATAGTACTTCTGATCTTTTCTTTCATAAACATGGAACTGCGGGTATGGCTAATGCCTATATGCCTATATAGATAAAGTGCTGTCATCATAAATAGTTGAAGACACGGCTTCCGTACAATGATGATACCTATAATGGATTGATCTTCAACTTTATCCTTTCGTTACTTGAAAATAAAAATTCTGTGCGGATTGAACTTTTTCATGAAATATGGACATAATAGTTATAGAAAGTCTTAATAATGAGCCATTTTAACAAAATTTAATAAACAATTTTTCAATAACGTATTCTGAAACCCATACGAGTATAACCTCAAATTATATACCCGTATTTTCTGACGTGGCTAAATATATTATATGTGTTTTATTTGTTGATAGAAGGATTGATATAGCATATTTAAAGAAATAAGAATTAATATATTATTAGCTATAAATTAGAGATGTCTGCTTTTAGAATTTCGACCTACAGGGATTTTTTTGTCACCATTTTTAACCAATAGCACATGTTTTCCATAATCATGTCGAAGTAGAGGTGTATTTTCAACCTCGTACGCAAAGTTACCCTATTTTAAACTAAAAAACTACTTTAAGGTTAAAGTCCATTTTAAGGCGAAACTAGGTAGGTACTGTTCTAGAGTTACATTCGTAGGTGACAATTAAGTGATAATTCAGTATAGGGTGCATCTCAGACTTCCAATGTCATACTTTAGGCTTGTTGTTAATGAAAAAATGTAATATTTTGTCTGGTTTTCATCCATCCGTGGAACAAAATTAAACTGTTTAAGCAGTCTCAGCTTCAGATAATTATATAACACTCAAAAAGCACACATGTAACAACATGTAACAGCAGAACCCTATAGAACGCTATAATACTGTGATGGATGTCTATAAATCTTAGGCCGTTTCAGCTTTAAATCTATAGCTTTAAGCATCTTCAGAGTAATTTTATAACCTGAACTGTACGAAATGTCACAGCAATGCTGTTGTTCAGAATGTAGAATAACGGGGAAAGTAAGTATTTATCATGAAGAGCAATTTTGGGCACTCCAACTTTGAGAAAGTATTTGCAAGTAATTTTAACTTCGATCAAGACATTGTTGTTATAGGTCCATAGAAATAGAGTTTTTGCCCTTAGAGTTAGTGCCAAAGTTAAAATTAGGATAAACACCTACTAAAAATTACCCTGTGACCTCATGCTATTTAATAAGGCTATTAAGTAAATAGTTCAACCTCTTATTTACCTATTTATGTTGTATATTTCCAAGACATTTTTCTAGATATTGAATAAGTTAATTTTTACCTATTAGAATGCCCAAAAAAGCCCTAACTTTGAGGACATGTCCTAGGTTAGTGTTAGGTAACTTGTTATCTCTGGAATGGTGTTTGCAGACAAGGATTCTTTGATTAATTTAATTAAGTGTATTTTTTGTAATTCCGAAACAATTATTTTGACTCTTGTGACACCTGACTATTGGAACACTGATAAGGTACATTTTCACTAATTTTTATCAATGAGTTAAACGCTCAAAGAAATTCTGAGTTTATGAACACTATTCAAGTATACAATTACTAACACTTGACTGATACAGGTTAATTTTTCTTGGAAAGGAGACCATTTTAACAAAAAGGTATTTGGGAAACGGGTTCATCATGGTACCATTTACGAAGCAACATAATGCAAAAATCACCGAGGTACCATTTCTCTCCAGCAAGGATATAGAAGTTCCCAGCGAAGTGAAATACCTGGGAGTCAAGTTAGACAATAGACTGAGAGGCCTGAGAAATATATTTTTTTTAAATATTACTTGCAATACCAGCGATTATTTATTAAACAGACATAGATAAAACTTGGTTAAAACCATAAAAACGCTAATATTCGCCTGGACTAATCTCTAACCGGCTGTCCATATATTTTACACATGCAACGGAGAGGTGGCTCCATTGCGGTCTCCGTTGCTGGATGCGCATTTTTAACGGATCGACGCGCGAGAGCCGAAGTGGGGAGCAAGGCGATACGCTGCTGGGCCGGCAGGGTTGCCGCTACTATTACACTTGTAATTTGATCTATTGCGAACGATTCAGATAATTTGAAATTTTTTCACTCTTTTTTTTGACTATTGCTATTGAGTGGCATCTGAGTGAAGATAAGAACTGAACGATATCTTTTTCAGAAAAATGACTACGGGAGTGTATGTATGTATGTCGAGTTGGGCTGCATTTTAAAAATAATGCCTTTATTCAGGGTGTTTAATAAACAAAACATATTTATATATTTATATATTGAACATGGCGGAATAGTTATTTTCAAACGCATTTTTACAATAATGGTATCAAATCAAAGAGCCTGTTAAGAGCAGCTCGAAAACATCTAAGGTGGCGGAATAATATTTTTTTAGCACTTCTAAAATATGGATATCAAATGAAAGGGCTTGTTGAGAGTAACTCGAAGAGTAATGTGACGTCATCCTAATTCGAATGTAGCGTAACATCCAATATGACAGTATAGTTATTTTCAATGCATTTCGACAAAGTGGGTATCGACTGAAAGGGCTTGTTACGAAAAATAATGTGACGTCATCCTAAATTCAATATGGCGGTACATCCAACATGGCGGACTAGTTTTTCCTATGCATTTCTACAATATGAATATCAAATAAAAGGGTTTGTTGCGAGTAACTTGATAAATAATGCGACGTCGTTCTAGATGCAATATGGCGGACCATCCAAGATATTGGAATAATTATTATTAATGCATTTCAACAATATAGGTATCAAATGAAAGGGTTTGTTGCGAGTAACTCGAAGCCAAGGAGGCGGAGCCTGTCGATGACGGCCGAACAGCCCACGAACTAACAGTTGATCGGGTTATGGCCGCGAAAGCCTTACACAATACAATAACTAATTTATTGCAAAAAAATTATTACTCATAATTCACTAACATACAAAATATTTATTTTGCTCTAAGAATCATAAATTTTCCACCCAGGACGACTTATACTTGTATTACATGCATTTCTAAACAGGCACAAACGTCTGACTTTTGGAATTCTGATTGCATTATATCACAGTTTTTCCCAAAATACAAAAATATTTGAATTTGTTTTCGGTAATACTACTAGTCAACTTCATTAATTCCACAAAATAATAAAATCAAATATTATAATTACAAATCTTCAATAAAACAAATAAATTATTTTGATCCTTAATTCTCACTTACATTGCTAACATTATGTACATGTACGCCTATGGCAGGTATTGAATAGCACAGAAAATTTTGGGCTCCCGATAAATCTATTAAATTCCAAGGTAATACGCTGAATAAAATTGTGAAAAGGTGTGCAATCGTTAGTTAAGGAAGTGCTTGTGGATAGTGATAATACGATATTGCTGCAAAATGGTGATAACACGTGAAATTCGTGAAGAAATTGAATCCGCCGTGAATAATGCTGTGAGTAGGTGTATGAAAAACGACACATTTATAACAGAAATTGCGACCAAGGTAACAGAAGCTATCGCAAAAACTATGGAACAAACAGTGCTGAAATTTGAAACAGCGGTGGCGGAATTCGAGAAAAGGCATTTAGACAAGCTAAATAATATTCAAAGTAAGATTGAGGAGTTAGAGCAGAAAAAACTTGAACTGGAAGAGGTTGTAGATAGAATTGATCAAAGTAACAGACAGTGCAATTTAAGAGTTTTTGGTTTGAAAGAGAAGCCCACTGAAAACATAACAGATGAATTGAAAAACCTCTTTAGAACAAAAATGCATGTCAGTCTCAAGGACGACGAGATTGAATTGTGTTATCGAATAGGCAGCAAAGATACAAGCAGAACCAGAAGTAAAGCCATCTTTTTGAAGTTAAGCAACAAAAATGTGAAAGAGAAACTGTACAAGCAAAAAAAACTCCTTAAAGGAACCGGGATAGTCATAAGAGAGGACTTGACAAGGCATCGAGTGCAACTTTTAAATGGAGCAGTAGAAAAACTGGGACCGAACAATGTATGGACGGGAAATGGAAAAATCTACGTGAATAAGGACGGTAAAATTTCTGTAATTCAAAACCAAAGAAATTATGAAAAACTATTCGAGTAATGTTAACTATGAATCAGTGCATTTTATTTAAATCTCTTTCTGTATCTATTTATTCTCGTCTTTTCCTTTTTCTATTATAAGAAAATAATTCCGTTTCACATATTATGTATCGCTCTAATTTTTATATTTTTTTTATATACATAGGTATATGGTGGGTAAATATTGTTTATATATCTACTTTTTTAACTGTAGATTTTGTATGTCATTAGTATAGGCACCATGCGCACTTTTTTTTGTTTTTACTTCCCACACCGATAGGTGAGGGGAGGAAAGGCTGCCGATGATTTGGTTGCAAGGAGATCTCAGACTAAAGCTTCATGCTATGGGAAAATAGTAAACTGATATCACAGTAATGTGTGGGAAGTACTGAGTCAATCAACTTGACTCCATTTTTTTAATGTATATACCCGATAGTTTTTTTGCCTTGTTTATTTGTATTCATACTAATACTAGTAGGGAGTACCCAAAATATGAACTATAGTCAGGACTTGTGAGTTTGTGTTTTCTTTTTTTTATGGATGAGAATAGGATCCTCAAAATATGTCATTTAAATGTAAGATCTTTAGTTAGTCATTTTGCAGATTTCGCAGATCTAATCCAATCTAGCAAATTTGACATCGTTGCTATAAGTGAGACATGGCTGAATGATAATGTAGATGGACCAGCGGTTCAAATTAATAATTATAATTTTGTGAGGAGAGATAGAAATGATGGCAGTAGAGGAGGAGGTGTTGGGATTTACATTAAAAATTACATTAAATACAAAATTCTGAGTCAGGGTGATAATACTGAAGATGTTTGGGTAAGTTTCAAATTTAATAATGAATTGTACACTGTTGGATGCATTTATAGGCCGCCCAGTACTATTGTAAAAAATTTTATAGATTCGTTTGAAGAGCTGCTATTCGATAAATTACCATTATGTGATAAATTCATTTGCCTGGGTGATTTTAATATTGATCTACTTAATTCGACGGACGCCACAGATGTCTTTAGTAATCTTCTGGATAGCAGTGGTTTGATACAGGTCATAAACGAACCTACTCGTGTCACAAAAAACTCTGCTACGTTATTAGATTTTATTCTTGTTTCGGACAACATTAGTGTATCCAAAGCGGGTAGTATACCATGCTATTATATTTCAGATCATGAGCTGGTTTATGTTGATGTATGTGTGTCTAGAAAGAAAGTAGTAAACAATACGAAAACTTACAGAGATCTGAAAAATATGAATATCAGTCAACTGTATGATGAACTTCAGAGTATTCCTTGGAGAATTATCTATGATATAGACAATATTGATGAGAAGCTTGAGTTTTTCAATGAAAATATTACTATTCTGATGGACAGGCATGCACCCTTAAGAACCTGTAATTTCATTAAGCCGTATAAGCCGTGGATAACAAGTAATATAAAATTTATGATAAAACTGCAAGAAAAAGCTTTGGTAAAATTCAAAAGAACTCGTAATGTTGTGGACTGGGAGCGTTATAAAGAAATGAAAAATCATATTACATTTTTGATACGGAATGAGAAAAAGGCCTACTTACAATATGTAGCAAATAGAGACAAAAAGTTTGTTTGGAAGTCTCTATCCAATCTAAAAATATTTCCCAAAAATAGTTCCATTATACCACAACACATGAAAAAGGCTGCTGATATTAACAACTATTTTATTAATGCCGTTCCTCCTAGTTCTTCATCAAATGAAAACCTTGATCATTATGAGGGTACATGTAGTAGCATCACATCTTTCTTAAAGTTTAGTACAGCCACTGAAATGCAAATTGCTGATATTTTATTTAATATTAAGTCAACTGCAATTGGAGATGATGGAATTCATATCAATTTTTTAATCGCCTGTTGTCCTTTTATATTGAAATTTTTAGCACATATTATAAATTTTTGTATTCAGAACTCGACATTTCCAGCAGCATGGAAAGTTGGTAAGATTATCCCAATACCAAAAAATAAAAACGTGGGGTCGTACTCAGATCTTAGACCTATCACTATACTACCTGTAATTTCGAAGATTCTGGAAAAAATTATTAAGCAGCAGCTTGTTGATCATGTTGAAAACAATAAAATACTTCCAGAAACACAATCTGGCTTTCGACCACAATATAGTTGCGCGACATCTTTGCTGAATGTGACCGATAATATCTTCCGGGCTACAGATCAAGGAAAATGCACACTTCTAGTATTGTTGGACTTCTCTAAAGCCTTCGACACACTTAACCATTCACTACTATTACAAATACTTAAACATTTTGGCTTAGAAGATTCCGCGGTTACCTTTCTAAAAAGCTACTTGAACAACAGGAAGCAAAAGGTGGTGCTGGATGGTGATGAATCGAGCGTCTTGGATGTGGTTAGAGGGGCACCTCAGGGATCTGTGCTTGGCCCTTTGTTATACACCATCTACACAGCTAAGCTAATGACGTCTATTCGTAATTGTCAGTATCAAATTTATGCTGATGATACGCAACTTATGTATTCTTTTTTTCCGGATGATATGAATGATGCTTGTCTTAAAGTCAACGAAGATTTATCCAGCTTGTATGACATGTCCCTTAAACAATCGCTGCATCTCAATCCTACCAAGTCTGTAGTGATGCTTTTTGGTAGGCAGAAAGATAGAGAAAGAATATGTGGCAATGTTCACATCAGTGTGAATAATTGTGACATATCACTAAAACATGAAGCTAGGGACTTGGGTTTGATCATCGATACAGCGTTGAGATTTGACAAACATGTTTCTTCATGTATACAGAAGGCAATTTTCAAACTAAAATCCATTTATCCCCACAGACACTATTTGAACCAGGAGTTGAGGCGGATGTTGTGTGATTCAACCATCCTTTCAATTTTCAATTACTGTGACGTTGTTTATGGCCCGTGTTTGACTGCTGCTAACGCCCGAAGAATTCAGCGCGTTCAAAACTGCTGCCTAAGATTTATATATGGAATACGGAGGCGACAACCTATAAGCCACAAGTTGAAAGATTGTAAATGGTTAGATATGCAACGGAGAAGAAAACTTCATTGCATGAATCTTTATTATAGAATCATACATTTCCAAAAACCGGCATATTTATATTTGAAAATAACTTTCCGGACAGATGTTCATTTGCTAAATCTGAGGTTTAAAGGCAAGCTAACTCCTCCAGTACACAAAACATCTTGCTTTGAACGGTCATTTTCATACTGCATAGTTAAGGCATTTAATGCGCTTCCTCCCATGCTGCTTTCATGTTCTGTCTCTACGTTTAATAAAAAGTACAAAGTGTTTCTTTTGAATCTATGAATTAGTATCTATGCCATAAATCTTTAATTTTTGTATGTACCACTGCACATTTTTTTCTGTAATTGCTTTTATCTGTATATTAATTAAACTTGCTGGTTTGTGTCTCCATATTTCTATAATGTACGGTTAGTAGTAGTCTGCAAAAGTATAAACAACATGTTTTCTTTTTATTTATGATTATCATACCCAGTCGTGTAATATACGGCTTGTGATTGCGTTATATTTTCATTCATTTATAATGTATAGTAGTAGTCTGCAAAATGAAAATCCAACTACATGTTTTTTTTTATTATGATTATCATACTCAATACCCTTGTCATGGCGTCATATGGGTTAAGTGGAAGAACAGCTGTGGAGGTTTACCTCCGTAAGCTGAACTTCGCCTTTTCCTTCCGTAAATTTCATATTTACTATATAATTTTGTTGTTTAATAACCAGAGTTGTACCTTTGTTTACGGTGGAATAAAGTATACTATTATTATTATTATTATTATTATAATTTACAAAATTTCATTTTTTTAAAAAATCGTGTATGAATTCATTTTCTTGAATTATCCATTGAATAAAAAACATAATTATATTGTGCAGCTTTGATAACGCTAGAGTCTTTTCCCAATTTTAAACTTTGCCGCCCTAGGATATATGGCGCCTTGCACACCAGCCCCGACTGCCACTGCCATGGATGACATACCTACATATTGATATGAACAAAATTCATGAAAGACATTAAATTATGTTACAATTATCAATCATGGTACATTGATTCGAGTGCGCTTTTTAGAAAAATAATATGCTACAATTCGATAATTATGTTACATCTGGCATCGTCGTGCGGCGTGCACTGCTTCGACGTCGTCCGTTGCCGATGCGCCAGTGGAGCCTACCATGCGCTGCTCCGTTCCGACGACGCGACGCAGCGCAACGGAGCAATGGAGCCGGGCCGTTAGCGCGACCGCCGCGCTGTTACCACTTCTCTCTCTGGATACGTATGTGCTCACGTGCATCGGGGCTCATCGTATTTTGTCGTGTATTTCAATAGCGCCTAGGTTAGCCACGAGGACCGACGACAGGCAGGCACGAAAGCCACGCATTGTGACCAATTTTCGTACTGGTTACGTTGCGTTGAGTTGAGCACAATAATAATACAGCCGACGCGGGTATTTAAAGCGCAGATCTAATGGTATTAAAAATACACGTTAAAATATGGATGAATGTAAGTGCATTGTAGACCAGTTACTTTTACGTGTACAATTTCGAAGAAAATAATTGAAACACGAAGACCTACGCCACTCTTGAATGATTTGAAAAATAAATCAAGAAATGTGATGCGATACTCTAATCAGTCTAATCCGAGCTGGTATAAGGTCTTGGTTATATGCAGTTGCAAGAAAAATAAACTGCATTGTTGGCTGTGCCTCTTTTCTACAGAAAAAAATGTGTAGACCGCCGAATTCACTTGAAATATAAAGAATAGTTGGTAATGATGGATGGTATGTGGAACTAAAGTTCAATTTTCTTCTAAAATAAAAGAACGAACTTATTTTGATTGAGTTTTATTTCAACGATACTTTTTTTAAAAAAGGGCGTGGCATCCCGAATGTTTTCGAACCAGCAAATTACCTGACGCGCATTTTTGGTAACACTTCTAAATCAGTCACGCGTCGTCACTGGAGGAGGCATATACAATGGTAGGCCTCGACGGAATGTAAGTATCCACCTAGGTGAACTAACTACCCTTTCCAGGCAGAAATAGCCTCAATTTTGGAATGCGACAGAATATGCCTAGATAAAGGATACAGCAAAAAGACTATATATGTAAACACAGACAGCTCTGGTCGGCTCTGATGGTGTTGGTGAGTACTATACTTCAACAATAGTGTGGGACTGCCATAATATCCAGGGCAGGGCTACTATGAACGCGTTCATACCATACTACTCTAGTCAAGACACCCCACGAATCCTAGAATCGAGCAGGAATGATCTGTGCATTCTGGTCGATCTGTACATAGGACATTGTCGTCTGAGAAACCACTTGCCGAATATAGTTCTGGAGAAAACATCGGACATGGAGGACATAACAGCGAAGCACATATTGTGTTCCTGTCCAGTACTGGAAAGACCTAGGTTTCAGACTTTCAGATTCACCTATCTCCTTATCTGGCACCTACTGAATTCAAGGAAGTTTAACGCCACAGAACCATCGCCGTCGTCAAAGTATATGGATTTTACGGTGAACTTAAATAGGTATGAGTCACAATAGACACAATACTATTTAAGTAGGTAATAACAAAAAATGGTTAGCTGTCTTCTTGGACCTTGCAAAGGCATTTGACACGGTATCTCTCGAAACCCTTCTTGACGTGCTTCATCATTATGGAGCGATAGACGGCGTGTTGGATGTTTTTGAAGTTACTTGAGGGATAGATCATAGCTTGTTAAGCTAAACGATACAATTAGCGATAGTTTGAATATTAAAATTGGAAACCGCAGTGCACTGTGCTGGACCAATACCTTTTATGACATAAATGAACCCTTTAACTAATATAACCATAGTAAGTGGCTCAGTAACATACAGTGTGCAGTTGCGCATGAAATATAGCATATATCTCAGTAAATAATGATTATATAGGCTTTCAATATAAAAGTTGTTTAAGATTGTATTTCCGTTATTTCCCACAATACGGCAATATCCAATTGTTTTTCTTTTAGAAAACAAATGAGCAACAAAGAATAATTTAGATTATTTTAAATAGCAATGAGCATTGTGCCCTCTCATTAGGCTCATTTTATAGAGATTTCTTCTCTTTTCAATGTCATAACATGTGGGTACCCAAATACAAGAAAACGTTTCAAAGAAAATTAAAAACTTTATTGAGCTTATTACATCAATAACATTCTAGTATGTACCTTACATCAAAATAAAACAAATGAGCATGCTCTTTTCTTATTAGGCCTTGAAGATAAAACGAAATTAGCAATTAAATGATTTTCATCACAATAGGTGTTCAAAATTTTACACAAAACGCCGAGAAATACTTTTCAAACTTTTCGTGATAGGTTAGGCTATACTGTCTTGCATTTAATGTTGAACTTGAGCACCTATTGTGACGAAAATCGTTTCATTGCTAATTCCGTTTTGTCTTCAACTGTTAATAAAAATGTACAGACTCAGTCATAGCAGCATGTCGTATTGAGGAACTGCTTTCATTGGGCACAGCCCTTCATTGCTCTATAACCTTAACTACAACTAAGTTGAAATTTGACCTCCATAAGTGCTCTATCATTTTTTCTTTCCATCCAGGTGGTGACTGAGGCTTTCGCTTAGGAACACCACCTTTGGGCGCTGGCCCCTAATGGCATCCCGCTGGCGTTCTTCTCACGTTATTTTTATTTTTGTGCTTAATTTTTTCTTCCTTTCATATTCTCTCCTATAATTATATTTTTTCAAGTAGCCTACTTATTCAAGGAGTAGGGCTGGAAGCGTCGACGATGCTGTGTGTTCGTTTTTGGACACCGGCATGGGTGTCGTTTGGGTATGGCAAATGGGGCACTTGCCCCCCCCCCCTGGAAGTTGCATAACATATTTTTGGTATTCATGAAATCGGTTGCCTTTTCTCTTTAACTGGACATTTTTTTTTACGAAATGTGAAGGCTCCGGATAGGGTATCAATAATCCGTCACCACCAGTGACAACAAAAAGGAAGCAAACAGACAACCATACTGAAGTTCAGTCTTCATCAGGGGAACCTCTCAACAGATACTTTTCTTTGACCCACTTGATTTCAGTGGAGTATCCAGGGAGGGGGCCATGGCCCCACGAGAAAATAAATATATGTTCTGGTATTACAGCCAATGACTAACTAAACACTTCGGTCCTCTTAACAGCCAAAATTGCAAACAACGCAAAACTTCATTTACGAAGAATTAACGTATAAATGTGACGGTATAGTCAGTTTTCGTTGATCGAAAGATGGCTCAAAGTCTTTATTGTTGCCCTATTGCGCCTTCACCATGCCCCCCCCCCCCCTAAATCTAGTTCTGAAACAGCCCGTGCTTGATTTGGGCTTATATGCCCAAATCTTTTGAAGCGTTCATATGTTCCTGATACTAGTGATACTCAATACTTTGTATGCATAATTTGATCTCGTTTTGTATTAATCAAATGTATATTTCATAAATTTCACTTTATTTCCTTGTTGAACTTATCAGTAGAAAAAAATATTGTTCTAATTTTTGTATTAACTTGAACTCATTTTGTACTTGTATCTTTTAGTCTGTATTAATATTTGTACATACCGTGTGCTCTTGTTTATCGTACCTAGATAATCAACAAGATATATGTCTCATATATTTCAGTTTGATTTTCTTGTTGAACTGCCAAGCAAAAAGATATGATTTTTATTTTTGCATGAGTACCTGATTTGATCTCGTTTTGTACCTGTATCTCTTAGCTTGTTTGAATATTTGCATGTACAGGGTGCTCTTGTTTTTTTACCTATATTATCAACGAAATGTACATTTCCTAAAAATTTCAGTTTATTTTCTCGTGGCCTAGCAGAAAAAATCTTGTTTTTATCTCTGCATGTATCATGTGACCTTGTTTGAACCGGCTGAATCTTAATAAAATATTTATATGTCACCTATGACCTTGCCCTCCCCCCCCCCCCCAACCCTAAAATTCACATTAATGACGCCGATGGACACCGCGCACGCCAACAGTAATTTTTCTTTAAATTACCCTCCATTCTGCCCCTGACACACGCTGTGGATGTTTTCACTCACTACGCCATTGGGTATGTCGTACGCCCCGTCACCACTCTAGTAATTTACGGGGGTTGTCTTTTGAATTACGGCGTCTCGGATTCCTGAAATAACGTGGAGATCATTAGTCGGGCAATAACTGCTGAATGGAACATTTTCCCTATAGAAGGAGGTTATAGTCTAAATAGCGTTTGAGTGGGTAGAATTCACCATGGAAAACCAGCCGATTCCACCAGATTGTTATCTCTCAAACTAGATGTATATGTTACGGTTAAAGTGTTTACTTTGATAGTTTGTACACTAGCTGGATATTATACAAACTATCCAAATGTCTGGTTATTTTGATGGAAAATCATATTTCTACTAAAATAGCTATGAATATTGGTTGGTTTGTATACTATCCAGCTAGCTTACAAACTATACAAGATATGTCGCTAAAGTATATACCACAAAGATACCACACATACTAACCAGTGTTTCTGGTCAGTTTACAAACTATCCACATCATCTGGATAAATTATACACCTAATATCTCTAGTACTACATAAATACATAATAACCAATTCGTTGGTTAGTAAGCAAACTAACCAATCCTCTTTGGTTACTTTAGTTTAGAACAATAATGTTTAGTCAAAAGTTTATTCATATATAAAACATACAATTGCTATTCGATTCGATTCTCTGTAAATCGTAAGTATTCATTACATGATAATCATTCTTGTTATTAGTGTTATGTCCTTGTTCTCGTATTCCCTTTATATGTTGCAGAAGTACACATTATAATCACTGTCATTCATTAATTTTGAATATTGGGACTTTTTTGGTAACTAGATACCTTTTCTTAAACAAGTTTTGCAAGGCACGACAGTAAACAATACCAACACGTCACACTTGCACTTGCCATAAACATAACCTCACTTTTCTGTGAAATTGACCAAAGAAAATTAGTTATATTATGTACTAACCAACGAGTTGGTTATTATGTATGTTACGTTGGTAACAAATAAAATTACTTTTTAAAAATTTTACTTTATTAGACACAACTTGTGTCTTCAAAACAAATGTTACAAAGTTACAAAGTTACTTATTTCTTATATACTGACATATCGGAGTCTAACCGGGTTTATGAACATAGGTGTTATGGAAGCTACGGCTTTTATAGTTTTAAAATGCTAACTCAGCATCTGTGTCCTCTAGGGCACCTTAGCTAAACAAAGAGATGCTGTGAGAGCCTGTTTACTTGGGAAGTCGTTATCTTATGCTGACTAAGCGTCTGCTACAACACTGTTGCAAACAAAGAACCATTATGATAGATCAAATTACGTCTATTGCAACAATGTCGCTAACAATAGGGTATCTGTTAAAGGACCATATAACAACTTCCCCCTAATGCAAAAAGTTGTTGCTATACTAAGCGACAACTTTTTCCAAATTCAAAAATAATCAAAAATAATCAAAAATAATCAAAAATAATAAAAATAATACAATAAGGCTGAAATTGGAAAAAGGTTTACAATAAAACAATAAAATTTGAAAAAGTACAAGAAGGGGTTGCACTGACACAACACTAAACTTCACTTTCTTCTTCGTTATTGGTTTGGAAGCTCGGACGACTTCTGGGGAAAAATTTTGAAAATCGCATAGTTGTGGATTTTCTTTGTGGACTTGGAGCATCGTCGTCGTCTGGATATATTGGAGCGGAAATACTTAAATGACATGGTTTCCGTCGTCTGCATTTGCATAAAATGTAAATGATCAAAGCAACAAATAGCAATACCACTGTAATGTAGGTAAACCAAGATCTGTGCTTTGAAATAAAGGGCTCATTGACTAGTTCATCTAGCAATTTTCCATTTTCATTCAATTTGTGCTGTGCTATTTCTAAATCGTCCATATTAATTTTGTTTAACTTCAAAGGTTTCAATTTTGGAAGTTCTGCCTTTTTAGGATAATTTTCACAGCATTTGTACGGAATTTCTACAGGATGTGTCTTATATGTTATGTTCCTGTAGGTGTTCATAAAATATTTTGATCGAACTCTTGTACTGCCAATAAATGCGTTGCATTCTGGTTGTAATCTCAAAACTGAATTTTTCCCAATGGTCTTTGTAATTACTCCTAGACCATTACATTTTATAGTTACTGGAACTGGACTGGTGGTTATTATCAACCAATGATTAGTGGATATTTCTTGAACTTTATAGCCCTCTGCAGCTATTACGGTTGTTTGACAATTTTTAGGCAATGTTGCAGAATAACGTAGCAACTGAGCCTCGCAAACAGCATTGTCATCTATGGGATATGCAAATACATCGGAACACAGCTTAGTTAGCGACGACAAATCTTTGCAGCTTCCTGGATCACGCAGGGATAAGTACAACAATGAGTCATCGCTTTTCGCAATATACCTTTGTGATGTCAACACGACATGGAAAAGGCCAGTTCTATTATCTGGTACAGGCAATGGAAATACTTTACACAATGTAAAAGATTCTGGCTCAACAAGAGGTACCTTCAAAGCAAATATAACTTTAGACTCTGTTTGATAAGCTTCTAGCTCTATTATATCTAAATATGTTGACACATGTGAAGGATATAATGGTAAAGGTAAATTGTTTCTTATAAAATTCCTAGACATCTCTTTTAATAAATAAAGTAAATCTTTTGGAGAAATGATTGATGTATGAATAATACGGAGATGTGCAAATGTAATAGAATTCAAAATATCATTTATATTTTCTTCTAAATAAAGATAACTTTCCATGAGAGACTCGCATAATTCTAATGCGCTTAATTGAGCTTGATGAAATGCCAATGAATCAGAAATATTATAGATTGATGATTGTATACCATCTAAATCGGAATTAAATGTCTGTTCATCTATCATCAATTTTTGAATAGTAGTATTAAAGCTTTTTATAACAGAAGTAGTAACAAATATTTGATTTTTCAAAAGATTTTCCATTTGGTGTTCATCTTGCGTTAACTTGTTAATGCAATTATTATAATATTCTCCGTCATCGGAATCTAAATTTCCGGTGATGGCTTTCCAAAAGGTTCCTATGCCATTAATTAAACCGCGCTTCATTCTGGAAACAGGTTGAGCATCTGCGAAAATAGTTTGAAATTTTTCATTTAAAGAAAGTGATATCTGAGTAAGAAGACTAACATGTGTATGTACTTGTGCTCTAAATGCTGTCATGCGTAACGTAGGTTGATAAAGAAGATCACTTAATCTTTCTAAAAGCATACCGTTATGTTGCAGTGCGTTTTCTATTAAACTTAAGTCTTTATATACCAATAATGTCCATTTTTCATTAGAAATTTTCACTGTTGCTTGTTCATGATAGTAGACTCCAATCGTGTTATTCACGGGTTGAATTAGGTGTTGAACCTGGACGTTAGCGATTGCTATCGCTAGCAGGAGGATAATCCTGTAATAAAAGCTACGCGTAAAAATAGGGTTTAAGCCTATCAAAATTTACTTTAGTTTCTTGATTAGTATCAAGATTCAAAAGTTTTGCTGATGTATCATATACTTCAAGAATTTGGAAGGGACCATTAAATTTATTTCGTAACTTTCCTGAAATTTGAGATTCTTTCAACCATACTAAATCACCAACTTTATAGTTGTATTTCGATTCTGATATGTTTTTATCAAAACGTAACTTTGATTTTTCTTTTTCTTGAATAGTTTTATTTCGAGCAAGCTTGTAGTAATAATCTAACTTATTCCTAAGATCGCGAATATATTTCGTGACTAAAGTTTTCTCATTATACAGAGTTTCCGGTGGACGACCAGAAGTGTGTCCAAATATTAACTCATACGGTGTAAATCCCGTAGTCTTATTTTTGGTATTGTTATAACAGATGATTGCGTAGGGTAATATACTGAGTGGGTGAGCTTTCGGATTTTCTGTCATGTGTGCGCGTATCATTTCTAATAACGTCGCATTAAATCGTTCCACAGAGCCGTTGCTTTGTGGGTGACCAACGCTTGAAAACGTTAACTTGATATCGTAAAGAAAACAAAGATCTCTAAGTAAAGAATTATCAAATTCACGGCCGCTATCACAATGTATACACAGCGGTGTACCGAAATGCTGAAAATAAATCATCAGTGCATTTACTACTGATTTAGCAGTTTTGTCATCCAAGTTATAGGCTTGGGAATGTTTCGTTAATTCATCTCGAATAATTAAGGCATAATTTCTTGTTGGGATTTCCAAAATATCAATATTAATTCTTTCAAAAGGAGTTTTTGGGGTTTCAGTGATAACTAAAGGGGTACTAAGGTTTTTCCTACATATTTTTACTTTTTGACAAACATCACATGCTCTAATAAATTTCTCAACATCTTTTGTTAATCCAGTCCAATTATACTTTGCTCGAATACGTCTAATTGTTTCATTAATACCACGGTGTATATTCTTTTTACCACAATGATATTGTTCTAGTATGATAGGGATTTCATCTGCCTCTGGAGTTTTTGAAATATTTTGGCAAATAGCTAGTTTTATATCTTCCTCAGAATAAATGAAAGATAACATTTCAAGAATAGGGAGATCTAAGTTATTTTCAACGTATAAAATTTGTTTAATATCTAAAACACTTTTTGAATTAAATATGGATGTGAAAAGTACACTGTTACATAAATCTGGGTCAGCTGGTAATGGAATTATATAATATTTCCTTCCTTTCACTGTAGCACTATTTGCTATATTAATTTGGTTTGCTGAAAAATCGAGATTTTCCTCAAAAATATCTTGAATAATTTGTTCATGAAGATTTTCCATAAAATTTTGTCTCATAAACGTTAAAATGTGTTTATGTGATTTATCAAGTAACTGTTCAGGTGAAAATTCAATTTTTGAATAATCTATAATAGATTGGGACTTATATAAGTCAACAAAAGTTTCATATTCATTCTCTAAAATTTTACTCGAAGTTGAAGGTTCTGATTCTGTAAAGGCTAATGTAGCAATGGAATTTTGAGTACTCTCAATTTTGATTCTAGATAATGCATCTGCATTTTTATTAGTTTTTCCTGGCTTGTATACGACTTCAAATTCGTATTCTTCTAATTTTAAACGCCAACGGGCTAATCTACTACCGGGATCTTTAACTGAAAATAACCATGTAAGGGGTCTGTGATCAGTAACAAGGGTAAATTTTCTTCCGAATAAATAAGGTCTGAAGTGCTTTATTGACCAGACTATTGCTAACATTTCTCTTTCAATTGTAGAGTATCGTGTTTCAGGTTTACTAAGTGTACGTGACGCATACGCTATTGGGAGATCTTTACCTATGGGACCTTGACTTAAAACTGCACCGATAGCATAAGCTGATGCATCTGTGGTTAACACAAAAGGTTCATTGAAATTAGGATACGATAATATTGGGGCTGTAATTAAAAGGTTCTTTAAGGACTCAAAAGATTTCTTACAATCTTCATCGAAATCAAATACAACATTTTTCTTCAAAAGGATTGTTAAAGGTTTTGCAATTTTTGCGAAGTCTGAAATAAAACGTCTATAATATCCAGCTAATCCTAGAAAAGATTTTACTTCTTTTGGATTTTTGGGTTCTGGGAATTTTTCAATGCATTCTATTTTTAAAGGGTTAGGCTTAACGCCATCAGGGGTAATGATGTGACCTAGGTATGCAACTTCTTTTCTTAAAAATTCACATTTGTCTGGTTGAATTTTGAAATTTGATTTTCTAAGTCTTTCAAAAATTTCTTTTAATCTAGAAATATGTTCTAATAAACTGGGAGAGTATATTATTATGTCGTCCATATATACTAAGCATCTTTCATTTTGTATGCCTACTAGTATATTGTCCATTACTCTTTGAAATGTAGATGGGGCATTTTTTAATCCAAATGGCATTCTGACAAATTCATAATGGCCATTTTCAACTGTAAACGCTGTTTTCGGTATGTCCTCCGGTTCTATTTCAATTTGATGAAAACCTGAGGCTAAATCAAGAGTGGTAAAATATTCACACTTGCCTAGCTGATCTAATAAATCCGAAATGTTTGGAAGGGGGTATTTATCATCAATGGTAACTTGATTAAGTTTTCGAAAATCTATTACCATCCGCCATTTTTGTTTTCCGGAAGCATCAAGCTTCTTTGGTATCAGCCATATAGGGCTGCTGAAGGGTGAATTCGATTTTTGAATTATACCTTGCTCCAAAAGTTTAGATACTTGATCTTTAACTTCTTGCTTATGGACATACGGATACCTATAAGATTTTGTATAAATGGGTCTTTCGTCTGTAAGTTTGATTGAATGCTTGATTTCATTTGTGAAAGTGAGGTTATCTCCTTCTAAATAGAAAATATCCGAAAAATCTAAACATAAATCGATTAAATACTGTCGTTCTTCCTCATTTAAATGATCAATACGTAAATTATCCAAAACTTGTTGTCTACGATTGTTTTGAGTTTCTTGATCTAATATTTCGTTAAAGTTATTAATATTTTGAATATTAAAGGTCTCAAATGTAAGAGTAGGGAATGTAACTTCTTTAGGTAAGGGATTCGAATTAAGGACTGTAGTCAAAAATTCTCCTTCATTATCAATGTTTACTACACAATTTGGAATAAGGACTCTATCTACTTGACATCCTAAAAGTATAGCTTCAACGTTCTTGAGGCTAGATTTCAATTTTACTACTTTTTCTACACGGGGTTCAATGGATATCGTGTTACTAATTTCAGATACATTTTGAAAATGTGACGTACTTGGAATATCGATTTCTTCAAAATTTTGAGTATTGACAACTTCGGAATTTGAATTACTTCCAATCTCAGTATTGGTAACATCAATTTCATAATTTGGAATATCATTAGACTCATAATTTGACAAATTAATATTTTCGGGAATTGGGATGTAATTAGTCTCTAAATTGATATTTTCAGGATCTGGTGTATCAACAAAATTTTGATCATTAGATTGTGATACTTCAAATTCATCTGCTCTATAAAGAGGAAACATCGCGTAATTTGTGGTTAAAATTCGCTGTCTAAGGTCTATCTGACATTCGTAATGTTCTAAGAAGTCAGCTCCAAGAATTCCATCGAATTCAATATCTAAATTATGGACATAAACTTTAAGGGGATCATTTTCTGAAAATGGTATAAGTACGGATTCTGAAATTCCTACTCGTTCAGTAGTAATTCCTTGAATAGCAATATTTTCTGGAAATCTGATTCTATATCTTTCACAAAATTTTGGTTTGAAAATACTAATTCCTGCTCCTGTATCTATAAGAAATTTAAAATCACCAGATGAATCTTTCACATAATATAAATTTTTCGAACTAACTGCATTTACGTTTTCTGGATCTAATTCGACTGACTGCCAGTTTTCAGGCTGGAGTTGGAATTGTCTAGGCTCAGGGACTGAACATCGTACTCTATCTGTTTCATATCCTTGAGGGGACCTAAAGGGGGTTTCTCTTTCAAACTGCCACTCCGAAAATCCTGATACTCATCAGTTGTAAAATACTGTTCGTTTGAATTGTAATACGGGTCGGAACAAGGGTTATAATAAGAATTATAATAAGGGTCATAATAAGGGTCTGTACTACGATCCTCAAAGTATTCTGTAGAACCAGTGGCGCTTTGTTCATATTCTTCATAATAATAATTATCTTGATAATAATTATCAAAAAACTGAGGCTGGTTAAAATGATGGGTTTTCTGTGAATTTTGACTAGGATACGCAAAATTCCTGTTTTGAAAATTATTTGGGTTCCTTTGCATATTGGGATTCGGTCTTATGACTGAAGGTCGATTTTGTTGTTGATTATTGTTAAACTGCGGAGAAAAATTAGACGGTGGTCTCTGCTGTTGATTGAATTGATTTGGCATATTGGTCGCTTGGGGAAAATTTGGCCTATCCCTATAGGCAATAGGGTTTTGGAAATTTGGACGAAACTGTCCATTAAAATTTTGATTTCTAGGAACAAAATTAGAAGTATTTCTAACTTGACACTGTGAAGCAACATGTCCTTTTTTGTGGCACTGTGCGCATACAACGGGTCTATTTTGGTTTTGTGCATTAATTTTTGGTTGTCCGAATCGCTGGTTTTCTAAGTAAGACAATTGCAATTCGCGCTTAATGTGCGAAATCGCGGTTATAATGTCGGGTGGATTTCCTGACCTTACAACACAACCGATGCGTGGTTCTAGCCCAGTCAGCAATGTGTTCAGGGTCATTGTTTCGATAAGAGAGGATTGCGCCTGCTTTTCCTCTCGGCTCAGCTGTTGACGGTTTATTGCCGAATGCATTTTAGCATTATGTGTCTGTAACCTTGACACAAATGTTAATGCTGATTCGCCGGGTAATTGCCTGATTCTTTGCAAATCCGCAATTAACGAAGTTAAGTCACGGATGTCACCAAAATGGGTCTCTAGAAGAGCTCGTATCTCTTCCCATGTTTTGGGGTTGCGAGAATTTACCAATTCTGCTGCGCGCCCTTTTAATTTATTTTTGAAATGTAGGGTGACCAAAGCTTTTTGATCACCGACAGCCATTGAATGTGCTGTCCGACAAGCATTGAGAAAAGTACTGAGTAGGATGGGGTTGCCATCGTACTCAGGCACAATCGAAAATATTTCTGATAAGCGATAAGGCTCAATTTCTGGACCAAACTCTTCATTTTGGGCCATTTTGAAAATTAATCAATTAAATAAATATTCTTATAACTAAATGCGTGAGTTTATACGCTTGGTATTTCAAAGGAAATACAAATAATAATTATTAAATTGAATCTTATTTTTGCTTTGGTTTGGATACCTACTAATTTCAAAGGAAATTGTATTCAGTACCAGATAATAGATTAAATATTACGAAAATGATAACTTTTATTGCACTTACTGCTTGTGCATCTTCTTCTTTTTTTCTTGTGGTTGTGGAGTTCTTCCTTGAGGGATGGGGATCCGCCGATCTAGCGAGGACAGGCCTTGATCTCGATGACTTGCAGACTTTCTCAGCTTCCAGTCGGGAGGTTGCCCTTTTCTCTGCCGGTGCTCGCAACCGAAGATTCTATTCGCCACGGCCCCAACAGTTGAGTCGTTACCGTTCTAGGAGCTTCTGAAGTGGTCCAAGCCTACGGTCTGGGGAAGTCTCGTTCTAGCTCGTTGAGGTATCCCACTTCTGACACCAATTTGTTACGTTGGTAACAAATAAAATTACTTTTTAAAAATTTTACTTTATTAGACACAACTTGTGTCTTCAAAACAAATGTTACAAAGTTACAAAGTTACTTATTTCTTACATACTGACATATCGGAGTCTAACCGGGTTTATGAACATAGGTGTTATGGAAGCTACGGCTTTTATAGTTTTAAAATGCTAACTCAGCATCTGTGTCCTCTAGGGCACCTTAGCTAAACAAAGAGATGCTGTGAGAGCCTGTTTACTTGGGAAGTCGTTATCTTATGCTGACTAAGCGTCTGCTACAACACTGTTGCAAACAAAGAACCATTATGATAGATCAAATTACGTCTATTGCAACAATGTCGCTAACAATAGGGTATCTGTTAAAGGACCATATAACATGTATTACTAGAGATATTAGGTGCATACCTTATCCTAATGATGTAGATAGTTTGTAAACTGGCCAGAAAAACTGGTTAATATGTGTGATACCCTTGTGGTCTATACTTTAGCGGCATATCTTGTATAGTTTCTAAGCTAGCTGGATAGTATACATACCAACCAATATTCATAGCTATTTTAGTTGAAATATGATTTTCCATTAAAATAACGAGACATTTGGATAGTTTGTATAATATCCAGCTAGTGTATAAGCTATCAAAGTAAACACTTTAACCGTAACATACATATTATGTTCTTAGGTTGGTCGGTCTAAGTCGATACATTTTGTCGCCTTGGCCTTGGCGCGTTTCGCTACTTACGCAGTGGTTCTCAACCTTCTTCGCCCCGTGCACCCTTTTTACCATTATCCCAGAAGCCATTCCCCCCTTAAAAATACACTCCTTACAAAATTAACTTTTATTACATAAATGTTAATTGCAATAGTAACAATAATATTTAGTCGCTAAATAACTGAAAACATTTATGTGTAATTAACACACAATATAAAAGACATTCTTTCATATTCATTTAATTCAATGACAAATTTGTGACTTTATTTTCAGCTAATTCTTGTGTGTGGTGAAGAATTTGAAATAGTACAACACTCATTTTAGCGTATGGTTGTAGTGCAATTGAAGACAGCATTAAAAAAGGTAAAACAGTTAAGAGTTAGGACAAACGACACAAAACAGTAAGTAAATAGTAACTAGGCTATCAGATATCGAGCCTGGAAATCTATTTTACGGCTGATGGCTTGGTTTGGAGGAAGTCCTTCTTGTTGCCTGGATATGATCTAAGGCCACATTCTTGCACTATATATCTGTCAGTTTGGCGTTCCGCTTCACAGTCGCATCGTGGGGAAACAACACTTAACATCCTCAACCTCCAACCTACCTCGTCGTTTTATTAATACCAAATTATTGGTATACTACGATATATTTACTTAATTAAATATTATGATTTTGATGGACTTATTAAAAATCGTTTTTAGCTTTCTATTTCGTCAATCGATTTGCTAATTTTCCTCATAGAAATCGAGATACTTCCCCCTAGGGGTGAATTCCCCCCGATTAAGACCCCTGACCTAATGTTTAGCCAACACTAGTGGATGCCATCCTTAGAAGCTGTTATCACAAAAAAAGAAAGAAATTCTCAATTCAATGATTCTGATAATCTTGTAAAGATATCCTAATGACAAGAATATCTATTCATGCTTTTAGAAAATTTAGTTGATGAAGAAATTATAGTTACTTTGAACCAAGAAAAATATATTGTTTGATTCAATACCCATTCTAAAAAAATGTGCTCTGACCAAAAATATAATTTTCTTCACAACTGAAATTTCAATACTCGTTAGTCAGCTATTTCATAAAGTTTTAATAAGGTCATATTTTTCAACCCACACTTTTTTTCTTCGAATAAAAATACAAACTACTTGATAATTGTGGAATTAAGAACATGATAGTCTTGGTTCATGTGCATTGCCAGTTCGCCACAGGCCACAGTTTTCATAGTAATTTGCTAATAAAATACATGATCTTACTCGTGTTGTATTGCTACATTTTCATGGAAGGACTAATGCGAAGTTGGAGTTCTGGGAACATCATACAGGTGTTCGTATGTGAGCAATGTTGCACGGTAGGTAAGGTATTCTTTTAGTTCAAAAGTACAGGCACAGCATACTAAACAATGAGCAGAGCATGTTCCGTCGCTGGGCTGATGTTCTCGGTTTCTCATAAGTGACAAATTAAATTAATTAAAAGTAAAAAAATGCTCAATGGCTCTTCCAGGATCAAAAGATTCCGGAGGTAAAATACCTGGCCGTTCGGATCTCCGGGTGCCAGGAGGTCCGGGGGGAACATTAAGCGAAGTTTGTTTAAAAAATTGTGCTGCCACTCCTCGTCAGGCTAACAACAGAAGCCGTCCTTCGCAGCAGCTTCGCACTGACGACAGGCCCGAAGGCCAGAGAAACTTTTTCAGAGCCGACTTTACAAATATACGAGGTCTTGCCTCCAACATAAACTCAGTCCATCAACACCTTCAGGCAGAGAAGCCACACATTCTGGCTCTTACGGAAACTCAAGTCGGCTCTTCAACAATGGACAACTGCTTTAGATATTCCGGATATGACCTATACACCCGATTTAGACGTAGGTTTGGCGTATGCGTGTACGTTAAATCTGGGCTTTCTTGTCATCGAGAGGAAGAGCTCGAGCTGGAGGGATTTGACATCATATGGCTCAAAATATCCTTCCAAAAACATTCCAAATTTATATGCTGCATTTATAGGCCGCCAAGCAGTAACAACTGCAAAGAGCTCTTCGAGAAGCTTTCAGCCACTGTGAACGCGCTGCAATCATATCACCCTCATTCAGAGATAGTCTTTCTGGGTGACTTCAACGTTCACAACTCATACTGGCTGAAACACTCAAACAAAACGGACGACGAGGGACGTGAAGCTGAAGCCTTCGCTATCAGCTGCGGCTTGGAGCAGATAGTCAAAGAACCAGCAAGGATTCCCACCCGCCACGGAGATTTTGCTAGTCTGTTGGACCTATATCTCACAACTACTCCAACGGTCTACACAGTGAAGGTAACCGCCCCACTGGGATCGTCTGACCACAACACCGTCTCGACGCTATGCAGAATGCATTCTCCAGATCTCTACCATGCAAAGCCTCGTCGGATCTGGCATTACGGATCATCAAAGTGGGACGACCTTAGGGAATACTACCAGTCCTTTCCCTGGAACGACGTCTGCTTCAAGTCACGAGACTCATCAGCTTGCACCCAATAAATAACGGAGGTATTAATATCCGGCATGAAAGCCTATATTCCTCATGTCGTCAAGCACCCCTCCAAAAACAAGCCATGGTTCAATCAGCGTTGCAGAGATGCAGTTACCTCTAAAAACCAACATTACAGAGAATGGAGGAAAAATCCAAATGCTGAGAGCCACCGCAGTTTTATCGACGCCAGAAATCACTGTAAGCGCGTGACTGACAACAGCAAGGAGGAACACAACCAAAAAATTAAGAACAAGCTCCTCTCGTGTCCTAGATCGTCCAGAACATTCTGGTCTGTAGCTAAGGCTGTTAGTCAGAACTTTTCCTATTCGTCTATACCACCCTTGACCAGAGAGGACAAATCCATCGCTTCTGCTCCTAAAGAAAAAGCAGACATCTTGGGGAAGCTCTTCGCAGCCAATTCTACTGTAGACTTTCAAAGAAGTACTCCGACCACCACCATAAGCGTGAACTCGAAAATGGCAGAGGTCAAATTTCAACATCGAGATGTAAAAAGCATCCTCCAAAAACTGAACACCAATAAAGCTACTGGTCCTGACCAAATTCCAGCCATTGTCCTTAAACGCTGTGCCGCTGAGATTGCACCTATTCTTTGCAAGCTCTTCAAACTTTCGTACCAACGAGGCGTGTTTCCCGCTTCGTGGAAGATTGGCTGCGTACAACCCATCCCTAAGAAAGGCAAAAAAACTGATCCCACCAATTATAGACCTGTGGCTCTTCTCAGCATCATGTCTAAGGTTATGGAGACTGTCATTAACACACAGCTCCTGAAATACCTGGACAACAATAACATCATAAATGATCGCCAGTATGGCTTCCGTAAGCTCAGGTCTACAGGTGACCTCCTTGCCTACGTCACTCACTTGTGGAACAGAGCAATAGACAATCGTGGCGAATCCCGTGTTGTTGCACTTGATATATCGAAAGCTTTCGACAGAGTATGGCATGACGGACTTCTGGTCAAGCTTGCTGCTTATGGACTACCACCTGGCCTGCGCCAGTGGCTGAATAGCTTTTTGAACGACCGATCTCTGTTTGTTGTAGTCGAGGGCTGTTCATCAGACGTATTTTCAATAAACGCCGGTGTTCCTCAGGGATCTGTCCTATCCCCTACACTGTTTCTGCTGTACATCAACGAGCTGCTGGAAATAACATCCAGTCCAGTCTACAGCTTCACAGATGACAGTACATTAGTGTCGTGCATGGAACCAGGCAAGCCACTATCATCCCAGGAGACGGTACGTCAGCGACAGCAGCATGCCTCACAGATCAACGCTGATATCAAAACAATTGTCGAGTGGGGATTAGCAAATAAAGTACAGTTCAACGTACAAAAAACTCAGGCTTACCAACCGTGGAAATGGAGGGTCACCCCATAGTCGAATCACCTTCTGTCAAGCTTTTGGGAATTAACATCAACAATAACATGTCCTGGCATGACCACGTCGTCGGTATTGCTAAAATGGCATCCCAGAAACTTGGAGTTTTGTTCCGCTGTAGGAAGTTGTATACACCAGAGCAACTGCTGCTGCTGTACAAGGCACAGATCCGACCATCGCTGGAGTATTGCTCCCATGTGTGGGGATGCGCTCCGAAGCGCTCTCTAAAGCTTCTGGACACTATCCAGAGGAGAGCGATTGGACTAATCGATACGCCAAACCTCACAAAGGACCTCCACAGCTTGGAACATCGAAGGAGGGTGGCCGACCTATCCCTGTTTTACAGATTCTATCACAGAAGATGTTCGATTGAGCTCTCTCAGATAATAACACCGCAGGCCGTCCGAACCAGGAAAACTAGAGAAGCTCTGCGAGCTCATCCTTACCAGGTCGAGGTCCTTACTCCCCGAACTAGTCTCCTCCAGCATTCCTTCTTTTCGAGAACTTCGACGCTGTGGAATCAGCTGCCGGCGAATTTGTTTCCCGACGGCTACAATCTGCAGCGTTTCAAATCTAACGTGAACCGATACTTGTCCTCTCGCAGCGCTTCTACAGCGCCATAGGCTTTAAGCCTTTGTGGGAGGCCGACCATAAAAAAAAGAGAGCATGAGAATTTTCCATAAAAAATGGTTTACAAAAGTTGACCTGACGGCTCCATTATGGATCAGAAGTCTGGGTAGGGATACGAAAATAACAAAAAAGATCGATAACGATACCAATTCGATATTTTTTGGTCAAGTAGTGATAGTAGCGATAGTCCTAGACCCTTGAAGACAAAGTATCGATTCTCTTAAGTATGGGGACCGACAACATGGATTATCGAAAATTTGCATATTAAGAAATTCAAACTGCTTAAAATGCTTCTTCAAGTCGGATGTATTTCGACACGTTTTTATACTCTAAGATATTTTTTTTAATAGCTGTCGTGAAAATCGACTTTTTAAAATAGAACCAATAATGATTACTTTTTATTAGTGCCATATTTAGACGCAATTAACAACGGGTATCATTAGGAGTACCGGGTCCCAGAAAGACGTCTAGTTTCAATGGGCACCGAAACACGGCTTGAACTACCCGATGAAATAAAACAAAGAAATAATGACCTCAAGAGCTCAAGATTCCCTTCATTATAAATAAAAAATGGGAAACAAAAACCTTCATCCAATGGATGGCGGTCAGTAATTATTGTTTCAAGTTTCCCTGGTACGACATATCTTCAATATAGTATCTTCTGTATAAAGAAAGTTAAAAGAATGGCGTGTATTCGCTTGATTGCGCCGATTTGATAGGTGGTAGCATCAAACGCCGATGATTAGTCATATTATGCCCCTTTTGGCAGATTCTAATCCAAAATGGCAGGATGATTGTATGGTTGCCGCCAATCTGAGATGTTCTGCTGATTGTTTAGTATGCTGTGGTTGTACTCTAATTTAGACTGAGCTATCGATTGTTAAGGTAATCTACTTTCCTTCCCGGTATAAGGGGTGATCACAGATGCTTTCAATTTCCTATTTCAAAAGTCAAGTTGCTTTACTCTCTTCAAAAAGTATAACTTTATGCAGATGTCTGCAGCTTTCTGGTTAAGGTGAACAAAATTTGCGTGGGCTTATTGGATTCCTGAAACTATGCGGCAATATTGGTTGATATTGAACTTCCATACCGAAATAATGTTTCGCACCAGCGAAATGACTGCTGCGTGCTAAACCAGAATCGCTGTGGGAATGGAAAATGGAAACTTTTGTATTTGAGCCAAAATCGCCAACTAGTTGGCGTTGAACGCTTAATATTGCTTTAACGATGGTATCTGCACCAGGAAATTACCTGACGGTATTGTGACCCGCGTTAACAGATCCGGCATCCAGATAACATAAACTTTAAATTTATGTGACTTCCGATACATTTAGCCGTAGGCATAGGGTAATGGGTACAGTTGAGGCCCGCTGTCGAGTCGGAGATTAAGCAGCGTCGGACGCGGTTAGTGCTTGGACGGCAGTCGGTGGAGCCGATGATGGTACGACACGCCGGCAATGCTGACCGTGCATTATCGTCTCCTCCCCCCCGAGAGATATAGTACAACATGCCATACGAACTGCAGTGCTGACGCTCTTGGGGGTTACAAAAAACGGGCACAGTTCTTGGTTGTCCAATTAAAACTTGAGGCTGGCTCAGGTAAACTAAAATCAAATATAGGTAATTTAGAAGAATTGGCAACGGCGCAAATTGTCAGTGAATATGAAAGCGCGTCCACATTATGTCGAATCAGGTCGGTCGGCCTATGCCTATGCCAAGCGGCGCATTTGGTTCGGGGACTTCGGGGTTCGGCCCATTCGGGTCGGCAGGACGTCCACATTGATTGCAGTGTAAACGTCCCACATGAAATGTCTTTGCAAATTTTTTTATTTTGCATTCAATTTCCTGCTTTTCGACTTCAAATGAAGCGGCGATTTCGCTGAGACCATCATGTCTCCAGTTTTTATTTTTGTAGTTGGCATTTGAACTGTCCCACAAGGAGGGACGGGCTTGGTACATTTCGATGAGACGCGAGGTTTGTTCGTCTGTTCACTTCATGGCATTCACAAAAATCAATAATTTCGATTAAAGATGAACGACCTTCTAGCATGGACAACCATGAGAGCAGAGCTGTCACAAGTACTAGTAAATAGTATTTCAAATACCAATTACCAATTACCAGAGTCGCATGCGTCAAAGTACAAATACCAAGTAATTTTATTTTTGAAAGTACTTCAAGTATCAAATACTTTAATTTGGTACTTGATTTTTCAAATAAAGTAATTCAAATACGATACTAATATTTCAAGTACTTAAAAAAGTAATTCAAATACCATACTAATACTTGAATTACTTGATATAGTATTTCAAATGCGGCGATGGATATTTCAAGTATTTCATAATTATTGTTGAGTAATAAAAAGCATATCCACTTGTTTGATTCTTGCATACATTCATTCACAGAACTCGTGAAAAGTATAACAGAAATACCAACCAATGACAACAATTCAAATTCATTCATCAAGGGAATCCAAATGTCAATCCGAATGTGTGAAAAAATATATAGGGTGTCATTGAAAATTCAGAGCCTAACCTCACTTCCGGCTAAACCAAAATAAGCATACATTTGTTTTCTCATGGCTATTGTGCATCTCCGTTAACCATATAATTCTCCAAAATTTCAAACCTGCATCTAGGATTGTAAAAGAAGGGAGCTCTGTATAACGATTCCATTGCCACCCGGTATATGAATTTTTTCATAAAGAGATGCTTGAGAAAAATTACCTTTTTACATCTGCAATTCGTAACCACCACGACAAAGTACAGAGTTTTAAAGATTGTTATTATAATGGCAGTAAATTCACAGCTCACATTCACAGATTATTTTAACCTCAATCAACATCAACAACGCATTTTGTTGAACGCAACAAGACGAACTGATATTTTGTGATTGTGTCGTTTGTGATGAGACTGTCCTGTAGATTCAGAGTGTCGCGTAGACTATCCTATGTGTACGACAGAGACAGAGCGCAAGGCGATGCGATGCGTAATGTTGATTTGTCCATACTTGTCTAGACTTGAGCATTTAATGCTGGAAATGTGTATTTCAAGTATTTTTATATTTTCATCGAGCTATACTAATATGTATTTCTTACTTTAGTATTTCGAGTATAAATGTATAAATTTGAATTATATTTTTTGTGTGGAAGTACCAAATACAAATACTTCTTATAGCATTTGGGAAATAAAATTAATTTGAAATACAGTACTTCAAATACCAGAAAGTAATTGAAATAAATTTTTCAAGTACTTTACTTCTTTAGTATTTCAAATAAAAGTGCCAGGTATTTGAAATATAGTTTTTGTGCTACAAGTACCAAATACAAATACTTCTTAGAAAGTATTTGGGGAATCAAGTACAAATATCACAAAAACAATGTATTTGAAGTACAGTACTTCAAATACCAGAAAGTAATTGAAATACATTTTTCAAGTACTTTACTTGAAGTAATGACAGCTCTGCATGAGAGTACCTCATTTTTTGTTCAACAGGAGCTGATCGGCTCGTCTACACCGCATAATGTGTACTGATTCGGTTTGGCTTGCTCTAATCCGTATCGATATGGTTCGGTACCGATTCGGCACAATTCGAGTCGGCTTTCGGCACGTCGGCAGGCCGAAAAGCCGTCCACACTATTCGGCTTTTCCATTCGATCCAAGCCGAACCATGCCGCTCGGCATAATGTGGACACGCATTGACAGGAATGTGAAAAACGAAAGGACACAATTACATTTCTGTTCACCTGTCATAATATGTGCTCCTCAACTCGTTATACCCGTTTTACATCAACGAAATCTTCGCGAATTTATTCATGGATTAATCCATTGTCTTCTTCAAGGTCAAACTGATTGTGTTTTACATCTGTGAATAAAACCATGGATGTTGTAACAGGATGCAGTGCTGCCAACACTGTTGCTTTCATATGATTTGGCAATTTTCGAATTGACAATTTTGAGATTTTTTTTTTATTTGAGCTCCACGAGTTTAATAGAAAATGATGATTTCAGATAGCTATTGGCACCGTAGAGACAGTTAATGATACTAAGTTGACCAGTTGTTGACACCTATATTAGCTTTCATTGTAAGGCGTCATAGAAAACATAATTAAAGTACTTTCTAACTGAGCAGAAAGATATTTCTATCAAACAAGAAGGGGGTAAATTATTATCGCACAACGGGTAGCGTAACTTCGTCAAGATATATATTTATACCACCCTTTTGAGCCGAACAGAAAATAATTCTAGCGAAAATCAAATACTCTATAAAAAGTGTGGCTCCGTATATTGCACGTAGTTATTATATCAATGCAAATGTAGCGCTCAAAGCTAAAATAAGCTACTATACACTAGCATTAGAGCATAGCAAAGGGTGCTAGGGTATTAGTTTGTATTTATTGCTAAATCCTATATGTATATCACTTATTGGATATGTTGTACTCAACAACCGAATTCGGGCATTGACCGAAATTTATACTCAGAACGCGTTGTGTATTACTCTAATATCCCACATTGCGTTCTGGGTAATTTTTGTATGCGCAGAACGCGTTGTGGGTGAATTATAAATGCCCACAATGCGAAACTCCGAATGACGTCGGAAACGCACGACCATTTCGCGTTGTGGGTAATACAAATAGCCACAAAGCGGAAATCTAATAACCTAACATACCGCAACAAGTGTTTCGTTTTTATTTATTCAGAACAATGTTGAGTAAAGTCAGTGAATCGACAGAAACACTTCGAAAATAATTCGAGAATGGTTTGAATAGACTCTATGCCGGGTGTCCCAGAATTTCCTTGACACGTGATATTTTCGTAACGAAAAACGGTTCAAGCAAAAACTGATTGGTACTTTTGAAGGTACTATAGGGTCTACCATACCATGCATTCAAAACATTTTTTTTATACGTCAACCCCTAAAACTTACCCCCAACTTTTTTTTTCAAATAGCACCCCATAGGTTTTCCTACATAAATGATATCCCCATTTTATTTAAAATCTTGTGGTACCTTTAATTTTATATGCAAACTTATTTTTTCCGTAAAATCATAAGCATAAGACAAATGAAATGATAATTTGTTTGACGCCTGATATTTTTGTAACAAAAACGGATAAAAAAGAAAAGTAAGTAGGTTTTTCAAGGGTAGTGAATGACCTATCATTCCTTGCTTATGAATCATTTTTTTCTTACCCAAACCCCTGGAATCCACCCCTAGCTTGTTCTTTCAAATTTCAATCCACAATTTTGCCTGGAAAAATAAACTCTTTACTTGAATTCAATTATCGTAGTGCCTTACTTTTTATGCCCCTACTGCAATTTATCGTTAATTTTGGCGCCCGTGTGCGGAGCACACCCTGCACAAAGGGTTGGCGCGGCCCGATGTAACCATAAAACTTTTTCACGTTTTTGCACTTAGTTTTGTTGTCACATTTTTTTTATAAGTTGATTCATGATAATAAAAAAGTATTTTTTATACATGTGTTTTAATTAATTTATGCTTACGATTTCAAGGATTAAACGAAAAAAAATAACGATAAATTGCAGTAGGGGCATAAAAAGTAAGGCACTACGATAATTAAATTCAAGTAAAGAATTTATTTTTCCAGGCAAAATTGTGGATTGCAATTTGAAAGAACAAGCTAGGGATGGATTCCAGGGGTTTAAGTGAGAAAAGAATGGTTCATAAGCAAGGAATGATAGGTCATTCACTACCCTTGAAAAACCCACTTACTTTTCTTTTTTATCCGTTTTTGTTACAAAAATATCAGGGGTCAAACAAATTATCATTTCATTTGTCTTATGCTTACGATTTTACGGAAAAAATAAGCTTGCATATAAAATTAAAGGTACCACAAGACTTTAAATAAAATGGATTTATCATTTATGTAGGAAAACCTGTAGGGTGCTATTTGAAAAAAAAAGTTGGGGGTGAGTTTAAGGGGTTGACGTACAAAAAAAAATGTTTTGAATGCATGGCATGATAGACCCTATAGTACCTTCAAAAGTACCACTCAGTTCTTGCTTGAACCGTTTTTCGTTACGAAAATATCACCTGTCAAGGAAATTCTGGGACACCCGGTATAGCGTCATCTCATAGGTTTACATTTTTAGAAGGTGACTATGGAAAAATCACAGGTAAGGTTAAAGAAGGACAAGAACTGTGGAAATTATTCCTATCATCTAAACAGTATTGAAAGCTTAATCGATATGAATTATTAAAAATTGCACAAAATTAATAATTGATAGCTCAAAGCTATAGGAATGAAGACGAAATTAATGTTTTCGTGAATCGTATAAAATTTCGCTTTGTGGCTATATTTGTATTGTCCATAATGTAAAAATGGTCGTGTGCTTCCGATGGTATTCGGAGTTTCGCATTGTGGGTCTTTGTAATTTACCCACAACGCGTTCTGCGCATACAAAGATTACCCGGAACGCGGTCTGAGAAATAAGTGAAATCCACAACGCGTTCTGGATAAACCGTTCGGGCAGTTCCCGAATTCGGTTATTGAGTACAACAGGGTACTGGAAAATACAGCTCAGTTTTTGAAAATACCGTGTTCAACCCACAATTATGAAAAGTTATTAATGTGCAGAGATATTACTGCAGGTAAAAATTGACAACCTAGGGAAACTGCAATTACCATACCACCAAGATAATCTCAGCCTCCCAGTACCTACCATAAGGGTTATATTCCCTTAGCAAATATTCCTTCCTTTGTCATAAGTCAAGAAACTGCACACAGGCGTGTGGCGAATTTTTTCAACAGTGAGTTCAATAGTGTCGATAATAGAAAATGACAACAGGATTGAATAATGAATTACTTTTTTTTATCTGAGTGTGTAACAGTATATTGTTCAACGATGTGGTAATGACAGCAATAACTCACGCGTTGAAGTTTGCAGCACGAGCCGGAGGCGGGTGGTGTAAATCAACAAGTGACTTATTACCATTACCGCGAATTGAATACTATACTTTATCTAGGACCGAAGCAATTGATACTACGATTTAAATAAATTTCTCACTTCTGTAAAATAAATACTGTATGTCGTCGAATTAGTGTTTAACGTCTCATGGCAAAGCCACTTTTGCAATTATTACAGCGTGTATTTAAATGCTGTACCAATGTTAACATGTCAGCAATCGGCAATGGCTCATGATTAATAAACGTGTAAAAATTGCATATACCTAATAATTATTATATTTAGGAGGATGAATGCAAAAATGAATAGTACTAAATGAAGGTTTTTTAATTCACTGAGAAATGTGCAAATATAAATTAATAATACCTCATATTAAATATTTCCCTACAAACACAAAACATTCTGTTCCGAATATTACTAGAATGTTCCTCATAAAATAGCTACCTCTTAATATCTTATTTTAAGTAGATAATTAAAACAACAGTATAAAAAGACACCTACTAGAACGTTCTGGTTAATAGGTTGGTTAATAAGTAGTCTTTGATCAGTTTGGTCAGAAATTTGTTTTCAATGAACTGGTATTGATAGATACACGCTGAAATTCGATAAAAATGCTTAGTGTCTATGTTAGGCTGGAATTTAAAAAAATTATACTTAGTCGGAAATCCTCAAGATGTGCAACGAAAAGGCTTTATTACCTGAAATTGCATTCAAGAATTTCGGTCTTTCGGAAAACCGAGTGAACCAGTAAATCTTATTGTATAAGGCCAGGTTAAAATAAGGGAAAAAATATTGATTCTTGATTCATAGTCGGCGTGACAAATGACGCGTTTGGAATGTGACTGTTTCATGGCTGTTTCCTAACCGTACGAATTTTATTCTGTTTTGTGTGTGCGTTTTGTGGTATGTGGTGGTGGGAGTCTGGAGCATTTTGTAAGGTTATGGGTTATGTCCCCATTGTTTACTTTCGTTTTGAAAATTCTAGCACAATGCGCAAAGTTTTACTTTTTGTGACTTTTCTGAAGATCCGAGGTTCACTACCGCACCACTAAATGAAGGTAAGGCGCCATAATCTCAAACGCAATTATCAATTAATACTAAAGGATACAGTCATTTTATTACTGTACTGTAGTGCAATATAAATTCCAATTGTTTGGAAAGGAGATATATGTTGTAGGTCTCTCTGTATATGTCCCTCATGAGGAGTGCCTTTTAGGTTCAGTCGACTGTTCAGCTGTTTGATGTATAGGTACCTAGAGATTTACTTTGTTTAGTCAAAGTGTATATCTGGATATGAAAGCATAGCATGACATTTATAAAAAAAATTATATGCGGAATCAAAAAAAAGCAGACAAACTTTTTAGGTAACTTTGTGAGATACTTCAGTTCTTTATACATAGATGTGTATGTAGAATTTTAGGTAGCTTTGGGTGAATTAGTTCACAAGATATAGTCCAATCGTTACCTCGCCGTTGTGAAAAAAGGTTTTTGACAGCAATAAGTCTGGCGGGATCGTAGACATTGGTCCTCTGAATCTACAGCTAAGTTTGCGACCTCGCGGCTCGGGCGGTTGCCGCTCGAGCGGTGGACGGTGATAACTGCTTCGCGACGATTTTCGAAAAATATCGTCGTTTTGGTAGATGATATCGAAAAAAGTTCCAAATTACGATTTTCGTGTGCGACCAATAGTTCCCCTCCTGCAGTGCGCCAAAGTTAGGGGTTGGTTTGTGATTTTCACTAAAATCAGAATTTCATCGCGGATTAAGGGCCGGTTTCTCATTGTCCAGTTAGAAGTGTCAGATAGCGTTTCTATGGATACAACTGTCAGATAAGATTGCGTAAGTTTAACCTTCAATTTGTAACATTTTTCTTTCTCTAAATTTCTTCCCATTTCTTTATTATCTGCAGCTGCCTAAATTCGCGCATTTGATATTAAAAAAATACGACATTCAGGCACACATCGCTACCTACTACTGATATGTGCTGTTGCCTGTTCCTAAAAATATCTTATCTGTGCATACTTCTAGTACCTACCTCCGCGTTGTATAATTAAGACAAGATTCAACTTGCGACCTCTGCGATAACCCCCAGAGATCATGATATTGTGGAAAAATAATTTATTATTTGGCAACGCCGCAGATTCGAAGCCATGCAAGTAGACCACCTTTGGCCCTTTATTTTGACAACCCATTTATCTTAATTTAAAATTCTCATGAAAACACCCTGTCGGCGCAGTATGTAGATGGTAACATCAAAAGCCTAAAAAATACCTTGGATCAATACGGTCACAGTATCAGCTCAGGACCGTTATATTCATTCTCTGTAGCTGGCTCCACAGATGTGTGTTAATACTGAAAAAACAGAATACTTAAATGTGGTACGGGCATATATAAGTCTTAATATTTGAACAAAAATTTGTAATTTGCCTTCCTATATTTCAAATCCGTGCCTGCATGACTTATTCCGGCCCTGCGCGACTTGGCATGCAAACGTTTTGTGAAAATGAATTTTCCTACTCCAGGTATTTAAAACGACGCTTCGAATATTTAATATTCGAAGAGAACAACTTCGTATTTGTTACTCTCGCATATTTCGTAATTCCCTCCTGTTTCCTCCACGATGTTTAACGATCCTGACCGACTTCCGCCGAAAAGTCATTTCTAATTTGAAGTTTCGTTCCGTGACAAATGAATCACGATCACGATTCACGAGTTCACGACTCTTGTTCACTGTTCAGTTTTCACACTGTTCTCTGACCAGTGACCAGCTGGGCAGCTGACTACTGACACGGCTTACTCCGAACAGCGTCATATTGACATCACGTTTATTTTTCTTATTGTTTAACCGTACGGCTCACGTGTTACGTTACGTAGACGCTGAGAGCTCCTTAATATCTTTTGGATTTACTCAAGTGTCAACATACTTTTGGACGCTATATTAGACTATTCAGAAACACCCAAAGACACGCCACTGTGGGGTTGCAACCCCCGTTATACCTATTCTCAGAAGCATTCAATTATGAGGGATAGAAGGCTTTTGTTATCATAGCAGGCACCTATCATTTTCTCTCTCGCACTCGCACATAATATCTCGGTTGAGTGAGCCCAAAAAAAGCCGGTACAGCTGACGTTCGGGGGACCCGGGGGTTTGAAATCCGTTTTATAGGTGCTTTCTAATTGGACCTTTTTGCTTATAACGTGCGACTCTAACAGGAGTTCAGTTTGGATTTGGACAGTCATAACAACATACCTACCTACGTGATAATATGTTATAGTGCAGCGTGCTGTTGAAGTTAAACATTGTGCATAACGTAAGTATATTTTTATTTTTATATTATATACCTACAATGGTTGGTAGGTACTTGCTTACTCATAAAACTAGTTGGGTATTGGGTACTGAGGACTGAGCACGTGTTGAGATTGCGGTCAGTAATATTGAAAAGGGTCCGGCTTGGCTTCAAAATTTGCTTGCAAGAGTATAGCATTAACACTGAAAGGACATGACAGTTGAAGTATACAATTTTAATTTGTGGCAAAATGTTAAAACGTATTTGTAACCACATTTAAAAAATAATGCCAAAGTAAAACTAGCTTTATACGTATAAACACAATACAGGAATTAAAAAATGGTTTTTAGGTACGTCAAGTGTTTTTGTCGTTCTTTCAAGAACCTAAAGCTTACCGAAATAGATATCTTTTTAAAGAGTTTCCTATTTACTAAAACTGTATACTCCAACTGAAATATTGTATGTGTACAGGGTGGCCTATTACTCAAGGACGCCGATAATATCATGATAACCATTCATCACATAACATCGAAAAAAAAATATGATTAGGTAAACCGGCTAAGAGAAATCGCTGAAAATTATTTTCAAGTTCCGCATGGATTGAACTTTGAAAATCGGTGTATGGGCGGCGGAGTAATTATCAAAAAACGAAAAATTTCAAATATTCCTCAAACTTCGTTTTTAGGCATTTTAGGGGTTCCTGATCATTGTCTACTTTTTTTGGGTGGTGGTGAAATTGGGGTGGTTTGGGGGGGTGGAGGGTTGTAAAGCTGAAAAGTTTGTTGTATTCATAATAGGCTGTCCATTGACCTAAGAGAGAAAGGCCTAGCGGTATAATACACTTTTAAAAAAATGGTTTTTAGGTACGTGAAGTGTTTTTGTCGTTCTTTCAAGAACCTAAAGCTTACCGAAATAGATATGTTTTTAAAGAGTTTCCTATTTACTAAAACTGTATACTCCAACTGAAATATTGTATGTGTAAAGGGTGGCCTATTACTCAAGGACGCCGATAATATCATGGTAACCATTAATCATATAACATCGAACAAAAAATATGATTAGGTAAACCGGCTAAGAGAAATCGCTGAAAATTATTTTCAAGTTCCGCAAGTGGCCGCTAGGGGGCACAGCTGTTACGATCAATCGGAAAAACGACTTTTTCTCAAAAAATATTCAAATAAAGGTATATTTTATATTAAATGTATTTTAAATATTACCATCAAGATATAGTGGTGGGAGAACGTCAAAAGTGTTTATTTAAATGCCAATAACTTTGGTATAAGTTAACAGAATTGAACAAACCAGGTCTAGTTTGAAAGAGTTACTCTAACTTAATAATATGTTATATAAAGATTATCCAAGTTGATCCTGACTAAGTAGCTATGCAGAGCGGTATTTGACATCATAATATGTGTTACGCATTATTACGAAAATTTTGAATGGTATGCTATATATCTTTAAACGCAGATAGATAGAGGACGAAATTCTTAAAAAGTCAACCAAGATTCAGCTTCCGAGCTGTTTTCAAACCGGAGATATCAATAAAACAAGTATTACGACAAGTGTGCTATGAGTTTTAGAAACATTTGGTGCCCTTTAGGGATATGGCCTGCGTCGAAACGTTTTAGTAATAATTCTACAGATAATACTCAAGTAACATTACGGGAAATCATATTTTGACTTTCTGAAATAACCACCATGTGGCGCAGTAGGCGCCAATAGGTGCTACGAGTATAATTTTTATTATTATTAAACGTTAACTTGAGTTGATCACAAAGTGCTATGTAGGTATGTATAAATTCAACAGGCAAGGTTAGTAAGAAAAAATCAATTCGAATAGATCCTAAAAATTAAGGCCAATTAACAGAGAAATAAAGCAAAATAAGATGGTATAACAACAAGGACAACAAACAAAAAATATGTAAACCTGATTCACATGCCCATACCACAGCCTACATAAACATAGCTTAGCTTACGTAGGCTGTGCCCATACTATACCTTTTTTCAGTGCTGCCTTAGATGTTCGATGACATTCATCGTTTTAGATCCACTTGTAGGTACATTCATTCTCGCGTAGATACACATGCCAGTTTGAGCAACTAGAGCGACCCTGAAAATATGTGTAGTATATGGATGTGAGTTAGGTTTATGCATATATTTGTTAACCTTGTTGTTATACCACTTTATTTTGCTGTTAATTGGCATTAATTTTTAGGATCTGCTCAAATTAATTTTTTCTCACCGTCTCTGCTTTTTGAGTTATATATCACTTTGGGATCAGCTCAAATTGAGGTTTAATAATAATAAAAGTACAAACCTGACAAATGTAACAAGAGCCGTGAGAAATATGAAATAGACAAGGATAGCAAGGGACGAGATGATATGAAATAACGTGTGCGTGTGAGACAGCGGCGAAATTCCCAATTGTCTTGTTACACTTGTCTGGCTGTAATAATCAATTTTATACTGTAATTTATTTTTGTTAGTTTCTATTAAAAGATCCATTGCTATGAAAATTGGATACAGCATTTATTGGCGCCTTCTGCACCACCTGGTGGTTATTTCAGAAACTCAAAATATGATTTCTAGTGATTTTTCTTGAGTACTATCTACAACGTTGTGACGGAGGCTGTATTCCTATAGGGCACCAATTGTTACTGGGACTCGCCGTTATGGAGATAAAAGAAGTATACAGGATGTAGGGTGTCCCTGAATTTCCTTGACACGTGATTTCTCGTAACAAAAATATGAGATCAAACGAAAACTGAGTGAAATTTAGAAAGTGCTATAGAGTCTATCATACCATGCTTACAAAAATGTTTTTTTGTACTTCAACCCTTACAACTCGCCCCCAACTTTGTTCTTTCAAATAGCACCCTATAGTTTTTCCTACACAAATTTAAGTACTTATTTTATTTAAAATCTTATAGTACCTTTAATTTTATACACAAGACTATTTTTTTCGTAAAGTCGTAAGCATAAAGTAAATAAAATAAGGATTTGTTTGAGGCGTAATATTTCCGTACGAAAAACGGTTTGAAGGAAAAATATGTCGATTTTTCAAGGGTACTGAATGGCCTATCATATCATGCTTTCGAAATATTTTTTTTGTACTTCGACCCCTAAAACTCACCCCCAACTTTTTATTCAAATAGCACCCTGCATCTTTTCCTACATAAATGAAGTCATTGTTTTATTTAAAATCTTGTAGTGCCTTTATTTCAAACACAAACCAATTTTCTCCCAATTTCATAAGCATAAGACAAATAAAATAAGGATTTTTTTGAGGCGTAATATTTTCGTAATAGAAAAGGACAAAAAAGGCATTTGTTTCCAAAAGTATGTATCAAATACCCTATAAAACCCACTTAGTTTTCTTTTTTATGCATTCTTTGTGTCATGCTATGGGAAAATAATAAAACTGGTATCATCGGAATTTGTGGGAAGTACTGAGTCAATCAACTTGACTACATTTTTTGTTTTAGAAATTCTGAGGATGTCGCCTCACAAAGTATACAACAGACGTAGCCTCAACAACTCGGTGAGCTCAATGGACAGCGAATGTCTGGACTTATCAATAAAAGGATTCTATTTGATTGTCTACTATCCATACAGTGACCCAGGGCAGGAATTTGAGATTATTTCTGAACAGGATCTAGTCAACACATGGGAGTTTTTGGAACGAGGATCCCATGTGACTGCCAAGTTTGGAAGTGCTAAAGTGCAGGGTATTGTCGTCGCAGTTTCTGGTAAGTTGGCATACATTGTTATTCATGTTTTTGCCAGATTTGAAAAAAATCAATAATTTCTGATACTTTGTCGTATTTATTGCAAGTTCACCAAAAATTATTTCTTCATGGAGAATAAGAGTTTGCAGGGCCAATCCAAGTACACTATTGAATTCAGCGGAAAATGTTCTATCAGAAAGAGTAATAGTGTCAAGTAAACGTCCCAAAATAAGGGTCCAGAGTCAGTAAAATTATTGAATTAAATCGAAAAGCTGATTTCCCAACAAGATAAAGTGCCTGATCATGGTCATGCGGAGGCCTCTATTTCAGGTTTTTGTCTCATTCAAAGATAATCTAAAATTTTGGATTTGCACGGATCTTCTGATTCACCAAAAAAGTTCTTTTGATAGAGAATAAATGATTGTCAGAAAGTAATGATAAAACTTCCCATAACAAGAATTAAGAGTCGTAAATTGATAAAAATGAATATGGCTAAGTATCTAAAAATATTCGAAAAATTGTTTACGGCCTCCGTTTCCCTTTCTATCATTTGAATGAAGAAAAACAAAAAATTCATATCCTGCGTGGATTTGCAGGTTTAAAATAAGTGATTTTTTTACAAAGATTATTTCAGTAAGAGAAGTAAGGTTAAGTTAGCATTCTAATGGCAGTTTCGGAATGCAAATATTTTTTATCTCTTTAAGTTGTCCTAATTAATATTATTGTAGTAGTTAAACGCAGTATTTGTTGTTGTGGTGGTTTCCGTTTCTGTAATTCTGTAATATTGTTATTAATATTTATTTATTTTTCGGTTGAGTTGAAAAACAACCTCGCTAGTTGGCACTCCGCCTTTCGCCATTCTTTTATATTAATATATTATTTCATTTTCTGTATTTTTCTTATGTATGGCGAATAAAGACCTATTGTTATTATTATAACTCACTTGCTCAATTGAACTTCAAGCGGAGTCGCTTGTTGAATCTACATATATGCTACATTACTACTCTTGATATTCTTACTACGTTGATTATTTATTATTACGTTTTTAGTGGCGAGTTTTCCTATCATGATGTTGCGTCACGACTACCTTTTTTTTTCATTACACGATATACAGGGTGAGTTTTTAGTACCGGCTCGGTCGATAACACCACTACTACAGAAGATAGCGAAAAAAGTTGTACTCAAAAGTTGTAGCCACGGATATGCTCCTTGCTCAGAAAATATTTTGATTTATACAGGGCGATCCATAACTACGTTGTGATGCAAACATGCATTTTTTTAAATGAGACAGCCTATATATTATTCCATAATCAAATTCTACTAATAATTTCCGTTCTTCCAACATAGGGTATTGTTACATTATACAGGGTATTTCAAAAGTTATGTCAAATGAACGTACTGTATGTCAAAAAGTGATGAATCAAAAATCATTTTTTTTTACAAGGATTTATAAAAAAAACATCCAGTTGTAGAATCAGCTATCAAAAGAGCCCGCGGAGCATATTCGTATACAGGGTGATGTAGAATGAAAAATCCAAATTTTCCCTTTTTTTTCAAATGTAACCCCCAATATTTTATTATACCAAAGAATTGCTTTTAATATGCTCTTTCATCTTTGTACAGCACTTTTTATATCTATGTCCATCAGTTTCCGAGATATTTCGATTTTTCGGTAAATTTAAAATATAGCTTCTATTTGTGCACTGAAATTTATTTATTTTGAGAAAGTACTATCGAATTTGTTTTTTGTTTAACGAACAACTAAATTATAAGGTCATGATACTATTTGATGAAGTCAAAACCCTAAATCATCGAGATAATAAAGTCAAGAATGCCGAGGAAACAATTTTGTAGGCGTGATGCATAAATTATCAAGCAGATTTATCAGGTATGCTTTGAAAAATTGACGGTTTTCACAACCTACTCAATAATTCCGTACTGTGTGAAAAACGAGCTTTAAAAATTAATTTTTGCATTGAGGGTATTTAAGAGAATCTTTGAGAAATTGCCTACTTGTCTCTAGAGTATATCAACTATGAACAGCAATATCCAGAACGGAGACACTCTAAAACTAATGCATTTGAAAGATTGAAGAGTAGTTTTATTTGGACCGTGTCGTTTAATATTTCATAGCCTACCTGATAGATCTGCCTGATAATTATGTATGACGTCTATAAAATTGTTTCCTCAGCACACTTGACCTATATTATCTCGTTAATCCAGTGTTTTGACTTGATCAAGTACTATTATGGCCTTATATTTTAGTTGTTTGTTAAGCAAAAATAAAATGTGATAGTATTTTCTCAAAATAAATGAATTTTAGTAAACAAATAGAAGGTATATTTAAAATTTGTAGAAAAATCGAAATATCTCAGAAACTAATGAGCGCAGTCATAACAAGTGCTATACAAAGATGAAAGAGCATATTAAAAGCAATTCTTTGGTATAATAAAATATTGGGAGTTACATTTAAAAGAAGAGAGAAAATCTAGATTTTGCATTCTACATCACTCTGTATACGAATATGCGTCGCGGGCTCTTTTATAGCCGATTTTAAAACCAGATGATTTTTTTCATCCACCCTTGTAAAAAATATGATTTTTTATTCATTACTTTTTGATATACAGTACGTTCATTTGACAGCGATTTGGAGATAAAAAAGGTCATAACTTTTGAAATGAAATGTAACAATACCCTATATTGGAAGAACGGAAATCATTAGTACAATTTGAATATAGAATAATATATAGGGTGTCTCATTTAAAAAAAATGCATGTTTGCATCACCACGTAGTTATGGATGCCCCTGTATAAATCAAAATATTTTCTGAGCAAGGAGCACATCCGTGGCTGCAACTTTTATATACAACATTTTTCGCTATCTTCTATAGTAGTGAAGTTATCGACCGAGCTGTTACTAAAAACTCACCCTGTATGTATGTGATATGTGATTACCTCATCGTTTAGTTTCCTTTCCCATTACAAATGCATTGTTTTTCAACTTGTTCTTTATTAATTTTACATGTTTTTTTTAATACAATTTTCAGAGGAGCATAGCTATCTGGTGAATAACTTTGACAACATAACCGAGGTATTTCGAGATGAAATGGTAAGTATTTTCAAGGTCTCGAAAACTGAATACACTATAAAGATCTTCGCACTTTATTTTCTATTTGACTTTGAAGGTAAAAGTTCGATATCTTCACAGCTAAAGCGCCCATAATAACGACTGTTACAACATAGCCAAAATACATGTGTAGTACTTTCCTCATGGTACATGGTACAAATTAAAATTTGACATTGTAGTATTCCCCACGACCTTTACTATCAAATCAATAAAATTAAATGTACTCCTTGGTTTTTGAACTTTAAGATAAAAAAAAACAACCTTACATCAAGTTTTGCGATACTTCGAGAAATGTATTCCTTATCACTTATTGATTGGTTACTCTATTTAGCTACCCCAGGGGAAGAAATGAGTACGAAAAAGAAGAGAATTGTTCGATTCAGCTAGTACTAGCACTAGCGAGTATTTACATAGAGGGTGTTCATTTTTTAAAACTTCCCACCACGGATTTTCGAAAACCATAGATTAAAAAACGTTAACGTATTTGTCAAGAAGGGGGACAACTTTTTAACCAAAAACTGCTTCACACCCTTGTACCATTTGCCCCCCAGGGCCATTCCTTTAAAAATTTTAAACAAGGGGTATCGAGTAATATTTTGTTTCAAAGATATGTCAAAGTCCATTATTTTAACGTTTGGTTTTTTAAAATCAGTCGATTCGTTCTCAGAAAAATTAGAAATTTTTTTATAAATCTTAATTTGTTCAAATAGAACAAAAGCAAACGAAAATATCACTTTTTATTGTAATAAGTGATCAAAAAATTTTCCGTTATTGACAAAGCAATGATGATGTTCAAATTCCTGACGGACAGTTGCAAAAACAGTGGAAACGATTCCATTTTATGGTGCCCAAAATCAATGTGCTGGGCAAACTGCAGTTCAGTTTAACGCCAGACATCTGGGAAAGATAACTTCGCAGATGTATGCTTTGGACCTTGTTACAAATTTTCCTCAAACTGGATCTGTTGCAGATAAAAAAACGGAGAGTTTTGGATGGAACCGTTCAAGTTGAGTTTTGGGTCAGTTTGGCATAAAGCCTAATCCTTTATTACGCAAAACTATGGAATGATATTTGATTTATTTGTATACACTCAGCTACTAAACTCCATAAATTTCATCCATTCAAAATGAAAATAGTGCAAGAGTTACTTATTGCAATAAAAGGTGATACTTTCGTTAACAAGCTTTTGTTCTATTTGAACACATTAAGATGTACAGGGTGTCCCACGACGAAGAGATATATCGGAACTGGGCAGTAGTAGAGAATTATAATTTTTTGGGTGTAAATTAGAGCAAATGTTGCATCTTTTCTTATTATCGCGTTACCCTATGAGGTATTTGTTTTTGGTCACGTGACGTCCGATTAATTTTTTTAATTATATTAGATTCTTTATGTGTTCCTGCCGATAAAACCATTCCAACAAACTGCACACTTGGGGTCTAAAGTGATTCATTCAAGAGCTACAGGTACAGGGTTGTACCATTACCATTAAGACAAAAAATGAAACGAACACTAGCATAGGGATAGTCAGTGGTAGTGGTACAATCCTTTAAGTACCTGTAGCTCTTGAACTAATCATTTTAGACCCCAATTGTGCGAGTTTGTTGTAATTGTTTTATTGGGAGGAACACAGAAAGGCATTAATATATAGGGTGTCCCATCAATAATTTTGAATCGGACGTCACGCGACCAAAAACAAATACCTCGTTGGGTAACACAATAATAAGAAAAGACACATTTGCTCTAATTTACATCCCCAAAATTGTAGTTCTCTGCTAGTGCCCAGCTCCGATATATTGCTTGTCTTAATCGTCGTGGGACGTATAAAGATTTTTCTAATTTCCTGGAAAACGTATCGACTAATTTAAAAGAAATCAAGACAAAATTATGGACTTCGACATAGCTTTGAAACAAGCTTTTACTGGATACCCTTTGTTATTTAAAATTTCCAAGAATATGACCGTGGGGGCAGAGGGTACAAGATGGTGAGGTAATTTTTTTATTAAAAAGTTGGCCCGTCTCACAAATCTTTCGGCGTGTCTGGGCGTTTTTTCTTTTAATCAGTGGTTTTCGATAAATCCGTGATGGGAAGTCTTCAAATGATACCATTTGACGACTAATTGCGCTCCACTCACCCATAATTACCTCCATAGCCTTCCTAAGGATAGAAAATGTATAACACACATATCGAATGACTATTGTTGGTAAAGTTGACAGGCCTGTGTATCTAAGCTTTAAATATATTACATTAAAAGAAAAAAACCTTTTTTGAAAAAGCTTTTATTTAAATGATCTAAAAAGAATAGAATAAAATTTTCCTTTAAAATTTCAACTATCGACTTACATCCCCATCATACACAATTTATATGGTTCTAAGAGCATGTCGCGCGATTTACTTGTGTAAGTAAACTGGTACGTATTTAATTCAGTAACTTAATCTCCTAAGTTTAGTTGTTTTAAAATTTCAGTTTGACTAAATACTTATAGGTAACAAACCTCGCGACAAGCTTTTACCATCATATAAATTCTGTATAATGAGGCTATAAGTTGATGGTTACAATTTTAAAGGAACATTTTATTTCCTTCTTTTTAGAGCATTTAATTAAAAGCTTTTTTAAATGAGTATTTTCTTTTAATTTATTTTCCACTTTTTAGTTATACTATATATTATACATTTTTATTATCAGCGAACCCTTTCGTTTGATAGCCATACTATAAGAAAGCATAAAAAACTTCAAGTCTGTCATATTTTATTAAGATTGACGTCAGAATAGTTTTCTAATTATTATCGACATGCCCTTTCATTTGATACCCATATAGCAGAAGTCCACAAAAATAGCTGTTCCACCATCTTGGATGGTCGGCCATATTGAATTTAGAATTACGTCACATTCTTGTGCGAGCTACTCTCAACAAGCCCTTTAATTTGATACCCATATTGCACAAATGCATTAAAAATAACTACTCCGCCATATTGGATTTATAATGACGTCACATTTTTTTGCCATAAGCATAAAACAAATAAAACAAGGATTTGTTTGATGCGTAATATTGTCGTAAGAAAAACAGATAAAAAAGAAAACTAAGTGGGCCTTTAAAGGGTACTGAATGACTTATCATACCATGTTCTCAAAACATTTTTTTAATTTAACCCCTAAACTCATCCCCGACTTTTATTCCTAATAGCACCCCATAGCTTTTCCTACATTAATGAGGTCATTATTTTATTTAAAATCTTAAGGTGCCTTTAGCTTCATACACAAACCAATTTTTTCGTAGTCATTAACATAAAAAAATGGCGATTTTTTTGAGGTAAGATTTTCGTGATAAAAAAAAATAAAAAACATTTGTTTTCGAAATAATGTATGATAGGTCAAAACCCACTTAGTTTTATTTTTTACTCATTTTTGCGTCAAGCAATTTCTTATTTTAGGTATTTATGTTATGCTTATGATTTTACAAAAAAAAATGTTTGCGTCAAATCAAAGGTACTACAAGATTTTAAATAAAATAAGGACTTCATTTGTGTAGGAAAAGCTATGTGATGCTATTTGCAAAACAAAAGTTGAGGACTTGCAAAAATTCCACTCAGTTTTCGTTTGAACCGTTTCTGTTGCGAGAATATCACGTGTCAAGGAAATTCAAGGACAGTCTGTATAGTTATGTTACCAAATATCTCAATTCGTTAGCGAAATTAGCCATCTAAAAAAATCTCAAATTCCGCAGTTACTATATTTCATTTTAATATGCGGTGTAAGGTAGCATTCCTGTCCCGCGCGATCCATGTTTCAAAGCTGCTGACGATCCCCCAATTAAATGCGGAGACGTATCAACGATCTGATTTGCAGCTTCCCGGGAGGATTGTAATATCGAGATTTCATTAATTGAAAGGCATAGATCAGGGAGAGATGAATCAGTTTCACGCCTCGATGATATTTTAATTGCGTCGCAACGGTTAGTAGCTTGAAAGGAGCTTCCGTATTAGCAAATAGCTTACGCCAGACAGCCATATGACGTTGGAGTCGGATTTAAACTTACAATTATTGAGTTCTGAATTGCAGAGACCTTGTAGCTTGTAGTAGTAATGTTTCATAAACTGACTACAGCAAAGTAAAGGGTTTTTTCATTAAGGACGGCTCGATGTTGAAATGAAATAAAACAGGCTGTGTGTGAGGTATCAAAGAATTTATGCTTTTATTTGAACGGTCCATGTATGCCATTACGTGTGGAGATATTACACCGTTTATATAATTATGTCCTCCGTAGCTTCTTCCTAGGGATTTTGAATTGCTCTGCTGAATAGGTCCTGCTGAATTTGGGCCATGGGCTGGATTATTAAGGCCATTGGTAGCTTTCGGCTTACTGGCACAGACTTGTGGCTTTAGAAAACTCTACAAGAAAACATCTAGTGGGGTCTAATCGTACGATCTTGGTGGCCAATTCACATCACACCTGTGTAAGATAATCCGACCCTCAAATCGTTTACGCAGAAGATCCAACGTGGCATCCGCTGTGTGGCAGGTAGCGCCATCCTGCTGGAACCACATGTCGTTCAACTGGGGCCAAAGGAAATGCGTTATCGTCGCTCTATAGTGCTCTCTAGTGGCGGTGATGGCTTCACCAGCGTCGTTTTGTAAATAGCACGAACCAATAAGGTGTGTGTAAGGATTAGTGTTATCCCATATACGACAGTACCGCTAGTTAGCATAGTCATTCATCAAACAATGCTCCTCGTCACTAAACATGATTCTTCGGCCGAAATTGGATGTAGGCTTAAATCCCGGCTCAAAATTCTCCAGGTTGCGATCCTCAAAATCCCGAATTCTTGTGTAAGGCGAGGTATTGACCATGTACTGACTGTCTTGGGTTCTCCTGTACACTATCAAGGACAGCGGCGATGATCTCGGTTGATATGGAACTCCTCTGACATACGGGTGTTGGTTGATTGTTGACTGAACTGGCTGTCTCAAATTTCGCAACCAAACATTGCAGAGTCGACTTTGAAGGACCACCGCCAACTTCCGTGAAATGGACACAATGCGCACTGCGTTTATTAGTAAATACACATTTTAATAATAGAGTTTTATCATTTGTACACGCTGCTCAAGTGTGTAACTTGTTGTGGTGATTTGACATCAGTAACTTCTTCTTCTACATATCTGGCTTCTGATGCGTGCTAGCACAATCAACCAGCACATTATGGGGACTGTAACGGAGTCTGGCTCTTGGCCATGTTATAGTTCAGAAAGGAAAGCGTCACTTATGCTTCTTCTTAATCAAAACTCGAAAATATCATAATAATCACAAAAAAGATGAATACCGCGTGTTACACTGTATCGACGATGTAAAAAGATGTATCAAAACCATCGAGGTAGAATCCCAAGGAGACGCTATAAGGTTCAATTTCGCATAACAAAAACGGTAGCAGAAGGCGTGGCTAAGTTTGGTAACAATATGGACGCATCGCCAGAGCCGGATTACTTTCTTATGTAAATAATTTTGAAAATTAATTACAATGATGATTTAAATATGAAGTATTGGGTTGATTTTCCAATCTAATGCGAAATTCATAGTTGAGTATATGAAAAAAAACAGGCTTTTTAGAGACGACATTCTTCATCAATTGAATAATACCACTGTATTATTGCTGCGATACGTTACACTTTATTGAGATAAAGATTACAAATGCGGTCCTGTACATTGTTGTTTTTTTTCCATACATACCTATGAAATGTAATTCCTGTCGACTTCTTTTTATCCATGCCATCTCTGCTAGAGCAACTACGATAAGCACATGAAACCACTATTTCCTTTATGAATTCACTAGACTCTCACTTAAAAATAACTAAAAATCTCGGTGTCGAATCAATATGGCCAACTTGCACCTGCTTTCAGCGCCTCCATGGGATTCTACCTCGATGATCAAAACTCACGATTAACGGAGACTGTAAGTTGAAAAACTGAAATGTACGTGTTATAACGACCCTAACCTAAAATCGACTCGGCTGGCTCACAGCCGCCACGAGACTCGGTATAATAAACAACCAGATTTGACATTCGCTGCTAAAACAACATGGCCGCCACAGGATGCCAACATCAACCTCGACCCTTCCTAATTGAAAAACCCTTTATAAGGTCAGTATGCATAGTCATTCTCCAAGTAACAATTCTGAATTCTGACATTTACAGCCCTTAACGGTATTTGTACCCTGTTATCCGATACTTTAGACTGTGATCCGTGTCAACAGCGAACAGATGTTCAGCTAGTGATAACTAAAAATCCCCTAGAATGAATCTTGACACATGCTTTGACGGCATACGTACAGGGCTGCACCCGGTGCTAGTACCGCTATTGGCGAGTAATAGACTCTAACAATATATAAATAAAAAAATGGATTTGTTCGGTCAAGCATTTTTGCTGTGAATTTTTAGATAGTGAATCAATTTCTTATTCACAAAAATAGTCATTATTTCTTGGCAATAAGATATTCAGTAAAAATATTACTAAGACGGTCCTGACTTGCAGGATTGCCAATTCAGACCACTACTAAGAAATCAAATCTGAGATGCTCTTCTTCGTCAGCTGATACCTATCAAATATATAGACATCTAACCAGTATCAAAGGTAACAGAGTATATGTACAGGGTGACCTAATAAGAATGGACGCCGGCAATATCTCGGTAACCGTTAATCGTATAACTTCGAGCAAAAAATATTATTAGGTAAATCAGCTAAGAGAAATCGATGGAAATTATTTTCAAGTTCCACAAGTAGCCGTTAGGGGGCGTAACTGTTACGGTCAATCAGAAAAACGGCTTTTTCTCAAAAAATATGCAAATAAAGTCTACCGCCATGTAGACTGAACAATTCTCGATTTTTTTTTTTTGTTAATCGTTTTTTGCATTGTAAGATGTAGTGGTGGGTCATAGAGATTGTTATTTAAATGGCCATAACTTTGGCACAAGTTAACGGAATTAAACAAGCTAGGTCTCGTTTGAAAGAGCTGTTCTTACCAAATAATCTGTTATATAAAAATTGTCCAAGTTTGTCTTGACTTAGTAGCTACAGGGCGATATTTGACATAATAACAATTATTATGCATTATTACGAAAATTTTGAATGGTATGCTATATATCTTTTAACATAGATATATAGAGGACAACATTCTTAAAAGGTCAGCGAAAGATTCAACCTCCTAGCTATATTCAAACCGAAGATATCAGTAAAACAAGTATTCTGACAAGTGTGCTGTGTCTACATGATGGTAGAATTTATAATATACCTTTATTTGCGTATTTTTTGAGAAAAAGCCGTTTTTCTGATTGACCGTAACAGTTACGCCCCCTACCGGCTACTTGCGGAAATTGAAAATAACTTCCAGCCCTGTACAGTGTGACCTAATAAGAATGGACGCCGGCAATATCTCGGTAACCGTTAATCGTATAACTTCGAGCAAAAAATATTATTAGGTAAATCGGCTAAGAGAAATCGCTGGAAATTATTTTCAAGTTCCGAAAGTAGCCGTTAGGAGGCGTAACTGTTACGGTCAGTCAGAAAAACGGCTTTTTCTCAAAAAATATGCAAATAAAGGTATATTATAAATTCTACCGTTATGTAAACTGTTGCGAACCGTTTAGGTGTAAATCACCATTTTCTGTATAAGTGGATATCAGGAAAAAATTGAATATCGCAGAGATGATAAAATATGGAAGGCTGTGACTTTGCCGCATTACTAAGCATAAAATGCGTCAGCTTTGCTAAGACTGTCAAATTTAAATTACGTTTATCTTTGGAGAAATCGGTCGATTAATTAAGAAAACTTCGATCAGCGATAACTTGATTTATTCAAATGGGAATGCCTAATTTTTTATACGGTTAAACGTAGAATTTGATAACCTTTCTAATGATATAAGGTTGTGAATATCAATCTCTGGTAGTTTTCATTTAATTTTAACTTTTCAAACAAATCGGCGATTTTCAATTTTCCTACCTATAAGCAACGTAGCAGGCCATGAAATATAAACAAAAACCTGTTCAGGTAGAAGGAAACAACTAACTTAGCTGAATAATACACACTAACTAGACTAAAGGGACAAGATTATAAAAATACCTTACAACAAATCAACTCTCCCAGAAGCAACTGCGATAACATCTCTAAGGTCAAAGAGAAGCTGGAGTATGGCAGTAATAGATATTTTTTACAGTCTACTGGCTACCGCAATTTACTAGAGGTTAAAAATTTCCAAGACAATTGAAAACCCTCATATGAAACAAAAATAAGCAGCGACTGTTGCTCCAGCACGCAACTATCAATCATATGTAATGGTGTAAAAAACTACTAATTTGCGTCGAAGTCGATACCTCTGACTGGAGCCCTTCTATTTTTCAACATCTATTAGCAATATTGCAAAAAAGGAATACTGACAAATAAGATTTAGATTTTCTGCCATTTAAGTTATGTTTTGTAATTTGAACAAATTTTAATTCATTCCTCATTTTCTGCCATCTTGCTAATAGGTACTGAAGAATTTTCACAACTCCAGTCAGAGGTACTTTTGACTTGAGTTTTGACAGAATTGCATACTTTTTTATATCATTAAATGTGAAATTTTATTAGGAAAATAATAAACTGCATACAACATTCTCTAGTAGTTTTTATTTTATTTCAAAATTTATAACGGTTTGGGAAATTGCCAATCTCTAGTACATTGTAGTAGCTAGTAGGCCGTGAAAAAATCCATGACTGCCATACTCCAGCTTCTCTTTGACCAAAGATATGTTACCGCTGTCGTTTCTGGTTAGACTTTGTTGTGGGTAATTTTTATAATCTTGTCCCTTTAGTCTAGTTTATGTGTATTTTTCAGCTAAGTTAGTTGTTTTCTTCTACCTGAACAGGTTTTTGCTTATATTTCATGGCCTGCTACGCTGCTTATAGGTAGGAAAATTGAAAAACGCCGATTTGTTTGAAAATTTAATATTAAATGAAAATTATTAGAGATTGATATTCACAACCTGATATCACTAGAAAGGTTATCAAATTCTACGTTTAACCGTATAAAAAAATTAGGCTTTCCCATTTGAAAAAATCAAGTTATCGCTGATTGAAGTTTCCTTAATTAATCGACCGATTTCTCCAAACATAAACGTAATTTAAATTTGACAGTCTCGTCGAAGCTGACGCATTTTATGCTTAGTAATACGGCAAAGTCACAGCCTTCCATATGTTATAATCTCTGCGATATTCAATTTTTTCCTGGTATCTACTTATACCGAAAATGGCGATTTACACCTAAACCTAAACAGTTCGCTTTAGGTCCCATGTATGATACATAAAATCACACTAGAATTCACCAAGGAATCTGAATATGTAATAATATACGGGGTATTCCATTCAAAAAAACATAACTTTGATACATTTCGTGTTTTTGGAACACCCTGTATAACATGAAAATATTTTTAAAATGTAGCCTGTATGGGTCTCTATCTATCCGAAATTATTATTTTCTTTTTTATCAAATACTTTAGCCATAATGCTCCGTATCGAATAACGTGAATAACCCTGTAAAATAATAGGGCTTGTATATTTCTAAATCTTGTTACAAAAATGACATCAGAATTGTCCAGTTATAGCTTAGATTCAGAGAGACAAATTACTTTGATTCCAAAAATGATGGAGGGATTGTATATATACTGCATCATTGTCATTAACACTCATTTTTTATTCCTATTTCTTCTACCACTCTCTTGTCCTCTTACGAAAATCCAGCCCAAAACGGGATTTCGCGGCAAAAATAAAAAAATGCCAACTACAAATGCTGTCAAACATCAATTATGGTTTCACTTGGGAATAAGGTATTCTAACAACGGATTGTTCCAAACCGTTTGAAACACGGTATCTAACTAGACATGCGCTGTCAAGCAATCCCCAATCCAGTTTCAAACTCCAGTCAGAAAATTGGTGATAGAACATAACTATAGTCATCAGTTGCGAATGTAGTCGGTGCATTGTCATCTATGTCTCTTGCTATCGTGCTCTCTCAATGCTAGCTACTTTGTATGAAATTTCCGTATCTAATTTTTATAATTTTTCAGAAATCACCAAAAAAATGTTCAGCACCTCATTTGATGGGTACAAGAATAGTAGAGGTTACTCCAAAAATCGAAAGACACGTGGTTAAAGTGATGGATCGAGAGACTCAGACAGAAGATCTCAATTACAAGAATGACTATTTAACACTCAAAAAGAAATACGAGGAACTAAAGGTGGAGATGGAAAAGTTTACAAGCGGTGTGAGTGGTAAGGAAGAGACCATCATGTTATTAAACAGTCATCCAAAATTTCTATATTGAAAGGCGGTTATATACAAGAAGAAATTAAAAATAGTAAAGTCTCCCTGAAATACAGGTTTAGAACGAAATTAAAAGCTTTTATTTCCTGACCAAAATTTCGGGTAACAAAAGTTCCATTACTTTTTTCACTTGTAACTCCATTTTCACAAACTCTGAAGATCGTTACATTAATCAATTTTCAGTGTCATGTTCAGTGTCTTGAACCTTCATGGACATGTTTAGCTCCATATACAGGGTGCTTTGGAACGCTAAATAATACATAATCACCTAAACTTCTTCGGGATTTTTCAAAAATGTTACAATAAAATTTAAGGACTTTGATGCTCCATTGACTACTGTAATAAGATTCTCAATGGCTAAATCTCTATTGCTTTCTAACGGAACAAGTCAGCACCTCTATCCTCTATAATAATCACATTTGTCAACTGTCCCATTTCATTACGAACATAAATGAAAGGAGATAGTTATGAAAGAACTGTTTCAAAATATCACAGAGTACCTGGGGCTGGAGTCTAGTGACAACAGTTCTGTACCATACCATATTTCTGTATGATTTTACAATCTCAGTACAACTTTTTAACTCAGATCTATTTATCTCTAATTTTGCAGCTGTACAAATGAACTTACAGGATGCAATGAATACGCTGCGAAGCATGAATCCAGACGACAGTGCCTCCAACACCTCATCCAATGACGCTTGTCAAGAAAATGAAGATCCTTTTAAAGTTAAAGTAAGTACGGCGCATAAAAGTGTTATCCACCTAATGTTCAAATCATTATCATTTTTTAAGAGCAATACCATTTAGCTCAAAAATTGTAATACTCATAATGAAACTCCAAAATTTATTGTATACAAGTCTTTATTTCAAAAGGTCCGTGTCGGACTTCCATTGTCTATATAATTTTTGGGTACAACGTTTCGATTGATCTACTATCTTCAATCGTCTTCAGGTGAACTGTCGAACATGTTCCTTTCGTTGCTATATATTCTCGTCTAGCTGACGGGTGGTGGTTTTGACTTGTCGTCGTGGTGTTCTGGTTTAGTGGCGTCGGTTCTTACTGAGGTGACCGTTCGGTGGTCACTGCGTTCACGTTTGTGTCCAACTTTTTCCGTTCAATTTCAGATTTCTATATTTCTTATGAGAGGCTGCAATATTGGCTTGCTGTACACGTTATTGTTGCTGGCGATATAAATTGCTTCTTTGAATCTCAAGCGATACCAGTGAGACTCTTTGTCAATAGCCTTAGCATCTTCACAAATAGTTTTGTGGTGCTCGGTCCATGTGTGATCTGCTACTCAGGAATTTTCTATCTCTGCTCGCTGGGTGTTGAGTCGGTGAGACCTTTTCGTTCTGAAATGTATACTTTGCCGCACTCGTAGATGCAGTTTTTAGTTTCGTGATGTCCATTTTTTGATTTTGTCTTCATTAGTTGGCTTCGGAGAGTGGTGCTTCTTGAGAATCGGATTTAAATTCTATATTCTCGCCCTATTCTTCTGACTGCATCTAATAATGCAGGTGTGTTGGTTTTCTGTACACTTTGGTTTCTATTTGAGAGATGTTGTTGTCCTCTTCTTCGTTTGTGAATTTTATGGATGGTTTCATGTTGCTAAGGTGCGAAACGAAAGTTTCCAGTTGTTCGTCTCCACGGTTCCAGATTATGAACGTGTCATCCACATAGTGAAGCCATAACTTTGGTTTGACGTTTGAGCTATATCACAAATATTAAAATCCGAAACTGCAGGAAACATACATCTTTTTTTATTACAAGATTCGCTAGATGAAAGGTAACTTCAAAAGTTGTCACTCTGGTAGTGCTATCACAAATATATTAAAAGTTAATCCATTAGCTTTTAATATACTTAAATTTTTGAAACTTTTTACTAACATTTCGGCCTCTTCTGCAGATTCTTTTAGTAGAACTAGTTTACAATCGGAAATTGATAAAAACTCAAGGTTTATAATGTTTTCATTTATTTTAAGGTGCAAATCGGGTCATCTGGAACGAAGATTGAGAAAACTACATTTGATTCGATTAACTGGAACAGCTATACCGCTGCTACAAGGAAGCTCCTCATTTCGTTATTTCCAAGGAAGATTTTGGCCACACACTCGCTCACAGGAAAACCTAGTCCGGCATTTATAGGAACAAAGCAAAAGAAAACCAGGTGAATATAAGAACATTCGTATACGCAATATAACATTCATAATATTTATTTACTTATTCTATATACCAACTAGAAATATGTGTTTAACAACTAACCAATTTTACTAACTTGAATCTGGAAACTTACACTTGCTATTTTCCTTCAAGATAGTGATTTGGCTGTTCTGTGAAATAATGTACAATACATGGCCGACTGTACACTAGGCCGGAGCCTTAGATTTGGCAACGTGGCTTAGCTGTCAAATAGTGGCCCTATAGTTTCAGAATAATTATTACATTTTATATGTATTAGAGTTCATCTCGGTTAATAAATTAAGAAAAATACTTTTTAGAACTACTACTACTAATACCACTTACATCTGATGTCTGTTTCATCACAGTCAGACACTACAAAATAAAAATAAACGCAACCTGTTTACTGCTGCCACTTCCACTTAAATGAACACTCAATTTACGTTGTAAATTGTCACTTGAGCTAGAAAAATTCACTATTAGGTCACTGTGAAGCCATTCTTGCTGGTCTTGATTTCCCTTTCACTATCAAATCCTTTCGTAGGTATGCCCCAGGCCATGCCCAGATGAGTTCTATTAACTGTATTTTTCTGTGATATTTGGGAGGTTCAGAAAACATTATAGGTACCACATTGTGCTTTAAAATAGGTCTTATCCTTTGAAATGTTTGTAAATTATTGTCTTTATCCTTATAAATATAACCAGCCCTTCCGAGGAATACCTTTCACCCACTTCTGTTTATGTCCCTTATTGGACGCACAATTGCTAGTGCAACCTGGTACTACACACTTTGCAGGCATCTTTTTATCTTTATAGTTTCATTTGTGCAGGTAAATAAGTAGAAACCCATTAAAAATCACCTTGCAACGTTCTTTTTAATCTGGAATAAGGTGATGTTGGGCCATGGTTTGGTAGTCCTCTACTGGGCTGCAACCTGGTACTACACGCTTTGCAGGCATCTTGTTATCTTTATAGTTTCGTTTGTGCAGGTAAATAATTAGAAACACATTAATAATCACCTTCCAACCATATTTTCTGCACATGGAAGAATACACATGACATAACAACAAATGCAAACTCGGCCCCCAGATTCAGTGTTGCCATATTTCATGCTCCGGCCTAGTGAGTACAGTCGGCCATGTACAATAGCATTTCGATCTTGGAGCCATTGTGTCCATGATACTACGACACTGACAGATATGATCACTTGGCGGACAGATTTCGAACCGGTCTGCGCATGACGTCACCGTGTGACAAAAGTGTACAAGCACATGGCGCCAAAGCATTGATTTTTGAAAGTTTTATTTCGTTTCCTGTTATATCTGCCTTAGATATTTAATATTCATAAAAAATGAAAATAGCTCATGCACAGTATAATATAAACGATACATATTGCTCTGTATCTGAATAAAAAATTGGTGAAATAGTTATACAGAGAATTGATATTAATCGACGCCTGACCCGTTTGCAGTAGTTCCGACCGTTCTGAATTTCAAATATAAAAATTTGAATCTATGTACTCAAAAAAAATTTACATTGTGGAAAAAGAACAGAGCCAGAGCGGTCTGGACGTATTCATCTGAAATCTCATATAAGAGGTTGATTGGAGTGCCTAGTGAAACCATCTTTTTGTGGGAAAATTTCTCGGGTAGGGGGTGGTATTTTTATATACTCCATTCAGGAGCCTTTGATTACCGTTCTTATTTTTTATATATAGATTATGATGTTGCGTCACCAGCTCTTCAAGCCAAATTGGATATGTATTTACTGTATAATTCTCTTAACAAAAGGTAGACAAGAAATAAATAACATGATTTTGTCATTAGAGGTTTTTAAAAATCATGAACAAGCATAATGGCATTATGTTTATGGCTAATGAATATTGACTTTTTTCTGCTAATGATTGGTGGAAAAATAAATTACCAAATTTTCTTAATTTTTATTTATTCAAATATATGTCACAACCGCGTATATGTTAAACATACATATCACAATACAACAATACAATATCTTTCTGGGCATTGTGTTTAGCTAGTACAGGTGAATTCTCGTATACTAAAGATTCCTAGTAATAACAGGTTTTTCTTCAATTTTATTCAAAATGTTTTCACACGATGTATCTGTTTAATAATATGTTTGAATTAAAAAGTTTGATCCACTTGTAGTGATGGTTTCTGATGGCCTGGGTATAGGGCACAATATTTGTTGCTCTCTTGTGCTGTAGTTAGGTATTGATTCTGTATATATGACTCTATGGGGAAATATATTTTATGCAGACAATAAGAACTGAAAAAGGGGTAAATAAGAGCATATAGAACTAGCCTTTCTCTAATGAACTGAAAATGAAATATCAAAATACGTTCTGCAACCTGTAAATCTCCAACCATCTTTTAGCGCATTTCTATTTTATGTAGTTTTTTTTTATTCCAAATAGGAAAGGCGCTAGGAAAGTGGATACACCGTCGCAGGACCCTGTATACTTATAACTTTATACTATTTACAATGTTAATGAATTTCAGTTTTCTAATATTCGAGGTCTCTCTAATTCCCCTATCAAGAATTCGTATTCTGAAATACATTTTGCATCTAGAAAACAAGCTTATCTTTGCTTCATCAGTCACATATACATTCTCTGATAATTTGTTTAAATTCGCAAGATAGTTTTTTTCAATTTTCAAAGCGTTTCCGTTATAGTTGGAAAATATATGGCCGAGCTCATTACATTTTCCCAAGAACTCATCTGTATGTTTTTGTAGTCCACCTTCTGTTAAATGGTTGACCCAACTGAGAGAAGTATCTGTGCAATCTGGGTTATAACCCAGTTTCTCCTTATTTTACAACTTAAATGCAATGGAACCTGCCAAATTTTCCAAACCATCCCAAGTAGCGGTAGTGTGACGAATAGTTTTTACTTTTCTATTATTACATCCCACAACCACACAATAAACCATTGTTCAAATATGTGTTAAACTCCAGAATCGCAAATAATTAATGTTTTATCAAACTTTACGGTAAACGAGTAAACTCAAGAAAATAAACTGAAAATGTTCGGCTATAACCTGTAACTAAACGAGTAAACAAACCCCGTTTGTCACACGCTGACGTCACACGTGAAAGCGAGACGGAAGATATCATGCGCGTGAGCATACCTTCTAAAGTCGTAGTATCATGCATTGTGTCAATAGTTTGACAGATTTGTCAAGGAAAGGTCAGGCAATCTTTCTCAATTCTCAAATTTAATTTTTTACTAGTGCTGTTGATTGGCAATCCTGCGGTCAGGACCGTATTAGTAATGTTCTTATTTAATATCTCATTGCCAAAAAGTAATGACTATTGTTGTAAACAAGAAATTGCTTCAATATCCAGAAATTCGCAGCAAAAATGGTTAGTTGAAAGAAATAGATTATTTTATTGATTTTTATATTGTAAGAGACTATCAAAGTACTCCTATATTTAGAAATAAGGACGATTCAATGAATACTTTGCATCACTAGTGGGACATTTATTGATTGAAATGTACAAGGTACAATTGGAGAAAAGTATAAAGTAAGTACGTGGAGTAAAATTAATATAAGGCAGTTTAACTGAAGCTTAAGCTAAAACTGCTTTTATCTTCATTCTTACTTCATTTAAGGCGTACCTAATCATCATCATTCAGACCAGCCATACTGATATACTGAAAGACACGCCGGATTTTCCGAGAAAATGTAAAATAAACATAGATCTCAGAGCATAGACGAAAACGTCACCAAGTGTCAATTACTTGTTATTAGTAGTACTTCCACTCAGTAAAGCCCTGCATTCCTTCAAAGCTTAAAATTGATACGTCAAGACTCCGTCTGGGGTATTTTCAGTTATCACCAGCCGAGCAGCTGTTCGTTGTTGACACGGCTGACAGTTTAAAGTATCGGGTAACAGGGTATACACATACATCTTATACACCCCCCCCCCCCCCATCTCCTATCCCTCCTATTTTGGGGTTATGAAGCAATGACCAAAATTTTTCAAACTGCTTCTAGAACTCAAATATCAAGCGTCATCCGGTTTCTTTCTCGACACTAGAATTACGCGTCATTGCCTTGACTATAATAAATAAGTTGATTTTTTTCAGACTGGACCCACCAGTAATCAACGATATCATAGAAGTTGTGAGCAAAAAGTGCAAAGTACCTGAAACTTTAGTGAGAAGCGCAATAACGACAAAATGCGCAGACGAGAATAAACTATACCGCAAAAGATTGCAAAAAAAATCCAGCCCCGAAGGCATAGTGGCTGACACGAAGCACAGATTGTGATATTGTGATATTTGACCCTTGTATCATCAAGTTGGTCTCAATGAATGTGATAGTTTATGTAAAATTGTTTTCTTTGGACGTGTCACCAATAATGACCACCCTCTTTTATTTGTAGTTGACACCGTATAAGCTAATGACACAAAACACAAATATACAAATAAATGGGTTTACAAAATAAAATCATTTTATTTTTCTCTCTCGAGACACATTTAGCCCAAACTTTTCAGTTTAATCAATACATTAATTTTCGCGTTACGCGATATAGAACGATATAAAATAATACTCGTATGCATAATAACAAATTCCCACAGTCCCTTGGTTTCTATAATAAGCAAGACAATGTTCGGATGCACCTAAAAAAATGGAGTCAAGTTGATTGACTCAGTACTTCCCACACATAACAGTTGCAACCAAATCATCGCCCGCCTGTCGTCAAAAAACATCCAACACAAGAACTAGTAAATAGTTTCCTAAATCTCTCCGTAGGAACTAAAACGACACAATTCAGCTTCAACTGGACGAAACGAAACAATCAGGAACCCCCAAATTGCTTAAAAACGAAGTTTGACCTATTTTTATATTTTTAGATTTTTATTATTGCTGCGCCGCCACTGACACGATTTTTGAAAACCATACGCATTTTTCATCCCTGCCGCGGTAATAATACTGTGTCTAAATTTCATTAAAATTAGTTCCATAATTTCCATGTTACTAAATTCAGAACGACCTGAATCAATACCTACCCCTACCAATACCAAATCCCTTGATTTCTGTAATAGCCAAGGCAATGTTCGGATGGACCTAACAAACGTCTATTATGCCGCTAGGTCTTTCTTTCACAGGTCAATGGACACTATTATAAATGGAATAAATTTTTGAGTTTTACAACCCCCCACCCCCTAACCACCCCAATTTCACCCCCACCCAAAAAAAAGTAAAAAAGTAAAATGATCAGAAACCCCTAAAACGCCGAAAAACAAAGTTTGAGCTATTTTTACATTTTTAGTTTTTTTATTATTGCCGCGCCGCCACTGACACGATTTTTCCAAAACATGCGCGCTTTCCATCCTCGCCGTGGCAGTAATACTGTGTCAAAATTTCATTAAAATCCATTCGATAATTTTGGCGTTACGCAATAAAGAACGATCTAAAACTAAAACAACACTCCCTTGGTTTCTATTATAAGCAAGGCAATGTTCGGATGGACCTAAAAAATTGTATTATGGCGCTAGGTCTTTCATTCACAGGTCATTAGAGAGCCCATTATGAATACAACAAATTTTTCAGTATTACAACCCCCCACCCCCCAACCACCCCAAATTCACCCCCACCCAAACAAAAGTAGAAAATGAACAGGAACCCCTAAAACGCCTAAAAACGAAGTTTGAGGCGTATTTGAAAATTTTCGTTTTTTGCTAATTACTCCACCCCCTGTATAACGATTTTCAAAATTATAGGAACATTACCTACTACGACCCCCACAGCATAACGCTGCCCAAATTTCATCACAATCCCTGTAGCGGTTACTGAGATTACGAGGGTAGAAAAACGCGACAGACAGACAGACAGACCGACAGACAGACAGACAGACCGACGGAAATGAGTGACGTGGATTTTCGTTATGTACACATCATAAAACGCCCAAAAAACGTATTATCTCAAAATCGAAAATTTTCGCGATCACAATACTCCCCTCACCTATCGGTGTGGGAAGTAAAAGTGTATTATGCCGCTAGGTTTTTCATTCACAGGCCAACGGACAGCCCATTATGATACAACAAAATTTTCAATTTTACAGCCCCCCACCCCCCAACCACCCCACCCCAAATTCACCCCCACCCAAAAAAAGTAGAAAATGATCAGAAACCCCTAAAATGCCTAAAAACGAAGTTTGAGCAATATGTATTTGAAATTGAATTGAATTGAAATTGAAATTTTTTGTTTTTTGCTAATTACTCCGCCCCCCGTAAAACGATTTCCAAAATTATAGGAACATTACGAAAAAGTTATTTATGTTGCTTTCTTCATAGGTCAGTGGACAGTTCATTATGGAAGCAACAAGCTTTTCAATTTTACAACCCCCCAACCACCCGAACTTCATCCCCACCCAAAAAAAGTAGAAAATGACCAGGAACCCCTAAAACGCCTAAAAACGAAGTCTGAGCAATATGTATTTTTTTTTGTTTTTTACTAATTACTCCTCCGCCCATGCACCGATTTTCAAAATTATAGGAACATTAGGTACTACGACCCCACAACATATCGCTGCTCAAATTTCATCACAATCCGTGCAGCGGTTACTAACATTACGACGTTAGAAAAACGCCAACAGACAGACAGACCGACGGAAATGAGTGACGTGGATTTTCGTTATGTAGACATCATAAGACGCCCAAAAGCGTATTATCCGGGGGGTAAAAAGCTGTGGATTTTTGGTGTACACGTTTGTGGATTTCTATGAATTTTCGTAGATTTCCGAGGATTTCCGTGGATTTCCATGGATGTCCGTGGATTTCTGTGGGTTTACTGTGCCAGTACGCATGCGCGAACGTGGATGTCTAGGCTGAAATCATCTTGATTTCAATTACCTGCATTAATAAACTGAAGATTTTTTACAAGTAAGCCAGTGAAAACGTCAAAAACTTCTAGTTATTGTTCTTTTAAGCGTAAAACAAAGATTTCAGGGAACAATAATAAGATACAAAAGCCAAGACGCACATACATTCCTAAAAAAATGAAGTCAAGTTGTTTGACTCAGTGCTTCCCACATATTACGGTGATACCAGTTTATTATTTTCCCATAGCATAAAGCTACAGTCTGAGATCCCCTTGCAACCAAATCATCGGCCGCCCGACCAAAAATAAGTGTGACATGCCGCTAGGTCTTTCTTTCACAGGTCAATGGATAGAGTAGTATAAATACAACAATCTTTTGAGTTTTACAACCCCGCACCCCAATTTCACCCCACCCAAAAGAAAAGGTAGAAAATGATCTGAAACCTCTAAAACGCCTAAAAACGAAGTTTGAGCAGTTTTTATATGTTTAGTTTTTAACTTCCTAGGGCAAAAGTTACCAGAATCGGCCTGTTTTTACAAATTTTACCAAAATCAACGTGCCAGGTATCATCTCCAAAGTAAAATCACCTCCTAACTCATTATCTGAAAAGAAAATGCTGTTATATTGTTATTTTTTCGAGTAACTCCCACCATCCTCCACCATTAAATCATAGATTTGCACCAAAAGTGGACCAAAAGATATGGAACAAAAACCTCTTTATGACAGTAGAATTTGAAATCATTTGGATCATTTTTGTGACAGTTACCGCCATTTTACAGTTCGAAACTTTGCTACTTTTATGGATTTTTGTTCCGCCATTTTGAAAATTTTGCGGCATGCGCGGTAGCGTTATCGACGTAATAAAACATGTTCTTGTGGTAGTATTAAAATTGCATGTTATGACATTATTTTTTAAGTTACCCGCACCCTTATCCCTTTTACTTCCCACACCGATAAGTGAGGGGAGTATTGTGATCGCGAAAATTTTCGATTTTGACATAATACCTCGGAAAGGTGTATATTTGCTTGATTGAGATGATTTGATAGATGGTAGCGTCAAACGCTGATGATTAGTCAATAACACTTCTAAGTTAATTTTGACCAAAAATACTATTGACAGTGACAAACATTCAAGTAAACGGTTACACCTTAGTGAGTTTCCAATTTTTGTTCAGTAATTACTAAAAAAAAAAGATAGACTTGTATAAAATTTAGTTTGAAAGCGTCCTGGCTGATCAGCTGCTTTTTCGGGTACGTATTTTATTTGTAGGTCATATGTACTTACCTTACGGAATCATTTGGAAATCTAAAAAAACTTTTTCTGCCAATTATAGTACTTATTTCCAGTACATTGTTTATCTGTTTTAGAGATCATATACTATCAACGCCGCGTATACAAAATCTCACAGCGTACGCCAATGCATTTTATCTCGGCAAATACGAGCGTCGCGCATCGACCTGACCCTTCATGGTGTCCATCGACGTATATGCCCCTCTTGACAGATTCTGATTCAAAATGGCGGGATGCGCCTATGGTTGCCGCCAAGGACGTTAAAACAATAGGGGGACGCAGCATGTCACAGTCTATCCTGTATTAATGGTGAAGCCAAAATATTTACGTCTGCGCTTTCTTTTGTTTTCTGTGAAATTGTTGAAGTTGTCAAAATGCAGTGCAGTGCACTTTTCTGGGGTATCGCAACAAAAAATAATAAATCACCATAAGTGGAATAAGGAATTGTATCTGTATACCGGGTGTCCCACAATTTCCTTGACACGTGATATTTTCGCTTAATCCATGAAATCGTAAACATAAATTAATTAAAACATGTGTGGAAAATATTTTTTTTATTTTCATGAATCAACTAATAAAAAAAATGTGACAACAAAACTAAGTGCAAAAACGTGAAAAAGTTTTATGGCTACATCGGGCCGCGCCAACCCCGTGTGCAGGGTGTGCCCCGCACACGGGCGCCAAAATTAACGATAAATTGCAGTAGGGGCATTTTTATGCCCCTACTGCAATTACTTTTTAGTAACGCACTACGATAATTAAATTCAAGTAATGAATTTATTTTTCCAGGCAAAATAGTGGATTGAAATTTAAAAGAACAAGCTAGGGGTGGATTCCAGGGGTTTAAGTAAGAAAAAAATGGTTCATAAGCAAGGTATGATAGGTCATTCACTACCCTTGAAACACCCACTTACTTTTCTTTTTTATCCGTTTTTGTTACAAAAATATCAGGCATCAAACAAATCATCATTACGTTTGTCTTATGCTTATGATTTTACGGAAAAAATAAGTTTGCATATAAAATTAAAGGTACCACAAGATTTTAAATAAAATGGGGATATAATTTATGTAGGAAAACCTATGGGGTGCTATTTGAAAAAATTTTTGGAGGTGATGAGTTTTAGGGGTTGATGTACAAAAAAAAAATGTTTTGAATGCAAGGTATGATAAACCCTATAGTACCTTCAAAAGTACCACTCAGTACAGTTTTGTACTTATACCTTTGAATATTTACTTATGACATACTGTTTTGGTATCTTTTGAGATTATAAAGACATCAGAAATCAAATGTATCATTGTAATTCGAAAAAGAATAATTTAATAAGTCATACAACCATTAGTAGCATCCGAAATATGTTAGCTAGGTACGCTTGAGTCGTACTTCCATTTAAAATAATAAAAAAATATATAGTACTAAATCACGTTTACAGATAAAAGTTTTATAAAGCCATACTCTGTCATGCTCAAAAGTAAAGACTATCATGAAGTAATTTTTATTGTAACAAACTGTATTGATAGAAATACATAAGTACCTAAGCATTGCATGTGCTCCGTTTGCAGTGGTTTAACCATTATTTTTGGCAAAGAAAATGATTACAACTTATTTCAAAGAAAAATATTAGTGGCTCGAAAATCAGTAGGTAAATTGGAAGTTACTACCTTATTAAATCACGTCAAATTAAGTGTATACATTTTTAAAGTAGCAGACAGGCAGTGAACAATTATGTGTTTTTCCTATAAACTTTAAAATTTCCATTAAAATCAGACTTCCCAATTATCGAATTTGCAAGTATATCGACAGCCTTCACATAAAAAATAGTAACTGTGGCAACAATTATTTTATTCATATTTGTACACAAATTAATATTCGTTTACACACATGTCATGTAACCAATGGTAACAAAAAATGTTTCTCTTATTTAAAAACAACTATTTAAGTATTTTTAATGTACATGTATATTTTAAATTTCATTTTAATTTTCGCAACATATAACGTATGTATATTAATTTAAATTACATAATTAGCTTGTGCCCCATTCTTTGTCATCCTACCATTATTTATTCAACAAAGCATATATTCTTCTAGTAGTCACAGTCACAGTCGGATTTATGTTGGGAAGCATATAGCTTACATAGCTCTTACACTCGACTGCTTGGATCACTAAAAACAAAACAAAAAAGAAATATAAAAATTCAACATCAAATACATCATACGTCGATGTACTGCAAAAAGTGATAGGTCAAAAATCGACGATTTGACGTTTTTGGTACTAAACGACGATAAATGATTTTGTCCAAGTCAATACTCGAATTTTTTGCCAGTTTGGTTAACAGCTCGTTTTGACTAAGTCTAATATGTCCAATAAAGTAGCAGGTAAAATGATCAGCTTCACTACATTTTGAGACATATCACGTAAAAGTGACCAGCTGGAATAAATCCCTCCCTGTAGATAAGGCAGTATTCTAGATTTAAATGTGATTGATTATGTTTATGTTTCTTATTTCAAGAAAATTAAAGTTTATTTTGACCAATTCAGTATTAATATATTTTCCAACATCAAGTGTGACCAAGTCAGAAATATAGTCTAATTTATTTAAGCTCTCTTTATGACTCGCAGTGAACATTTTTATGAGTTCTATGTTTTCTAAAAAACATATTGAGTGATTTGTTACTTAAATTATGATTACTTTCAACAGCCATTTATGAGGAACTAGTTTTCTGACTTGGTCACCTTTTTGCAGTATACCAACATTATCAACGATTATTATAAACAATGGTACAGTATTATGGGAATAATTAGAAATATCAGTATAAATCATCGAATCTATTAAGTGTTGTTGAACGGCGAAAAATTGCAAATATGCCGGATATGATGATTTACTAAATAAAACTGCTTCTACTGGTAGTACTGGTACTACTTAGTTCACATAGCTTTTACACTCAACCCCTTGGATTCCTAGAAGCACAGCAAAAAATTAAACATCAAATACGTGATATAAATAATGGCACACTATAGTAATAATACAGGTAGGTCATCGGAATTTGAAATAAAATTTTAGATTATTAATATTTTTAAAAAACACGAATTTGATATATTCTGGGATTTATCCCATAATGAGTGAACGTATAATTTCATAAACTTTATATTTGTTAAAGAAGTTTTTTGACAGCTGCCACAGCAAGGCAGAAAACTGACTCAGTGGATGTAGAACTTTTATATTTCTTATCTAACTTATCTAACTCAAAGTATATATAGCAAATAAGTGGTTGTCAAATTGTATCTGTATATGACTATTATAGTGAGCGTCTCTGTAAGGATTTTTGAAAAATTTCAAGTTCAGCATGGATGCCTTCAGTTGTGAAAGTCTTTCAACATTAATTTTTTTGTATGATCTTATGTTTTTACAAAAAAATACCCCAGCCCAATATTACATGTTCTGAAAGACTCTTTATGCTCAGTAGTATTTATTATCATATAATAATCATGGACTTCAGAAAGAATGAACCTTGTTATTCTTTTATCAAATTATTAAGCCAAAAATCTGAATGACTAAAAGCACACAAAAAGACAAAGTAACGGAAAATGGACTTTCTTGTTGTATACAATGTAACACCAAAAAAAAAACCTCAAAAAGCCATATTGTGCTAACAACTTACATAATTATATGTTTAATACAACTATAATTAAAAAAATACCTCTTAGGAGCTGGTTCACCACAGATCGCTTCTTGAGAAGCACCAGCAGCAGATAAGAAATAAGCTTCCTTCAAGGGGTAGTGGCACCTAAAAATTTAATTAAATCATAATAAAATTATAATATAATTACATAATTATGACTTGATAAAACAATTATAGATAAAACATTCTATTTGTGATAGTATCCATTTTTACCATGGAGACAGGACAGAAGAATTTAAAAGTAAAAATATTTGCAAAAATAAAGATACCAGTGATGAACAACAAAATACTGTTTAGCAATATGTTCAAAAAACGATTACAGATAAAATATTCTATATGTGATAGTATCCATTTGACCATGGAGACAGAAGAATTTGAAAGTAAAAATATTTCCAAAAATAAAGATACTAGTGATGAACAACAAGACAATATGTTCAAAAAATACTACACAGTAAAATAATTTAGTCATGGAAATTAGAACAAAATATTGATTAGGTAACATTATCACAAAATCTGTGAATGACATGTAAGTTTATTTTTTATTTATCGTATGGCTCAAAAACATTACATGTGTAAATATAGATTAAAAGAAAAACTATTATAACCTATACTAAAATAAAATATATACAGCTACAAACTAAGATACATAGTCTTTGGTATTTACAGGTTGATGTCAAGTTCTGTCAACCACTTCAACGCCAACGGTGTGGCTGTGAAGAACTCTTCTCGCGATCCTTGAAACGCACGCAGTTCACATTCGCTCGTAATATGGTTGATAGTTTGGCGGGGCGCGCCACAGTCACACAAGGGAGATTGCACATAGCCCCACTTGTAAAGGGAGTCGGCACATCTGCCGTGGCCTGTTCGGACTCTATTAAGTTTTACCCACTCTTTCCGGGGTAGTTCTGATCCTGGAAGTAAGGCTGCCCCCATAAACGCGCATCGCGCGTGGTGTTCCGCAAAACCTTCCCACTGGGAGCGCCATTGGTGCAAGGAGTCGAAGTTGTTGGTTTTAAGCCCTTCTGCATCCCTTATTGGTGGTTGTCGGGATTTAAGTCTGTTTATTTGCAACGGGGGTATTGCTCGGTGGATGGGCAGTTTGTTGTTGGCCGTAATCTTGTTATACTCCCTTAGAAGGGCGTCAGTCCTTCGCAGCTGCGGTGGGGCTATTCCAGAGAGTACAGGCAGCCATTGAGTTGGGGTTGTCTTAACTGCGCCTGTAATAAGTCTCATAGTGTGATTTAGTTGGACGTCAATTAGTCTGGTATGATGGCTGTTAATCCAGACAGGCGCACAGTACTCAGCATACGAATAGACAAGAGCTAGTGCACTGGTTCGTAGAGTTGGAGCAGTGGCACCCCACGTCGTTCCACACAGCTTTTGGATAATGTTGTTGCGTGTTCTGAGTTTTCCTGCAGTGTTTGCGAGATGTTTCTTATAGCAGAGGGTGCGATCTAACGTTACTCCAAGATATTTTGGGAAATGGTTATGCTTCAGGGGTTCGCCTGCAAAAAGTACCTGCAGTTCATATTTAGCTAGTTTGTTATTCAGGTGGAAGCAGGAAACTTCGGTTTTGTTGGGGCTCGGTACTAGTCTCCATTTCTTGAAGTAGTTGTTTAGAGCTAACAAGTCGTTAGTCCTCTTGCAAGGAATTTTCATAATCTTGCCTCGTTGCTCTAGTTAGTTTGCATCTTTCTACTAATTTAGTTGGTTTCTTCCATATTAACGAGCTTTTGTTTATTTTTCATGGCCTGCTAGGTTGCTTGCATGCAGGAAAATTGAAAAACACCGATTTGACTGAAAATTTGAAATAAAATGAAAACTAAAAAAGATTGGTATCGAGTATGCTATATCGCTAGAAAGGTAATCAAATATTACATTCGATTTTTTAAACCAAAATAGGCATTGCCATTTGAAAAAATCAAGTTATCTGTGATTGAAGTTTCCTTAATTAATCTACTGATTTCTCAAAGTACAAAAAGAATTCAATTTTAGCCGTCTGACCTAAGGTAACGCATTTCATGCTCAGTTGTAGCGCAAAGTCACGGCCCTCTAAGTTTTATAATCGCTGCGATATTCAATTTTTTTCTGATACCTACTTATACCAAAAATGGAGATTTGCGCCTAAACGGTTCGTTTAAAGTTCCATGTGTGATACATAAAGTCACACTAAAATTGACCAAGGAATCCAAATATGCAATAATATATAGGGGGTTCCATTTAGAAAAATGTAAGTTTGATATGAATCACCCTGTATTAACTTCAAAATTTAAGTGAAAATATTTTTACGTTATAGCCCTCAAGGGTCCCTACCATGATCATGTGACAGATTTTTGAAATATTTTTTAGTAAACCCACAATCCTCCGCCCACGCACTATTGGCCCACCCTGTATTATGCATGGTTACTCCGTTTGTTCAGTGGATAAGGTATAGTACCAATGTCTTCACCGAGACAGTAACTATTTTTTTTGGCGGGAGAGGTGATACCTAATCGCTACAATAAATTTATCTTCCAATTTTGGGGAAACAACTAAATGATGCTGTTACTTTTCACACTAGCTCTAAACTGGTCTACTAATGTCGGCTACACACGTTCCGGCAGGCCTGTCAGTTCAAACTGAACGGTCTGCCTGAAGACGGGTCGCCTCGCCCCCACACGTTCAGGCAGGCCTGTCAGTTCGAACTGAACAAGGCCGCCTAAAGACCGGTCGCCTCTGATTGGCTGACGGCCCTCCACACGTTCAGGCGAATGTGAAATATATCTGCTACTACAATACGTTTCCACATGCTTTTAAAACAGTTTGTGTGTAATTTCTCGATATCTGGCAAGGTATACCTGATAGAAGAAAATGTCAAGTACAAAGGTTATTTGGTTACTTATGACGCATATCCTAAAAATATTTTGAAATATATAGGGTGTTGCGGGAAAGTATTGGATAGTGATTAACTTGTTTTTTATATATAGTACTATAACTTTTTTTAAATTCTTCTAGTTTCCATCATTGATTTATATTCAACCCTAAAAAATTTTTGGGATCGGTTGCGACGTTGCCAAGTTATTATTTATTTTCTATTAATTTCCGGATTTGCAAGGTCGCAAGTAATACGTCCAAATTGATATATTCCTTCACCTTTTCTCAATATTATTATACAGCGAGTTACTTAAATATTAAGTGAATATTATTTTGGATGTTATCAGCAATGTGCATCTACAGGGTGGTTCGGCAGAATTTTAAATTACGGCAATTTGATGGTCATTTTACTTTGTTTTTTAAATGTAACAATGTATGTTTTATTTTAAATCAAAATACGCGACGTTGCCAAGTTATAAATTATTTTTCCAAATTTTCAAACAAATATCTCCGATTTTTATTAATAGAACACACTGTATATTTTATTTAACATAGAAGTACTCCCTAGTAATGGTCTATAGCGTGAACAAGTTTTAACTGGTGTTCCTAAAATAATAAAACCGTTTTCCTTGCACATACTGCTATTTCGAATACCAGGTCAGTAAAAGGTACAGGAACGCTTAAATATCTTCAAAACTTGCACAGCTGGAACGAGAAAATCAATAACTGCAGGTTTTTGAACATGCAGAATTCAAAAATTCTAACAGCAGCGTTGCCAGATTTTACCACTTTTACGTAACTCGTCATAATTTTGTTATTTTCAATAGAATCCTCTACTTATCTTTATTGCAATGAATTGCGTATGTCGAATTTAGTAAAGTCTCACAATTTCAAAATTTTGTTTCTATTAATTACTGAGATACGGCAACACTGCTTTTTCAGTGAACAGTATCGAAACGCTTGAATATTTCCAAAACTGCCACAGCTGGAGCGCTGAAATTCAATACTTAGGGGTTTTTGAACATACAGAATTTAAAAATGCTAACATCGGCGTTGTCAGATTTTCCAATTTTACCTTTCACGTCATTACTTTGAATGAAATGCCCTATTTATGAAGTCTAACGTAAAAGTGGTAAATCTGACAACACTGATGTTAGCATTTTTGAATTTTGCTGTAAAACAACTCCGATATTGATAATTTTCGCTTCAGCGGTGGCAGTTTTGGATATTCAAGCGTTCCGGTACTTTTTACTGAAAAAGTGGTGTTGCCGTATCTCAGTAATCAATAGAAACAAAATTTTGAAGTCATGAAATCCTACTAAATTCGACATGCGCAATTCATTGGAATAAAGATAAGTAGAGGATTTTATTGAAAATAACAAAATTATGACGTGTAACGGAGAAGTGGTAAATCTGGCAACGCTGCTGTTACAATTTTTGAATTCTGCATGTTAGAAAACCTGCAGATATAGATTTTATCGTTCCAGCTGAGCAAGTTTTGAAGATATTTAAGCGTACTGACCTGGTATTCGAAATAGGCAGTATGTGTAAGGAAAACGGTTTTATTACTTTAGGAACACCAGTTAACACTTGTTCACGCCGTAAACCATTACTAGCGAGTACTTCTATGTTAAATAAAATATACAGTGTGTTCTATTAATAAAAATCATAGATATTTGTTTGAAAATTTGGTAAAATAATTTATAACTTCGCAACGTCGCAAACGCGAAGAAAAATATTACAAAGCGAGATAGGGTATTAGTAGATATTTCGATTTAGAATAAAACATACATTTAAAAAAACAGAGTAAAATGAACTTCAAATTGCCTTAATTTAAAATTCTGCCAAAAACACCCTGTAGATGCGCATTGCTGATAACATCCAAAATAATATTCACTTAATATTCAAGTAACGCGCTGTGTAATATTATTGAGAAAAGTTCAAGAAATATATCAATTTGGACGTATTACTTGCGACCTTGCAAATCCGGAAATTATTAGAAAATAAATTATAACTTGGCAACATCGCAGCCAATCCCAAAAATATTTTAGGGTTAAATAGAGATCGATGATGGAAACTAGAAAAATTAAAAAAAAAATTACAGTTCCATATAAAAAAGTCAATTTGATCACTACCCTACTTTCCCGCAACACCCTGTATATTTCAAAATATTTTTATGTTTTTTTATGTTCGTCTTAACCAAATAACTTTTGTATTTGATATTTTCTTCTATTAGGTATATATTGCGAGATATCGAAGAATTACTTACTGTATAGTGGAAACATCAATTGGATACGTTTTCGAAACGTTTCCTGTTCAAGGTCGATTCACTATTTTTTAGGATCGTATCGAGATCCAAATGTCGTGGAAACACCAGCTGTCTGTCCCTTTCTTTTTGAATGGACCAATCGTAGTGCGTCAGGTAGGACGGATGGACGAACATATATGTGATTCTTCTCCGGTCGCCTGAACTGAACAGTCGTAACTGACAGGTCGACCGGACCAAACACACGCTCAGGCGACCGGACGTCAGGCCGGACGGAGGGACGAACATATATGTGATTCTTCTCCGGCCGCCTGAACAGTCTTAACTGACAGGTCGACCGGACCATATACACGCTCAGGCGACCGGACGTCGGCGGACCATTCAGTTCGAACTGACAGGCCTGCCGGAACGTGTGTAGCCGACATAACGAATTACACCTACCGGGAGCAGTTTTTTTATTAAAGCTACTGCACAGGACAGCTGATTGGAGGTCCGTGAGTCTGTTTTTTTTTTCAATTAGATGACGTTAAACACAATATAACTGAGTAACAACTTTGGTATAATAAGAAGAATGATATTCTATACGACGGATTTGATAACTATTTGTCGTTTGCGATTCAAAGATGTAGTATTTATTCAGGCCCTATTCAAATAGAAATTTCGGCCGGGGAATACTGAACCTCTAGTTTAACTTTCGTCGTAGCTCTGGTCTTTCAGCCCCTGTTGCTTGTTTAATTCAAACGGAAAATTTAGGTTTAATAACCAGGGCTCGAAGTAGACAGGATGTCGTCCTGAATAGACACAAAGACAGTTAGAGTTGCGAACTCAAATAAGGTTAAAATGGGGACAGCCTTTATAATTCAATAAACATGACTGGTTATTTAAAAATATCTTCCCATACAGAGATACTAATACAGCTGCTGAATACCTATTATCACCAACTCATGATCTAACGGCAGTATCAAACTAGCATTTGAAATGATCGTCTGACAATTCTGACATGCTGGACGAATATTATGTAACAAAACCATAAAAAATTAATTTTGACGTTGTTATTTGAATTTTCATAAATTATTTCTCCTTGCACTGTGACAAAGACTACGAAAGCAGCTGAAATGTTAATAAAGACAGGTTAGACGTATGTGCTGTCAGTTGAAGTTACGTGAAGAAAAATATTGAAATAAAACATATTTTTATCTATTCTCATTAGCAGTAGTAGTAGTAGTTGCTATCCCCGAATATAGCCCCTCAGCCACCATTTCCTGCCTCCCTCTCCCTGCCAAACTTCCCCTAACTTTTAACAAATGTTAGTATGAATAAAACTGAGTGGAACCTTTGAAAGTACTGCAGGGTCTATCATACCATGCTTACAAAACATTTTTTTTGTACTTCAACCCTCAAAACTCACCCCAACTTTTTTTTTCAAATAGCACCTATTGTTTTTCCTGCACAAATTAAGTCCTTATTTTATTTAAAATCTTGTAGTACCTTTGATTTTATACACAAACCTAGTTTTTTTTTCGTAAAGTTAGAAAGTCAGAAGCATAAGTTAAATAAAATAAGGATTTGTTTGAGGCGTAATACAGTGGAGGATTTAGGATGGGGGGGGCTATATTTTTCTGAAGAGCAAAAAAAAGCTCTCAAACCAACTTTTGTTATTTATATAAATATTTCATGTTTTCCATTACACTATCCATTACAGGTCTAGGGGGGAGGGGGGTAGACCAGTGCTGCCGCGGTCTGAAGAGCAAAAAAAGTTTAACTTTTGCTATTTATATAAATATAATATGCTTCCGTAGGGCTCTAGGCCCCCCAATCCATCACTGGCGTAATATATATCATACCATGCTTTCGAAATATTTTTTTTTGTACTTCACCCCCTAAAATTCGCCCCAACTTTTTTTTCAAATAGCTCCCACAGCTTTTCCTACATGAATGAGGTCATTATTTTATTTAAAATCTAGTAGTGCCTTTATTTCATACACAAACTACCATTGTCTTTCTCAATTTCATAAGCATAAGGTAAATACTATAAGGATTCTTTTGAGACGTAAGATTTTCGTAATAAAAAAGGACAAATAAGACATCTGTTTTCGAAAGTATGTATCAAATACCATTTAAAACCCACTTATACAATACTCTATGAGCCCGGTAAGCTTTTCTACCTTGAAGCGACCTACACTGTTGAAATCACGTAATCGATTTTTCATGAAAAGACGTTCTCAAAAAGATAACAGCGCCGGTTCCAATGTTGTCTGGGGGTTGCCGCTCGAGGGTTGAAGGGGTGAAAACTCTGCTTCGCGTTGATTTTCGAAAATTAGTTCGTTTTGGTAAGCGACATCGAAAAAAGCTTCAAATGATTTATGGAGATAATAAAATTCTGCATAATTTTAGTCTGTACATTTTTCCTGTGCGACCACCAGTTTCCGTCCTACAGTGAGCCAAAGTTAGGGGTTGGTTTGTGATTGTCACTAAAATGCCGAATTAAGACGAGAAACTTCATCAAAAAGTCGTGTAACGTATTTGTTTCCCTGAAAGGATGATATCTTCTCATATCTTCATTATCTTCAGCTACCTAGACTCACACATTTGGTTAAAAAAAAATAAGACATTTAGGAACACACCGCTTCCCACTACCGATATGTGCTGTTGCGAAAAATATGTTATTTGTGCATACTTTTAGTGAAAATGATACTACCTCGCCGTTGTCTAATTAAGATAAGATTTAAATTGCGACCTCGTGGCCTGCCGCTCGGGAGTAGGGTGGAGAGGGGTGAAGACTGTTTCATGACGCTATTTGACAAATAGCGCCGTTGTTGTAAGTGCTTTCGAACAAAAGTTCAAGTGATATATTATGGAGACGACACAATTATTCACAATTTTGGTCTTTACAATTTTCGTGTGGGTCGAATAGTTGCCATTCTACAACGCCCCAAAGTTAGGGGGTGATTTGTGATTTTTACTAAAATCATAATTTTATCATAGTTAAGTCGAAGAACGCTATCAAAAATATCTATAATACTTTTTCTCGTAAGAGAATAATATTTCTCATATTTCTATTATCTGCAGCTACCTAAATAACACATTTGGACTTAAAAAAAAGTACAACATTTGGGAACACATTGCTACCTACTACTGATATTAGCCAATCGTTAAGTCTTACAAAAGTCTTTTGAGCGCGAAAGAAATGAAACTTGGTGGGGTGGTAGACATTGGTCCCCTGAACCTACACCTAAGTTTGAGACCCCCGGGGGGTTGCAGCTTCAGGGGTGGGGGGTGAAAACTCTGCTTCGCGATGATTTCCGAAAAATAGCGTCGTTTTGGTCCTAGGGTCAACATAACTACTGGTTGACTAGAGCTTTTGACGTAAACTGTCGAATATGAAATGGAATATTCTCGTTAACCACTAGTTTTCTTTTGACCACTAGTTAACTAACGATTGCGAAACTGGGCCTTAGTATTTATATGGTTGATTTGACAGCATGTCTATTAGCTTCTTCATTTACTTCAGTATGCTGTCATGAAATACTGAACATATCAAATAAAGTAGAAACATATTAATTTTCCAAGACTACAATTTATTGCCACGCAATAGATATCACAAAACAAAGTTACATTCGGTCATTTAAACTGGTAATAGATCATAGATAAAGTAATAAATTATATCAAAGTAAAAATAAAACAATAAAAAGTTTACGGTTCCTCTTTTTGTTCATTCCTTCTTGATCTGCCACCCTTCATATGTGTAGCATTTCGTAACTAATTTTTTACTACCACCTCTTCTCTCACTGTGATAGAGTGAGAGTTCGCATTTTCTCTGATCGTCGCTAAAACAATGAAAGGAAGTTATTCTTTCCTGCATGTACCAGCACTGGGAATAAGGAACACAACCAGGGAAAATTTCAAAGCCATAATGATTGTTTATTTTAAATTAGGTGTTTTCAGTAATCTACAAGCATTCAGTGGGATAGGTTATGTATAATTGGGGCAGTTGACCAATTTAAAAGTTCCGATGAAGCAGTGTGTCATATTATTTCGCAGAGCCCACATTTTTAAAAAAGTACTGCTAGAAGAAGTACTGTTAGATGTTGTATTTTGTCTTAATTAATTCATTATTATCAGAATCATATTCCTAATCCTAACTTAAAATCTGGAAGTTGACATTCAGTCATGCTTTCTATTATCCACTTGCAGAGAATTAGATTCTGTCATTTGTTGTTCAAAATAATTGCTAGATTTGTCGACATTGGCTTAAAAATGTGATGTAGATGGCTAAGGATCAAGAAGTTCAGTATGTGCATTGAGATGAGACGAAAATGACTCATCGTAAACAGAACCAGAAGAAAAACTGCCAGAAAGATTTTTGTTATGTGTGTATTTAACTATTTATACACAGTACAGTAGTATTTTCTAGACATCCTTTTTAATCTCTCGATTTTGAGACGATTGCTTGTTGAAGTCAGTTATTTTGTAAAACGACATTACTGCAATTTTTCACAATAGTATTGAGAATATCATTATGGTTATGAGAATGCTTACTGTGATTCTTTGTGATCCACCAATCTGGATTCCTTCCCTGTTGTGTTTCAAATTTTCAGATTTATCTATTCTGTAGAATGTAGAGGTTTGTTGAAAATGAATAAATTGTTGTGAGCCAACAACCGACAACAAATAGGTTAGGCGATAGCAAGAGGTTATGGATATACGCACTTCGCGCATGCGCGATGCAGCCATCGACTTGCCGCGCCCGTAAAAGATGCTGACCTTAAGAGCTCTATTCACATTAACTGAACAGCCGGCGTTGATGCAACTTGCCGTAGCCGCTAAGAAGTAGTGTCGACATATTCCCGACGATGTCGTCAGTCGGCCGACCATATGCCGATTGACAATGTCTGCTGGGTTAGGAGAAAAAGTGTTACAGAACTTTTTAATAGCGTTCTTCGACTTGATACGCGATAAAATTATGATTTTATTAAAAATCACAAACCACCCCCTAACTTTGGGGCATTGTAGAATGGAAACGGACCCACACGAAAAATGTACAAACCAAAATTATGAAGAATTGTGTTGTCTGCATATATTACTTGAACTTTTTTTCGAAAGCACTTACCACAACGGCGCTATTTGTCAAATAGCGTCATGAAACAGTTTTCATCCCCCTCCACCCCACCCTCGAGCGGCGATCGACCCCCGGCGTCGCAAATTGAACCTTATCATAATTAGACAACGGCAAGGTAGTATCATTTTCACTAAAAGCATGCACAAATAAGATATTTTTCGCAACAGCACATGTATTGTCGGTAGTAGAAGGCGGTGTGTTCCTAAACGTCTATTTTTTTTTTTAAACAAATGCATTAGGTAGCTGGAGATAATAAAGATATATAAGAAGATATCATCCTTTTAGGGAAACAATAATGTTACACAACTTTTTGATAAAGTTCCTCGTCTTAATCCGGGATGAAATTCTGATTTTAGTGAAAATCACAAACCAACCCCTAACTTTGGCGCACTGTAGGTTGGAAATTATTGGTCGCACACGAAAAATGTAAAGACTTAAATTATGCACAATTCTGCTTTCTCCTTAAATCATTTGAAACTTTTTTCGATATCGCTTACCAAAACGACGCTATTTTTCGAAAATCGTCGCGAAGCAGAGTTTTCACCCATTCACTCCTCAAGCAGCAACCCCCAGACAACATTGGAACTGGCACTGTGATCTTTTTGAAAATGTCTTTTCATGACAAATCGATTAAGTGATTTCAAAAGTGTAGGTCGCTTCAAGGTAGAAAAACTTACCGGGCTCTTATAGACTATTAGTTTTCTTTTTTATCCGTTTTTTGCGCCAAACATATTCTTATTTTATTTAAATTATTCTTACGATTTCACGCAAAAAATAAGTTTGCGTATAAAATCAAAGGTACCACAGGATTTTAAATAAAATAGGGATATCATTTATGTAGGAAAACATATGAGGTGCTATTTGAAAAAAAAGTTGGGGGTAAGTTCTAAGGTGCAAAAAAAGAATTTTTTAAAGCATGGTATGATAGACCCTATGATACCTTCAAAAATTCCTCAGTTTTCGCTTGAACTTGGTTTGTTACGAGAATATCACGTATCAAGGAAATTCTGGGACACCCTGTATAATCGTGTACAGCTCAAACCGAATCAAACCCAACCGAATACCAAAATATGTACGCTGAAAATACTGAAAATAGGTATCAATGGTATCATACATGTTGAACTGTTCCCCTGTGGAAGTGTGGATGTCAAACACACGCCACACTGTTTTGGTGGGACTTGATGTGCTTCCTGCGGAAAGAAGGTTTGAGCGGACGGAGGATAAAGTTTTATGCAGCAGATTAGATATAATATGCATAGTTGTAGGAACTTCTATTATATGTTCATGAACTAAATGCGGACGCCAATGTATTTAAAGAATGTGTAAACCAGATGCATAAGTGGTGTTATCTGCACCCCAGTCCAATATACCTGCTATCCTGACTGTTAACGCAAAACACAGTGAGTGTGCTCAAAAAAAGGAGAGTTACAGTTCGGAGGTCACATCGGCAACACATTGCGCGTCTCCGAATTTCTGCCGCTCCGCGTTTATAACTATTTAACACTTTTATAGTTAGTGATAAATAAATAAGTAAAATTACAATACAGTCCGCTTTTTCAACATCACACACAAACACACGAACATTTTGGTCCTTCGAGCCGGATCGGTATAAAGGTTTTTATATCGGGCAAAATACACAAGTTCACACAGTGCGGTAGTGGCATCAAGTGCATCACAGCATCGAGTGCATCACATCATCGAGTGAATCACAGCATCAACAGCATCATGTGCATCACAGCATCACAGGGGCAATCGTGTGGGTAGCACACAGTTACAGCACACGGGCAGGTAAACTCCACAGGTGGAAACAACACACAGCAGTGGTCGTGTATTGGCAGGGTCTCAGCACAGGGTCGAGTCGCACGGCAAAAGCAGGTCAGAAAGTTTATTAGCCCTATAAATTATCTTCGGTGTTCGTCAAGTGCACCAGTTCATTCAAATATGGAAGGCCTTGTATTCAAGAGAGGTTCCATAAAAGGCAAAATCACCAGATTTTCCAATCATTTGAACTCCATTTGTGATTCACTCAATTATAATGATTTAAAGTTAAGATTAGACAAGATAACAGGATGTTATGAAGAGTTCGAACAGGTGCAAACTGAAATTGAAGTCCAACTAAAGGCAATTGACGAAGACGAAAGAAACGCATTTGAAACATCATATTTCAGCGTTGTCACAAAAGCTCAAGACATGCTTGAAAGGTACAATTCATCACAAAATTCACATTCTTCACACAGTTCAAGTAACCACAACGATTTTCAAGCTAGCATAAAACTTCCTGCCATAAACGTACCTACATTTGATGGCAACTTTGAAAAATGGAATCACTTTTATAGTTTATTCAAAAGCCTAATTGATGAAAATCATTCACTGAAAGCTCAGCAAAAGTTCCATTATCTGAAGGCAGCACTCACAGGAAGCGCCTTGCAGTTAGTGGAAGCCTTAGAAATCAATGAGGAAAATTATGATGAGGCATTGAGGATTTTAAAAGCTAGATATTCTAATAAAAAGCTAATAGTTACTTCACACATAAGATCATTATTTGAGCTGCAATCGGTTCAAAAGGAAAGCTTCAGAGACCTACAGAAGTTTGTAGATTCAGTGCATAAACACAAAAGTGCTCTGAAAACAATGAAGGTCTCTGAAAAAGAGTTGAGTGATCTTTTATTGATAGCGGTAGTATCAAGCAAGCTAGATAAAGCGACACTCAAAGAATGGGAAGTGTTCTCAGCAAAACAGTGCGAAGTTGCTTCATTTAATGTATTTCATGACTTCTTGCAAAAGAGATGTGGTGTATTAGAATCGCTACATACACATTCAGACAGCAACTTTCAAACACAACGCAACACCAGGTTTCAGTCAAAACATAATAACAATAGCAACACACAGCCGAGATCTAGTTCCTTTGTTCACACCAGCCAGGTTCAAACAAAGAACTGCCCTATTTGCCAAGAATCACATAATTTTTATACTTGTAAAAAACTACTAGACATGACAGCGTCAGAGCGCAGCAAGGAGGTAATTAGGCTCAAGTTGTGCCTCAATTGTCTCGGTTCTGGCCATATGGCTGCAAAATGTAACCGTGGTGTTTGCAAGATCTGCCGTAAACCACACAACACTTTACTACACGTTCCAAATTCAGATAGGTCACAAAGTACCTCAAACAATTTAGCTGTCCATCAAGAGAGAGGTGACATGGCATCGGCCAGCTCATCTTCAGAACAGGAAAACAATTCAACGGTAGTAGCAAGCAACTTGCTTGCTGACAGCCAGCTAAAAGAAGCATCACAGGCAGAGACAAAATCTCAAATATTGTTAGCAACTGCACTAGTTGATGCAACCAATGTCAAAAATCAAAAGATTCAGTGCAGAGTACTTCTGGACTCTGGAGCCCAGTCAAATTTCATAACAGAAGAGCATTGTAAAATCCTAGGCTTCAAACCAGAAGCAGCGGACGGAGGATAAAGTTTTATGCAGCAGATTAGATATAATATGCATAGTTGTAGGAACTTCTATTATATGTTCATGAACTAAATGCGGACGCCAATGTATTTAAAGAATGTGTAAACCAGATGCATAAGTGGTGTTATCTGCACCCCAGTCCAATATACCTGCTATCCTGACTGTTAACGCAAAACACAGTGAGTGTGCCCAAAAAAAGGAGAGTTACAGTTCGGAGGTCACATCGGCAACACATTGCGCGTCTCCGAATTTCTGCCGCTCCGCGTTTATAACTATTTAACACTTTTATAGTTAGTGATAAATAAATAAGTAAAATTACAATACAGTCCGCTTTTTCAACATCACACACAAACCCACGAACAATAGTCGTATAACGATGTCACGCAAAAATATTTAATAATAAAGGAATAAAGCACTGAATGATAACTATACTTTTATTGTAATTTTTTTGGGCGGTTGGGTGGGCACGTGCTCTTGTGCCCTTCAGTACCAGCCGCCACTGATTCTTAAATGCGCTGCCACCGCTGTCATCTATTCTCAAGTTATAAACTACTTTTGAACAGGGTGAGTTATTTTAACTTTACACCGTGTCCCAGAAGTCCCAGAACAAATCTCGGAAAAAGAAATCGCACGTGTAGGTTTCGGAATGTGAAAGGAATTATTCCATTTGTACAGAGACATCGTTTTGTTGTAAAGATGATTAAAACGTGTGTGGCTCAGCTTATTTCCATTCACTTTCAGGTAAAAACACTTTTGATTTTATAGCAAAAAAGGGCGAAGGTCCTTTAGTACGGTTACGCTAATAGGTCTTTTTAAATATTTTTGTTGATTGTTTACCTCAGCTGGTGACTTATAGTGACGTACGAATATGATAAGGATGACCACACATTAACCATGTCGCGATCTAATTATAAGGACATTTCAACTTTTTAGCTATTGAGAATAACCCACATAGCACTGGATATTCTATGAATATTCTTTAAATCTCCTATATGTTCCATGAATATTCAGTAGAATCATAGAATATTCGTTATTTCTCTTGATTATTCTGGATTATTAACATAAAATATTCCTTATAGAATATTATTTCATCCACCTAGGATAATCAGTGGTTATGCGTTTAATGTCTGAATTATTCCAGAATATACCAGTAATATTCTTCATAGAATATTATTTTAATAATCTACTAAGAACAAGATGTAGCTATTTTCTGACGAACATTTAGTAGAATTTATAATAGAAATATCTGTATGTAGGCAAATATTCAATATGAGGTATTATTAATTTATATTTGCACATTTCTCAGTAAATTAAAAAACCTTCATTCGTTTTGCGTTCATCCTAAATATACCTAATAAGTATTATGTGCAATTTTCAAAAGTTTATTAGTCATTAGCCATTGCCAGCAATACAGATACGGCATCCACCGACGATAAAGTGACAGTATCTTATGCTGATGTATGGTGACTATGGTGTCGTCAGTTGTCAATCTTGTCTGGTTGTCACTCGCTTCAAGTGTTCTGTCATTCTGTGCTTCAACATGTGGATGTCGGTATTTTAGCAATTCACGAATTCACGAGTTTTATTCCTGAAAGGCCTGCATTTATACCCAATTTTGTACAATAAAGTTGCTGGTTGTTATAAAGTGTGTGACAGTGTTCCAAATTATGGTCACCTACTATGGTGTAAGGTTCATTATATAATGTGAGTAGAATTTTGAGGTTAAATGCAACAAGTTTACATTTGTACACTTTATTTAGGCATCTGGACTGAGATGTCTAACCACTTAAATTTTGTGACCATCTGCCACTAGTAGGTGCCATTATTTTTGGAACAGTATCCATAATTCCCTAAAAATGTTTCGTATATGAGGTAATTTAAACACAATGTTCCTAGAATATTCAAAAACATTCTACCAAGATTGTTCATGTAATATCTGTGGGGAATATTCGGCGGAATATTCTAGGAATATAGCGTGTTTTTCCCATTTCGAACGTTTACAGAATATTCTGTGAATATTCTAATTATCCATGGAATTTTTCCAGAATATTCATAATATCTGTAGTGAATGTGAACAGAATATTCTCATATCATCCGGTGCTATGTGGGAAACATATAATTTAATAATTTAAACATATTATAACATAAGTTGGTACCAGAAATCATCCCTAAAAGTTTTCAGCTATATGTATATGTTAAACGTCATTTACTATAAACACGATATCAGTAATTTTTTGTTTTGAATCTCATAATCACCAAATTATGTAGTTACCCACATAGCACTGGATGATATGAGAATATTCTGTTCACATTCACTACAGATATTATGAATCTTATGAGAAAATTCCATGGATAATTGGAATATTTACAGAATATTCTGTAAACGTTCTAAATGGTAAAAACACCCTATATTCCTAGAATATTCCGCCGAATATTACATGAACAATCGTGGTAGAATGTTTTTGAATATTCTAGGAACATTTTGTCTAAATTACCTCATATACGAAACATTTTTAGGGAATTATGAATACTGTTCCAAAAATAATGGCACCTACTAGTGGCAAATGGTCACAAAAGTTAAGTGGTTAGACTTCTCAGTCTAGATGCCTAAAATAAAGTGTAAAAATGTAAACTTGTTGCATTTAACCTCAAAATTCTACTCACATTATATAATGAACCATACCATACACCATAGTAGGTGACCATAAGTTGGAACACTGTCACGCACTTTATAGCAACCAGTAACTTCATTGTACAAAATTGGGTATACATGCAGGCCTTTCAGGAATAAAACTCGTGAATTCGTGAATTGCTAAAATGCCCACATCATATGTTGAAGTACAGAATGACAGAACACTTGAAGTGAAGAATAGAGTTACAACCAGACAAGATTGACAACTGACGACACCGTAGTCACCATAATACATCAGCATAAGATGCTGTCACTTTATGGCTGTCACTTTATCGTCGGTGGATGCCGTATCTGTATTGCTGGCAATGGCTAATGACTAATAAACTTTTGAAAATTGCACATAATACTTATTAGGTATATATTTAGAATGAACGCAAAACGAATGGAGGCTTTTTTTTAATTCACTGAGAAACATGCAAATATAAATTAATAATACCTCATATTGCCTACATACAGATATTTCTATTACAGATATTACTAAATGTTCGTCAGAAAATAGCTACATCTTGTTCTTACCCAAACAGCACAATATATTCTTGGAATATTCTTATTTCATCCAAAATAGATTGAGAATATTCAGAACATTAACAGAATGTTCTACGGATGTTTTTATTGGTTTCATTCCCATGAGGATGTACGAGGAATATTACGTCATGATTATTCCATGAACGTGTCGATCAAAATATTCTGATAATATTCATAAATTAATATTATCTAAAGAATAATCTATGAATATGTCTTTTGGTATGATTCTTAATGTAGGCGTGGCACCGTTACAGGTTAGGTTAGGCTTGAGAAGTTTGAGGTTAGCTTCATTCGTCACGGTGGCGGTGGTCGGTGGTGCCTACTTGTGCATGTGCATTTTTCTCCTGTGATAATTGTATACAGGGTTACTGGTAACTCGACCACTTTCCTGCAAGAGGTGATAGAGGGACTCAAATGTAATAGATTTAACCCCCCATACGTAATTCCGAAAACCGATAGTTTTCGAGATAATTAACATTTAATGTTTTTCAACTAAATGTACAAATTTCCACACTAGATCCTAAACTAAGAAAAAAACCTGTTGTTGATTCTGATAATTTTTATTTTAGTTTTAACTAACACATACACAAAGCTAACTTAGTATTAAAATGTTTCAAAATACTAAACAGTTCCAAACTAAATACAAATATAAAAATAATCAACAAAATTTTTACATTCACCGTGAAAGAAAATTATCTAGCTCAAAAAAAATTATACAAGCGGTTGAACAAATCGCTAAAAAATCTTTCCTACCTAATAACCTTTTCAGAAAGATTATAAACAGCAATGAATAAAAATCACCTATTCAAAAAGAACGAATGACAGTACAATCATTATTGATAACTCAGTTACATACTAGAATGTTTGCAAATGCGGTCGATGATTTTATCCAAGTAAATCAAATTAAATTCACTCAGAGTTTCTTGAGATCTTGCTCAATGTGTTGCACTTGATTTCGGGTACAAGTACGGATCCGCTTCCTCACTTCGGTTTTTGTAACTCGTGTTGAAAGAGTTCGTTTCATCTCCTCCGTCGCATTGATAATTTTTTGCCTTGGTTCGTCAGCAGTATTAACTGGAGTCTCGTAAACCTATGCCTTCATGTGACCCCAGACGTAAAAATCAAGAGGTGGGCTCCGCGCAGGCCATGGGATGGGTTCACCCCTCCCTATCCATTTGTTCGGGTATGTGCTGTCCAACAAATGCCGAATTGTGATACGGTAATGTGCTGGACAACCATCATGCGGGAATATCATGTTGTTGATGATTCTGTTTTATGTTGATAAATTTTGTTAAATAGTTACTTGTGGTTATACTGTCATTCTTGCCCTTGGAATAGGCCATCAGATAAGGAAGTTTTTGAAATAATTTGTTTGACTGGTTGTGTATATTTTTTTGAGCTAGACAATTTTCTTTCACGGTGAATGTAAAAATTTTGTACTTTATTTTTTAAATAATTGTATGTAGTTTGAAACTGGTTAGTATTTTTACACATTTAAATACTAAATTAGATTTGCGTATGTGTCAGTAAAAAACTAAATTGAAAATTACTAAAATCGACAGCAGGGTTTTTTCTAAATCTGGATGTAGTGTGGAAATTTGATTTATTATCGTTGAAAAACATTAAATGTTAATTATCTCGAAAACTATCGGTTTTCGGAATTACGTATGGGGGGTTATATCTACTGCATTTGAATCCCTCTATCACTTCCTGCAGGAAAGTGGTCGAGTTACCAGTAACCCTGTAGTTATCTGTGTTCTGGAACGTGATTTTCACTTGTTATTTAGTTTACAACTTCATCTAGGAGCGACTAGGGTGAGTGTAACTATTTTGTCTCTGTAAATTATCGACTTTGTAGCACCATGTGGTAGCAACTCTCTTGTTCAGAGTCTAATCTCTATGTTCTAGTCTTACTTGTCGTAGGTACCCTGACTAATATATAATAACAACCACTAACAACACATTTGCTATATTTGTGACTATGAATTTTCAGTGTTTATTCTACTAAAATTTATTAAAATACAACGACAATACTTTGGTGAAAATCTAGCATTGTAGTTAATGGAGTGGATTTGAATGTACATCGTATGCTTTAAAATAAAACGTTTTTTTTTATTTTGCAGGATAATATACATGATACTATTACTTGAGAAGATAAACCCACCTCGCGCTTCAATTTCGTTCGGCACTGCGCATGACGTCACTCGGAGACAACAGTCGCGCTTGTCGGTGGGAAGAGCCACTGCTTCCGAGCACTAGCCGTTAGTATTTAAAATATTTTTCGGATTTATTATAAAAAGTCATCACAAAAAGTCGTTGCTTTTTTTCAATAAAATTTAGGAACAATGCTGGGATAGTACGGCTTCAAACAGAGTAAGTATTTTATAGATAAAATAAATTCTCTTTGTAGGAATATGATTCTTGAAAAATGTTCACATAAATATTTTTAGCAATGAGTATTTCAATTTCAGGATTACTATAAAATATGGAAAATTATCAAAGTTGGAACCTTATTTATTTTGAAAATGTTTCAGCATTTCATACTAGACTTAATTATTGCTCAAATACATGTATTTGTTTCTTATTTAAACCGAAGCAGTCATTTTTGAAACAACACCTTGATGGTAGAAAAATATCAGTGATTTAGATTTATTATAAACAAACCCCTTAACAAATCAAACTTACAATAATAATTATACAGGGTGTCCTTTCCTTCACACGTACACTACATGGCCTATCATAGCACGCTTTCAAAACATTTTTTTTTGTACTTCAACCTTTAGAACTCACCCTCAACTTTCAAGTAGCAGCTCATAATTTTTCCTATACAATGGAGGTCCTAATTTTATTTAAAATCTTGATTTGATTTGATATGATTTTATACAAAAAGCAATTTTTTTCGTGAAGTCATAAGCATAAATTAGATAAAATAAGGATTTGTTTGAGGCATAATATTTTCGTAAGAAAAACAGATAAAGAGGAAAACTAAGTGCGTCTTTCAATGGTACCTAATGGCCTATTTTTTTACCTCAACCTCCAGAACTTACTCCATACTTTTTCTTACAAATAGCACCCCACAGCTTTTCCTGCATTAATGGGGCCATTATTTTATTTAATATCTTGTAATGCCTTTGGCATTTCAAACCATACACAAACCAATTTTTTTTGTAAGCATAAGATAAATAAATTGGGCATTTGCTTGAGGCGTAATATTTTCGTAATAAAATAAAGCATTAAAAAGACATTTGTTTTCAAAAGCATGTATTATAGGTCACTCAGTACCCTTAAAAACCCAACCAGTTTTATTTTTAGCCGTTTTTTGCGTCAAGCAAATACCTACTTATTTTATTTATGTTATGCTTATGATTTTAAGAAAAAAATAAGTTTGTGTATAAAATCAAAGGTAGGTACTACAAGTTTTTAAATAATATAAGGACTTAATTTGTGTAGAAAAAACTATTTGGTGTTGTTTGAAAACAAAAGTTGAGAGTGAGTTTTAAGGGTTGAAGTACAAAAAAATGTTTTAAAACCATGGTACCTAGGTATGATAGTCCCTATAGTACTTTCAGAAATTTCACTCAGTTTTCGTTTGAACTTTTTTTTGTTACGAGAATTTCACCACGTGTCAAGGAAATTCAGGGACACCCTGTATATAATTCAAGTTATAATCGTGTTTTCAAAAAAAAAATTCAATGCGTAATTACAATAAAAGGCTCTCGTAATGAGGAACACATTTATTAAATCCACTAAATATAGCGATTAGTTACAACAACAATATTAATCAACATTCAAATATTCTATCATCTCATTTTACAGCTTTTGTCATTTTTCTCGTCCTTACTTTCGATTTTTCCTTGATACCTTTATATAACATTCGAATTTTGAAATACATACTTCAAAAAACCTAATACACAGCAGATAATTGTCACGGCAAGCCAGTCATTTTGTCACCAGGTGACGTCAGAGGTGTGAGAGAGATAGTGCTACGACATGCGCGTGGGTTTATCTTCTCGAGTAATAGTATCATGGATAATACAGGAGGACGATTCCGTGCAATGAAATGTATTTTTTTAATGTGTACATTAAACTTATATAATTATAAAAATACAGGTTCCGTGTTCCGTTTTATATATATATTTTTTTCATCAATCCCTTTAATTAGTGTGTGCCCAAAACACTGTATGAAAGTTGGATACTAGGTTATATACAGGGTGTCCCAAAAAATAGTGTCAAGCGGAAGTCCAGAGATAGAGCACACCTAGAAGTATCTGAATCACCCCCATGTATGTTATGCAATTTTTTGTAGTTTCCGAGGTATGAATTTTTTTCTGAATTTTAGAGAATTCTCTACCTCGATAACTTAAAACTGGTCCAAAAGAAAAACTAAAAGACTTTTCCAAATTATCTTTTTTGCTAATTAATCCCCAAGAGTTTAATGTTTATACGTAAAATAATTGGCTTCGTAACTTTGATGAAAGTTATAAAAATTTTAGTGTAAAGTGAAAAATTTACGATCTGATAATTATGACTTAAATGTTCGACTCTAAATTAAAAATCCAAAGAGGAGATTTCATGATTTCTAAGCAGGTCTAAAAACTTTTTCAGACTCTCAGCTATCACAATCATTGAAAAAAAAAGTAGTACTTAATGAGGCTACTTTCGCTCCAATCGATTGTCAAAGACAATAGGCGAAGATTTTTTGAAATTAGCGATGTGACCTTCAATTCATCAATAGCTTATGTTAACGCGCTAATAGCAGAATGGTTGTCAGTACCGCAATAATAAACGTTAAAAACGTTCCATAAATCAAACATTTGTTAAAAAAGATCCTATTTCTTGTTAAAAAACCACAAGGAGCGCATTCTTCAAAACCGGTTTTTACCTGAGCTACAACAGAGGAGCTAACGCTAACGCAGTAAACGATGTTAGAAAGAGATAGCTAGGATATTGTTGTGATGTCTTTTCAAAATGTGTCATTGCATAGGTTGCTTTCGTTGTCTTTATTCAGTCGTCTGTCTGTCTTTGCGGCTTTAAAGCGATACGATCTTGTTTGGTGAATTATTTTGACAATTGGGATTTCTTTGCGGACTATTGAGTGCACGCAGATTCAAAATTTGGCTTTCCCTACGGACCCTGAGTGCTATCGGTTTGTATCGGTTTGTATTGGTGTTGTATTGTTCTGTTGTCTGACTACTTGGCTATTCCTACGGACCTTGAGTGCACCACAACTGGATTTAACGATGCTGTTTTCTGCAAGAGACTATGCAACAAATGGATAGGTCGTGGTGTACCCACTGAATGGCCGCCACGGTCACCTGACTTAAATCCGATAGTTTTTTGTTTGGGGCTACTACAAAGAACTAGTTTATGATAAAGAGTGTTGAAACATCAGCAAATTACGCAACAAATTAACACAGGCTGAAGAAACAATAAAAAAACAATCGAAGAGCTTTTGTTAATTTAATAAACAATTTTTTCGGAAGATGTAGATTATGCATCGAACAAGAAGGTAGACATTTTGAATATTTCTTATGAAATTTAATAAACTTAGTGAAGAAATCTGATAATTTCGTTTCGTTTTACAATTTCAACTTACAAAAAAGGATTCGTGCATGTAAAAAAAATGTGACACAGGTGGTCATCTATCGATATTTTGATCGCACTGAATGTTTTTTATTGTGGCACTGACAATCATTCTGCTATTAGTGCTCTAAAATTAGCTATTTGTTCATTTAAAGTCCCGTTGCTAATTTCAAGAAATCTCCGCCTCTTGTCGTTGAAGGTCGATTGGAGCCAAAGTAGCCCCATTAAGTACTACTTTTTTTTAATGATTATCATAGCTGAGAGTCTGAAGAAGTTTTTAGGCCTGCATAGAGATCATGAAATCACCTCTTTAGTTTTTTAATTGCGAGTCGAAAATTCAAGTCATAATTAACAGAACGTAAATTTTTCACTTTACACTATAATTTTCATGACTTTCATCAGATTTACTAAGCCGATTCCTTTATGTACGAATAGTGAACTCTTGAAGATTAATTAGCAAAACAGATAATTTGGAAAAGTCTTTTGATTTTCTTTTTAAAACAGTTTTAAGTTGTCGAGGTAGAGAATTCTCTAAAATTCAGAAAAAAAATCATAACTCGAAAACTACAAAATATTGCATAACATATATGGGGGTGATTCAGATACTTCTAGGTGTGCTCTATCTCTGGACTTCCGCTTGACACTATTTTTTGGGACACCCTGTATGTATACTACTCGCGTTAAGTAGGTACCTAGGCAGACAACAAGACTTACAAATAAATGAAATGAAGAGATAAAAGGTATTAGTTTCTTTCAACATATAGGTATTCTTCAAAGATATACCAGGAATCTTCCCACAATATTTGATACATCTTAATAACAATCGTAGATTATTCTGAGGGAATAACCTATGTATGTTACTTCAAAGATATACCAGGAATCTTCCTACAATATTCCATACATCTTAATAATAATCGTAGAATATTCTGAGGGAATAACCTATGCACATTTTTTGGATTCCCATTTTCACATTCTTGGAATGTTCATCAGATATTCTATATATTCATGGACTTTTCATGGAATGATATAATGTTCCAAAATGGTGATTCTTAGAATGTTCCTAGAATATATTGTGCTGTCTGGGTAGTAGATTATTAAAATAATATTATATGAAGAGTATTACTGGTATATTCTGGAGTAATTCAGGCATTAAACGAATAATCACTGATTATCCTAAGTGGATAAAATAATATTCTATAAATAATAATATTCTATAAAGAATATTATTTTAACAATCCAGAATAATCAAGAGAAATAACGAATATTTTATGATTCTACTGAATATTCATGGAACATCATAGGCGTAGTTAGGTGGGGGCTCGGGGGGGCTGAGCCCCCCAAGAATGAAATTAGCCCCCCCAAAAAATCTAAAATAATTAATTCTAGTAAGTTTATTATAGGTCTGTTTTTACAGCAATCACAAACTAGTCAGCGTCAATTTGATTGGCCAGTACTAGTCAGAAATAGTTTGACAACTGCAATGGGGAATACTGATTGGCTCTGACTGGTTTATATCTAGGGCTGGGCTTAAGCTCCCCACATCCAGGGACTTAAGCCCCCCTAGATTCAGGGACTTAACTACGCCTATGTGGAACATATTGGGGATTTAAAGAATATTCCTAGAATATCCAGTGTTATGTGGGTAGTTAGGTATTTCTTAGAAAACAACAAAGGCTGCCATCTGAGACTGCTCTCAATCAATATATGCCACTTATTGCAACCTAGATATTTTTTAAAGTGGTCCAAACCCCAAACGTGATTGAAAATTTTATATTTCATGAGAGAAAACCATAGAATAATTTTCATAATCTACTTCTCATTCCGTTTCAATCTGAGATTGATCAACAGAACCGAGGCGAGATTTTCCACAAAGAGGGCGCGACGAAACTGGATGTCAATGTTCTTTATTGATTTTCTCATTATATCTAGCGGCGACACCTGTGAACTGAAAGTAACACTTCAATAGTGAAGTAATTCCCAAGAAAGTAGAATCTACAGAATGAACCAGCACACCAGCAGAAAACTGAAGACAATAATTCAAAAGGTTGATAACACTTCACATCATACTACTAAATAACCTTGTAAAATACTTTTTTCTGTTCTGGTCTCAGGATTCTTGGTCATATTCTTCAAATGGGGAATAATTTTCTGTTCCGATAGTACCGATACACTTCTAAAAAGGAAAAATAAAAACCTTTCAATTGCGTTTATGGTACGCCAAGCCACGAATCATTACCATTACTGCATAAGCGACAATTAAAACTGTCGACTTTCCTGTATCAATTTCACAAAAATACGAACTACCAAACAGCTAGGCTCTTGTCGCTACGCCTCTGTGTAATAACGACCTTTTTAAACTTTAAGGTGTCTGCGCCATCTCTTAGACAGTAGTGTCGCAAGCTCTCTATAAATGCGCAAAATCCCAATGAGTCAACTTTGTTTACAACGCACCACATGTCGTTGACCTAGTCCCTAGTGACTAGTCAGTTATTACCTGAAAGTGAGCAAGATGACTCTGAGCTGCATGTAAGTGAAAATTGCTTTGTTCGTTTTTAAATAAACTACATAATTATTGTTTATTTGAGAAATCCAATAACGTAAAATATATTATTCTATAATAGACGCACCTTGTAAAGAAAATCCCACTTATCTCATCCAAAGTATAATACCTAATTATAAACAGATTCAGCGCTACCTAAATTAGGTATTTATTTGAGAAAACCCTTAAGCTCAGACATGTATGTTTCTGAAATGCTAATGAAAAATTGACAGTATTTTCCTACTGAACGCTCTAAAAAGATTCGGTATAGCAAAATTTTTGAGGCACAATAACCATAAAAAGAGGTAAAAAGCAGCTTTTTTGTGTTAAATGTAGCAAGGATTTAAAGGCATTTCTGACATATTTGGTGGCCCCATAAGGTACAAATTTAGTTTGCAAACATCTAAAATTTTCAAATCTCCCACAGTTGTTGCATGCCCTAGAAGAAAGACCTCCTAATATTTAAATTTATTTACCTTTCGTATCCTGACCGTTGTTATTCAATAATTTGTAGTAAAATCTGGGATACGGTCCTTAGTCCTTACGATTTCAAATTTAACTATATAGGCTTTTATCGTCGAATAAACGAAAATTATATATACCTACATATATTTTCTAAATATATCATTGACCGGATTTTATTACAAAATACTATTTTATATATATCTTTGGAGAAAATAGTTTAGGTAGATACTTAAAAAGTATTCGTTTTTATTTGAGAAAAACGTGATTTTTTTCACTTGTCAGAAAACAAATAGACGGTTCTGCTAAAAATGTGACAGCCGTAATTTATATCGGGGTAGGTACTCTTACTCCCCCCACCGATAGGTGAGTGGAGTGTTGTGATCGCGAAAATTTTCGATTTTGAGATGAGACGCTTTTTGGGCATTTCATTATGTCTAAATAACGAAAATCCACGTTACTCATTACCGTCTGTTTGTCTGTGGTGTCCTAGTGGGTAATGCTGTTAAATTTTGAAAATCGGTGCATTGGCGGCGGAGTAATTAGCAAAAAACAAAAAGTTTAAAATATTCCTCAAACCTCGTTTTTAGGCGTTTTAGGGGTTTCTGATAGGGATTCATCAAGCCAAGTAGCTTGAGTTTTTTCTTAAATACTTGACTTGAAAGCTCAAGCTTTTGAAAATTTGATATTTGACTTGACTTGATTTTCGATCTGAACTACTTGACTTAATATCAAGTAAAATCAAACTACTTGATATTACTTGATATCGATCTGTAAAATGCGAATCGAAGAGTTAAAATAGGGGAATCACCGAGGTTACGGCAGCAAGCAGGCACCCGATGACTCTGAAACTTTAAAGCCAACCGACACAGAATGGTCGTTAATTGAACGAATTTGCCAGTACCTTACTGTTTTTAAGAGTATTTCCACTATTTTTGCATTAATATGCTGCTCGATAGACTAGATTCGTGCGCCATGGAACTTGACAATAAACCTGATCGAGATGAAAGCGATTATAAATAGTATTCAAGCGGCAAGGGACAGTACTGAGAATATTTTAGAATGGTGGAAAAGACACGAATGTATTTTTCCAAACCCTGCCGCAATGTCCAATGACTTTTTGGCAACGCCAGCTTCTTCAGCTCCAGTTGAAAGTGTTCTAGAGCTGCGTTAACTCTTACCAAAACAAGAAATCGATCAGGTGATAACTCCGTTAGAAGTCTTATGTGTCTCAAATCATGGATGGAAAATGAGGATATTAATTTTTTTTTATTTCTGTGTCACCGGCATCGACTGCTCTGGACATTAGCCTCGTGTTCTGTGTAGGCGCTTTGTTACTGATTCCCGGCACCACTCTAGGAAGAGCACTGTTATTTAGAAGCCAATAGTGACGGCTCAGGTGGGAATTCTTCGCTGAGCTTTTTTATGGATATTCATTTTTGATTGAAAAAAACATAAATAAATTTCCGCCACGAGAATCGAACTCGGGAGCTTCCGGTCAGGAGCCCTCGACTCTAACCACTGAGCCAACCCACCCCCACTTGAGTTTGTTGTTTTTCTATTTATTATTGTCTGAATTTAGAATATTTCGTATTTTTATTTCATATTATTACATTCATTATTTAACTAAGTTTTTTGGGGTTTTCGTTTTTGGATGTTTTTACTTCCCACACCGATAGGTGAGGGGAGTATTGTGATCGCGAAAATTTTCGATTTTGAGATAATACGCTTTTTGGGCGTTTTATGATGTGTACATAACAAAAATCCACGTCACTCATTTCCTGTCTGTCTGTCGGTCTGTTGGTCTGTCTGTCTGTCGCGTTTTTCTACCCTCGTAATGTCAGCGGTATGCTGTGGGGTCGTAGTAGGTAATGTTCCTATAATTTTGAAAATCGGTGCATAGGCGGCGGAGTAATTAGCAAGAAACAAAAAAAATTAAATATTGCTGAAACTTCGTTTTGAGGCGTTTTAGGGGTCCCTGATCATTTTCTACTTTTTTTTGGGTGGGGTTGAAATTGGGGTGGTTGGGGGGTGGGGGGTAGTAAAACTCAAAAATTTGTTGTATTCATAATAGACTACCCACTGACCTGTGAAGGAAGACCTAGCGACATAAATAACTTTTTTAGGTCTATCCGAACATTGCCTTATGCCTATTACAGAAACTAAAGGTCTTAGATTTTTTTCCGATGTATACATACATAATGAGTATTGCTTTATATCGTTCTATATTATGTAACGAAGAAACTGTTCAATTGATTTTAATGAAATTTTGATACAGTATTACTACCGTGTTAAGGATGGAAAATGCGTATGGTTTTTATAAATCGTGCCAGTAGCGGCGCAGAAATAATAAAAAAACTAAAAACATAAAAACAGCTCAAACCTCGTTCTTCGTTCTTATAGAAGTTCGTGATCATTTTCTGAGTTTTTTGGGTGGGGGTGAAATTAGGGTGGTTGGGGAGTGGGGGGTTGGAAAACTGAAAAATTTGTTGTATTCATAATAGGCTGTCCACTGACCTGTGAAGGAAGATCTAGCGACATAAATCACCTTTTTAAATCCATCTGAACATTGCCTTGGCTATTACAGAAACCAAAGGAATTTTCTGTATACATACGAGTATTTATTGCTTTAGATCGTTTTGTATTTTGTAACGTGGAAACTATTAAATTGATTCTAATGAAATTTTGACACATTATTATGACTGTGGTGAGGATGCAAAACGCGTATGCTTGTTAGAAATCGTGTCAGTGGCAGCGTAGCAATAATCAAAAAACTAAAATTATGAAAACAGCTCAAACTTCGTTTTTAGATGTTTTAGGGGTTCCTGACCGTTTTGTACCTTTTTTGGGTGGGGGTGAAATTGGGGTGGCTAGGGGGGGGGCGGGAGGTTGTAAAACTGAAAAGTGTGCATTATTGATAATAGGCTGTTCATTGACCTGTGCAGGAAGGACCTAGCGGCATATGACAATTTGGGGGGGGGGGGTACTGGCGATGATTTTGTTGCAAGGGGTTCTCAGACTAAATCTTTATGCTATGGGAAAATAATAAACTGGTATCACCGTAATGTGTGGGAAGTACTGAGTCAATCAACTTGACTCCATTTTTTTTTAATAAAAGATTCCATCTTTATATACAAAGATTTTTATTGTTATTGCGTTTTGGCAGTTAATCAGATTAATATCAAGAAAGAACTATTTTTTTTATGAAAAATCAAGTAGTTACCTTGAAAAACTTGATTTTCAAGTTGCTTGATGTGTAACTACTTGACTTGACTTGAATTTCTAAAACAAATACTTGACGTGATCTTGACTTGATATCAAGTCAAGATCAAGTCATGTAGCTTGAAAATCAAGTCAAGTCGTGAATCTCTGGTTCCTGATCATTTTCTACTTTGTTTGGGTGGGAGTAAAATTGGGGAGGTTGGGGGGTGGGGGATTGTAAGACTCAACAATTTGTTATATTCATAATAGACCGTCCATTGACCTGTGAAAGAAAGACCTAGACCTCGAAATTTCGACACTATTATTACCGTGGTGAGGATGGAAAACGCGTATGGTTTTTGGAAGTCGTGTCAGTGGCGGCGCAGCAATAATAAAAAAGCTGTAAATATAAAAACACTTTTTTGGGCGATTTGGGGGATTTCTGATCGTCTCCTTTCGTCCAGTTGAAGTTTGTAGAATAAAAATTGTGTCGTCCTAGTTCCTACGGAGAGAGATGCAAGAAACTATTTACGAGAAGTTTTGTGTTGGTTGGTTCTTTGCGGATAGGCGGACGGGCAATGATTTGGTTGCAAGAGGATCTCAGACCATAGCTTCATGCAATAGGAATAGGAAAATAATAAAATGGGTTCACTATTGTGTGGGAATCACTGAGTCAATCAGCTTGACTCCATTTTTTCATATATTCTTAACTTGTTTTTAAGTAAATCAGCTTCTTAGGTTTGTTAGGGCATGGTGAGTGTTCTAAAATAAGCTATCCAATTAATATTAAGTCTACTACAGTAGCGCTTAAGGGTCTAGGGTATAGCGCGCGAAATTGAGAACCAAGAAAAGACGTATTCCCATGTTAGCGAGGAGGCGTGGCCGCCTGTTCCCTTTCTCCAGTGTGTGTGTCTAAGATGGGGGGCGATAAGTCCAAAAATCCAAAGGTAAGGTCAAAAGGTCCAAAGGTAAGGTCCAAAGGTCACCATAAACATGAATTTCGCATTTCCAAGCTCCTGAAGTTACCTTTAAACTTACAGTAATGACTGAAAGAGCAAATTGAAGAAGAAAGCTTGCGCTTGTGCAAATATTTAGCCTTTTTTTTGATATCGTGTTTAGTTTGTTAAATTACAGGCATTTATAGAATGTATGATTTTGCATTGCGAGTTTTTTTGCACATTAAAAAACTTTTTTGAGAAAATCGAAAATAATTATTGTCATTCATTAAGGTCTTAACTATCGCTTTCTGAAATATTATATATGTAGTTTGAAAATAGAGTGAGTTATGCGAGAAATTGTGAGTCCGTGTTTTACATGGCAAATACGTATGTATAAATGTGTGTATCCAGGCCCCTTAATTGAAACCATATGGTGGAGACACATATACTAGAAAAACGCAAATTATTTTAAATGATTTATTTGGAGGTTAATCGCTTAATTGTATCTTTTTTTCTAATTTTCTCAGAAAAACCTAATGCTCTCAATTTGCTGAATTGGTGCTTATTTTTTTTAATGTACGTCCGGAGAACGGTATTAAATTAATGGCTGTAATTAATGGTTCCCGTCAGCATTCGCGAAAGTATTTTGAAGCCACGTTGGGTATATTTCCGCTCACGCATTCAAACTGCGTCGCAACGCTGTGCGTCGCGACGGCTGTGGTAGGTCTTTGTTCGACCTCGATCAACCCCTGTTCTTTATAGGGTGTCTCAAACTAACCACATATTTGTTGCTAAAGTTGTTATTATGGCATTATGGAAAATTTAGGAAACCAAAGTTTGTTTCACAAATACAGGGTGATCAACTCATAGTCCGAAGTTTGACACCTCCGTATGAGAAATTGAAAAAAAATACGAATAAAAGTTAAAGCTATAGAATCTACATTTTAAAATTATCAATTATATTATTATTATAAAGTTTTAAGTTACGGCATGCCAAATTTGTGTTTTTTGAAATGGAACATCCTATATTATATTATCCTGAATTTGAATTGTGCACGTTTACCCTATTCCGGAAAAATAGGGTGTTGTCAGGTTATACAGAGTATTTTCAGAGATATGGCCACTTTTATGTGAAACTTTTGATGAAACCATCACCCCTGTATCTTAAAAAACCAATAACTGCAAGCTTGATTCTCAATCTATATACAGGATGTCCGGATATTCGACCCACAATGCTTAACAGGTGACATACCTCACATTTTTATGAGTACTGTGATAGGAACATGAAGCCTTAAAATGCTGAATTTTCAAGATACAAAGCTTCAAGGTTTTACTTTTATTTTCGTTTTTTCTCAATATTCCAGCAATAAAATTAAAATGGCACAACGATCTAAAATTACGTACGGGGGGGAGGGGGGGGGGGGGCGAGAAACTGAAATTCAATCACGGTCCTGATATCATGAATAGAGGGCGCCACCTACGGCACATCGCACTCTTTTAAATTAAAAAAAACTTTTTTCCGGTTTGGTGTTCCTGTTTCCTTGATCACGCCACAACTTGAGAACGACTTTACCAATTTCAGCCATCTTTTTGCAAGCTAAATTCGAATCCGAATTAATTCGACTACTTGAAGCTTCAAGCGCACAAAAACATAATCTCATGATGAAGATCATTACCTATGTTGAATGATCCTAACCTAACCTTCATGTCTCTGCAATAAAAAATGTATCATCAATGTATCGAAAAAAAATCGACTCTACAATTCTAAATGCCACCATGCCAAAATATACAAAACTAGTCCTGTGCATTTCAAGTTGCGCAAAACTAGTTCTGTGTATTTCAAGATGCGCAAAACTAGTTCTGCCTATTTAGTAATGCTCAATAGCCGTATAAAATTAATATTTCTGGTTTGGGAAATATTCCTTGCTCAAAACTAGTTCTGCCTATTTTTTTCGGGCATTGCCCGAATTCGGGTATTGAGCTTAGCTTAGCAGTTTGTCACGGAAGATATTCGAGTGATCTTTGCGAGATAATAACACCAAAGCCCGTTCGAACGAGGAATACTACAGAGGCTCTGCGACCTCATTCTTACCAGGTCGAGGTCCCTACTCCGCGAACCAGTTTCCTCCAGCATTCCTTCTTTTGGAGGACTTCGACGCTGTTCAGCATTTCAAATCTAACGTGCACCGATACTTATCCTCCCGCAGCGCTTCTACAGCACCATAGGCTTTCAGCCTTTGCGGGAAGTAGACCGTAAAAAAATCGATCCTTTTGTAAAAAATGGAGTCAAGTTGATTGACTCAGTACTTCCCACACATTACGCTGTTACCAGTTTATTATTTTCCATTACCATAGCATGAAGCTTTAGTCTGAGATCCCTTGCAACCAAATAATCTCCAGCCCCCTCCTAAAATTGTCTTATGTCGCTAGGTCTTTCATAGGACAATGAACAGCCTATTACCAATACTACAATCTTTTCAGTTCTACAACGCCCCACCCCCCAACCACCCTGATTTCACCCACACCCAAAAAAAAGGTAGGAAATGATCAGGAACCCCCAAATCATCTAAAAACGAAGTTTGAGATGTTTTCATACTTTTAGTTTTTTGATTATTGCCACGCTGCCACTGACACAATTTTTAACAAACACACGCGTTTTCCATCCTCACCACGCTTATAATATTATGTGAAAATTTCATTTGAATCAATTTAATAGTGTCCCTTAGTTTCCGTAATAGGCTAGGCAATGTTCGGATGGACCTAAAAAGGTGATCTATGTCGCTAAGTCTTCCTTCACAGGTTAGTGGACAGCCTATTATGAATATAAGACGTTTTTCAGTTTTCAACCTCCCACCCCTGACAACCCCAAATTCGCCCCCACCCAAAAAAAAACGCAGAAAATGATCAGGTACTTCTAAAATGCTTAAACACGAAATTTGAGCTGTTTTTATATTTTTAGTTTTTTTATTATCTCTGCGCCGCCATTGGCACAATTTATAAAAACCATACGCGTTTTCCGTCCTCGCTACGGTAGTAATACTGTGTAAAACTTTCATTAGAATCAATTTAATAGTGTCCATTTTATAAAATACAAAACGATCTAAAGCAACAAATACTGGTATGTATACAGATAATTATAATTCCCCTAATTTCCACAATAGGCTAAGCAATGTTAGGATGGACCGAAAAAGGCGATTTATGTCACTGGGTCTTCCTTCACAGGTTAGTGGATAGCCTATTATGAATACAAGAAATTTTTCCATCCTCACCACGACCAAACAAAGTTTGAGCTGTTTTTATATTTTTAGTTTTTTTATTATTTCTGCGCCGCCACTGGCACGATTTATAAAAGCCATACGCGTTTTCCATCCTCACTACGGTAGTAATACTGTGTCAGAATTTCATTAAAATCAATTTAACAATTTCCTCGTTACACAATATAGAACTATCTAAAGCAATACTCTCGTATGTTTACACCAGACAAAAATCTAAGTCCTTTGGTTTCTGTAATAGGCAAGGCAATGTTCGGATGGACCTAAAAAGGTTAGTAATGTCGCTAGGTCTTCCTTCATAGGTCAGTGGACTGTCTATTATGAAGGCAACAAATTTTTCAATTTTACAACCCCCACCCTCCAACCACCCCAATTTCACCCCCACCCAAAGAAAAGTAGAAAATGATCAGGAACCCCTAAAACGCCTAAAAACGAAGTCTGAGCAATATTCATTTTTTTTTATTTTTTGCTAATTACTCTGCCGCCCATGCACCGATTTTCAAAATTATATGAGCATTATCCACTACGACCCCACAGCATATCGCTGCCCAAATTTCATCACAATCCATGTAGCGGTTGCTGAGATTACGAAGCTAGAAAAAAGCGACAGACAGACAGACGGACAGACAGACAGACAGACAGACCGACAGGCAGACAGACAGACGGAAATGAGTGACGTGGATTTTCGTTATGTAGACATCATAAAACGCCCAGAAAGCGTATTATCTCAAAATCGAAAATTTTTGCGATCACAATACTCCCCTCACCTACGTACAACCATGCTTCATTTAGCATAGTAACAGTTCGTTACACGTGAACTATGTGTGAACGATTTGTGATATTTGGCGAGCCTGGTGCAATTAATTATTTGAAACAGAAACAAACTACGACGGTGCTTGTGTACATTGTTATGCTATATTTACATACATACTTCGCTAATCAGTTATTCTGAATGCGAATTCGATTTATATATCACGTTTTTATCTGTTAGGCATCAACGCGATTTTTTTTATTATGGTTTGGTAGAATTACTGCAATTACTGCAAATTCATTGCGTCATGAGAACTGTCAAATGAAATGAAATGCAGTGTGTTGGCACTTTCAAAGAACGAAGAATCCTGATAACGTTCAGACTTCGTTATTCAATGTTGTAGCGATCCACAAGGCCGAAGCGAACCTATAAAGGTTGTCCGACAGTGACCGGTATTTTATTCTCGGAATAGAATAATTTTCCTGAATCCCTGAGTTTTCCACTTTGATTGTAGTTTCAAACAATTTACTTCAATAGGGAACTTGAAAAAAAAATTAATTCGGCAAAATGAATAAACTATAATATTTCTAAACCATACCGTGAGCCATAGTAGAGATCAATAAAGTCTATGGTTTGTGAAAATCTTTATAGTGGCATGAACATTTTCTTTTTATGGTCAGCTTCCCTCAAAGGCTGAAACCCTATGGCGCTGTAGAAGCGCTGAGAGCGGATAGGTATCGGTGAACGTTAGACTTGAATCGTGCAGGTTGTAGCCGTCGGGAATCAAATTCGCCGGCAGCTCATTCCATAGCGTCGAAGTTCTCCAAAAGAAGGGTGCATACACAGTGGAGCAGGTTAGCCTGCTTTCAGATACCCGAAGCCGGAAACCGCAAAGCAGGCAATTCGCACGCAGGTACCAGCGCCGGAAGCCCGCGTGAACGCTTTTATAGTAACAGAAATTTAGTTTTTTACCTGGTTTGGTCTGTGCCGGTCGAAGAAAGAAAGAAAACCTCTATTTGGGAGAAAAGACACAAGCTGCACTATAACCACACTGTTATAGAAAAATACTGGAAGGATATAAATGCGGTTATGAAAGTAGACGTAAGTTTATATACAATATTTATTTGGATATATTATTCATAAGCTTGGAACTGAGGTAATGCATCAAGAAATTTGTTATAAATGTGGTAGTCATAGATAAGATAAAAGGTGCTCTGCAAAATATTTAATAAAGATATCTGGAATTGTTTTGGCCTCATTTGGAGGCATTTACTAGTAATTACGCCTAATCTATTTTCTAGCCCGAGATAAAGAAGTATTAGGAATTCCTGTTCAAACTGTATAAGTGTATATCTTTTCCACCAAAAAACTTGTGAGCACAAAAGGTCCCTTTGTTTGTGTTTGAGGAAGATGAAATGGTTTCGGAATCTGAAATTTGCCACCATCTTTCTGTTGGCCGTAACCGTTAACGTCTATAGAAATGTAGCTAGTTAAACGGCTGTTAATATGATTTTTTATAATTATTACCTCGAAAATAACGCCATTATGCGTCTTCATAACTGTAAACAATTTCAGGTAGATGGGTTCGTTAATTTACAAAATGTCTTAATTGCTTATCACAGTGACTAATTGTTTGAACGTTTTCTCTTGCCCAACCAATGTTCCCAGGATTATTTAATAAAGCGGAATGGTTGCATCGAAGGTTGAGAGTCAAAGCAACTTGAATATGTTATTCATTTATGGTGAAATCGTAATTAAATAAAGTCGTATAAAATGGAGTCACTTTTTTCTAATAAACAAATTCAATAACTGTTACGTTTATTGTCACATATATTTACAGTAGAAAAGATCATTAAAAAACCTTCAATTTGATAAAAAAAATGACGTACGTCTGTAGGACTAACAGGAGAGAACATAACATTTTTTGTTAATAAAATCATATCTCTGCTGCTTATAAACATTTGGTATGCAACTTATGAATTTGGAGAAGTTTCCTAAAAAATGAAATTTGGAAAATTAATTATTATCTGATAGTCTATTTCTTTACTTGAAGAATGTCGAAAAGATATCTGAATATTCCAAAAAACGGCAGAGTTATTCAATTTTATATTTGCGTAAAGCGACCGCGGCGGTGAATTGTCGTATGACGTCACATCACATGAATCGTTCGCTGCAGCCACAGTCGGGAGCCGGGACTCCGCTATGCATACGCTGCGCTGTACGGTGTGCGACATTTAGACTTTAGTGGAACGGTGGGGTGTTTGTTGTAACGGGCAGATGCCAGTATATTTTTGAAGTATGGAGGAAGGTTACGTTCGTGGTGATTCTGGTAATCTACCTAAAGTGGATCTCGAAATAATTATGAACTACATAGCGGAAGTCCACACAACCCATTTCCGTCGGTCTATCCGTCTGTCGGTCTGCCTGTACGCGTTCTTCTAGCCACGTAATCTCAGTATCTGCTGCATGGATTGTTATGAAATTTGGGCAGCGATATGCTGTGGGGGGAGGGGGTAGTAGTAGGTAATCTGCTTATAAGTTTGAAAATCGGTGCAAGGGCGGTGGAGTAATTAGCAAAAAACCAAAAATTTTAAATATTCCTCAAACTTTGTTTTTAGGCGTTTTAATAGAGGTTCCTGATCATTTTCTACTTTTTTTGGGTATAGAGGTGATATTGGGGTGGTTGGAGGTGGAGGGTTGTAAAACTGCAAAATTATTGTATTCATAACAGGCCGTCCACTAACCTGTGAAAGAAAGGCCTAGGGTCATAATCAGTTTTTACATTACCTTGGCTATTACGGAAACCAAGAGACATAGAATTTTCTGATGTATACATGCAAGAGTATTGCTTCTGATCATTCTGTATCGTGTAACTAGGAAACTATTAGATTGATTTCAATTAAATTTTCACACAGTATTACTACCGCTGCGAGCATGGAAAATCTTTATGATTTTTGAAAATCGTGTCAGCGGCAGCGCAGCAATAATAGAAAAACTAAAAATATAGAAACAGCTCAAACTTCGTTTTTAGGCGTCTTAGGGATTTCGTGATCATTTTCTACTTTTTTGGGTGGGGGTGAAATTGGGGTAGTTGGGGTGTGGGGGTCATAAAACTCAATTTTTTGTATTCATAATAGGCTATCCATTGAAATATTTGTTTGGTGTTTTTATGGTGGTGTTAGTACACCTGAGTACAATGCAATATTTATAGTTTCTCGGTCTGCTAGACATATTCTAATAATACGAGTACCAATAAACTACAGTGTATCGTTTTGTCACCGTCGGCGTCGCCTACCCTACTGAAAACAAGGAATAACAACATGAACGAGGAGGCCGGCGGCGGCGCGGTGGCTTGCGGGAGCAGCATCCTCGACAGGGCATACACAGGCTTGCGTTGTGTCGTGTGACGTCACAGCGGCTTCGCGCGGAGGATACGGCAATTCAAACTTTGGAGGACTATAACTTCTTCTTCTAGTAATGGAGATAATTAAAAAAATTTTTTTGCCGTTGTTCTCTAACTCTTTAGGACTATCTGGTTAAATAAGATTTGAAACAATGGAAACTTCCTCATACATATATCGAACCTTAAATTGGAGCGCGCTGCAAAGATTTGCAATATCTCTGGTTCAAGACAACGTAGAACCTTTAATTTTTGTTTATTCTGGGGTATCTCGTCGAGATATCAACGGGTCTGGGCCATTTTTACTACTTTTTATCATGTAAACTTTTGATAATAGAAATCTTGATATACTTTAACTACGTCTGATATTCAATATGTTATGAGGTAACAGAATGAGCATTTAACTGCGTTGCCAAGTGCAGGAGCCTCCTTATGTGGCGGGTCCAATGTCAATGTTGTTTCCAATGCCCAAAAAGCATATTATCTCAAAATCGATAACTTTCGCGATCACAATACTCCCCTCACCTATCGGTGTGTATCGGGAGTAAAAGATAATCTAATATTATCGTTTAACAAAATAACAATGAACCCGACTAATGATATTACGAGACCAAATATATAACGTTAGGCAATTTTGTATTTACTACGTACTATCACTTAGTATCATAGATATATTCAAATGAGCATAACAGATTTATACACAACCACAACACTAGATACCAGCTAGGTGCCACAATAATTCCCAAACCAAACAAGTCAGTCATGCAGCGGTCATATCTCAATTTAGCGTCAAAATGATACAAAACTTCTACCTTTTGATACCAAAAACTTGTTGACAAGGCGATTCAAACAGTCTCTACCAGAGTGGATAGCTTCCTTAATAAGACGAGCACAAGAATTCGTTGAACATGTACAGTATCAGTCACATATTCATCTACTTGATAAATTTCAGCTAATGGGTTCTACTGTATATGATGTGAATCTACATGTGTATGCATATGGACACGGACTTATCTACTAGTAGTTCATTTGAAAACTTCCCACAAAGGATTTACCACAAACCGCTGATTAAATGAAAAGACGCCAAGACACGTCAAAATATTTGTCCAGGGGAACAACGTTTTAACCAAAAACTATTTCACCCTAATGAACCCTCTGGCCCCTCAGGGGAATCATTTCCAGTGGTTTGCAACTGTTCGTCATTGTTTTGCCAATAATGGGCAACATTTGAACACTCATTGTATGTTTTCCGTTTTCCGTACCGTGTCTAGATGCGACTGGCAAATCTTTGTACTCTTTTTGTTGTCTGTTTTCACTGTACCATGCACTGGTGTGCTTGCCTGCGTGCGGAACAGGCGCCGGCCGAGGCAGGTTCTCGCTTCGCCGGCTTCTAGCTGCTAGGGGGCTCGCCACTACCTTTATGCTGTGCCACTACTGTGCAAGCATACGAAGGAATGCAGGAGAAGACTGGTTCGTGGAGTAGAAACCTCAACCTGGTATTTGGTAGAATTACTGCAATTAATGCAAATTCATTGCGTCAAGAAAACTGTCAAAAGAAAAGAAACGCAGTGGTGGCACTTTCAAACAACAAGGCCGAAGCGAACATATATAAAGGTTGTCCGACAATGACCGGTGCTTTATTCTCAGAATAGAACATTTTCCTGGATCCCTGAGTTTTCCACTTGGAGTCCGGATTCAAACAATTTACTTCAATAATAGGGAACTTGATAAAAATTCTAATTCGGAAAAATGAATAAATAATAGTATTTCTAAATCATACCGTGAGCCGTAGTAGAGATCAATACGGTCTATGGTTTGTGAACATTTCTTTAGGGCGTGAAACTTTTTTTTTATGGTCAGCTTCCCGCAAAAGCTGAAAGCCTATGGCGCTGTAGAAACGCTGCGAGAGGTTAAGTATCGGTGAATGTTAGATTTGAAAACCTGCAGGTTGTAGCCATCGGGAAACAATTTCGCAGGCAGCTAATTCTACAGCGTCGAAGTTCTCCAAAAGAAGGAATGCTGGAGAAGACTGGTTCGGGGAGTAGGAACCTCGACCTAATGACCTCGCAGAGCCTCTCTAGTGTTCCTCGTTCGGACGGCCTTTGATGTTATTATCTGAGAGAGCGCACTCGAACATCTTTCGTGATAGAATGGGTAAAACACATCCCCACACATGAGAGCAATACTCCAACGATGAACGGATCTGTGCCTTGTAGAGCAGCAGTAGTTGCTCTGGTTTAGCAATACTGACGACGTGGTTGTGCCAGGACATGTTATTGTTGATGTTGATCCCCAAAAGCTTGACGGAAAGTGACTCGATTCTTGGGTGACCCTCCATTTCCACAGTTGTTGCCTGAGTTTTCTGTGCGTTAAACTGAACTTTATTTGCTAATTCCATCTTGACAATTGTTTTGATATCTACGTTGATCTGTGAGACATGTTGCTTTCGCCGACGTACTGCCTCCTGACTAAATTAAAAAAAAATTATTACAATATATCAACCGCCCAAAGTCTGCTTTTGGGTACTCTGAGGATCTATGGCCATTTTCTACTTTTTTTTTCGAATGGTCAAAATGAGCCGAGGTAGTATGGGGTCTCGGGTTAGGTGGTTGGGAAGACCCGCCATTTTTTTTCTATAGAATACTACTGTTCATTGCCCAAAGATTGATACTGGTAATACAATCTGTTATTAATTTTTAAATATCGGAAAATCGGCATGCCATGTGACTGGGATCTCGGCAGAAGATTGCATAATTAAAACTGTGCCGTCCTAGTTGATCGATTTTAATATGTATACTGGAAACCTCAAGTTGATATAAATTTCCATTTTCTTCGATGTATATGACGATGCTTCAATTTAATTGAAATAACATAATTATTTGAAACTTATTCTCTCCATTTGTAGAAAAACAACTCTAATTTCACAATTTCGAAAACTTCTGTAGATGCAAAAGTTACTTTTAAAAGCTTTTATTTAACTTGCAATGTACGTATGTATGAATGTTTGTTAGGGTGGAATCTTGCTATTCAATTTTGAAGCAGATATCTCCAACCGATTGAGGTGAAATTTGTATACATACACGTTTAGTTTGCATGACAATACACAATAAGCTGTGTGACGCCATTCTAAATCTAATCTGTCGGACCATCCAAGATGGCGGAATAGCTTTTTTCATGCACTTCTGCAATATGGGTATGAAATGAAAGGACGTGTTGCGAGTAACTCGAAAAATAATGTGACGCCATTCTAAATCCAATCTGGCGGACCATTCAAGATAGCGGAATAGTTATTTTAACGCATTTCTGAAATATGGGTATCAAATGAAAAGGTTTGCCGAGAATAATTAGAAAAATATTCTGACATGACTCTTAATCCAATATGGACTTTTGAAGGTTTTTATGCTTTCCTATAGTATGGGTATTAAATGAAAGAGTTCGCTGAGAGTAAAAATGCAGGTTAATAACTAAAAAATAAAATATAAATTGAGAGCAAGTAAAGGTAAAAGTAAGTAAAAGAGCTTTTACTTAAATGCTCTAAAAAGAAGAAATTAAAGTTTTCCTTTAAAATTTTAATCAACTTGTAGCCTGAGTATACACAATTTATATTATCAAAAAAGCTTGTCGCGAGGTTTGCGTAAGTACCTATAAGTATTTAATTAAACTGAAATTTGAAAAAAAAAATAAAATTAGCAGATTAAGTTACTCAACTAAATAGGTACTAGTTTATTTACATACATACATCGCGCGACAAGCTGTATGTTCATATTAATTATGTATAATGAGGCTATAAGTCGATAGTTAAAATTTTAAAGGGAAACTTATTTTCTTCTTTTTGAGACCATTTAAATAAAGGATTTTTTTTTAAATTTTTAAAGAGTATTTCTGCTCTTAATTTATTCTATTAATAAAGAGCATAAATGCTACGTTTTATTATGTTGTATTATTACCAAGTATTTTAAACAGCATAATTTTAAATCTCTTACAAATTATAGGCTATAAATTATCTCAATCGATGTTTCTCTATTTTTTTAGAGCCATTACACCTTGAAACTCTGGAGTCTTCTATTCACTCAATACATTTTATGAAATATACGGTATCAACTGGAAACTCTCTATGACTATCCGTTCGACAGAAGGTAGTTCGAAATTTACGATCTAAATGCGGTACCAGCGTTTGATTTATGTCTCACAGTGAACGGCTCACGCCTCTATATTAAAATGTATTCGGTTTCTCTGACGCACCTGTGTGGGTATTTTTATTTTCATAAGATTTAGCACTGTGAAAACGATAACTGAAAAAATAAATAGCTTTTATATAAGTATGCAAATGTTATCATAAACTTTCCAGAATATTATCATAAGCCACCGTTCTCTTAACTATTTATAGGTGTATAACGATAACGGTGGTGTTGAAAGTAAATTTGAATCTTTCTTTAGCACATGTATTCAAATATTATTTTGAACTAGCGTTCCCTCTCAAAACAAAGTTACTCTTAACACAAATAAAACAACGAAAGCTCTGGATAACAAAAGGCCTTGTATCTGGCCAAAAACTAAAAAATCTTCATCCTTTATCCAAAATAGATGCCAACATAAAAGTTTACTATACAGCGTACAAGAGATTATACAAAAAGCTAAAAGGATGCATAATAATGGGATACTAGAGAAAGCAGCTAATAATTGTAAAGCAGCATGGATATTAGTCAAGCCAAAAGGTGCAATTCAACCTATCAATTGGAGATCATGTGATATCTGATGAAAGAACAGTTTCAAATATATTCAACAAGCACCATATCAACAAAATAATGCCAGTATCCCAATATAAAGCAGAAGTAAAATCAATTAACGCGGGTAGTTTCTATTTTGATCCTGCATGTGAAGAAGACATATTAGGTATAATTGAAAATCCGAAATCTTCTGATTCCAGTGGCGATGACGGGATCAGCTCTCATATTCTAAAAAAGTGCTCCATGTGGATTGTTGGGCCACTAACATATCTAGTAAATTGCTCATTACAGGAAGGTGTAGTACCAAGTGCATTGAAAATATCGAAAATAATCCCAATTCATAAAAACGGCGATACAGATTGTGTTGAAAACTTTAGACCTATATCTCTGCTAAGGTGCTTTTTGATAATTTATTATAACCTGTTCAATAAAGATCAGTTTGGCTTAGCCGCAAGGGTTTGTCTACCATTAAAGCAGTAACACAATATGTGCAATCGGTTTATTAGTATCTGGATGCAGGAAAAAGATGCCTAGGAATACTTATTGACTTGAGCAAAGCATTTGACTCTGTTAATCATAACTTTCTGTTGGCAAAACTAGAGAACTATGGGGTGAGAGGGCTCCCCCTTAATAGGCTTCGAAATTACCTAAGTGGTCGAAAACATTATGTTGAAATTAACAACCACAAATTAGAGATTCGTGAAAGTGCGGCAGGAGTACCACAGGGTTCTGTCTTGGGTACATTGCTCTATATTATTTTTGTCAATGATTTTAACAGCGCAAATTACGTTATGTATGCAGATAATACTTCTCTGCTGATTAGTGATAGTAATATTGCATCACTAACAACGAAAGCCAGGAACCAGGAACTAAGAAGAGTGCAGCAATGGTTTCAGGATAATGGGCTCCTGCTGAATACTAATAAAACTAAGTGTGTACGTTTCTGCCATGCATATCGCGATTTTGACCACAGTTTATAAGTAAAATCACTTGACAGCTCAGTTGAACAGGTCAGTGTCGCGAAATTCATAGGCCTCAGTTTGAACAGCTCTCTTAGGGGGCACCTTCAGACTGACAATATCTGCAAAAGGGTTGCCTCACAGATCCACTGCATTAGTCAACTGCGGTTTGTGGTTGATAGATCTTTGTTGTTGTCATACTACTTTGCGTATATACACTCATTAATTTCCTATGGAATCATCACTTGGGGTGGATCCACAGAAGTTCATAGGGTTTTGATTATGCAAAAACGGGTGGTACGTTTAATAGCAGGTATTAGCAGAAGAACCAGCTGTCGAGATTCGTTCTATTTGCGTTGTATTTATACACTTGATTTACTAGTATATGTGAAGGAAAATCTGCAAGAATTCCCTAAACTAAATGACCACCAAACATACCTACGCAACTAGAAATTCACTCATCATCCAGATTCCTAAGGACAGATTATCTAAAACAGAAAACAGCCCTAAACTGATGGCTATCAAACTATTCAATAAATTATCAGGCATGTTCAAGGCCCTTCCATCGAAACGTTTCAAAAATAGGTTAAACTTACTCCTAAAACAGAAGGTCTATAATTCTATAGATGAATATCTTCCTGATACCCTAACTGATATTTATGATGATTTTCACTTCTTTTCTCTTTTTTTGTGTGCGTTTTTTTTATAGAACTCTAACACTACAGGAACTTGAGAACATGAATGTATATATCTTTGATTATAAGCGTTTGTAGTGACTGTTACATGTGACTGTTGATTGCCCCTTTGTTTATTTTAGTCTAAGAATATTGACATATCCTATATCACACTGTGATCATTGAGGACGAATAAAATCTATCTACCTGTCCACCGATCCACCTATCCACCTATCCATCTATCCATCTATCCATATATCTATCTATCTGTCACTATTTGTAATTCTGACTTTTAACCATTCTATTCGACAAAAAGTGACAGGTGAAATACTACATTAGTTATACTATCAGTACGATATGACGTTTATATGTTTATCTACTCCAATTACGTTAATCAGCCATTACCAAACTACTTCTGAACAGGTTATACCACCTATAAACGAGCAGCGTGACTTATTTTTCATAGCTCATGGTCCAGCCGTGGATTATGAACACCACCTACTGGATGCCAGTACTCTTGGAAATAGGAATCACAGAGGATTAAATAGGCGCTATAATAACATTAATAACTGCAAATGTCACTCTGAAACGTCAAACGCTAATATCGAACAGTGATATATTTATTTTAGTGACAGAAGTCAGGTTAAGTTGTAAATATTATGTAATTGTTATGTGTTCAAACATATTGTCGCATTTTTTACACAATCACAATAAGCTTGACAAACTGCAAGAATCCCTAGTTGTAGTATATTTTTTTTGAATATTCATATCTATAATAATAAAATAATAAAGAAATAGTACATCTTATAATCTAACTTATGGCGGGTGCAGCCTTATGTGAAGCCATGACAGGACCTTTGAGTTCGTTAGGCACCCTGGGAAAAGCCCTGGGTTTTGCCTTCCATTGGTGTGCACAGATAACGGGCAAGTACCACGCGGGCGGGACTAAGGGATTGCGTCTCATATATTTCAAAATATACTGAGACCACCCTGAAATTATGTTGTTAGCCTTTGATGTTGTTCGAGTGGATGCAATGTAGCGGTTGAATGTGGAACTCTACTCATAAGCGTTTTCAAAATACAGGCCCGACTCCGAAACACGTTACCGCAACCTACTGAACCAAGCAGCGGTCTGCCTCATTTTGTCAAAATCAGTCGAAACGTTGTACATTATATTAGTATCTACTTTTGGAATCCTGTGAGAATAATCAGTGACCCAGGAACCGCATTTACTGCCCAAGAGTTTGCTGAATACTGTTTGCAAGAAAACATAAAGCATGTAGTTATAACAGCAGGAGTACCTCGCGGAAATGGTCAAGTTGAGCGAACTAACCGTACGATTATACCTGTGTTGACAAAACTAAGTGCTAGCGACCCGACGAAATGGTATAAGCATGTTGAGCGAGTTCAAAGAGCCATCAATTCGACTTCTCAAAGAAGTATAGAAACAAGTCCCTTTGAGCTGTTAATCGGAATCCAAATGCGAAATAAAGAGGACACTAGAATTAAAGAGTCGATAGAAAATGAAGCAAGAGTGCTAGTTTCTGAAGCCAGAAATGAAATCAGAGAGAAGGCGAAAAGACAACTTTTCAAGATTCAAGAAAAAAACAGAAAACGTTATAACCTACGAAGAAAGAAACCCAAGATCTTACAGGAAAGGTGAAGGTTTTTATAGATGAACTGATTGAAACTATAAACAAGACAAAATAATATTAAAATCCTACACTCGGCCCTCCCGACTAGCAATCCGCCTCGGATTCGCTATCATTTTCAACCCACGACTTCATAAATTCCGCGCACGTGGCAGTTCTCATCGGTCCCTCATGATCACCGACTTATCACATCATATCGTTCATTTGGTTTTTCAGCGATTACTTCATACGGGCCTAAAAAGTTGTTTCTCACCTTCAATCCCGATCCAAATTGTATCCTTTTATTGCCACTAGGTCATCTTTCCTGTAAGATCTTGGTTTCTTTCTTTGTAGGTTATAACGTTTTCTGTTTTCTTCTTGTATCTTGAGAATAATCAGGGCCGTAGCTAGGCGTTGACCATGGAGGGGGTTCATGGTGATCTTAGGGGGGGGGGCTTCATGTATGAAAGGATATGTAATGTTTTAATTTGCTTAAAATCTGTATAGATTGTATCGCTGCTAATGTGTCATGAGCGCCGAGGGATTGGTTAGTAGTAGAATAAATCACTAAGCTTGGAGAAAGCATCCTTGATTATTTTTATTTTGTATTATTTTAGTAGTTATTTCATTCATGGGAATACTCATGGGGGGGGGGGGTTTGAACCCGCCAAACCCCCCCCCCCCCCTTATATACGGCCCTGAGAATAATCCGTGACCGAGGAACTGCATTTACTGCCCAAGAGTTCGCTGAATACTGTTTGCAAGAAAACATAAAGTTATAACAACAGGTACCTCGCGGAAATGGTCAAGTTGAGTGAACTAACCGTACGATTATACCTGTGTTGACAAAGTGCTAGCGACCCGATGAAATGGTATAAGCATGTTGACCGAGTTCAAAGAGCATCATTGTAATGTTATTTATAATTTCCTTAATCTTTATTTTGAGCACTAAGTAAAATGGGCCAAATTTCATCTTATGCAACGCGTTCACCCGATTATCCATTTAAAATAATAGGTTTATAGTAGGTTAGAATCGCCGATTTAAAGAACGCGTAGCAACTCAAACAAGAGAAGATGACTGAGGCGCGTCAGCAGGAGCGGCCTCTGTTCGTATTGGTTCGTATGTCAGCGGTAACCTTTTGGTTTTCATTGATTATTCTCAAAGTAAAAAAAAATAGGAGCGCTAATAACGTGCGACTGACCAATAGGAGCGCTCTTGGTCCACTATCCGTGTCGTCCGTGCCGCGACTTCAGTCAATCACGTGACGAGACACTAGTTAAATTCAATTTTAGTGTGATGCGAGTGCCAGTTTTTATAGTCTAAGTGTCTGAGCACTGGCAACTGGCACTGTGTAGTGTGTGTGCTACTTACAAATCAGGCAACCGATTGTAGCCAGAGGTATGTAGGTACGGTACATATACCAGCTCAGCATAGTACATACATTTTTTTACTCAGGAGGGCGCGCAGCATTGCGTCTTAAGGACGAACCGCCCTTGGATAAAACTGTACCATATTCGCAGTATCACTTGTGTGACGCTAATGGATTTGTATGTCGCCAGTGAGTCTGGGCCTGGCATAGCGCCACAGCAACGAATGACCGAAACGACGCTGGCACACAGCATTGCAACACGCCTGCATTTTGCTTTATACAGACAGTTCTTTCTATAAACGTTGTCGAACACTTGAACTATTATTTTTTCACGCATTTTAATACACAGGGTGATCCAATGAGCGCGCGGTGCTTTCTAGCGGCCTTGCCGTTTAAATCAGAAGAAAATGTTTTGAATAAAAAACGTTTCCGTTTGAATGGTCTACTTGAAGAAAATAATTTCAAAGATGGCGGACATCCAGATATACCGAAAGTATAAGGAATCAATTTCATTATTTCAAAAAGAATACCCTGTATATTGTTACGTTTTTTAATTCCGCATCTATTTTTAGATCCAGTTTGTTAACCATAGTTTATGTCTACGAAGCCTATTTTCAAAGTTATTCAGCAATCTTTACAAAATTTGACGTTTATCGTACCTTACAAAAAATGTTAATATCTCGGAAACTACACGACCGTGTGGGGCGGGTTAGTATATCTCCCATCGTATATCCTGCGTGTCGTAAAAGGCGACTAAAAGGAACCGAACTACTGTCGGTATAAGTAGTAACCTCTTCTCAACCAACAGCTTGGGGTGGACGAGTTGAGAAGAGTCAGGACACCCTCTTGTCCTTGGGGTGAGAAATTGCCTCTAAAGGCGGATGAACCAGTAGATACCATCTGGTCAACGGCATGAGGATGCAGAAAGCAAATGGGAAACTACTGCATTAAAGATCTTAAAGATATCCCAAGAGAAACTCGTAAAATGAGTAAATGCATTTTACGAGTTCACAACATGTCTGTTAAGACATTGTGACTATGATGATGATGAAGTACGACCAAAGCACGCGCTTTTCGGTTTTAAAACGAGCAAGAAGCATACTTGTATTTCAGTAAGACCATTGTTTAAAAGCACATTAAATCAATAGACTAGCAATGTTCAAATTTGAAAAGTTTGAATCGTTAAATACTTTTTTTTAAATTCTCCTCCATCATATGTGGTTCTATCTTTGATGGTTTTCAAGATACTTGCGATTTTGTGATATTCCGTAATGGCGCGGAGGAATTGAAAAAATTGTATAGGTGGCGTGAGGCGCAGGCGAAACAATTGGCAGGAAACCTTTCACCCAAAGTTTTTCAGCCTCAACTACTGAAATGTGCATCCGCTCAATCTAACTGTAACCGCACTATTCTTAAAAACCCCAGTGGTGAATTTTCCAGCAGTTTATTAAGCGGTCCATTAGTTTGTTATGCGGTTTCCAATAATACTACCCCAAATGTTTAGACTCCATGCTGGTTGTCAACAAACCTCTCAAAATTTGGATTTACGTACTGGTACTGGTCTGCCTCTTCTGTCTCGAATACTTGGGAAACTGAAGAATTTTTCCACACGTATAATGACAAAAAGCTGGCATTTTGAAGTAGTGCAGAAATTATTGTAATGGAGAAGTTAGTAGTCATAATATACATATATTTTGGTGCATAGTTACATATATCACTTGTAAATGTGTAATAAAGGTGTGTTTAGTTTACCTCTACACTTTTGGAAATATTCAATTTCCTATATATTTCTACTCGCCATAAGCAGATTGAATATTATAAAAGTTAGCACCCTATTGTCTATAGCCCAGGCACGTACCTGAGGGGGGGAATTATCGGGTCAGAACCCCCCCGAAATTAAAAAAAAATCAATAGTAAATATCAACGAAGACACAGTCACACTTTCAATGTAGATAATATTTAATTAAGTATTTATAACTGAGTATTAGCAAATCACAAAGAAATACTAAACAACATTTGCTAGCGCGAAAACACGCACAAGTGCGTCAGTCTGAACCTCTAGCCCATCGGCAGTATGAAGAGAAACTTATAGTGTAGTTACTGGAGGGAAAAATCATGACAACACATGCATTGATAATAACTCAAATTCTTCATTTCATCAAACCAACAAAACAAAAACAAAACATCAGCAACTCAATTTTTCCCAACCCTTTTGGCAACAAAACCAAAACATTCAGGAAAATATTTTGCTTTGTTGGTGTCTTCAACAGCTTTTCATTTTATAATAATAATAATAATAATAATAATCTTTATTATTCCAACGGGCTTGCACCCAATCACAGGAACAATTTGAAACAATAGTACAGTACAGACAATAACAATAGGTTAAAATATATGGATAACAACAATTAATGGTGTAACATCACATAGTTAGATTCAAAACAACTTAAAATGGTCTGCAGGTTATCAGAATTAATATCACAATTTTTGCAATATTTTACAAACGTGCTACACATCCTGTTTATAGGGGACATTTCAGATATCTTTGTTCTCCCATATGTTGTGTAAAACATTGAATTGGAGCGTGTTGATCTTTGCGGTACTGCATAATTAATTTTAGATAATAGCTCTGGACAGTCCAATTTATTGTTGAGAAGTTTATGTAGCATAGTAATCTCATTAATTTGACGACGGTAGGCTAATGAGTCAAAATTCAGTATCTGTAGTAATGTATTGTGTGGAAAACCTCTCTCAGGATATGTGCCGTGTATTTTGTAGTACATGTATTTGAGGCTCTTGCGCTGTATTGATTCAATAGAAGAAATCGCATTCTGATATAATGGAGTCCAAATATACGCTGCATACTCTAACTTGCTCCTAATGAATGAAGTATATATAATGTTTAGACTCCTTATATCTGTGAAACTTGACCAGTTTCTAACACAATATCCTAATACTTTATTTGAAGAAGACACCATTTGTCTTATATGTTCTGAAAAGGTGAATTTATTATCAAATATCACTCCCAAATCTCTGAACGTCTGACATCTCTCTATTGTGATGTTATTAATTTGATAGTCAAACAATAATGGGTTGATTTTCCGAGTAAAACTTAAGACCTTACATTTTCTTATATTTAAATTAAGCTTGTTCATGACACACCAATCACTCAAAATATTAAGGTCGTATTGTATTTTGAGACAGTCATCAATATTCTTAACCTCACAGTATATCTTGAGGTCATCTGCAAAGAATAGATGTAAGTTTGAAAACCGTGATGCCAGATCATTAATATACAATAAGAACAATAATGGACCCAGATTGGATCCCTGCGGTACCCCTGACGTGGGAGTGTAGGAAGATGAAGTGTAACCTCCATATTCAACTATCTGTGATCTGCCTCTGAGATATGAATGCATCAGGGACACTAGACTGTTAGACAATCCCAGTGCTTTCAACTTCGATAGAAGTAAAAAATGATCAATGGAATCAAAAGCTTTCTGGAAATCAGTATAAATCACATCTACCTGACCGTGGTTATCCAGTACCTCAGAGATAAACTGCGAAATACAAGCTAAATTAGTGACTGTTGATCTTTCTGTCATGAAACCATGCTGAGATGTCGAGACAATTCTTTTGAGAGATGGGTATACTGTCTGGAATAATATAATTTCAAAGACTTTACTAAAATTACATATTATTGATATAGGTCTGTAGTTCTCAACCATGCTGTTATCACCGGAGTTGAGGACTGGACATATCTTTGTTTTTTTCCAGATATCGGGGTATACATTTGTTTTTAGGATCAAATTGAAAATAAAGCAATGTGGCTTAGCCAAAACATGTATACAATCTTTCACAATAAAACTAGGGATAAGATCAACTCCTGAAGTTAGCTTATTTGGTAATTTTCTAGATGCTTTAATGATGTCATCTTCATTCACCTCATCTAAAGATATAAGACAATTAGATAAATTTGGCATATATAAGTTGAGATTATTTGTATCAGACTGCTGGTATACACTAGAAAAGAATTGAGCAAATCCATCAACAATCTCTGGAGTAGTATTCAATGATTTATTGGCCATTAGCATGACTCCCGGTATTCTAGTTCTTCTCCCCTTGTTCCTCACAAACATCCAAAACTTGGAAGGATCAGTATGAATGGAGTTCTCTATTTCTTGGATGTACGTTTTGTATGCAGCTTTGATATCGTTTTTTACAGTTCGTCTCAGATCACTAAATTGAAGTAGATTACTCTCGGTTTTATATTTTCTAAGATTTCTCCGGGCCCTATCTTTCTTTTTTATATTAGATATTATAGTACTATTAAACCAAGGTGGATATCGTCTCAAACTGTTTTTGAATTTAGGAACATGGGCGTCAAATAACCCATTCATTATATGATAGAGTCTGCGACATGCCTCATTAACATCATCTGGACATGTAGTCAGATGTGTCCAATCAACATTAAGTATTTCATTATATAACGCTACAAAGTTGGCTGCTCGAAAATTGTACCTGATGTTATCAGTACTATATGTATTATTTGAAGAGGTATTGTCAATATTGAAATCGGCAATTATTGCTGGATGGTATTTGTCTTCCACAACTAGAGGATGCTTATCTCTATCGACTGAACCAATACAGTTGCACAGTACCAAATCTAACAGTCGACCATCTGCATTAATAACATTATTAACATTACAAATATCCAAAAAAGAACAAAAATTGTTTATTGCTGAGACTTTTGTATCATTTAAATCAATCGCGAATTTGGGAGCATTGAAATCTCCGCAGATAATGAAAGTAGCACCTGTAAATACATTATTAAATAATTCAAATGCCTCAAAAAATGACTCAAATTCAGGTACAGTTATTGAAGGTGGGATATATATAGAATACAATATCATAATGCGTTGACTAAAAGTAATTTTGCATGCAGTAACATCAATCAATGGAAATACTGTTCTAAGGACTACAACATTTATACTTGACACTTTAAAAGAATTTTTAACAGCAATCAAAGACCCTCCACCAGTATGAAGGCCAGTGAGCTCTCGATCCCTATCACATCTGAAGACCACATAATCCATTGGGAACAGTTCCACATCACTAACTGCACCACATAACCAAGTTTCCGTCAGCATGATCACATCAAATTCACAATCAGACAGTGAGCAATAAAAAACTATCAATTTTAGTGTTCAGTCCTCTTACATTCTGATAGTAGCAGAGCAAGTTCGTACGCTTATTATGATTGGGTGCACCAACTAGTTTAAATAATTTATTATTCTTGGTTGACCCTGGATATATTTAATTTTTAAACCCCTTTCCCCATTCTTAACCCTTTCATCCAGTTGCCTCTTCACTCGTTTATACATCTCAATCTGCTTAGGTGTTCGATCATAACTAATAGAAATCCTATTGAAGTCGCTGCTGTCTTTCAAGGTATTCGCCTTACGTATGATAGAATGAACTGAATCCTCATTATTGAAGCTTATTTTTATTGGTCTTTTACTCCCCACCTTATATTTTCCCAGCCGCAATATCTTCACAGTTTCAGGTAGGCGCGAGGCTTCAAGGAAATCTAGAATTGAGTCTACTTGGGATCTGTCATGGGTCACCCGCTCCACAGCTCCTTCCATATTTGCTTCCGGCAGACCAAAAATTAACAGATTATTTTTCCTTCGTTCTCTTTCATATATTTCTTCAGCTACTTCTTCCATTATGTGATCCCTATCTGATTTTAATCTGTTGCATGTTGTCTCAAGACTGCTCACTTTTGATTTTAAAGAATCAATCTCATTTTCCATTGTGCTTATTCTAAGTTCCAATTTCTCTATTAATTTTTGGTTCTCCTGGTTTATTTTCACTGTTTGTGCCTCGAACTTATCATCAAAGTATTTAACAATTTTATCAAAAAGACTGTCATCATACATGTTGCGGGATAAGCTTGATGAGGGACTCCCAATGTTACAGCCGAAACACGTGAACCTTCTGCCATTAGGGTCCTTCAGTTCTCTTTCAAATTCTTTTATTGCCTCAATAGACAGGTTGGCACAATCACGATGTAGCCAACCAAGGCATTTATTACATTTAATGCTGTAAACGGTGCTTTTAATTACAGTCACACATTTAACACAGTTGGTTGGCATTGTTTCTTCCTTAAATGATTCCACCTACGGCACTGGAATTGCTTATCACTGCTTAAGGAGTATAAATACCAGTTATATTTTGTGTTATTTTTTGCAGTTGATGTATCGATCGGAATTCCCTTTTTTGCAGCTGTATACGTCTCAACTGTATGAGAGGTGATTAATGGATTTTTACAAACTTCTCACTTGATCTGACAACTATCTTGATGAAATTTTCTAGACTTGCGTAAAGCAACTTCACTGACACAATTACTGAATTTCAGAATTTTTAGCAGTGGTAATCACACTAAATTTTCTCGATTTCTAGCAGACTTAAACGAGCTGTACTGTTACCTCGACACACGAAAATGTGACATCACATGCGACCAGTCGGAAAATGTCAGTGTTGATGTTGTATCCGCGTTTCTGGAAACTCTATAGGTCTGATATGGGCTCAAGTAGAGGAAGCTAAAATAAATCCCTGGTTCAGTTTGCTCGTTGATGTGGGCTACAGACTGTGTTGTGTGAAGAAAATGGAGTGTTGAAAATACGTGCAAATTAATTATTGAACTTTACACAGAAGTTAGGTTTTTACGTAACCTGATTATAAAATCGCTGTAAACGGGCAGACGCCGTAAAGGAATTAGGAATATTTTGTGATGCTTCTTCCGAGGGTCCGATGATTTATATTATAATGTCATTATTAATACTACCCGTACCCCCCCCCCTCCCGTACGAAAATCCTCTGTACGCGCCTGCTGTACAACAGCCAGAATTAGCGCACCCAAAATCCACTAAAGGTTTGTCTCTGCAATGAACTACTCCAAAAAATAAATGTTAAGTAATGAAATGCATTTACTTCGAGTATCATTGTTGTTACTTTCTGCGATTTCCAAATTGATGATACTATGTTATCAATTTTCACGAAATGGTGAGAAAACCGTATAAAAAAGCGATAAGGGTAAGCAAAACAATGCTATTCAAATGGCACAGACTTGTTTGTTTGTCCAATATCAGCAGATCATGACAGCACGTCGCGTCATCATGGAATTGCTCTATACGCCACATTGCTGAATACGTCACAAAACGCCATTTTGTTGTGGTTGGTCTGTTCCTGTATTCAAACAACTTTTCTGTATATGACTTTTAGCATAATTATGTGAAAAATAGTTTGTTGGTTTTTTTTGTACTTTTGTGATTTCTTACGCTGATTTATCATCAATAAGGGCTGTTTAAGCTTTCAACAGTGCTTATTGAGGTCTGTTATTGCCATTCTAACCTAAAACCTTCATTTTTCCAAGGTTTGTTGGAGAATTTGGCATGTTTCTCAGTTATTATTTATAATTTTTGTATTTTAGTATGACTAAGAAACACCTCGTAAGATTCAGCTCAATACACGATTTTTATATTTTATAATCCCTCATGATTTTTAGGTTGGATTTGTTTTTGTTTGGATACAGAACGCTGACATTGATAGAGTGACGCCAGAATTATGTAACGTATAGCTAGTTATGTATCTTATCGACTAGAAATAAAAAAAAATATCATTTCCCCCCTGACATGCGCCCCCCATAAGTTTGAGCCCTAGGCCATGGCCTAAGTTGGCCGTTGGCCTTATGGCATGGCTTATGGGTAATCCGGACCTGATGATACCAATACTTATGCTAGTCATCTCCAGGGGCGGCGCGTGGATCGAAAAAGTGGGGGGGCCCAAAAACAACGAATATATAGGTTGTCCCTGAATTTCCCTAACACGTGATATTATGGTAAAAAAAATGTCCAAACGAAAACTGAGTGGAGTGTTTGAAAATACTACAAAACATTTTTCTTGTACTTCAACCCTTAAAACTCACCCTCAACTTTCTTGTTTCAAATAGCACTAATAGTTTTTACTACATAAATTAAGTCGTTATTTTATTCAAAATCTTGAGGTACCCTTGATTTTATACAAATAGCATTATTTTCTTAAATTCATAAGCATAAAATAAATAAAATAAATGATATAAGAGTTTGTTAAGATAAAAAAGAAAATTAAGTGGGCCTTTCAATGGTTCCGAATGACCTGCCATACCATGCTTTCGAAACATTTTTTTTTACTTCAACCCCTAAAGCTTACCCCCTACTTTTTTCCAAATAGCACCCCACATCTTTTCGTACATTAATGAGGTCACTATTTCGTTTAATATTTTGTAGTTCTTTTGACCTCATATACAAATCAATTTTTTCGTCATTAACCTAAGATAAATAAAATGAGCATTTGTTTGAGAGTCGTTGTTTGAGACATAATATTTTCGTAATAAAAGAGCATAAAAAACAATTGCTTTCGAAACCATGTTTTATAGAATATTTAGTAGTATACACACACTTAAACGACAGAAAATCAGCTTAGCGGAAAATTTGGTACAATCAGTATATTGAATCACACATTGAGGATTGAAACAAAAAAGCAAGCAAAAAAAACGAAAACACCCTGGCACTCGACGCATGACCGCGAAGATTTGGTGAGAGTGCGTTATGACTGGGTACGTTTCCATGTGTATAGTACCCGTATAGTAGTAGTATTGAAATGATAAGAATAAAAGATGCAGAGTGCTGGAAATTAGAAAATAATGCAGTAGTGCATAGGTATGTCCGTATACAATGAAATTTAATAATGCTAAAAAATGGGCACGTAAAAAACTAAATTTCCTATTAATTTTTTTAACTCCTCATAAAAAGTGGGGGGGCCGCGGCCCCCCCACGCCCCCCCCTCCCCCGACGCGCCGCCACTGGTCATCTCGTCATCTGCGGCGCCAGTCCGTCTGCGAACTTTTGGATCCCATGTGTAATCCTGATCCTCCGCCACTGGGTGAACGTGGCAACGTCGGTAACGAAGCCACCAATCAGCGCTTTCTATCCGGCGGTTAACCGTAGACCGCCGCCGCGTCGCGGTCGCGCATTGTCGCAGACCGCCGATCACTTTTTGAATATGTACTAGAATCTAGAATACTGTTCCGCATTCAGATAACAACATGGTGTTTGTTGTGAACGGCAGTCTCAGCTCCGACTGTAGCCGCGTCTATTTGGCCAACGTCATAACCCAATAAAATCATAACTCGGTCAGTGTTTTGTGCGTTGAGAGTGAAAGTTTTACAGCTGTTTTCCTGCTGCTGAGGTGAGTACCTATACAATATTACACCCAGTGACCCCGTGCAACGTTACCAGATTTTCACAATAAATTGGTTCGTCAGCACGTTTTTTAAAACTGGGCCGGAGTTTCTTTTGTCTTTACTTTTTGTCTCTTGTATATAAAGTTTGGCGTCTCAGCTCTCTGTACTTTATAAAACACTGGCGCAGTTAGAATTTTTAACTTGAGAGGGATGAATAAATAGGAGTATGATATTTAAAATTCTCGTCAAGTAGATTTACTCGTTACTACTTGTCATGCATTAGAATATTTTATTCATCTTTCAGGTATAGCAAATGTGATAGGAACATGAAGCCTTAAACTTAAAATGCTTGATATTTAACATATAGGGTGTCAAAGTTTTATTATTAATTTCGTTTTTTCTCAATTATTCAGCAATAAAATGGCACAACGATCTAAAATTACTCGTACGTATAGGGGTTTTAAATTTGTTTAAGGCAAAAAATCCAAATTCAATCTCGGTTTTGATATTAATAATAGAAGGCGCCACCTACGGCATGTCGAACTCTTTTAAATTAACAAAACTTTTGTCCGGTTTGGTGAATCAATGTAAATATTATGTACAAATCTTTTGCTCATTATGTTTTACGTAAAGCGGCCTACAGCCGTTGATGCATGCTGCGATGCAGGCATCGGCTCCTACGTTTCATGATGTAAGTAGCAGCGTGTGTAGTACCTAAAGTGTATTCAAATCCGCCGTGCAGTGGCTGTAAACAATATCACGCGCTCGGCGGCTGGCCTGTGGATGTCGGTCGCCAGAGCCGTATTCAGAAGTCCATAGTATCGGATGTGGAGGAGTAGCATTTATGAATCATATTTTTCCATTACAGTTGTATTGATATATTTTAGATTTTATATAATATTATTCTTACTTCAGGAACCTTCATTTTGGAGGTAAAGTTGAGAAGGGGTCAATACTTCAGCTACATTTGTCCATCTATTCCGAGTCTTTTCTTTTTGTCTCTCATCTGGAGTGGAGGTGAAAATCCCTTTTACAGACATCATGCGCTATGCTCTTTGGCTCTATCGCGTCATAATAGTGTGGGGGTCTTATCCTATTCCGAGGATTCGAATACCCACTAAAAACACCTCCAATTCTCGTTCATTGTATTCAGCTCCGGCACCTCGGGAATCTACAGTAAAGCATTACATCCGAGGAGTCTGCGAGTTTTATCTTTCTCTAAATATTCATGTATCTATCTGTCTGCTAATACTTTCTTGTGATATTTCGTCCTTGGTCTTGGTTTCCATTATCTGTTCAGAGTCTGATGAGCTTGATGTACTGCTACCATTGAGCTTAACTATAACAGGTTCAATATTCTCTATTAATTATGGTGTCTAATCGCCACATTTCCTGTTCCACCTTTTCTTGGACATGTTGGATGCACTTTTGCCATTTATCTGCAGTAATAGATCCTATTGCTTCTTGGAAATGGTTTTTCACATCAGCAAACTTGAACGTAGTGTTTTTTTGAGCTACAGTGTTTTTAATTTCAGCCCAAACTAGCCCAATAGGATTGAGTTCACAGTGGTAAGGTGGAAGCCTCAAAACTATTTTATTCTGCTCTTTGGCCATTTCATCTATTCTATATTTATTGTACTCAGCCTTATGCTTATTCACAATTTGAAGTAATTCAACTTTCAGTAATGATTCGTCAAAACTAATGTTTTTCGATCGAAGCCAGTTCTGAATATCTAATTTCCTGCAGGCATTTGTGGGCACTTTCTCTGATCTGCGAGAATGATAAGGGGCATTGTCGAGTACAATTACAGAATTATCATCGAGCTTTGGTAAAGTACTCTTGAACCAATTTTCAAATGAGTTGCCATCCATCTCCTCATGGTAATCTGTAGTTTTTTACGCAAATGTCCACAAAGAATCCGGAACAAATCCGTTTTCACTACCGATGTGACAGATTATTAACTCTTCCCTTTTTCAGAAGGGTTTTTCAGTCCTGTAGAAGTTCTTCTAAAAATGCTCGCCTAGATAAAGTCACTGAAGTGTCCATCCAAACCTTGATCGCGTTTGGCCAGCATTAATCCGTGTCTCATATAGGTAATAGATTTTCCTTTTTTCAGCCCTGAAGGCCTTAATTTTTCTGAGGTAATCCCTCCTCCATAAAATTATATCCTCCTATCGATGAGAATCAATACTTTTCCTTCCTCGTTTCCCAAATACGAAGTTAATCTTCTTTAATAGCTTATAAAACGTGGTCGGCTTAAAATTGGGCAAGTCATTATCGTCATTCACCTCTTGCAGGACTTTGTCAATAAGTCGGAAGTTCATTTCGGAAAAAGAACTGATGCACCTTTCTCCTAATTGCACTTTTATCGCCATGGTCCACAAGGTCAATGCAACGTTTGCGATTCTGATTAGTTAAAGGTGCAGCAAAAGAGCGTCTGGTTCTGTATTCTCGCACCACTTTATAGACACTCCATTTGCAAATATCTATTTTGAGTGCAACCTCTTCCACAATATCGTCAGCAGCAGTTGTTAATGATTTTTTCTGGGCTTAGTATTTATATACGTTTAATATTACCTCCTTAAGCCTCACGTCAAAATAGCTCTTTTTTGACCTCTTCCTTGGACTCAAATCCTGACTTGTAGCCACATCCATGGGTTCATCTGCAGTGTCTGTGCTACTAAGCCTCTTCCTTGGTAGACTTAAATCCTGTCTTGTAGCCACATCCATGGATTAATCTGCAGTGTCTGTACTACTAGACATCCTTCAATATCTCCTTCAAGTTATCGGGGAATAACACAAATACCACTAATAACTATTAAAACAACAGTACAACACAGATAACACTAAAATTCGCACAACAACACGGCAGGTATGCGATGATAAAAGCGCGATGTACGCTATCATTGACACGACGCGTCGTATACAATGATAAACACACGGAGCAACTGAGTAAAATACAACCCTGTACTCTGTTCTACAACCCAAGACGGGCGGCAGAGCGGCAAGCCTCCAAGGTGTTTATTGCCTTTCGGCCAATCGCAATGAATGCCGCCTTACTCGGGCGGCGTGAGTGCCTCTATCACGCTTTAGTCAGGTATTCTATTTGTCCAATCTTCTTCACCTTGGATTTGAATACGGTATAGGTACCTGAATCACATATTTGGCATCAGTTGCGGCTTGCAGCGATGCAAAGTCTGGTATCCCATTTTGGTCGGAGAGCCATGACGCCGAGTCGGTGACGCTGATGCAGGTTTCAACGTGTATAGTAGTGCGTCGATCCAAGGACGATATCTATTTAACTCCACCATACTATCTCGAGTTGCATGAAACGCATAAAGCGGCCTGCAGACGTTGATGCATGCTGCGATTCCCGAATCGACTCAAGGTTTCATGAAACTTGCATCAGTTGCATAATCATAAGCAAAATCGAAACCTGTTGCGATGCCAGAATCGACTTGATATTTTATGAACGTTTCATACAACACGAGAATAGTAGGGTGGAGTTATTTCTTCGCATCGACGCAATACTATACACGTTGCATCACTTGAAACCTGCATCAGCGTCAGCGACTCGCGGTCATAGCTCACCGACCAAAATGGGATTCCAGACCCTGCATCGCCACAAGCCGTAACTGATGCCAAATACGTGATTCAGTACTACGCATCATGAAACGTAGAAGTCGATGCCTACATCGAAGCATGCATCAACGTCTGTAGGCCGCTTAAAAGATCAAGTCCATTCAGGCATCGCAACAGGTTTCGCTTTGAGTAGGAATTTATGCAACTGATGCAAGTTTCTCGATTCAGGAATTGCAGCATGCATCAACGTCTGTAGGCCTCATAAAGAAGGCATACCCAGGGGCGTATCCAGACCTCAGTCTTGGGGGGGGGGTAGCGGGGCATGAAGTTGTGTGTGCTGAAAGCATTTTTTCTAATACCGTCGTGAAGGACGTTAATGCAAGAGAAAAGGAAAATGTTAATAGTATTAAAATAAAAAAGAAGATATAAACAGCAAGTGAAACAGTGGAGTATCAGGTATTTTAGGAAGATGAAATAAAAAATCTATTGTTGCATTAATCAATTTTAATTTCACGGAATACGAATACTTAATATGTAATACGTATATCATCCGTGAACATTTTCACTCAACAGTCAGGTACCCTAGTAGCCACAACATGTACTCCATTTTTTTTCTTTAATTAGTGTTTTAACTTTTCGAATCGGTGCAATTTTCAAAACAGAAAATTAATGAGTTTGGTAAATTTTTGTGACAAGCTACCACGTTGTATAGGACATTAGAGGGATTTTGAGCCACTAAAAATTGGGACGACGCTATCCGTAAAATATTATTCTGAGCATGCGCAGTGTGTTTCGAATAACGGATGAGCGCGTACCTTGTTTACAGTTTTTGTAACCGAAATCCACACCGAAATCTGTGACGTGTATCGTTGCATTTTTTGACAATTGACATTAACAATTATTGAACCTATTTGATTTTAACTTAACCTCACATTATGATCGATTGGTCGGAAATGTCCAAGAAATGTTACGTGCAACAAGTAAACACCACAAGCAGAAAATAGATCACATCACAAGTAGAATAAAAAAGAGGTTATGAAGGGATCCCCGAAGCATGAAATTTCAGATTTCACTACCATGTTTCAGACCCGTGATGATCACACGCTGTTGCCGGAGACGCCTAACTTTGTAGCTTTTATTGGATAGTGCTGTCAAATAAAATTGCCGAAGAAAACCTGATCCTTTTGTACAATGATAAACCACAAAATAAGTATTGTTACTATCAAAATCGTCACGGTTCTTTCGTTCTTTTCTCATTGCCGCATAGTGGTTTAGACCTAGCAATACCGCACGTAATCATATCGTACCGTAAACTTCTGTAGCTAACGTACAACTTTATCGGTTGTTCGCCGATTCGGTTATTTCGGGAGAACTGCGCATACCACAAATAGCCGATAACGTGCAGTAAGGTCAGGAAACGGATGTCCAAAAACTCTCTATTCAATTGATTATGTAACAATGGGAATATATTAGATATACATCACTGTAATAATGCAAAGCAAACCCTTTTGTAATTTAGTTACTTCAGAAAAGATTTTTTTCAGTGCGACAACTGCTTAAATAAATAAATCAAATAAAATAAGTCAAAGTTGCATCAAGTATTTTTTTTTTCGGAAACCTTGGGGGGGTAATTACTCCTGTTCCCCCCCCCCTTGTATACGCCTGTGGGTATACCTTGTTTAAACCCCTAGAGGCAACCATTTCTGAGATAACCCTTATTGAAATTTCCAAGATTCCAAGGGACATCAACGAGGACATCAATCAGTTGTAAAATGCAATCGAAATAATTATCGGTATTCTCGCACGAATTAATTTTAGATCAAAAACACATTTCAATTTGTGTTTCAAACGTATCTAATTTTTGAAATAGGTGGTGCTGGAGTTTAAAAATACTTCGTAAATAGCTCGATAAATGGTACCTATGTAAAAGTATGAGCCTAATATTCAGTAGTGCGAAAATACCGATAATTCAATCGCATTACCAAAGTAGTCGATGCCGATGACACAGAAGTAAAAAAAATTCAATCGCATTGGAAATTTCAATGGTTATCTCGAAAACGGTTACTTCTAGAGACTTGGATAAAGTATACCTTTTTCACGTAAAACATTGATTTTTTTGATACTCACATTCATGCCCCAAACCGAAAAAAAGTTTTGATAATTTAAATAAGTTCAATGTGCCGTAGGTGGCGCCCTCTATTCATGATAGCAAAATGGTGGTTCAATTTCGATTTCTCGCCTTAAAAAACCCCCCGATATGTAATTTTAGATCGTTGTGCTTTTTTGATGCGAAATTAATTGAGAAAAAACGAAAATGAAAGTGTACCTTGAAAGTTAATCATTTCATAGCTTCATGTTCCTATCTCAATGTTCATAAAAATGTAGGGTCTATCACCTGTCAATCGTTGTCAGTCGAATTTCCGGACACCCTATATAACTTGATGGCAAGTATGACGGTTTTGCTCTAATGATAGTCTAGTCTAGAGAATTGCTGGTCTATACTACTATTCTTATGACGGATGTTATAATTGTAAAAGTCACTGTGCCTTATTGGTTAGCTTACAGATTGCTTATAATTTATAATCAACTGATAAATATAAAGTGACGGTAGAGTGAAGATTTTAAGGTCTGCAGTGAGCTATTGGAGATCTTCCCATCATGCGTCTAAGGCCTTTACGGAAACTATGTTCGGGTTAACTCGATCACAAGGATCACTGGCCCTGACGTTCGGAAAGTGACCTAGGATCAGTCAGAAATAGAGTCAGTTCACTCTTGTATGATAAGTTAACCGCGATCGGATGATTCAGATGAGTAGCTGTTTTTCCTGACCATCTGTTTTTTATTCTTAAACCAACTTTTCCGTTGTCCGTTAAATCCATGGAATTGTAAATCCCACTTGACAGCTGTTTGATATGATACCAGAGACTACCCCCTCTTAGAGACAACGGACTCTTAATAAAAAACATAAACCCTAAATCCCCTTGGCCATCTGGGCAAACGGCACAGTACTAATCTGACAGTTTCTTAGAAGCCTGAAGCTATCGGAACTGTCACAGATTTCTTCACACTTCAATTAGATAAAAATCAATAGATTAGCACTCTGCTAATAGATGTCAGGTAATCGGTAACTAGATTTAGACGTATACAGGGTGTTTAGTTAGTGTGTGTAATTCTTCGATATCTCGCAAGGTATACCTGATAGAAGAAAATGTCTAATAAAAAAATTATTTGGTTACCTAAGACCCATATTCCAAAAATATTTTGAAATATACAGTGTGTTGCGGGAAAGTAGGATAGTGATCAACTTGATTTTTTTTATATGGAACTATAACTTTTTCTTGAATTCTTCTAGTTTCCATCATTAATCTCTATTCAACCCCAAAATATTTTTGGGATCGATTGCGACGTTGCCAAGTTATAATTTATTTTCTATTAATTTCCGGATTTACAAGGTCGCAAGTAATACGTCCAAATTGATCTGTATAGAAACAAAATTTTGAAATTGTGAGATCTTACTAAATTCGACATGCGCAATTCATTGCAATAAAAATAAGTAGAGGATTCTATTTGAAATAAATTAAAATCGGAGATATTTGTTTAAACATTTTGAGAAATAATTTATAACTTGGCAACGCCGCAAACGCGAAAAAATATATTACAAGACGAGATAGGGTATTAGTAGATATTTCGATTTGAAATAAAAAATGCAGGGTGTTACATTTAAAAAACAAAGTAAAATGACCAAGTTGCCGTAATTTGAAATTCTGCCAAAAACACCCTGTAGATACAAATTGCTGGAAACATCCAAAATAATATCCACTTAATATCCAAGTAACTCGCTGTATAATATTATTGAGAAAAGTTGAAGGAATATATCAATTTGGATGTATTACTTGCGACCTTGCAAATCCAGAAATTAATAGAAAATAAATTATAACTTGGCAACGTCGCAGCTGATCCCAAAAATATTTTAGGGTTAAGTAGAGATCAATGATAGAAACTAGAAGAGTTTAAAAAAGGTATAGTTCCATATAAACAAATTAAGTTGATCACTAATCCTACTTTTCCGCAACACCCTGCATATTTCAAAATATTTTTAGAATATGCGCCTTAAGTAACCAAATAACTTTTATATTTGACATTTTCTTCTTTCAGATTTACCTCGCGAGATATCGAAGAATTACACACTAACTGGACACTAACTTTTCTATAACTTCTCAATCTGAATTATTTATTATTTCATTATTTTTCTCATTTCACTGCTTGTATGCACTCATGGTGTAAAAATCCATAACATATATATAAGCATACAAATAATGAAATAATATATCGCATTCAAAGCTGTGGATTTCTAATTTTATTAACGAATAATGAATGAAACAAGTGTTTAGAAAACATGCTTTATTTTGGAATACAATTTTTTATTTCTACAGTGGACATAAGTACAATTATTATATACAATATAGGGTAAAGTACCCAGTGATTGGCCCTGTCTCATTTTTATATCAATTATTGGCCTTCACCAAAGAAATTAAATAAGTAAGGTATCGAAACCGCGTAATTCATATGCCTCATAAGAAGTAAGTCTGGCAACATCCTCAGCATCTTCTAGTGAGTTTTGGTGAAATTCGCGCCAACCAGTTGTTAGCACTTGGTGAATGAAGATCACGTGGATCTTGTGGTGGCTATATACGACCAGTTATTAAGAGATTTGCTAAGGGCATTGACAATCTAGTAAGTAGTATCTTAGCGCTTTCTATCATATCTTGCACTTTATCAATGTAGTTTGCTTCAATTACATTTCTGCTGGCATTTTAAATCGTTTTATACGACATAACCTACAAATATCTGGTAAAATTTCCCGGCCAATAATTAGCACTATAATGTACGTAATATTCAGTGATTGGCAGCGGTGGCCAATAACTGGTTTTTGGACAGAGATACTAAATCATGCATATTTTGACTCATTTTTGGAGATCTAAGTTCACTGATTATTTTCAACAGTAGCACACTGCACAAATGTGCCAAGAATGAGCTGTTGGCCGCCGGCCAATAATAGGAATTTTAAAGGGGCCAATAACTGAAACCGCAGGTAGTTGTGTATTGCAAATTTTCCAAAAGATGCCGAAGATTACTTGTGGAGACAGCTATAGAAAGACATATACCGAGGAGAATGTCCAAGGGGCATTGAGAGCTATAAAAAGTGGACTATCATTAAGAGAGGCTGCAAGGCGTTACAAAATTCCAAGAGCCACATTGCAATTCCGTAGGAGTGAAAAGTTTACAAAGACGTCGTTGGGTCCTGATCCGGTTCTTACTGCCAAAGAAGAGAGAGTTTTGGTAAAGTGGGTTTTCGAAAATCATAAAAGGGGATTTCCAAGGAGAAAAGAAGATTTACAGGAGTCCGTCAAGGAGTTTCTCGAAAAAAGTCCTCGAGCCAACCCGTTCATAAATAACCGGCCTGGCGAGTCTTGGTACAAAGGATTCTTAAGAAGAAATCCTGAGATTTCGTTACGGACGCCAGACGCGGTAACCGCAGCGAGTGCAAATGTTTCAGAAAAAGACATAAGAAAATGGTTTGCCGAAATCGAAATTTTTCTGAAGGAGAAGCAGCTGATGGAAGTTTTGCAGCAGCCTGATCGTGTCATAAATGCAGATGAAACTTGCTTCAGTCTCTGCCCGAAAAGTACAAAAGTTCTTGCTCCAAGAGGCGCAAGAAACGTCTACGAAGTAGAGCATGCTCCATCAAAAACTACCATAACTGTGATGTTCACCTTTAGGGCATCCGGAAGAGTTACTCCACCAATGGTCGTTTATCCATACAAGAGACTACCAGCGTCCATTGCCAAGTCTGTCCCTGGTGAATGGGGAATAGGTCTCTCTGACTCCGGTTGAATGAAGGCAGAGATAATGTGTGATTACGTTGAAAACATATTATACCCCCACTTAAAAAAGACAAATACAACTTTTCCTGTCATTTTGTTTCTAGATGGCCATCGAACACATCTAACATACGAATTGAGTACGTTGTGTAAAAGACTAGATATTGTCTTGATATGTCTATATCCAAACTCAACCAGGCTGCTTCAGCCAGCAGATGTAGCCGCCTTTAAGCCCATCAAAAATGGATGGAAACAGTCGGTTATAGAATGGAGGAGACATCATCCTACAGAAACACTAACCAAGGAGCACTTTGCACAGGTATTGAAAATCGCCGTCGACCGCACTGCTAAATCACAAACCGTTAAAAGTGGATTCAGAGCCTGTGGACTGTGTCCTTGGAATCCAAATGTGCTAGATTATTCTAAATGTCTGGGAGGGCAGAGAAACATATCACTACCACCTGAAAACCAGCAAAATGTTTTGATGAATAAATTTTTGAGTTACGAAGATTTTTCTCACATAGTTGGGGATGAAATAATACAAGAATTCGAGTTTAATTACGAAGACGTGCCTGAAAATGAGCAACCCCTTTTATTCCGATTATGGAAAAACTTCAAGCCTTTATCCCAATTGCCAAACATTTCTCATGATGAAACCACCGATATAATCCCTAGTAGCTTTTGTATAAATTACGTTCAAAATATTTCCAAAATAGATACTAATAATCCACCTATAATAATAATAATATTAAATGAACAGCCGATAGAAATGCAGCAGGTTGAAAATGTTGAAATTATGCATGTCGATGGAGATGAAAGTAGGTCAGAAAATGCTCAAACAAGTCATAATGTAAGTTTCAGTGTAGATACAGAAAGTAAAACTATTGATTCAACTGTTTCCTTAAAAGAAACTCCCTATTACGCAAAAATGCCCAAACGAAAAGGAAATCGAAATACGGATAAAGTTACTTATGCAATTACCTCAACACACTGGCTAAAATAAAAGCTGATGAAGAGGAGCTGAAGCGAAACAAAGCAATAGAAAAAGAGGAGAGAAAAAGAAAAAGACTAGAGAAAAAAGCTGAGAAGGAAACAGCTAAAGTAAAAAATAAGAAAAAAGGAAAAGATAATGGAAAATTAGAGCATAAATATGGCAACTAAGCAAATCGATTCAGGTACTAGAGAAGCTGAAGAAGTTCGCTCTAGACTGCTACCAAAAAAGAGTGAAAATATGAACACTGGTGACGGCCAAAAAATTATTGTAATATCTGACATAAAAATAAATGGAGAGTCGAAATCTGAGAGAAAAAATATTTCAGCAGAAAGTGCAAAAATCGAACACAGCGCGTCTAAAGGAGAAGCTGCATCAATGTCCATGAATCAGCATCCTAATGTATCTAATCTCCTCAGTGAAAAAGATGTTTGCATGAAAAGTAACAACGAACAAGATAAAGAAAATTTTATATTGGATAGATACTTTTCAGATTTACCCACTTTTTCAGCTTGGAAAGATACTGGAGTCTGGCATTCAAATCATGGCAAAGAAAAAGCTAAAAGGTGGTTATTCAATGATGAGCCACGAGAAAAAAATACTTTTCAAAACCCTACGTTACAGCAAGGCATATGCTTTTCATGTACGCTTAATATCAATTTACAAAATCCTGGCATAAGGTGCCATACCTGTCAGCGGGCATACCACAATTCCTGCATAAAAAGGTTAAACCTACATAAATCAAATAGTAGTGTTTGTCTGCAAACCATGCTTGAAACGTGTTCAATAAATATTTACACAACACAACTTGTAGAATGTTTAATACTTATGTTATATTTTTCTTTTAGTGCAGAATTACTTAGTTTGAGTTGTTATTTATAAATAAATGTTTTATTGTAGTGCAGAATTACTTATTTTGAGTTGTTATTTATAAATAAATGTTTTATGAATGAAATTGTTTGAACCTTGTCAGGAATACTCCCCCTGGCCAATGACTGCCCCGATCACGGCCAATCAATGGATATTCCCGGCCAATGAATGGGTTTCTACATTATTATAGCTGATAGCCTTTTTAACACTTTTAGTCTTAAAAAATGTTAGAAAACCAGTATGTGATGTATGTACCGACAAACGTAAAATTACTAAAATGCATAAGTATATTTATATAACAAATAATTTGAAAAATATCAAGGTTCATTTGTTAAGATTGCTGTGGAAGGCCAATCACTGGGTACTTTACCCTACAGCAAGGATTGAGGACTTAAGGAGATATAATAGGTACCTAGCCAAAAGCCGCCAAAGGCTCAACAAAATTTGCATATTAGCAGCAAAAGTGAGGTTGAAACTTCATCTTCGGGGCCTGTTTTCAAGATATTTAATTTTTTTCTTTTGAAAGGTTGATTCTTTATGCTCGTGAGTAGCCTTTTCATATCTGGATAACAAGTCCTTCTTATAATATAAATTATTCTCCATATATAAGGTCAATCTCTCCCCCTTCGTGCTAGTATGTTACTTCATAAGTTTTTGATTTGAGGGCAATGATAAATAAATTGGAGGATATGTGTCTTCAGAGTTAGAGTTAGAGTTTTTTATAATTGAGATATCTCAGCTTAGGCTTTTATTGCATGACGACGTCTTATGTCTAATGAAAATGGAACAGGTTCTAAAGAATATTACTTCTTATGAGTTAACATTATTACATATTTATCTTAATATTTTTTTCTATAATACAAGTTGGAAGTGACATTAATAATTAAGCAATTGTAATTTTGAATTATTGAGTGTATATGCGGGTGTCTATTTGAGGCATATATTTTGTTTTTATTAGACTAAATGTCATTTTTGTGGGTATTGTGGGTATGCTGCTATGTAAATATGGTAATAAATTTTTAATTGAAAATTCACAAACTTCAGCTCTATGAAGTTTCAAAATAGATAAGACAGAATACAGGACATAATCTTGGTTTCATATTCCTTAATTTGTTAATGTTCCACCCATTGAATCATGGAATGTACTTAAATTATACCAAGCAAGTTTATAAAATCGGTTAAGGCTAGACGATGCACATATTGAAACATACCAAAAAAATGGTTTCAAATGTACTGTTCCCAGGGCGCATCTGTATAAGGACATTGAAATGTTTTTTTTTGCAAGTGATAGAGAAACACCAGTTTTATGCATGTACGCAGCCCTTTTTGCAACTTTTGAATAGAAACTGTCCAAAATTATCACATGAATACCGCCAAATTTGACTCAGTCTTTTCAATGCAGTTTTGATTCGATTATCAAAAAAAGGCTGCGCATGTGCACAGAAATCGTCACATAATCTCCAAAATTTTGTTATCAAATATTAAAAAAATAAGCGCTAAGAACGGTAAATTTTAATTCCATTTTTTGTTCAAAATCCCAAATTTCCTTTGATTTTTTGCCGGCTATGATTCCATCTTAAGATCCAACAGTACAGCAGCGTGACATTTCATTTCCATGCATAGGTATTTTCTGCCTTTCTGGCACCGTTTTCATAGGAAACAGATTTTTCGTCCTTGGCACAGTGATAACCTATTGTGAAAATTTGACCATGATCAAATAAGTACTCCTCAACTTGAAGAAACGCTAAGGAATCAGAGCAGACAGACAGAACGACAAAGAGAAAGTTACAGGGTTTTTCGTGATATATCGTAGATACCATGAAAAGTCCAAAAAAAACTCGAAATCCCCCCGGATCGCATACTTTGCTCGCCTAATAGTGTGTGAACTGATAAATGTGTCTAATATAATGTTTAACGTTACCTGGTAAAATATATGGAGCAGCAGCTATTGGAGGTGTGACTGGTAACTGCATGAAACATTCATTTGGCTCATCATATACACCTGTAAATGATAGTTTTACCTAAATACACAACACAAATGAATAATAAGATATCTGGAGTATTTAATGGAATTTGAATTGTAATGAAAAGATTTCAAAATGCATTAGTGACAAATTCACTGGGATGTGGAGAGGGTGCGAAAGTTGCGATCATAAGAGTAGATTAATAACTAATTAAGAAAACAGCTGTTCCACATCCTAATTAAAGCATGTTAGAATCCTAAACGACTTTTTTTACGAAATTCGAAGTGCAAGGAACTATAAACAATTTCATTTTAGGAAGTATTCATTCTGAAATTTTCATAATACTGCCACTTCAACGTTAGAGATAGCTTCAGATTTTCAGTGCAATTTTTTAATTAATTATCATTCGGTAAAAGGTCACACGACATTTTGTTGATCAAGTCTTTTCAAAATTCTATATCTGCCCTTGATTAATAAAATTACATTTATGCAAATATATGGCAGCCACCTATCAAAAAATATAGTTCAGATGTTCAATGCAACTTTTAGATGCAAAAGATCTGCCCTTAGTCAGTAACTTGTTTTTGCACATATATTGCAACCATGTGTTGAGGAAAATCCAATTCAGACTATAAGTGCATTTTTTAGGTGAAAATTCATTTTTAAGAAAGGGGCAGATTCATATAAAGAAGAGAAAAGAAAGCAGCAAAACGCACCTGGTAAATTTCTTGTTGGTAAAGAATTCTGTCGTAATCTATTTGTCTCTGAAAGGCAAATTGGATGGAAATGGTATTCGCATATAGCGTAATTGCTAAGAAGTCTAGTCTCAGCTTCAAATAGCTTCTCATTCCCAATCCTATGAAGCCAAACAGACTGAACTCGTTCGTGTTTTGGTACACGATGCCTGAAAAAAATGTGTACTAAGAAAATATGGAACTATATCAGTATATAATAATAATAACCCCAGTGACTCCAATTTTCAATGAATATCTACCGGAAATATGTTCAATAAGATATCTACAATGTTCAATACCTGGCTCGTCTCTAATACTCCGTACTTAAAATTGAAGCTGTTGTACCCAGTATAGATACCAAATAATTCATATATTAAACTTTTATCATACCTTTTTCTATTGAGTCTTACTACAAAAAATTGAACCATTCTGTATAATACAAGTACTGAATGCTTACTTCTAATATTCTGCATAATACAGCTGAATAGAACTAATATTGATATGGAAAGTTATCTTCACTTACCGTGGAGATGCTCTGTTTTCACAACTTTCAACACAACACGGCCTAAGTCTAGAAGTCATTTCTTAATATTATCCAATATACGTACTAAATACTAATACTAATACTAAATACTACTAAACTGAGAAATCTGTCCACTAAACGCTCAAATTATAACAATGCAAATCGGATTCAAACTCAAATTTTGAATTGACAATTGAAATTCAAACTTAGCGCATGCGGACAGCTTGACAGCTTTTTGGAAAGATTGTCAGAATGCAAAGCGACATCTACCTTACAGGCGCAAAAACAACTAACCAAAATTAATGTCGGTAAGGAAGGCATCTTATGACCACTTGATTGATATTCTATCAGTGAGGTATAGTTCTGTGCCTTTTTGAGGGATGGCGCTGCAGTTACGTATGCTCAGCCATGTAATTTGACTTTCACCCCCCTGTATGATACTAATCGATACTAATAAATGGTCTATCAAAATGTGATGAGCACATAACATTTTATGACATACAAAATGTACGCAAGTTTTTTTTGTCTAGACTTCGTGGAATAGACGGATACTACATTCGTGTTTTATTATTTGCGAACGCTCATCAGAAATATAATATTTGGAATAAATTGAAGAGCGGAGGCTGTGTTAATCCTGCACTCGGTGGCCAGGCACGTTTCATAATCCGGCGCTGAAGAAGCATATCGCTTTTAATTAGGTATATGTAGTACAAATCCATAGTTGCCAGATAAAACAGATGCAACTGTAAGCAATGAGAAGCGTTTCGTGACGATGGGTATTCTTCTTCTCTCTTTAATCTTTATTAACAGTATTTATTATAGTTAAATTTCACATTGCATGATACCTCCGCTAGCGACAAATCAGTGCAAACAATGTTGTCACGTGCTTATATAACAAAATCGTAAAATCCCTTAGATGCTCAGAGACGAATAGGTATTATTGTATGCTTGATTGTATGCATAATCTGTGAGCAAATATTCAACAATGTTTCTCAATTTTCCATGTGGAGTCAAACATTAATTGCAATCCTTAATTTCTAATATGCCTAATCCACGTCCAATCATACCAACGGTAGCACGACTGCTGAAACGTACGTACACTTGGCAACAGCGCTTGAAATGGCGGCATGCGAGCTTTCGGCGTTGCCCCTTTGTGCAGGTCCTTTAGCCATAGCCTAGAGATCGGTACAGGCATGCACACGCATACTGTGGGAAGCTATAGATGTGCGAGTGTACTCAATATATTCGCACTCAGAACGTTCATCGCAGACTTGTACTGTCGCATATCTGTGCGAACTCAAGTCGCTTGATCCATTCGGTATCGTGACAAATATTTCTGAGGAGCAAAAAAACCGTAAATTAGAGCACCAACGCACATGTATGTTTCTTTGATGTTAATCAAAAAACCGACACCAGTTTTAGGCTCACACCATGTCGCTTATCTATTTTGCGCGATGTGACGCATTGTGAGAGGGGCCATGAAATCACAGCAGTTTCGCAGCAATTACGCACGGTTTGACAATGCCGCAAGATCCGGCGAGGGTTTGGTTTGCCGCTTTGCGGTGGCCGCCCGTTTAGATTTGACGCGCCAGTCTCAGCCAGGGGCGTAACGATATAGCAGCTGTGGTAAGTTAGTCTTGAAGTTCTCGCGGGAAATTAGACGATACAATTAATAACAATGCAGCAAGGCACATCGGTTAGCAATGCAGCATCCAAACGACATGTTTTATCAACCGGTGAACGCAATATAGTGAAGAATGTTTACGATGGTGTACGTACACGATTTCCTGAATGCCGGTGAAGGAAATCGTTAAACTTTGCAGCGATCTGACTAAGGTGTCAGTTGCAACAATTTTCAGAATTTTGAAGGAAAAAAAGCGCGACGTAGTATTTGTGGTAAAATCACTTAAACAAAAAAGAGGAGTTAAAAAGATTGTTTTGGATGGTCACGTGAAAAATGCGATTCGTCGAAAAGTCCATTCATTTTATCTCCGTAATGAACTTCCAACGATAAAAAAACTACAACAGGAATTACAAAATGATGAAAGTCTGCCAAAGATATCTCGTCGGGTATTATTGAGAACATTACGCGAAATAAATATCAGATATTTAAAAAGAAAGCGGAACAGCGCATTGATTGAAAGAGACGATATAGTATTATGGCGTAGAGAATATTTAAGAAAAATACGTAGTATCCGTAACGCCGGGGGAATAAAAATCTATTACTTGGACGAAACTTGGTTGAATGAAGGGCACACGGTTACTAAGTGTTGGCAGGATTTGAATATAACGAGTCGTAGACACGCCCATCTTTAAGGCCTAAGTACGGGATTAAAATGCCCTTCAGGCAAAGGCCGTCGGCTAATAATAACGCATATTGGCACCAAATCTGGGTTTGTGGATGGGGGATTGAACGTCTTTGAATCTCGGAAAACTGGTGATTATCATGAGGATATGGACGCTGTAGTTTTTGAATCTTGGTTTAAATCCATATTGACAAAATTAGAACCCGGTTCGGTTATTGTATTAGATAACGCGTCCTACCACAGTTGGCGTTCAGAAGCTCTTCCGACTTCTAATTGGAAAAAAGCGGATATCTTTGACTGACTCTTGTCAAAAAGTGAATGCGATATGACTATGCTCAATGCACAACTGTCACAACTCGCGAGTCGCCATAAAGAAAGGTATATAAAATTAGCAGTAGACGAAATGGCTAGGGAAAAGGGTCTTACAGTTTTAAGACTGCCTCCGTATCACTGCGAGTTAAACCCAATCGAATTAGTATGGGCACAAGTGAAAAATGAAGTAGCGCGTAAGAATACAACTTTTAAGTTGGCCGATATACGTATCCTTTTAGAAGAAGCAATCGGTGCGATGACTGCAGATAACTAGCAGAAATGCGTATCACACGTAAAAGCAGAGGAAGAAAAGTTTTGGAAATTAGATCCCCATATAGATTCCGTAATAGAGCCAGTCATAGTTAACCTTGGCAGTGATACAACTAGTGACAATGACGACTCCTTTGACTCTAGTTCTGCTAGTGATGACGAATTTCCACCGCATACGTCCGCAACTGACTGAGATTCAGAACAAGTATATTTATTTACTTTTTATTTGTTTTTGTTGTTTTATTTGTTGTTTATTTTTTTAATTTATATATTTACTTTTTTATTTGTTGTTTATTTTTAAGACGTAACTTTTAAGAGTTTACTTCTTACTCTGAATTTAATTTGTTGGATTCTAAGTTCTCGTTTGAGGTTTAGAGAGTTTAAATATTGTTTCATTTTCGTATTCATGCACCTTTTCAGTTCCTATTCATTTTGTTAAACATAAAAGAAGGGTGGGAGGAGTGCTGGGACTCGATATGCAGCCACCTCCTCGTGGTGAGTCCTGGGTAGTCCGCATAAAGAGTAGCTGAGAGCTGCATTACTGTTGTAGATTATTTCAATTCCACTTCCAGTATGACCGAATGTGAGAACTTTACTATTTTAAATCTTTGGCTGGCGTCTAACGTAATATAATGTTTCCATTGAAACTTTACCTGTGGTTGCCTCAGTTGCCTGCCCCTACCAAGCCGCTGTGCTGATGGCCAGTAATTCAGCCCATAGCTATTTGACAATGGTAGTGTTCAACGGGACTTAGCGGACGTAAGCGCTTGTGGGCGTTTTGCGCTAACTAACCGATGAACGACAAGCTGACAAGAAGGCGCCAGTCAGCTTAGTTAGCGCTTTTAAAAAGCGCTGTTTGGTTAGCGAAGCGGCACAAAACTAGAAAAAAGTTATTTGTAGTTCTGAGGGAAGCAGTTACCTTTGTATAGTGTCAATTTAATATCACGGTTTGTGATTTTATAACCTAGGTTTTTGACAATGCAGATAAAAAATATTAAAATATGGAGATGGATATTACAGCTTTATCAAGCCGAAAAGAAAGTCGTTCAACTGTCACACTTAGCGCTTGCAGGCGCTTCCAAGCTAGTGCTTTTGCGCTAAGTCCCGTTGAACACAGCCAATATCATACTTGCATTTTTGAGAAAGACTGCACATTTATGTAAACGAAACATTAGCAACTACTCAACTAGTTATAACTTCCAATATCTAGTAGCATATATCTAGCTTATGATTCGGATAAGTAATATTTTATCACTAAAATATATCTTTACATTTCAAAATAAAATCTGGTACACTTATTTGTAAAATATGAATACAGAACGTATAGAATTTTATGATAGCTTTAAATTGTATGTTGGCTCTGAATCCCTATCTAGACCTTCAAAGAAATCGAGCGCGCCACTGCTACCCGGCGTGATCAGGCGTGACGCAGGTATCATCGAATGTGGAACTTAACTATAGCTTCACCTGTATGTGGGTTTGTAAGCTTGTGAACATCATATACCATATGAATAAGCAAGTTGGATCACTCGTGTTATTTCATTTCTATTCTCAGAAATTCGTTACATCTAACGAAAAATCCATCAAGTTGGCATAGCTATCTTCCTCAGATAACTATGCTTTCCCATGTTCGTAGAAAGATAGTTGTTGAATTTTGTCGTATGCGTGATAGTAACTGCAACACTGCGCCATCTATTATCTTAAACCGTAACGTGTCATGAGTCGAACTCACTTCGTGCATATCCACCTATAACTGACGATACGGAACTTTGGCGCCACCTTTCTCCTGAGTTGGGATTTGCATCAACAATTCACATACACAACGTCTTGTAAATGACATAACGTCAACGTGGCTCTGTGTTCTCGACACTAGGATAATGGTAATAGAATTACGAGCACCAAAATGAACAGTTTTGCAGGATGTGTAGCTTAAGTACAATTAAAATACACAAACAATGGTTGAAATAAAGTTGGCAGCTCTATGGTTGACAGTCAGGTATTGTATCAAATGGCCTAATCAGGGACGAACCTCCTACCGGTCGATCACAGATTGCGCGACCTGCCACAAAAATTACAGAAATAATTAACATCCTGGTACAAAATGATCGACGGACCGACATGCAAAGCAGGCTTGAATATCGGACGCAGTCAACTGTTTTGTTAGGTAACGGTCATGTCACGGGGAAAACGCAGTCTCTCGACGATCGCCGAAGCTAAGCAGCGTCGGAAGTGTTTTACATAAGGTCTGGCAGGCAGCGCTAGTCAGGATAACGTCTGTCAGGACCGCTATTTTATAATTGCAAAATTAATGAAAAAAAAAATAGAAAAAAAGGTTTAATGATAACTAAAAAACTAAAAACGAGATTAAAAATAAATATAAGATAAAAAACTAAAAAAAAAACAGGTTTTTAAGGAACTTAGAACTTGAAAGTTAAGCATCATTTTTAAAATAAGCTTAAAACAACAATGACCGAAAAATACTAGTATGCTTCTGAAAAAAGCATCGGGTGCTCGATTTACGAATAATATGGCATAGAACACCTACGCTTTTTAAAAAATTATTTCTAATTTTTTAGTTTTAAAAGTTTTTTTTTTAGTTTTTCTAAACTGGAAGTATTATATCTACTTTATCTGAAGTCAGGTTCAATTTAAGAGACCATGAGTTCAATTTGACTACTCAACTCCATATTAATTTTCTTTTTCTTTTGTTGTTTACAAATATAGAAATAATTTATGCTATTCAAATATTCCTTAGAGTTGAGAGATTTGTTTTGCGTTATCAGTTTATTTGATCTTTTTTATAACACAACTCATGCCTAGGCGCCACACGTGGATATCCCACTCAATATGCATTTTGTTGGCTAATATGGCAAACAGACATACAATTATTGTAACATGTACATCATATTATACCTATACCTATAACCTATACAATATTATACAGATTACCATCGAATATTTCCCTAGTAGATATTGTCACTAAATTGTGTGCTGGCGAAACAATTCACTTATAAAAAGCGTAGCGCTATCGGCTGCATTAGTGCATTTCATAAATATGTATTTCAAAATATGCTCGAAACTATGGGAAAGGCAAACTCAATTACGTGTTGCATGGATTGCATTAAATTATAATCGACAAGCAATATTCACAGTCCGAAGGCAATATTTTAGAGGATCAGTTGGCAAAAGGGTCTGCAGAGCGAACCACACTTGAAATCACGTAATCGATTTGTCATGAAAAGACGTTTTGAAAATGACAACAGTGCCTGTTTCAATGTTGTCGGGGGGTTGTTGCTCGAGTGGTGAGGGGGTGAAAACTCTGCTTCGCGACGATTTTCGAAAAATAGCGTAGTTTTGGTAAGTGCTATAGAAAAACGGTTCGAATGATTTATGGAGGGACCAAAATTCTGCACATTTTTCGTGTGCGACCAATAGTTTACGTTCTACAATCCCCCAAAGTTACGGGGTTGATTTGTGATTTTCTCTAAACTGATTAAGCGATTAAATGCGGTTACATGAGTCTTATAGATATGGTTCGTAGTTCGTACCGCGAGACTGAAAAGCCATTTATTTCTTTTTCCATCTGTACCATTCAAGATTGTCTAGGTAGTCTAGCGTGTCCACTATGATGTGAATACAAATATCCGGTGTCTCTAGCTCTTTGCACTAAATAGAAAAATCGACGGGGTGCAGCGTGAATACGATCGGGGTCAGGGAAACGATCAGCATACACTCGCGAAGTCTGAGAGGCATTTTGACCACATTCACCGTGCAATAAACTCATATCCAGCAGTTCATTATAAATAGTTATACCAACTCCACAGACGTCAAACGCGCACTGCTACCTATATCTCTGTTCTGTAGGAAATTTGGGTTTTCCCTTTTTTGCCTCTGTTTTGATCTAATCGCACAGGGACAGAATCAGGAGGAATTCATTGTCGGTCAATATCCTGATGTCACTAAACATTTCAGTTATATGCTACTGAGAAGAATCACTCCTTTTGACGAGTACTATAGGCTCTATAAAGAAAAGTCCCAACTTAGGAAATACCCTGTATATTCTTCATTCAGGATTTTTTTTATGTGTGTTGCATTTATTATAGCGTGTATTAATTTTATAATATGCATTTCCAAGAGATGAAGTGCTGGTATCTAGTAGGTGTTGTGCATAACCCAAGGCACCGTACATTAACAAAGACCAGTAGGGTCACTCGCCCTGCCGACTTTGATGTGAGTCTCACAAATGCGAGCCGCCTCGATGTGAGAGCGGTTGTGTTCGTGCGGACTCGGACTCGTCTACCTACGGGGGATCCGACTGCTCGATATTCTCGACGTCGACGGTCGACGATTGTATCCCGTGCACCGTCGCGTGTTAGGTGGTGTTAGGCGGACTGACCTGACCCTGTAAGCCACAGCTGTTAGCGTTCGGCACCGTTCGGCTACTGCTCGAGATCTGCGGGTGCCAGAATCTGCCATTGATCCGCCAGTTTGTGTAGTATCAGAGAACAGAGATGGAAAAGCCACATTGGGGGCGTGGCTTAGAGTGACCCTACTTGTCTTTGTTAATGTTGTTAATGTACGGTGCCCAAGGCTAGAGCGTGAGCTATGAAAAATAATTAACCAGGGTTCGTAAATATCATGATATTTATATAAATATCAAAATATCGGATATTTCTTGATATATAAATGCGATATTATATCAAATTTGGATATTTGTTCACTTTTTTATGATAAATTAAAAAAAGAGTAATTAGAGGCATATGTTTATTAATTTTTTAACAAAACAAAAAAATCAACACAAAGCTCAAAAACCCACATAAAAAATAACAATTCCTATTCTAACGATTCATAAAAAACAAAACAAAACATTCATATAATAGGAAGTATAAATTCATATTCATCATTCACAAAACTTGGTATCTTGATAATGGGACATTATCATCATCCTCGTCCGCATCTGATTTTTTGGCATCTGATGAGGGTTGAGTTTCATCTGGCCATATTCATTTTAGACTAGTCTGTTTTTTTTTTATTTAAATACTTGAAAATAAACACTAGTTTTCCAGCTTTTTCATTCCCAAGATGATTTCTTAAATTGGACTGTACACCTACAACGTGCACTGCAAAGTTCATAATATAACCTTATAAACAGGACAGTAAACTGAAAGCACACGCTGTCGCGACCACATGCAGTATGGGGATTTACGGATCAAATAAATGGGATTCCCCGGAGCAAACTAAACAATTAGAGAGTTCTTGCACGATTCTCTCTCTATGTATCGGAAACCAACGCATATACACTGAGTTTATGAAAAGTGTTTAACTCTGTTTTCGACCTATTTAAGTATATAACTTAGTTAATAAATATCAGGATACATATATATCAACGAATAAATATCACGATATATATCAATGATACTTATCTAATATATATCGAGTGATATATATCGGCGAACCCTGTAATTAACCCTGTTTGTTTATATATAGATAGTATTACCTCTTCAAAAGTAATTTGGTATAACTGGCTGTAATGACCCACTCACTAAAGCTCGTTGAACAATAGACTATTTATTATTATCGCGAATACAATACTTCTCCGCTTGTTAATAACGTGGGAAAAAAGAGAGACTAATTTTTCTACCCCTCTTTTATTTGCTACCTACCAACCTATCTCCTCTTATTGGCACTACGGTTTTTGTATAGGACGTGGTCAGCCCAATAATCCAATCGTTATGTCGTAAAAAAGGGCTTTCGACAGCAAAAGCTCGGAAAGAAATGAAATTTGTTGGGATGGTAAACATTGGTCCCCCGAACCTACACCTAAGTTTGCGACCTCGGGGGGTTGCCGGTCGAGGGGAGGGATCGAGAAAAGCTTCAAATGATTTATGTAGAGATCAAAATTCTGCATCATTTTGGTCTTTACATTTTTCGTGTGCGACCAATAGTTTCCGCCCTACAGTGCGCCAAAGTTAAGGGTTGGTTTGTAATTTCCACTAAAAATCAGTATTTGATCGCGGATTAAGACGAAGAACTTCATCAAAAAGTCGTGTAACATTTTTCTTTCGTTTAGAGAATGATATCTTCTCATTTCCTTGTTATCTGCAGCTAAGGTTGCCAACTTTTTTTGTAAGAAAAGCGTATAATGGGATTAAAGGAGGAAAGAACAGTATTTTGGAGAAAAAACAGCATTTTTTTATGTTTTAAGCACATAAATTTTGGAGCTTTTCGCAAAGCTTACCAAAAAACTATCATTTCTGAAGGCCGCATCACATTTTAGGTCAAAATTAAAATATATGAGTAGCCCATTTTTCATTAAATTAATTGATGCTCGGTTCCTATCATCTTGCCACTTCGTATTCAGCACAATACCCTTGCTATGAATGCCGAAGTGACAGGAACAGAAAGTAAATATGAAATAATTTTGGTAATACTAACGAATTATAAAAATACCGAATTTTGGACCTATTGAAATAGACAAAAGACAAATTTTTGAGGCTGATAGTGTCAAATAATTAGGTATAATAATTGACAAACATTTAAAATGGGATTTACAAATAAAATTTCTTTCGCGAAAAGTCAGACAACACACGTTGTTTAGAAACATTGTATTATTCTCTTGTGCAGTCCCAGCTAAATTATGGCATCTTATGTTGGGGAGGAGTGCATCAAACTCATTTGAAGAGTATCAGTTCCTTGCAAAGATGCGTTTTGAAAGTTATTTATTATAAAGAACCCACTTACCCCTCAAATAATTTATTTACAGAATCCCAGAAATTTGATATCCGACAACTATACAGCTATAACATATTGAATTTCGTCGACAAACATAAAAATAACATCAACTTCAATAGCCATGAACGTAATACACGAACCAAGAATAGGACCTTAAGACCTCCTATATTTAAGTTAGTAGGCCAAAAAAGTTTAATGTATTTATTTTGCTGCATATACGATTTACTTCCTGCTTCACTGAAATCCATAAAATCTCATATTGTATACAAAAAAAAGTCAAACAGTGGATAATGGAGACACCCAGAGATATTTTTTCAAACGTTTTTAACAGGATTTTGAACTGACACACTTACAAGTTTTTAATATAGTTAGTATTAGTTTTAATATATGTATTTGTAAAATATATACGTATGTATTGCGATGTAATCCACGCACAAGGTCAGCACCTTCTGTGGGTCAAACAATTTATTTACCCTGTGTATTGTTGGTGAATAAATTATTATTATTATTATTAATTCTTCTGGAGTATTTACTAGCACATATAACTATAGCTTTTGCCACTGCTCATGTTGATAAAATCTTCTTTGTGGCTGCGGATAAAGCTCCGTGATCAATGTTAATATAAATCAGTATATTAGACGCTTTTTTTATGTTAACAGTAATAAGTATCATAAGTGGGTGGTCCGATAAGTAGTAGTAGTAGTAAGAAAAAATAGCAATTTATTTCTCAACATAGTCTCCTTTTAGTTCGGTACACTTGACCTAGCAATTCTCCAACTTCTCTAACCCACCCGTATGAATAAAACGGTTTGGGGAGGCCTGCAAAGTAGGCCTCCGTAGCGGTGATAAATCCTTCATTCGACTCAAATTTATGCCTGGCGAGTAACTGTTTCAGGTTTGGAAATAAAAAGAAGTCACACGGAGCCAAATCTTGTGTGAGGCGGTACATTATCATGGTGAAAGAGCACTTTCTTCTTGGCCAAATGTGATCATTTTTTCTGTAATTCGGCATCGAATCGGCTCAATAATTCGGTATAGTAGAGCTCTGTAATCGTCTTGCCCCTCTCCAGGTAGTCGCTGTACATTACACCTTCTGAATCCTAGAAAACGGTGGCCATCACCTTTTCGGCCGATGGGGCAGTCTTCGCCTTCTTCGGAGTACATTCGCCGGGTGCAGTCCACTGTTTCGACTATTCCTTTGTCTCTGATGTGTACCAGTGGATCCACGTTTCGGCCTCACGGTTGCGCTTGTTCGGAGTGAGCGCCCATTGCGCCGATAGCTTTCACATGCCCAATATTTCATGCTGGTTATGATCCACTCCGTCTTTTTAGATGCGTACTGTCTCATCTATCTTGCGCACCTTCAATTGGTGGTCTGCCAATACGAGACCGTGAACTTTTGCGGGGCACCTGGGCGCAGCTCATCAAAAAACGATGTGATACCACGTTGAATCATATTAGACCAGTATTTGACGGTCGTCATCGAAAGAGATGAATCACCGTACAAAACAACCGAGCGCTCTTTTATTGCGCTGCGGGATTTCTGTTCCAAAACCAAGAATCGTATCACTGACTGATATTGCTCTTTCACCATTTTTCTAAAATCCGTAGACTCGGCCGCTTTCGCACGTTGTCAAAACAATGCTAAACTTCAGATTTGGCTGAAATTTTGACGGTAGCCGCCTACGATGATGTACTACGCAATAGTGAATTTATCTTGTGATAGTGGCGCCATCGGGCTGTGAGGCTGAGTACTTATCGGACCACCCATATAGCGAAAAACTGTATAACACTGTTTTAACAGTATGTTTGGCAATCCTATCTGCAGCTGCCCAAACTCACTTATTTGGTTTTTAAAAAAATGACGACATTTAGGAACACACCCCTACCGAGGCTTGGTATGGACTTGGAATGGCCTGCGGGTGTTGGCCCCTTCAAGTCCCGCGTTAACCCTACTACCGATATGTGCTGTTGCGAAAAATGTGCATACTTTTAATGGAAATGAAACTACCTCGGCGTTGTTTAATTAAGATAAGATTCAATTTGTCACCTCTGGAGGTTGCCGCTCGAGGGGGGGGAGGGTAACTGTTTCATGATGCTTTTTGTCAAATGGCGCCGCGGTGATAAGTGCTATCGAAAAAAAGTTCAAATATTGTATGGAGACAACAAAATTCGCCACAATTTTAGTCTTTACATTTTTCTTGTGCGACCGATAGCTTTCAATCTACAGTGCCCAAGGTTAGGGGGTAATTTTTCATGTTTACTAAAATCATAATTTTATCGCGTATGCTAAGAGAATAGCATTTCTCATATCTGTATTATCTGCAACTGCCTAAATAACACATTTGGGCTTAAAAAAAAAGCACGACGTTTAGGAACACATCGCTACCTACTACCGATATTACCCAATCGTTAAGTCATACAAAAGTCTTTTGAGCGCAAAAGGTCGGAAAGAAATGAAAATTGGTAGGATGGATGGATAGGTAGTACGATTGGTCCCCTGAATGTGCACGTAAGTTTGCGACATTGGAGGGTTGCCGTGGAGGGTGTGAAAACTCTGCTTCGGGACGCTTTAAGAAAAATAGCGTCGTTTTGTTAAGTGCTTTTGAAAAAAGATTCAAATGAGAGAATTCAAATTTCGACTTCTGGGGATTACCGCTCGAGGGTGAAGGAAGAAGGGGTGAATTTTGTTCTCTCCATAAATCATTTGAACTTTTTTCGATACGATTTACCAAAACGACCCCGAAGTCGCAAACTTAGGTGTACATTCAGTGTACCAATGTCTACCATCCCACCAAATCTCATTTCTTTCCGACCTTTTGCTGTCAAAAAACCCTACCGCCTGAACTGCAACACGTGGCAGTAGTTTACGTAGAACCACGTGCGTTTCCAAACAGATTTTCCGTTCCTGCAGTTATGCGACCGCATATTCCAGAATCCTGTTTCTGCCGGCTCCTGTAATTTGCATTCGTTGCGACCAATTTCGTCCTTACTGTCATAACAAGCCGATTGTGAAGGCACTCAGCTCTACACGTGCAGGCCTTACTGCATCGATTTATACACAATCGATGATGCAATCTTGTTTTATTTCCGCCAATGCATTGAGTGTGTCTCGGTATGCAGGGTTTTGGAAAGTTTGGACACGGTCGATTATTTGGAAAACATTTTTGACACTTCTAACAACCATTGAAATTTGTATGATATCATCGACTTTTATCCAGTCAAATACAAATTACACTGATAATTGCATTCAGTGCAGTTATCGGTCGCTATGATTACACAATTGAGATTGACAATTTCAAAACATTTCAGTAGTAATATCCCTAGGACAATGAAAATAGACGAGACAATGGACTAGTATCATGAAGCTGAAAGCAGCATTTTCGCATGCAGGACGTTGTATGGCATACAATAATAGTGGCAAAAGAGCGTCCAGTTTCTTTTTTTAAGCCATAGTATCTTAATAAAATGGTTTTGAAATCCAGGAACTGAAATTTAAATGCAGCCAACAGTTGCGAAGCGAGGTTTAGATCGCGCGGCCAGTGTTGGCACACCTACCCTGATTTCAAGAACTCCATGGTAGACAAAAGGTTAGGTGGCATCACTTGGCCTATTGTTTTCGTTGAAGCTCATTTTGTGTTAAGTTTCGATGGCGTCCTCATCAGTTAATTGCGATTTTTCCCGTATGCAGGAAAATGACTTGTACGAAAAGCATATCAATGTACCAACATTTACATGGTTTTATGATAAATTGATAACTTTAAAATGCTAAATAGACTAACGGCAGATTACCCGTATCCGCTTTTTGGAAGCCACTTTCTACTTTACTCATTTTTATTTCTATTGCGAATAGATAAATCTCAGGAAAACTTCAACAGGAACACAAGGAAAGGCCGAATAGGTAATAGAAAACTGATAAAAATTGAAAACGATTACAGCTGACGCCAGAAACACAAAACATAAAGATGGGGTTAGGTTTAGGTTAGACAAAAAAGGCGGACTGTTGACAATACGTTGACAGCATAGAACTAATGATTCTGCCATCGTACATGTTGTGAATAATTTAGATGTTTTATGGAAATCAGACAAAACATTGCGTTTCATTAACAATTGTGATTCGCGATTTTCATAACTTTATCTATGTTCCGTGCTCTAGTTTGTTAACCTTTTCATTTCAACTCGACGCTCAAAAGGGGCGGAAATTAATCGTAAATTCAATATTGGCGATATTTGCATGTAATAGCAACTTCCACGCTGTCTCTCCATTTACCAATGGTCTGTCATAAATGGATCACAAACATTTTCACGACGAAGCAAAAAGGTTTAGGTTATTTTTTGTTAAAGTTGGTGAAAAGGACAGAGAAAGTGGTTTGGTGATTAGCTTCAAAGTGCTTTGTATGATTATTCGTGGAAACTTTTTCCCTGCTTCCACTTAGTAGTGAGGGTAAGTCGGCATTGTGTGGCAACGTAGCTCACCTCTACATCTTCTGATTGGCTAATTTGATTTTAGTCCCGTGACGTCGCGCGACTAGAAAAATTCAAATACTTTCCTTATTTTCTCACTATCCCAGGCTCAAAAAAATTGAGGAAAAAATGTCAAGCTTCCCATCATATGCTCTATCAAAAACAATAATAAACAAAAATCATGATACTAGTCCATTTTATAAAAATCGAAAGCTCTTTCCTTGGTAGATAACAGCCCGAAGCCGCTAGCTGAGTTCTAAGTTTTACTGTGTAGAGAAGTCTTATATACAGGGTGGTCCAATAAGCGCGCGGTGCTCTCTAGTCTAAACGAGACGAAAATGTTTTGGATAAAAAAACGTTTCTTTTCAAATGCTCTACATTTAGAAAATAATTTCAAAGATCGCGGACTTCCGGATATACCGGAAGTAGGCATCAACTTCCTTATTTTAAATAGAACACCCTGTATATTATTACGTTTTTGAATTCAGCATCGACTTTTAGGTCCAGTTAGTCCATAGTTTATGTCTACGAAGCCTATTTTCGGAGTTATTCAGCAATTTTTCCAAGTTTGAAGTTTGTAGTACTTTACAAAAAATTTTAACATCTCGGAAACTAAGTAGGTACCCAGCATGGAGTCCAAACATTTGGGGTGGTAATATTCGAAACCGCATAATAAGCTAATGTTTTCCAAAATTATCTTGCTGAAACACAAGCACATCTCTTGCTTGTTTCAAAACCGAAAACCGCATCTTTCTGCCGTAATTGGTTTCCTAGATATTAACATTGTTTGTAAAGTAGTACAATTGTCAAATTTTGGAAAGATTGCTGAATAACTCCGAAAATAGGCTTCGTAGACATAAACTATGACTAACAAACTGGACTTAAAAATCGATGCTGGATTCAAAAACGTAATAATATACAGGGTGTTCTATTTAGAATAAGGAAGTTGATGCCTACTTAGGTATATCCGGAAGTCCGCCATCTTTGAAATTATTTCCTAAATGTAGAACATTTGAAAAGAAACGTTTTTCATTTAAAACATTATCGTTTTAAATGGTATGGCCGCTAGAGAGCACCGCGCGCTTATTGGACCACCCTGTATATGTATAAACCACTTTTTCTAATAACTTTTTTTCCGAAAACTGAAAAATAAGAGCGATACAGAATCAAAAATAACTAAGTCTGGATTTGTGCATTAAGACGTCCTAGTCTGTTTTTTGCTCGGATGTGTCTTACCGATCAGCCATTGTACCTGTCAATTAGGGCACTAGTCACTTCAGTTCATTGTAGTTAATTCTAAATTGGTAAATCCTGAAATTTTAGTTCATAATAATGTGCCACTTTTATGATTTACCAATTTAAAGTTAACAACGATAAACAGAAAGTGACTAAACTGCACTATCTGACAGATGCAATGCCTAACCGGTGAGACAAAAATCTGAGCAAAAGACTAAACATAAACAGACTAGGTATGTCTTGATACACGAGCCCAGATTTACATCTCATATTTTGTATCTCGTTTATTTTTCAGTTATTTGGAATAGTTGTTTATTTCAACTTCTATACACTGTTAGAAAAAGTATCAACTTAGGACTCACCCTGTATAGTACGGGCTAAATATGCATCGTAACGCACCTTTGCAATAAAACTCTTGCCATGGCCTGTTTTTTACAACTATAAATTGTCAGTTTTTGTATAGAAATAGAATTTTGTTGAACCCTGCTAGTAGCACCTTCACTATATACATTTCAATGTTTAGTTCTTTTAATAAAAAATAAGTATCAGAAAAAATAAAATATTTTTATATAGAATACTAACATCTCTGATACTGGATTAACGCTGATGGCGATCTATATTCTGGAATCAGTTACCCTTTTTTATCCCCGTGTTTGATTGCCACGAAAGAGCTCTCGACAGGATATCGATTTCCTTGTTTCATGAATATTATGCAGTCTGGTAGGCGTGTTTTTGACATACTTTGTGGGTTGCAGAGATTCAGCTGGCACGTGGCATTAGATAACAACTGATTATCTTGTTTTGTTTATGTATAAACAGGGGCACGTGATTGTAATCTATATAAATTAGCTCATTAACATTAATACGAGGAACGGTGTTATTCGCAAGCTGGTCAACTCCTAATGGGGGGCCCAATCTGGCGTATTGCGGACGATATCCCTTGCCATGTGCTTTGCCCCAGCAGAATAATACGCATACCCTGTATGGTTCAGACCAACTAAGGCTAACAAACTGGATCCTACACTGAACGACACTTGCTGTAGGAGAATCACGGGCTGTCTGAAACCTACCAACCAGTGTGGCGATTCTGTAACTTTCGCTATAGTAACGAAAGCAGACGAAAGCGAAGCTAATCAGTTTCGAAAACGATTTTTGACGGCATTCCATAACCAACGTTTAACGCTTCGTTACGCTTTCGGCATGGAGCTCGATGCCTCACGAGCATTCACGAGCGAAACGAGCGATAGCGTTGGAAGAATGTCGCTATCGCTTCGCTTAGAGTTGTAGAATCGCCACACTGGACTACTTATAAATGTTAGAGAAAATAGCCCCCACAAATTAGGCGAGAAGTCTCATGTATGACAAAACGGAGTCATTATGTCAACAAACTCACTGAAAGACTCCAAATCAGTAACCAAAGAGGTAGTGTGGAAGCGACAGACAGCGACAGAGAACCACATACCAACTTGGAACCCAACTGAAAGCCTCCATGCCGGATCACAACTGGAATAGAGGACCTGGAAAACTGTCAACAGGATTAGACGCCAAATGGGGGATAACCTAGTGAGATGAAGACACGCTTCTGTAAAATAAATACTGTACACCGTCAAGGTAGCGTTTGACGCCTCATGGCATGGCCACCTTTGCAGTTGTTATAGCGTGTATTTAATCATAAAGACTGTATTAGACTACCATATTTTTGAAATCAGATTTGAATTCTTTCCTTGAACCAAATTTGAAATGAAAAATGGTCTCAAAAATTGTGGCCCAGCTTTTTGTCTGTTTGACACTACACCAATTTTGGTTCAAGAATTGATTTGCGATTCTGCGCATTACATTCGTTGAATACATCTTATCTGTCAACTGTCCGAACACAGATGTTCTCTACAGTCAAAATTGTCAGATCTGACATGACGTATTTTGCAATTACATGTTTTGTGATTGTGTGAACATGTCAGTGTCAAAATGTCAATGGTCAAAATAAAATCATAACCTAGCTTTTTTGGGCATTTTTTGTAGTTTATCGACTACTGTTTATTGAAATTCTCATTCATTACTTGACTTGACTCCCTCGGCAATGGAAAAAGAGAATGCTAGAACATGGATTTATCCATCTACGTTGCAAAAAACTCGTAGACAGGCGAATTAAGAGGCTAACTACTAAAGGAAAAAATTGACAAAAGAAGCGGCTGAGAAGAAGAGATGAAGGCAGAGGTATGCTACATATGTTGGGAGAAGAGTTATTACTAGAAGATCTAGATCATTAGAAGGACTTTTTACGAATGAATAATAACATCTTCAGTAAGCTACTTAGCATAATTTGACAAGCTAGATAACCATCTATGAGAATGCATAACAGGAGGGTATAGGTAATATTAGCAGTAAACATTATGAATAAAAAGTAATAAACATTTCCATTTTCAGGCTAGCAACAATTCTTCGATGTTTAGCCAGTGAAACCATCCAGCGGCTCGAAGCCATGAGAGTACAATAAGTCTGATAGTTCCAAAACTGTGTGAACCAATTGTAATCAAATATTTGTTGTCTAGAACTAGAACAGCAGTTGAGAATACATTTGGAGCTTTAGTAAATCTTGGCAAAATAAGGCTAAAGGAATTGAATTAAAAATGCAAATATACTTTTTCTTTCTTTCCTGTATCTTGTAATATTATATGAAATTCAAAATATACATTCTGTTTGGTATTTTAATTTTTTATTTCAATTGAGATGCAATAAACTGCGCCATATGGTCATCCGCAGTTGCAAAATGGTTGTCCCTTTGTGGACTGTAGAGCGAGGAGAAGTTTTCAATGTTTGATCAGCAGCATTCTTCAGCACCTTTATTTCCGCATCTGCTGGTATTTGTTGTTTTTTATACACGGGTGAGTTACTAATGCAGTCTGTTCCCCCTCTTTTTTGAGCACCACCTGTACTTGGTATCTGTGAGCGGAGCGAGTCAATTTGAGGCCTATCTGATAGTTCGCTTGTGGGTGATAGAATCCCAGCATGACTAACCTCATATTCCTTGTTGACTTGCCTGAAAACAAAATACTGCATTGAAAGTTTAGCCTTCCTAATATATGCACATACAATTTTTACAGGTAGGTTCGAGTTATAGGGAAGTTAAGGCACCAAAATTTAACAATATATTCAAGTACATGTTAGGTTATTCCTTTGGCTGAAAGTGCAATTATATAAGGAGAAATTTGGCACTGTTATATCAATACTGCACCACTTCATTTAAGATAAGCTGAGACTCTTACCTCGTAGTCTCCCATTCTAGTGCGAAGTGACTAAAACTTTCCTCTGTTCTTGTGCATATGTTGACCTTAAGCCCATAAACTTCTTCTGTACCTCTTGTTCAGTTACAGTAGATCTTAGTGGTTTCAGAGCCTCTACAATGGCAGTGATAGCATCAGTATTCCATTTGATTTTACTGTGGTAGTACACATACTTGACCACGTACAAGCAGGGATGTTGTTCGTATATACCTCTATCAGCAGAGATATCTGTTCAGTAGACCAGCCATCCTTAAATCAAAAGAAATATGTTACTCTTAATATTGAACACCTTTCTGTTATCCTCAGTGCAGTCAAGTGTGGCTACTTAACCAAGGACCTTTGCCATATGAAAAAACAACAAAACATATGAAAACATCATAATAAAAAGTGACAATGTTGCCATGCACTGAGGCAAAATATTAGATACACTTAATACATTGTACATAACTAATAGTTAATACATCCAAAATGTAATGTAGGACTTAATACAATATTACAAATTAAATCTACCGAATCTGCTGAGTAAAAACAAATTTTTTATAGTGCAATTTGGACTACACCTTACTTTCAATATAATCAGGGCTATTATTGTATATGAAATTGATATGAAACATAATTGCAAAGATACTAACATCTTACCTGTAAATTGTCTTCAAATTGCCAATTGCTTCCACACAACTCGCAAGAATGTTGGTAAACTCGCCACAAGGGTAATAAAAGCACCTATCTTGGGGCTGGGGGCTTTCATACTCCATAACCAGTTCAAAATCCTTGGGCATTCCGGTCCGGTGGAGATTTACTAGCTGGGGCCGTAGGATTAACATGTTACTTGTTTTTATTGGTGTACTTTCATCCGAATGTGGATTTCTCAATTTATATTAGTACCAGAAAGCATTCGACCGAATTTAAAAAGTAGGGTTCCTGTCCTTATTTTTGTTTACCTTTTTCCCGGCGCAATGACATTTATGTTTCAAATGCGCATGCCCCCAGCCTAAAAATGATTTGGAAATAGAACATGTTCTAAATTCCATCTCAATTTTGGTTCAATCTGTCAATCTGAAACAATTTCGTGTATTACACTAGCCTATTTGAGCAGTTCAAGAATATGGTAGTGTAATACAGTCTTAGTATGCGTTTCCAAGAGACCGGTGCTGGTATCTGGTAGGCGCTGTCCATAACTCGCCGGTGGGGCGTGAGTTATGAGAAACAATTCACGCTGTTTGTTTATAGGTAGTATTACCTGTTCAAAAGTAGTTTGGTAATTGTTGTATAACATAATGGGAGTAGATAACCTCATTTTAAGAGTAATTACAAAAATAAATAACGTTTAAAAATATCTTTGGAATAATTTATATTATTGCATTAAAACAATAGGGTTGACGACCGTTTGAATCAGTTATTAATCATTTTAGTCATAGTAGTTAAAACTGCTTCGGAAATTAAGATACCATATTGAAAACTGGCTTCAACGCGCTGCTTTACAAATCCATTCTCTAAAATTGGATTCAAAAACATAAATATCTCGATCGTAGAAAAAAATGTGTGTAACATGTGCAAGAAGCATATCAATAAAGTTTTTGGTACAAATAAATTAAAAAAAAAGAGTTGCAAGGCCTGGGCTTCGAACCAACACCCCGCTGGAACACAGATCGACAGGCTAATACTCTAAGACACTGCACCATCACGGCGCGGCATTCCGGAAATGGTTGCTTAAACAAAATATATTTGTTTACGTACTGTGTTACTGGGATTTGTGATCTAATTTCAAAAATTCATTCATCGTCTATGTTGCAACAAATATGTATGTACACTATAAACAAGTAACTGTTTTCACGATTGGCTGAGAATCCAGAATCTATTATTGGCGTGTCTTCGGTACTGGATTCAATAACCCGTTTTTATTTTGATATAGCTTTTGAATTATTGCGAAAAAAAAAATAAAACAAAAATAGTTTTGTTATACAACTTATATATGATCTTTCCGTTTATCATAAAAAAATGTTTATACAAAACCCCAATTGAGAATTATTACGTTAATCGTTTTCATCAATAACCTGCATATGTAACGGCCATTACAAAGTAGCAAGAAATTATGCATGTTATTAACAACACTTTGGCTATGACACAAGGTTGCGATAAAAATTATTTCCTTTGTATCCTATCGTACACTATCAGTAGAGGATTCATTAGCTTTTATAGAATCGACCATGCTATTCGGGAATGTTTGCAAAAAACGTAGATACTTTCTGTTTTAGATTGAATTTAAATTATCGCCGATTATATTCGCATACGTTAGCAGAATTGTAATGTGTTTACAGTCACTGGGAGCTAGACTATTAGCGCCGTTACACAGCGACGCGGAGCTCCGCCCTCCGCGCGTGGCTAGTGCCGCATTGACGATACGAGAGCCTTCACAGCAGCGCGGTTGACCGTCACGCGTAGGATCGCTCCGCTTGAATCCTACGCGACGCAGAGCCTCCGCGCCACTGAATGCTGCAGCGATAGGTTGGAGCATGGCCGACTTTACTCACTAGCAGAGCCGGAGCATGAAATATGGCAACACTGAATCAGTGGGCCGAGTTTTTATTTGTTGTTATGTCATGTGTATTCTTCCAGAGCAGAAAATATGGTTGGAAGGTGATTATTAATGTGTTCCTAATTATTTACCTGCACAAACGAAACTATAAAGATAAAAAGATGCCTGCAAAGTGTGTAGTACCAGGAATAGAGGACATACCAAACCATGGCCGAACATAACCTTCCAGAGTAAAAAGAACATTTCAAGGTGATTTTTAATGTGTTTCTAATCATTTACCTGCACAAACGAAACTATAAAGATAAACAGATGCCTGCAAAGTGTGTAGTACCAGGTTGTACTAGCAATTGTGCTTCCAGTAAAGGACATAAACAGAAGTGGGCGAACAGCACAAGTGAACAGTATTCCCCGTATGGGCTGGTTATATTTATAAGAATAAAGACAATACTTTACAAACATTTCAAAGGATAAGACCTATTTTAAAGCACAATGTGGTACCTACAATGTTTTCTGGACCTCCCAAATATCACAGAAAAATACAGTTAATAGAACTCATCTGGGCATGCATCGTGCATCTGGGCATACCTACGAAAAGATTTGATAGTGAAAGGGAATCAAGAGCAGCAAGAATGGCTTCACAGTGACCTAATAGTGAATTTTTCTAGCTCAAGTGACAATTTACAAAGTAAATTGAGTCTTCATTAGCAATTGTGCTTCCAATAAAGGACAAACAGAAGTGGGTGAACGGTATTCATCGTATGGACTGGTTATATTCATAAGAATAAAGACAATACTTTACAAACATTTCAAAGGATAAGACCTATTTTAAAGCACAATGTGGTACCTACAATGTTTTCTGGACCTCCCAAATATCGCAGAAAAATACAGTTAATAGAACTCATCTGGGCATGCATCTGGGCATACCTACGAAAAGATTTGATAGTGAAAGGGAATCAAGACCAGCAAGAATGGCTTCACAGTGACCTAATAGTGAATTTTTCTAGCTCAAGTGACAATTTACAAAGTAAATTGAGTGTTCATTAGCAATTGTGCTTCCAGCAAAGGACAAACAGAAGTGGGTGAACAGTATTCCTCGTATGGGCTGGTTATATTTATAAGAATAAAGACAATACTTTACAACCATTTCAAAGGATAAGACCTATTTTAAAGCACAATGTGGTACCTACAATGTTTTCTGGACCTCCCAAATATCACAGAAAAATACAGTTAATAGAACTCATCTGGGCATGTATCTGGGCATACCAACGAAAAGATTTGATAGTGAAAGGGAATCAAGACCAGCAAGAATGGCTTCACAGTGACCTAATAGTGAATTTTTCTAGCTCAAGTGACAATTTATAAAGTAAATTGAATGTTCATTTAAGTGGAAGTGAAAGTGGCAGCAGGAAACAGGTTGCGTTTATTTTTATTTTGTAGTGTCTGACTACGATGAACCAGACATCAGATGTAAGTAGTATTAGTAGTAGTAGTTCTAAAAAGTATTTTTCTTAATTTATTAATCCAGATGAACTCTAATACATATAAAATGTAATAATTATTCTGAAACTATAGACCCACTATTTGACAGCTAAGCCACGTTGCCACATCTAAGGCTCCGGCCTAGTGTAGAGTCGGCCATGGTTGGAGCCATGTGTGGTAAACTGTGTCCTGTGAACCCGCAACACGATGTCAGCGCCGTCTGGATATTTTGTTGAAACTAAAAGTGACATTGCTGATATTATATGTCAATGTCAAGTCACTGTCAATATGACAAGATTCTGCTGTGATTCTAACCTCATTTGTTATTTTATTTTGAGGTCGCGGCGTGGGGCTGTGTTTTGCGGTGGGGCCACGGTGGGGCTAAGGTTGGAGCTCGAGGTTGCAGGTTTATTCTTTTTCCTGATATTTCTCATTGGAAGGTAAGTTATCTTATTTTCGTGTCTTTCTGAGGCCTGAAACACTCATAGAGGGTTTTTAAGTGTACATGTAACTATTTCTGATACAATAATCAAAACCCGCCATATTCAACCATGTGGTATTTTCATTTTCAGATATTTCGAAGACGTGGAACGTGGAAGCATGGTAAAAGGGTGAGTTTGTTGATCAAGATACATAAATAGACCCTTTTTTATTATCATACTCTTTCTGAGGTGTTGTTGATATCTTTCAATTTATAGTATCTACCATGGCTAGCTCTCCTGTTACTTCGATTTCTCAGTATAGATACAGCACACGGAAATGCCAATTTCCCTTGTGCGAAAACAAATACTACTGGATAGGGAGCCATTCTGATCCTCAATGTAAAAAATTCCATTACTTCCCAAAAAAACCCGACCTGAGGCAGCTATGGCTTCGTGCTTGTGGAATTAGTACAGATTCAAATAGTAAATATTTATTTGTTTGTGAAGACCATTTCCTTTGGTCAGATTATATGTGTCCACAAGACCCCAATTCACAATTGAACTACAGAGCAGTTCCAAAAGTAATTGTTTCTACTCCACAAGATATAACAAATGATTTGAATCTTGCACCCTCCTTGAAGGAATGCTCTGCTGGTTCCTCAGCAAGTATCTGTGATTAACCTTCAACATCTTCAGTAAGTAGTCAGGTTTTTGAGTCCACAGAAGTATTAGACCGGTTACCAGGTATTACTGCTGCTGTTTTACATGATCGCTCATATTTCTCCCAATCGGGTTCTGCTGTGCAAACACATTCTAATGATAGATTTTCATTTGTATCAGAACAATCCAGCTCTTGCCTAAATAGATTAGGGATTTCAAAAAGTGAGTTGTCAGAAAGAGAGTCCAAAATGTTGATGATATCAATGTGAAACTTTATAGTTTCTTGGATAAGTTTGGTCACTTGCGCTATGTTGAAACTAACTTTGAGACCAGCTTGAACGGACATATTAAATTGTCTCAGTCTTGCAAGGACCATGATATTCTTCAGGATATCATTGGTAAGTGTATAAGACTGGCAATTTTAAAATATGTCCGTGACAAGAATTCACTGAAAAGACCTTCTGATGGTCTCCAGAGGAAAATAAAAAAGTTCAAGGCATTATAATTTATCTTTAATGGAATATTTACTGCCCGTTATGTTCTTTTTTTTCCATATGGACCTCCATGGATGGATCATCAGTAACCCGGCTGTGACTTAAGTACCTGATATGACAAATTTTTTTCCCGATTGTGATAGAATTGTGTTTTAGTTTGTATTGAAAGAAATTTGAGTGATTTTTATTTGTTATACTTGTTATTCAATATTTTGTCATATGATATCATTTTTTGTTTTTTTTTTTCAGAAGCCTGTACCCTATACATACAGATTTCTCATATATATGTATATATCATGTTTTAGTTATCGTTTTTTGAATAATTTTATGTTTGAGATGGTATCAAAAGTTATTCCTAGTTTCCTTGTGAAGATATATTGGAATAATATTTCGAAAACTTCCTTGGTCTGTTCACTGTTTGTTTTCGATTTTTATTCCAATATATAGCAAATGCACCATCTTTATTATCTAGTTTTAACAATAAAAGGTATTAAACATCTCCACTTGTTTGATTTCCCACTGTTAAATATTTTCAGCTCGATAGTCACTTTTATTGTACAGTTGATATTGGTTCTCCCGATTGCAAAAACAATTTGGATTTTTGCTATTAGGAGAAACATTTCGACTACAATAAACTTTATTATATTTTAAATCGTTATTTATTATAACCAAACAAATGTCAAAACATCAGCTGATTCCTGGCAGTATTTTGACGCTTGACAGAAAGAAATGGCATTCGCATTCTGACAGGGTACGTCTTTGATTATCGCGTATTCTTTGAGATAAAATCCGAAATAGCTACGAAGTACGTTTCAACAAAATAAAATGGCCGCTGACATCCGACACTGTCATTCGTGTTGCTCTCGGAATTGCAAGGAATTTGCCTTCTTTCAGTGTATATGTTTTGTGGTTGGAGCATTCACAGCTAGGCGGAGGACCGCGCGCGGAGCGGAACTGCTACATTGGAGAAGTTTCCTAGAAAATAAAATTTGGAAAATTCATTATTATCTATTGATAGTCTATTCCTTCACTTGAAGAATGTCGAAAAAATCATCTGAATATTCCAAAAAACGGCAGAGTTATTCAATTTTATATTTGCGTAAAGCGACCACGGCGGTGAATGTTCGCGGCAGCCACAGTCTGGTCGGGACTCCGCTATGCATATGCTGCGCTGTACAGTATGCGATATTAAATTTAGACTTGCGTGGAACGGCGAAGGTGTTTGTTGTAACTGGCAGACGCCAGTATATTTTTGAAGTATGGAGGAAGATTACGTTCGGGGTGATTCTAGTAATCTTCCTAAAGTGGATCTCGACATGATTATGGACTTTTACTTCCCACACACCGATAGGTGAGGGGAGTATTGTGATCGTGAAAATTTTCGATTTTGAGATAATACGATTTTTGGGTGTTTTATGATGTCTACATAACGATAATCTACACAATTCATTTCCGTCGGTCTGTCTGTCTGTCGGTTTGTCTGTACGCGTTTTTCTAACCACGTAATCTCAGTAACCGCTGCATGGATTGTTATGAAATTGAGCAGCGATATGCTGTGGGGGTAGTAGTAGGTAATGTTCCTATAAGTTTGAAAATCGGCGCATGGGTGGCGGAGTAATTAGCATAAAACAAAAAAAAATTAAATATTGCTCAAACTTCGTTTTTAGGCGTTTTAGAGGTTCCTGATCATTTTCTACTTTTTTTTGGGTGGGGGTGATATTGGGGTGGTTGGGGGGTGGGGGGTTGTAAGAATTAAAAATTACTGTATTCATAACAGGCCGTCCACTAACCTGTGATAGAAAGGTCTGGCGTCATAATGCACTTTTTTAGGTGCATCCAAACATTACCTTAACTATTACGGAAACCAAGGGACTTTTCTCATGTATACATGGGAGAGTATTGCTTCTGATCATTCTGGTATGGTGTAACTAGGAAACTATTGGATTGATTTTAAGTAAATTCTCACACAGTATTACTACCGATGCGAGGATAAAAAATCGTGTCAGCGGCGGCGCAGCAATAATAAAAAAACTAAAAATATAGAAACAGCTCAAACTTCGTTTTTAGGCATTTTAGGGGTCTCGTGATCACTTTCTACGTTTTTGGGTGGGGGTGAAATTGGGGTAGTGGGGGGTGGGGGGTCATGATACTCAATTTTTTTGTATTCATAATAGGCTATCCATTGAAATATTTGTTTGTTGTTTTTATGGTGGTGTTAGTACAACTGAGTACAATGCAGTATTTATAGTTTCTCGGTCTGCTAGACATATTCTAATCATACGAGTACCAATAAACTGCAGTGTATCGTTTTGTTATCGTCGGTCGTCGCCTACCCTACTGCAAACAAGGTATAACAACATGAACGAGGAGGCCGGCGGCGCGGTGGCTTGCGGGAGCAGCATCCTCGACAGGGCACACACAGGTTTGCGTTGTGTCGTGTGACGTCACAGCGGCTTCGCGCGGAGGATACGGCTATTCAAACTTTGAAGGACTATAATTTTTCTATTAATGGAGATAATTACAAAATTTTTGTTGTTCTCTAACTCTTCGGGACTATCTGATTAACTAAAATTTGAGAAAATGGAAACTTCCTCATTCCCAGACCCACTGCCACTAAGCCAGTATAGATTGATCTCTGTGTTGGGAGGACGTGTTTTTGCCATGGCAGATTTCGAGTTACTAATTAGTAGTGTCGAAGAAAGGCCCTATTTGTGGGGTGATGGCCACAGGGATTATAAGGATAGGGGCATTCGCCAAAAAGGATGGCAGGAAATCGCGATTGCGTCGAAGTTTCCGCTTTTTGATAGCGTAGTAAGCTGCGACAACTTTCAAAACCTGAAAACTAATCTTCTCTGTCTTGCTTCTGGATCAAGACTGACGCGGAGGCTCTAGAGTCGATTCCGAACGAATCGTTCCAAAGGAACGATACCGTAATAGGAATCAAAGGAATCGATTCCTAGGAATCGAAGGAATCGATACCGATGGTTTGGAATTGGAATTGACAAATCCGCGCATGGACTCGGACTGTCGATGTTGGTGTCGGTTAGCCAAACTTACTAGTGAATCGTGTTGTCGATTCCGACGCGTTGTACCGAAATCAATGAACGAGATGAACAAAACAATTCACGCCTGACGCTGCTGTAGTGCGGTGTAGTTATTTCTGGCAATTCCATTCCTTTTTCTTTGTGTACCTTGTACAGAGATTTTAAAAGCTTTTCTTTAACTTGCAACGTATGTTTGTTTGTACGGGTAGTATCTTGCTACGCAATTTTTTGATGTCAGTCACGATAAGCTAAGCTGTGTGCCGTCGTTCTAAATCCAATATGGCGGACCATCCAACATGACGGAATAGTAAATTTTTATGCATTTGTACAATTTGGGTATCAAATTAAAAGGGTTATTGAGAGTAACTCGAAAAAGAATGTGACTTCATTTTAAATCTAATATGGCCGACCATCCAAGATGGCGGAATAGCTATTTTTAGGCACTTCTGCAATATGGATATGAAAGGAAGGGCTTGCCGAGAAAATTAGTTAGAAAAATATTCTGAAACCACCCTTAATCCAATATGGCGAACTTTTGAAGTTTTTTTTATGCTGTCCTATAATATTCGTATTAAGCGAACGGTTCGCTGAGAATAAAATTGCAGATTAATAACTGAAAAGTTAAAAATAAATTTAAAAAAACGTTTTAAAACAAGCTTTTATTTAAATGCTCAAAAAAAAGAACATTAAATTTTCCTTTAAAATTTCAACTACCAACTTATACAGAACCATTGATTAACTAAATAATACGTTAATAAACGACAGAACGTATATGATCATAAAAGCTTATCGCAAGGTTTGCGTACGTACTAAAGTATTTTGGTTAACTTAAATTTTAATACAATTAAAATTAGGAGATTAAGTTACTCAAATAAATAGGTACTAGTTGACTGACACAAGTAAATCAAGCGACAAGCTTTTGTGATAATATAAATTGTGTACAATTAGGCTATAAGTTGATAGTAAACATTTTAAAGGAAATTTTTATTTTCTTCTCTTTAGAGCATTCAAATAAAAGCTTTTTTTTAAAAAAGCTTTTTTCCATTTAATTTATTTAGGTATATTATATGAAGAAGGTTTGTTACCAATGTAGAATAATATACTCTTTGATGATAACTCTTGTACTGTACAAATAATAGTGAAAAAACAAAATCTTATATAATTATATATAGACATAGCGTAAAATAATGATTTCTGTCGATAAACTAAAACTAGAATTTATCATGGATTGAACAACAATGAAATGCGAGAAATTTGAATCGAAAAATTTTTTTCCAAGACTAAGAAAAGTCGCTACAAATCGGTTTATTTTGTTAAATCGCCGCTATGTCTCAACATAATAGAAAAGTCGCTATTTTCGTGACAACGAATGGCAACGCTGCCGTAATGGACTAATGGAATCGTGAACGTAGTGAACGAATTGGAGTGATCGATTCCGAAAAAATGGAGTCAAGTTGATTGACTCAGTACTTCCCACACATTACTGTGATATCAGTTTATTATTTTCCCATAGCATGAAGCTTTAGTCTGAGATCCCCTTGCAACCAAATCATCGGCAGTTTTCCCTCCCCTAAAATTGTCTTATGCCGCTAAGTCTTTCCTTCAGAGGTCAATCGACAGCCTAAAACATCTAAAAACGAAGTTTGAGTAGTTTTCATACTTTTAGTTTTTTGATTATTGCTATATACGCTGCCACTGACACGATATTTAACAAACATACGCGTTTTCCATCCTCACCACGGTAATAATACTGTTTAAAAATTTCATTAGAATCAATTTAATAGTGTCCACGTTACAAAATACAAAAAGATCTAAAGCAATAAATACTCGTATGTATGTATACAGAAAATGGAGTAGTTGACTAAAATTTTTTATCGATTCAAAAGAAAATATAAGAAAAATAAAAGAAAAGCGTGAAAGAAATATGAATATATCTCTAAAGACAAAAAAGTTACAATGCTTCAAAGTCGCGCTCCGCAGAAATATTTTTGGCAGGACTGACCGAGTGGTGTGACGTCATAGCTCCGTAGCCAGTGCGGGCGGCCGCTGCCGCTGAGCCACACGACGCGACGCACGTATCAGACAACGCACACAGGCACAGCGTGGTGGTGGCGCCGTGAGCTGAGCAACCAATCGTCTCATTGGTTTTGTAGTTTAGTGCATATCAAATAATATTGCTATGATGAGTGACATTAAAAAAGGATGTTATAAAAAATATTGCATTGTTCCGAAGTGTGTGAGCACAACGATGAAAACACCTAATAAAGTTTTTTCCCACGCACCTTTGCATGCAAAAGAAGTGGTGCAAAGTGATGAAACGGGATTTAATAATACCAAAAAGTATAAAATATGTTTGTGAGGATCATTTTGATGCGAGTATACCATTGTATTTATCTTCTATTGATAAGTATTAATTATTATCAACTATATATGGATAGCTTCACTGGTTGTTAAAGATTACTTTACCCAATAGTAAATTAGTTAGTTCATTTTTTTTTCAATTTATTTGTACCTATTAATGAGTTACAAATATTGCCACCTCGAAAGCAATGCTTGTATGAGGTATAGGCACATACACATGCGATAATTTAGCTAACCTATTGCATTTATCCTATCTGTTGAATGATCATCATGGCTTCTATTCAGTCTTTCGCCGGGACTGAAACGACCCTTCTGCAGCCTTCCACATGTCTTCGTTTCTTGAATAAATATATTAATAGGATATCACTGATACATAAAATTTTGACGTTACGTATGCTGAATTACTTTACTGTGTTATATATTTCTATATTTTCGGATTCGTAACTTATGTTTTTGTTGATACAGCTTGAAAATGATACTGAAAATCTAATCAAATATAAACTAGTTGGTGGTACATTAAAGCTGAAAACTGAAGGCTGCCCTCTTAAGTTTGACTGTCAAAAATTTGTTCATCCTAGAAGAAAACTCTGAGCATATGAAAAAAGGCGACGCGCAGAATGTTTAGAAAATTTATTGCAGAACGATGCTTCATCGACCTCAAGTTGGCAACCTTTCGAAGTAATTCAGTGTCATTCAATATACAAAGAGCCGGATGTACTAGAAAATCCACTATCTAAGGATTGCACAGTGAATGTATCAGATATAATCCCGACAACAATATTTAAACAAAGTGCAAGTTGACAGCAAAGTTAAACAAAAAGATCAAAAAGTGCAAACAATCATGAGAAGGAAAAAAACGAACGATACAGAATATAAGTGTCTGATGACCATCCCCCAATCACCCGAGAGTTCTCCTTCAAAAGAATCAGTATCTTCTAAGAGTTGCTACAGTTCAGTTAGTTATACTTTAAATACAACAGTCATCCCTCAGTATTGCAAAGAGACAATAACAAAAATATCAACAAATGCTAGTTTTTATTTGCGTTTACCGGAAGGCGTTTATTTTCTCACGAAACTATTATCTTAAAGCGTTTCTAGATCAATAAGAGATATTTTAATATGACTTTGTCCTTTTACAAGTCCTTCTTCCGTTATGGTAAAAAACTAAAAAACACTTATTTAAAAATCAAATAATGTACATACAAAACACTCTACAGCTTCCACGATACCACGATACACAGATCTACGGCAGCGCGCGGCACAGACGGCTGGCTATGCGGATTGCGGAATCGTGACGTCACAGCCAAATTGAAGGCGGCAACTATTTCGCGCAAAATATGCAAACTTTAATTATTGATTTCTCTGCCATTTATTGACGGATTTCAAAAATTTTTTCACTGACTAATTACTTTTCGTCTATATTTTACGGATACGTAACTGCTTATTTTATTATGAGTATCATGAGACTTCTCCATTCTAAGTCCCTTAGTTTCCGTAATACGCTAGGCACTGTTCGGATGGACCTAAAAAGTTGAATTATGTCGCTAGGTCTTCCTTCACAGGTTAGTGGACAGCCTATTATGAATACAAGAAATTTCTCAGTTTTTCAACCCCCCACCCCCTAACCACCCCAATTTCACCCCACCCAAAAAAAAACGCAGAAAATGATCAGGAACCTCTAAAACGCTTAATAACGAAGTTTGAGCTATTTTTATATTTTTACTTTTTTTATTATTTCTGCGCCGCCACTGGCACGATTTATAAAAACCATACGCGTTTTCCATCCTCGCCACGGTAGTAATACGGTGTCAAAATTTCATTAGCATCAATTCAACAGCTTCCTTGCAACACAATATAGAAGGATCTAAAGCAATACTCTCGTATGTTTACACCAGAAAAATTCTAAGTCCTTTGGTTTCTGTAATAGGCAAGGCAATGTTCGGATGGACCTAAAAAAGTTATTTATGTTGTTAGGTCTTCCTTCATGGGTTAGTGGACAGTCTATTATGAAAGCAACAAATTTTTCAATTTTACAACCCCCCACCCCCCAACCACCCCAATTTCACCCCCACCCAAAAAAAAGTAAAAAATGATCAGGAACCTCTAAAACGCCTAAAAACGAAGTTTGAGGAATATTTATTTTTTTTTGTTTTTTGCTAATTACTCCGCCGCCTCTGCACCGATTTTCAAAATTATAAGAACATTACCTACTACGACCCCCCAGCATATCGCTGCCTAAATTTCATCACAATCCATGCAGCGGTTACTGAGATTACGAGGACAGAAAAACGCGTACAGACAGACCGACAGACAGACAGACCGACAGACAGACAGACCGACAGACAGACCGACAGACAGACCGACGGAAATGAGTGACCTGGATTTTCGTTATGTAGACATCATGAAACGCCCAAAAAGTGTATTATCTCAAAATCGAAAATTTTCGCGATCACAATACTCCCCTCACCTATCGGTGTCGGAAGTAAAAGGAATCGATGCCATGGACATGGAGTCGATAACAAGGATTCGTAAATCTTCGAGCGAGTCCGCGGTCGGAATCGTGAACGAATCGAAGGAATCGATTCCGAAAGAGGAATCGGTACCGTGGAATCGAATCACCAAAAGGAACGATTGAGCCCCGTTCTAAGAGGCACGGAGGGCGGAGCGCCGCGCCGCTGTGTATGGAAATCCGTCGCTGACACCAGAAAGCAAAATCTGCGCGCGGAGGGCGGAGCGCGGACCCTCCGCGTCGCTGTGTAACGGCGCTTAAGGTGGGTACCAACGTAGGTACAAATCTGCGCGCCGCGAAGATTTGTACGGGGTTTACAAGAGGTTCGTCGAACGGGAAAATTTCAATGAAAACCTAGCGTAACGAACGCGCGACGCACACACAGCGGAATCAAAATTGTTTGCGGGTAGGAGACTCCACATGGGAGCGTTACAACTTGACATCGTTTTAGCGGAAACCGAAATGGGGGTTGTAAGTAGTGTCAATCGATTCGGGTTGACGTCCTGAGTCAAACGAAACCTCTCTTAGACCGAGGAAATGCTCCGATGAAAATCTACGCTACTTTGAAATAACAAACCTAATCCAAAACGACTTTAAAATTAGGATTTTTGTTCACGAAATCCATCCGCTGCATGGATTGTCATGAAATTTGGGTAGCGGTATGCTGTGGGGTCTATAAGTTGCTTGGGCGGTGGAGTAATTAGAAAAAAAAACAAAAAAAATCAAATATTCCTCAAACTTCGTTTTTAGGCGTTGTAGGGATACCTGATCATACTTTTTTGGCTAACTTGTTTAGGTTCACCAGAACATTGCCTTCCTTATTATAGAAATCAAGTGACTTAGAATTTTCTGATGTATACTTACGAGTTTTGCTTTAGATCGTTCTGTATTGTGTAACGTGGAAACTATTGAATTAATTTTAATGAATTTTGACACAGTATTATTACAGTGGCGAGAGTGGAGAACGCTTAAGGTTTTTAGAAATCGTGTCAGTGGCGGCGCAGCAATATAAAAACAGTACAACATTAAAATCGCGTATAAATGACTCCTAAAAAATGTCCATCCACCCACCAGTTCTGAAACTAGATAATCGACGAAGTCGAATGAATATTCAATTTATCAGAAATATTACTGTTCCGAACTGTAAAGCGAATATATTATAAAGTTTGGGGTCAGCTACAGAGGCGGAATATATCATGCCATGACCTTTATACATAAATGCTCACCATGATCTAGCGTTAATATGTCGGTCAAGATTTTTTGTACGCCAGTGGCGTACTTATGATTTCTATTCAGAGCTAACAGGTTTGAACACGGGAATTTTAACAAAGGTTTTGACCAATCAGAGCAGCCCATTCAAGAACTTGCATCTGTCAAAGTTCTCTGAAAACTTTTGATTTCTCTTAAAATGTACTTCAAAAAGGTGAAAAAAGACATGCTTTATACAGGGTGGGCCGATAGTGCGTGGACGGAGGATTGTGGGCTTACTAAAAAATATTTCAAAAATCTGTCACTTGATCATGGTAGCGACCTTTGAGGGCTATAACGTAAAAATATTGTCACTTAAATTCTGACGTTTATACAGGGTGATTCATATCAAACTTACATTTTTTTGAATGGAATATTTGGATTCCTTGGTCAATTCTAGTGTGACTTTATGTATCACACATAGAACTTTGAACGAACCGTTTAGGCGCAAATCACCATTTTTGGTATAAGTAGGTATCAGAAAAAAATTGAATATCGCAGCGATTATAAAACTTAGAAGGCCGTGACTGTGCGGCACGACTAAGCATGAAATGCGTCATCTAAGGTCAGACGGCTAAATTTGAATTATTTTGTACTTGGAGAAATCGGTAGATTAATTAAGGAAACTTCAATCACAGATAACTTGATTTTTTCAAATGGGAATGCCTATTTTGGTTTAAATAACCAAATGTAAAATTTGATTACCTTTCTAACGATATACGTTCTTGATATCAATCTTTCTTGGTTTTCATTTTATTTCAAATTTTCAGTCAAATCGGTGTTTTTCAATTTTCCTACGTGCAAGCAACCTAGCAGGCCATGAAAAATAAACAAAAGCTCGTTAATATGGAAGAAACCAACTAACTTAGTCGAAAGATGCAAACTAACTAGAGCAATGAGGCAAGATTATGAAAATTCCTTACAACATATTAGCTCTAACCGGATACAACAGCGGCAAGATATCTAATGTCAATGAGTAGCTGGGGTATGACAGAAGTGTTTGTTTTTCACAGCCTACTAGCTATTGAGGTCTACTAGAGCATGGCAACTTTCCAAAACGATCAGAAATTTTGAAACAAAAGGAAAACTACCAGCGATTTTTGCTTACAGTCTTACATGTTTAGAATGAAATTTCACATTTAATGGGATACAAATTTTTCGTTTAGTTATGTCAAAAGTGAAGGTATCTCCAACTGGAGCATTCTGAACATCTATTGAAATAATTGCTAGAAATTTTTAATTACGCTATGTTGTAATTGTGATTATTTCATGTAGTTTTCTACAAACTAAATTATGTTCTACAATTAAAATAGACTGCAAATCAAGTTTCATTTTCCCCGATTTTTGTAATAAGCAGAAGCACCTACTGAAGAATTTGAAGGGTTCCAGTCAGAGGTATCATTACTTTTGACTTACGGAAATGGCTACTTTTTAAAGCATTAAATGAGAAAATTTATTCAGAAGACATAGATATTCTACTGCCAGCAACAATCATTAGTAGTTTTCCTTTGATTAAATATTTTTTTACTGACTTTGGAAATTGGCTAATAGCTAGTAGGCTGTGAAAAATGAGCGTTCTTGTTACCACTATTGTTTCTGGTTAGAGTTAATATGTTGTAAGGAATTTTGATAACCTTGCCTCGTTGCTCTAGTTAGTTTGCATCTTTCTACTAAGTTAATTGCTTTCTTCTTCTTAATATGGATTAACGAGCTTTTGTTGATTTTTCATGGCCTGCTAGGTTGCTTGCACCTAGGAAAATTGAAAAACACCGATTTGACTGAAAGTTTTAAATAAAATGAAAACCAAGAAAGATTGATATCAAAAATGCTATATCGTTAGAAAGATAATCAAATTTTACATTTGATTCTTTAAACCAAAGTAGGCATTCCCATTTGAAAAAATCAAGTTATCTGTGATTGAAGTTTCCTTAATTAATCTACCGATTTCTCCAAGTACAAAAGGAATACAAATTTAACCGTCTGACTTAAGGTGACGCATTTCATGCCTAGTCGTACCGCAAAGTCAAGGCCTTCTAAGTTTTATAATCGCTGCGATATTCAATTTTTTTCTGATACCTACTTATACCAAAAATGGTGATTTGCGCCTAAACGGTTCGTTTAAAGTTCTATGTGTGATACATAAAGTCGCACTAGAATTGACCAAGGAATCCAAATATGTAATAATATATAGGGGCTTCCATTCAAAAAAATGTAGGTTTGATATGAATCACCCTGTATAAACGTCAAAATTTAAGTGAAAATATTTTTACTTTATAGCCCTCAAAGATGCCTACCATGGTGAAGTGACAGATTTTTGAAATATTTTTTAGTAAGCCCACAATCCTCCGTCCACGCACTATTGGCCCACCCTGTATATAATCGACCATTGTGAACTCTCTAGTATCTTTTTAACTTGATTTACCATCCTAAATGGGTAAAAACTTGCATTTTCCTGTTTAACAAAGAGTTTAGAAATTGCTAATCTCAACCAATCAGATTCAACAAAACCGACACATTTGATAACTGGATAAAATGCACTGTTAATTTAATCATGATGATGACAAGAAATTCAAATTACTGTACTATTTTGATAAAACAATAATTTACAATCGATAATAATTATAAATACCTCCAATATACCTTTGTATTATAGTGAAAAAGGGTAAAAATAACATTTTATTGCATTTCACAAAGCTATTATAGACACACACGATGCAAGCGTGCATTACTGGTTGCCTATCCTGCTTAACAGCAAAGCCTTGCGATCCGGCAAAAGTATAACGTATATCCCTATTTTTCCTAAACTAGAAACCTTTTGTATAGTCAGAAAGTGAATAAGGTGCTTTAAATAAATGTGTTTCTGCGCCACAGTGCCTTTTACGCAGTGCCTACAATCTTTAAATCCTCTGTGAATATTTCTATGAGAAGGTCTGTTCTATAACAAACATGCATTCAGTCTATAATCAATCTAACTGCAATTGCAATTGGTAATTATACAATAATTACAAGGTAAACATTAAAAATCTAGCATTAATTTTCAAATCAATCACTTTGTTCTGATTTTGTGCTATGATTTTGATCCATGAATTCTAAAATATTTTTAATGAAAGTGTCATCCAGCTTTGACGTTTTGTTTCCAATATTGATAAAATACTATTGGATGATACTTATTAACCTAGCCCGCAATACCCAATAGAAAGCTTTTGCTAAATAACATCCAATAGAAAAGCTTTGTTAAATTCTTTGTTAAATATGCATGTTGATAAAATCGGCTCTAAGTATACACAAAATTTTTTGCATGTGCCTTCGACTGAACAAAAATTCAACTCACTTATTGCACTGGTGGTTATTTCAATTAATTTAATGTTTAAGCAAGAAATTGAATTAATATTTCTGGAATTTTTTTTGAAGTATGTTAATGTGCTAGGATACTGAAGACCTGAGGATTGAAGACAGAGACTCATTAAACAAAATCACAATCACAATTATTCAACTATAAAAATGACTTATTGAAGTGCTAATTTTCCTGGACCAACACGTTCACTTAAACTGCCATAAATATTAATCAAGACTAATTCCAATTCAAGATACGTGCTCAGAAAATGAAACTTAACTTTATCAGATACAAGCACGATGGAGGACTTTTTACGAGCGTGTAGATGAAAATTACATGTGCCTTCCCATTTAAACTGTCTAAAGAATATAAACATCTAAATGCATAATTCTGTGAAACATCTAAGCAGCAATAAAATAGAAATAAAATAAATCCGTAGTAACCTTCAAACGTCATATATTTAAAGTCAGTCACAATAGATGCGATGGAATTTTCCGAAATCACTATTCCAACTCAAAACAATGCGACTGAAAGCATTATTTTATTTATAATATTGTAGTAGGTGCATATCTCAAGTTTTATAATACAATTCAGAATGATAACTAAAATAATTTCATAAATGAAAAGTTTCCATTACGTACTTCCTCATACTATTCTAGGCTGAGTTACAATAAATGAGATATGTGTTTACCAAGTGGTAGAAAGCACAAATAGTAGTTTGGTTTGGCCCATGTTTCTGGCTGTATAGCAAAATGTTTGTCATGGCGCTAACTAGATTTTTTCCATGTCTTTTCAGTGGCTTTCTGATAAACAAGATACTACATACACTGCTCTTCTTTAATGTACCCCCCCCTCTTTTGTTTCTCCAAAAACTGAAACTTGGTATAATAAAATTGACGCATAAATGCTGTCTTGAAGTTGACAAATAAAATTTTCAAGATGTCGACTGGGCTCTTCTTTAATTGCCCCCCCCCCCTCTTTTATTTCTCCAAAAACTGAAACTTGGTATAATAAAATTGACGGATAAATGCTATGTTTTGAAGTAAAGTTGACAAATAAAATTTTCAAGATGTCGACTGGGCTCTGAAAGAAGTGCCAATCCGATCCCGTTCAAAGGGAATTAACTGCGTCAAATGGGGATGCCGTCTTATAGGGGGCATCTTTACACAACCAACTGGTCCCTCGCAACATTTGAAACAGATATTATTTTTGAATCTACAAAAAGCCATGCTTAATTTTTACACGTAGGGTGGTGCGGTTGCCCATATTGAACTGTCTCTCAAATTGAACCTTTGCTGTTTTTGTTACTTTCCGTAAAACTTGTTGCCATAGGGTATTCGACACTACACCTTCGAACCTTCTTCCGACTCAGTTGATATTTAGATTAGCACATCGTAATACAGAGCTGTGAAGTGTTGAAGATTTCGACCACGCGCAATGTACTATTTCATGATCTTGGCGAAGGCTTCAAATCTAACTAAAACAATGTAGGTTTGTTCTTTCAAATTTAAAATATGTTTGTTAGCAGTGTCGTATAGCGCTACCTAACAATAGCATTGTTAAAAACTTATTTAAATATGTGGTTAATCTTGATTTTGGAGCTAGGTGCTCATATTGAACCAATTAAGAAGCCTTAATTGAACCGGGGGTTCAATTGAACCCCGGTTCAATTAAGGCCATTCTAAGTTTCTAACGCCCCTGAACCTGAACTTTCTTGGTTTTGTACTGAACGCAAGACTGAACACCAAGTTGAAATAATTCACTGCCTGCACTGCTATACTGGGTTTCATTAAAAATGTGTTGGTGTTGGACCAAAAAAGAAAATATTAAAGTGTTTATCACTTGCAATACAGAATTTTCGTATACATTTTGTTAGCAATTATTACAAAAAAAATTATGTTTCGGTACCTACCAACTTTTCTTAAAGAGACATTAGTTCTGTTTAATTTGTTTTCCTGGAAGTATTATCTCTACTTTATCAAGATCTGAGGACAAGTTCAATTTAAGAGACTACGAGTTCAATTTGAGCACCTGGTTGCTTAAAATGAACCATTTGCAACACCATCTTAATTTTGCTATTATCTTGTTATTAACGAATATAAAAATAATTTATACTACTCGAGATATTCCTTAAGGTTGAGATATTTGTTTTGTATTATCAATTTATTTTATCTTTTTAATGGCACATTTGTACGAACAATTATTTTTCAAAATTTGATTCAATATGGGCAACTGCACTCTATATCATTTTTTGGTGGTGCCCATTATAGGTGTGAGATGAGAGGGTATTGCCCATCTATGCACACATTTTTAAGGCGATTTTTAATCTATCTGTAGACTTTCAAGTACGCAAAGTCTGTATACATTATAAGTGCGAAAATACTGCAAATTATTTACATATACAATGTTTCAAGTACGTAGTATCGTCATTCTGACTACTGAAAGCTGAAAATAGTCTGGAGTCGCAAATTGTACGGCATGCAGACGATATATTTCTTAACTGATGGGATTCCGCTCAAAATTGTATACATTAGGAGTGCTATTGGAATTTTGTTTAACACGATTAGGCTTCGTGACCAGTAGAAGACGATAGCAGTGAAAATTCAAAAAACTCTAAGGGGCGTCATCATTTTATCCAAAGTTTCACCCAAATTAGGCAAAATACATTCTGTTTAAGGGCATGTGTAATTTAGAAGATTAATTTCCAAGTAGTGTGATATAACACTGGCCCAATATTGTGATCCATATCTAACTTTTTTCAAATTATAGTTAATTGGAAGGAACATATAACATATACGATTAAAAAAGCAGAAAATGCCATGACCACCCTAAAGACATTTAGTCACCAGAAATGGGGCGCCGATCCAAATATCAGTTAACTCTTTTATAGAACAAAGATTTGCTCTATCTTGGACTACGGCTGTATGTATTATGGCAATGCATCTAAATGTCATCTTAATAAAATCGAACAAACTAAGAACAAATGTCTATGCCTCAGTATTGGTTACCTTCATAGTACTCCCACTAATGTCACGGAGGTAGAATGTGTGGAGCAACCTTTACACCTGCGAAGAGAGATATGTTGAGCGATAGACCTGTAAACAAACTGGTTCCTTCATCTGAACTCTTTACACTCCCTGTTTATTATCTCTCTGGTCAGCAGATATTGGCAATACAAAGAGTTTCCATTGATTATCAAAAGCTACTAATGGCTACTACCCCTATCGGAACATATTTACAAAAACAAAATACATCCCTGCTATATTCTAGACTACTCGGCGTACAACTCTCTACTGAAAATGGTTTATACATCTTATGCCAGTGAAGATCCAGCAACAGCGAAGAAGTTTAGACAGGATCTAGAGGAAAAATGGAACGACTGGTAGTAGATATTCACTGAGGGCTCCCGGGAGAGGATGAATTAACTGGATGTTGTTCCGACTTCCTCCAAAATGTTCAGTATTTACCTCGGAATTAGTGGCCATTAAAAAAGCCTACTAAGTTATACAACAAATAACAAGTTTGCCATATTCGGAGATTGCAAAAGTGCTGCAAAAAAACTGGAACAACTACATAAGTCCATCACTAAATATCAGTTATCTGCTTACCGATATTATCGAACTCGAAAAGGTACCAGGACGCGAATAAACATAAAAGTTCAGATCAGAGGACATTCAAATATAGTTGCGAATGAAACTGTGCAAAAAAGCTATAAAGGCAAAATCCCTAGCTCAGACATGAATGCCCTTAGCAGAGAAGAGAGTGGTAAGAATATTATACAAGCTGTCCTAAAGGAAACTTTTACAAATCGATACAACCATCTCTTAGAACAAGTACTTGGTTTGAGAAGGAAATAAGAAGTTACGTTAGAACATTATGTCGTCGCAGAAGTGGTCACACCTTGGTACCACAATATAAATCAAGAATGGGATTGGGGGTAGATTCGTTATGCGGATACGGTAAGGTCGGCACATTAGATCATTGTCTACTGGAGTGTCTACATACAACTGGAGAAACAATCTCTCTACTTATCTTGCACTTTCAACTAGTATAGCTTTAATTTCTAGAATGCGAAAACCAGAAAATGTATTACAGTATGGCTCGACTCAACAATTGTAGTAGAGTAAGAGGAAAGAAAAGATTAAAAATTAAATAAAAAGTAAAAAAATAATAGTTAACAAAAAAAAATTAAACAAAAAAACTATACCACTATTCCCCCTGAGCCCTCTGATGTCATGTCGAATGGACGCAAATGCGTACGTCCTACATCTTCTCGAAGGCCACGGTCCGACATGTCACCACGACCCGCTAAAACCTTTTCTTACCTCCAAACCCACCTACTACTCACGGTACCTAAGTTGAACGACATAACAACATGAGTGTAGGGCTGGTCCGAGACGGTTGATCTTGTGGTTTAAATACTTTTAAATGCTGCTTCTACGTTCTTCGCGTTCTTTGGTGCTCGGGATTTTCTTCACCATACAGTAGATGGTATTCCAATAAACTTTATGGTAACATAACAACTTCTTTATTTCAGAACATACAACATTTATAAACAAATGTTTCATATGCTACAGTAATGAAGGGACGTCACATTATACACTAAAGTTTTATATTACAATTGATGATTTAGATAATCAGATATGCTATATGGCTCCATCTCTATAAACATGTTTTTTAGTTTTCTTTTTAGAAAAGATATACTTGTAATTTCCTTTAGTTCATTTAGTAATCTATTACATAATTTTATACACATATACACTGCGTTTTTTTTTCAGTTAATGTTAGTCTGTGATTAGGGTCTAGCAGATCTAATGTTCTTGTATTATACAGCTATGTGTGTTTAAGATAGAAATTTTTTCTTTGTTTTTGAATGTAGATCCAATGCATTCAAAAAAGTGCAGTGCATATACTGTCATGATACCTAATTTTTTGAATACACCTCTGCAAGATTGATTATGCTGCATCTTATTTATTGCTCTTAATGTACGTCTTTGAATCACAAATAGCATTTTCATTTCTCCAGACCCACCAAACCGTATTATACCATATCGAAGGACTGCCTCAAAATTAGCCCAATATAGCACTTTTAGCGCATTTATTTCCACATACTTTGATAGCGTCCTCAATTCCATATGATATACTACCCAGTTTTATACATAAACGGTCTATGTGGACATTCCAATCGAGATATTGATCTAAATATATGCCTAATACTTTGGTATCACTACTTACATTTATTTGTTTATCTAAAAGTATGCTGTTCCCTGGTATCAATTCAAGTGAACGTTTAGATCTGAAGACAATTATATCAGTTTTCCTTTCATTTAAAACCAGTTTACTCATGGTGAACCAGTGAACAATAGCTTTAAAAGTAATATTTGCTTTAATTTCGAGGTCAGCACTAACCAATATGGTAGTATCATCAGCATAATTTGCGATAGAGCATGATGCTTCATGCTGCAGTCTAAGTCATTCATATATATCACAAATAATATTGGCCCCAATATACTAGCTTGTGGTATTCCTGTGTTGGTAACTGAAATTTTGGATTTGAATTTACTGTTATTTTTTTGTATTATAACACGCTGTTGTCTATTCATGATATACGATGTAATCCATTGCAATGCATTATCCCTGATACCATAGCCTACGATTTTGTATAGAAGAATTTCATAATCTAAACAGTCATAAGCTTTTGATATGTCTAAAAAAATACCCATTTTCAAATGTTTATCTTCTATATTACCCTCGATATTACCTATGATATGTTGTGGTAATTGGTATAGTGCTGAAATAGCCGATCGACCTTCCAGGTATCCATGTTGTATATCACTAAAAAGTTTCAGGTTGTTAAAAAATTCTGTTAACTGCAAACAAAAAGCATGTTCTAGTAATTTCGAAAAACTGCTCAAGATGCTAATAGGTCTGTAATTTTCTAATAAATTAGGTTCCCCTTTTTTAAATATAGGTATTATTTCAGATAATTTAAGTTGTTCAGGAAAGATTCCATATTTGAATGAATTGTTTATAATATAACATAAAATATCTGCTATTTCTTTTACAAATTCTTTAAGTTGGTATTTCGTCAGCTCTGGAACTGTATTTGTTTTTCAATTTTTTTTGCAATCTCTATTAACTATGGTTGGCTATTGTCACTGGTTCCATAAGAATATCACAAGCCCTGGATTTTTTAAATTTTCCTCGTATTTCATTACAAAGTGACCACATAGTTTTTGATTTGTTATCAGACTTCATTATTTTGTTTTCTAAACGTACACGTTTCTCTTCTATTAATAAATTATCATATTCTTTTTTTGTTTCTACATACTCCTTTTTAAATTCCTTATTATTCCGCTATAATATCAACAATCTATCTAATCTTTCCTTACAATTTCGTTTTTCTGCAGTGTTTTGGTAATTATGTCTATATGTTGTATTAACTCTTTTAATTGGAAAGCACATATCGAATATGTTTATAAAATTTGAAATGAAGGTATTCCACTGCGTATTTGCATCCGCTTCTGTAACCTCTAACACTTGTGTCCAATTTTGTTGTTTAAGTTCAGCCTCAAAACATTTTCTATTAATTTCTGAAAAACACGTTCGATGGTAAAAACTAATTTGGTTACTGCTTTCCACATTAAAAATAATTTTTTGAGCGTTATGGTCAGATATACATATGCATTTCCAAAGTCGAGGATTTAGAGTCTACATTATTTGTAAAAATGTTGTCTAAACAGCTTTTACATTCTGAAGTAATACGTGCGGGTAGGTCATCAGTCTCATCAAGCTATCTGCCTTGAGATGTTCAGGCAAGTTTATACAGGGTGTTAGATATTAATTGCTATCAGTCAACAATTTAATTCTTTATTTATGTTTTACATTTACTTGAACTCTGGCACGATGCATTTATATAGGAAGCAAAATGTTTGCTTTGGAAATGCCCATCCTATCTAGGTTTATTGTGGGTGGAATTTCCAGCTTGTATCTGTACCTTTTACTTCCCACACCGACAGGTGAGGTATTGTGATCGCGAAAATTTTCGATTTTGAGATATTACGCTTTTTGGGCGTTATACGATGTCTACATAACGAAAAACCACGTCACTCATTTCCGTCGGTCTGTCTGTCTGTCTGTCTGTCTGTCTGTCTGTCTGTCGGTCTGTCGGTCTGTCGGTCTGTCTGTCTGTCTGTCGCTTTTTTTCTAGCCTCGTAATCTCAGCAACCGCTGCATGGATTGTGATGAAATTTGGGCAGCGGTATGATGTGGGGTCGTAATAGGTAATGTTTCTATAATTTTGAAAATCGATGCATAGGCGGCGGAGTAATTAGCAAAAAACAAAAAAAAAAATAAATATTGCTGAAACTTCATTTTTAGGCGTTTTAGGGGCCCCTGATCATTTTCTACTTTTTTTTGGGTGGGGGTGAAATTGGGGTGGTTGGGAGGTGGGTGGTTGTAAAATTCAAAAAAATTGTTGCTTTCATAGTAGACTGTCTACTGACCTGTGAAGGAAGGACTGGCGACATAAATAACTTTTTAGGTCCATCCGAACATTGCCTTGCCTATTACAGAAACCAAAGGACTTAAAACTTTTTCTGGTGTAAACAACTAAACATACGAGAGTATTACTTTAGATCCTTCTATGTTGTGTTACAAGGAAACTGCTGAATTGATGTTAATGACATTTTGACACAGTATTACTACCGTGGCGAGGATGGAAAGCGCGTATGGTTTTTATAAATCGTGCCAGTGGCGGCGCAGAAATAATAAAAAAAGTAAAAATATAAAAACAGCTCAAACTTCGTTTTTAAGCATTTTAGAGGTTCCTGATCATTTTCTGCGTTTTTTTTGGGTGGGGTGAAATTGGGGTGCTTAGGGGGTGGGGGGTTGAAAAACTGAAAAATTTCTTGTATTCATAATACGCTGTCCGCTAGCCTGTGAAGGAAGACCTAGCGACATAAATCAACTTTTTAGGTCCATCCCAACATTGTCCTAGTCTATTACGGAAGCTAAGGGACGTAGAATTTTCTGTATACATACGAGTGAGTATGTATTGCTTTAGATCATTTTGTATTTTGCAACGTGGACACTGCTAAATTGATTCTAACGAAATTCTGACACAGTATTACTGCCCTGGCGAGGATGGAAAACGCGTATGGTTTTTATAAATCGTGCCAGTGGCGGCGCAGAAATAATAAAAAGACTAAAAATATAAAGACAGCTCAAACTTCGTTTTTAAGCGTCTGATCATTTTCTGCGTTTTTTTGGGTGGGGGTGAAATTGGGGTGGTTGGGGGGTGAAGGGTTGAGAAACTGAGAAATTCCTTGTATTCATAATAGGCGGTACAATAACCTGTGAAGGAAGGCCTAGCGACATAAATCAACTCTTTAGGTCCATTCGACGACATTGCCTAGCCTATTACGGAAACTGAGGGACTTGGAATTTTCTGTATACATACGAGTATTTATTGCTTTAGATCCTTTTGTATTTTGTAACGTGGACACTATTAAATTGATTCTAATTAAATTTTGACACGGTATTATTACCGTGGTGAGGATGGAAAACGCGAATGTTTTTTAAAAATCGTGTCAGTGGCAGCGTATATAGCAATAATAAAAAAACTAAAAGTATGAAAACAACTCAAACTTCATTTTTAGATGTTTTAGGCTGTCCATTGACCTCTGATGGAAAGACCTAGCGGCATAAGAAAATTTTAGGGGGGGAGGCTGCCGATGATTTGGTTGCAAGGGGATCTCAGAGTAAAGCTTCATGCTATGGGAAAATAATAAACTGATATCACAGTAATGTGTGGGAAGTACTGAGTCAATCAACTTGACTCTATTTTTTTTTAATGCTTCACATCTTGTTGACCTGCTGACCATTCGTTTCTTTTGGCATTCTATTTACGGCAGCCGCCACAACCACTACCATTTTTATACTTTGTACATGCATTTTCATTTCTAATATAAGTCATAAGTGAAGTAACTTCAATTGTTTCACTATCACCGTAAACATTGAGCTGAGCGCACAAAAACTACTACAGTTTCTCAAACACAGACTTCTTGTCTGTATGTGATCCACCTCTCACACTCGAAGAGCGTATGTTCCGCCGTGTCTAGGTCTAGCTGACCGCAATGGCGGCATTGGTTATCGGTAGCTCTTCCTACCCTTTACCGATAGACGCGGAACGGGCCATGTGCCGTTAGAACCTGCGTCAGGAAATAGCAGATAGTCCAGTGCTCGCAGTCTACTCATGCTCCCACTGGTGGTATCAATCTTTATGTCAACTACACAACCTGCGTCGTTTGAGACCATATCTGCTGCGACTTCTCTGTGGTCCGTTCTCTCTTCAGCCAGCAGATGCAAGGGTAGTGAACCTGTCACCACTTGCAAGGCTTTACTGGATATTGTACGGTAGGCACTGGGTACCCTCAGCAGTGACTTCCTTTGCAACCTGTCCAGTTTCTGCATTTGAGTGCCCTGTACCAAACTCGCACTCCGTAAAGAACAACCGACTGGACGATTCCGTTCAGAAGTGCTCGTGTTTCTACTGCTGGGCCGCCAATATTCATCATCAGTCTAGAAAGCATTGCTATTCTAGCTTTATATGTCTAACATGTATGCTATGCTACAAAGTTATGATTTTAGTTCAGTGACACCTGTTGCCTGTTGCGTCTGAAAGTCGAACTCTATATTCCAACTTTAATCAAAACGTCGTAATAAAGTCGTTCAGTGAATCATATCTGCTGGATATATCATTTTTTATTAACATATATATTTTTCCCACGTCCAATCGCATCAGGTGCGAAATAACGTAAAAAGCAGTTGAGCTAAAATAAAAATATCTTGCCAAACGTGACCTTATCTGCAAGGTTGTCAGGTCAAAAAAATAACAATATGTAGACGAAGGTACAATAAATCCCTAGATAAGAAACATATTTTTATTTTCAGTTATAGTTTAAGTATTGCGAATTGAGTCACCTTAACAAGTCCTGACCGACAATCGGCGTTTTTTTTGAGAAGCATGGGCGGCGGGAACTATATTTTGTTTTCGCTAGGAGATTAATAATTTATGTAGATACATACTAGATAAAAAATATATATTGGAATTTCACACTCTACTTTATCCATTACGCTTGCTCACTTGGCGCCTCTTAAAAGGCTTCTAATATGTTTGTCTTTTCATCGTTTAACAAATTCATTGATAAGTATGCACGCCACTTATTTACAAGGGGTTTTCAAATATTTCATGTTGTAGGATATGTAAAGTGGTACCTACTTGTTGCAAATCACAGTAATGCGACTAGGACGACAATTCACGAGTGCCACAATATATGCTTGCTTCCGCGAATTTTTGCAGCAAATGGCTGTTAAAAATAACACGAAAATTCCCAGTTCCCTCAAACAAGCGACCTTACGTCCTGTTAGTTGTCACATTGACATTCCATCAGTTTGAAGAATTTATGTTACACCATGTTGTAGCACTAAAGTCTGCATGGCTTTATTTGATCTGATATTGAACTATTTTCTGGTGCAGATTACAACAGAAAGATTATTTGAAAACTAGTTGAACACATAAATATAATAAAAATAAATTGTATTACACAACACTAGTAATGAGCGATACTTCACATACAGTGATTCTATCATCACATATTATAACTTGTTAAAAAATTTTCTATAAGAAAGCAAAAAAATATACTATATTGTATATTTATGATGGAATTCCTATCTACAAATTAATATAGTTACGCTAACAACTGATATATTATTATTATTATTATTAAATGAAAGCAGGAGATTCTTTGATTTTTTTTATAACTAAAACGTCAAATAAACATAGGCCCGCAAACGCTTCGTTATCGATCTACAGGGTGTTGAATTTTCAATATTTTTTCAGTTTTTTGTCAATAACTCTCTCAATTTTTAAGGTATACGAGTTACATAATTGCACATGTCAAACGGTTGGCAGAATCTAAAGGGTGATATTTTTTCTTACCCTGAACTTATTTTCGGTGCGTCGCGTCGCTGGTAGATTAAAAAAAAATATTTTTCCATTTTGGTTAGAAACTTTTTGATCTAACAACAGCGAGTGTTTTGTTTTTTTTTTCTCGACAAGGATCGAAGGAAGGGGGAGATATAAAAAATGACAAGAGGACAAAAAGTGCCTAAACAAGATGAAAACATTATTTTGTTTTTTTTTAATCTACCTGTGGCCTATCGAAAAAAAGTTCGTTGTAAGAAAAGGGGGCATGACCTTTGAAAAAATAACACCCAGTAGATTCTACCAACCGTTTGAAATGTGCAATTACGTAACTCCTATTGCGTATCTTATATTCTAAATTTAAGATAAATACCTCAAAAATTGAGAGAGTTATTAATAAAAAACTGAAAAAATATTGGAATTTCAATATCCTATATACAGGGTGAGTTCTTATCACCGGCTCGGTCTCTAACTCCATTAGTGTAGAAGATAACAAAAAAGTTATATATAAAAGTTGTAGCCACGGATATGCTTCTTGCTCAGAAAATATTTAGATTTATACAGGGTGATCCATAACTACGTGGTGATGCAAACATGCATTTTTTTAAATGACACACCCTATATATTATTCCATATGCAAATTCTACTAATGATTTCCGTTCTTACAATATAGGGTATTGCTACATTATACAGGGCATTCCAAAAGTTATAACCGTTTTTATATCCAAATCTCTGTCAAATGAATGTACTGTATATCAAAAAGTGATGAATCAAAAATCATTTTTTTACACGGATGGATAAAGAATGTCCTCTAATTTTTAAATCGGCTAAAAAAAGCCCGCGATGCAAATTCGTATACGGGGTGATGTAGAATGCAAAATCTAGATTTTCTCTCTTTTTTTAAATATAACCCCCAATATTTTATTATATCAAAGAATTGCTTTTAATATAACATATATAATATAATAATATGACATAAAATATAAGGCCATAATAGTACGTGATAAAGTCAAAACCCTGAATTAACGAGATAATATAGGTCAAGTGTGCTGAGGAAACAATTTTATAAACGCCATGCATAATTATCAAGCAGATCTATCAGGTAGGCTATGAAATATTAAACGACACAGTCCAAATAACGCGATTTTTCAATCTTTCAAACGCATTAGTTTTAGATTGCCTCCGTTCTGGATATTGCTGTTCATAGTTGATATATTCTAGAGGCAATTTCTCAAAGATTCTCCTAAATACCCTCAATGGAAAAATTAACTTTTAAAGCTCGTTTTTCACACAGTACGGAATTATTGAGCAGGTTGTGAAAACTGTCAATTTTTCAAAGCCTACCTGATAAATCTGATTGATAATAATTATGCATCACGCCTACAAAATTGTTTCCTCAGCATACTTGACTTTATTATCTCGATGATTCAGGGTTTTCACTTCATCAAATACTATCATGACCTTATAATTTAGTTGTTCGTTAAATAAAATAAACAATTTTGATAGTACTTTCTCAAAATAAATAAATTTATTTCAGTATATAAATAGAAGCTATATTTTAAATTTACCGAAAAATCGAAATATCTTGGAAACTGATGGACATAGGTACAACAAGTGCTATACAAAGACGAAAGAGCATATTAAAAGCAATTTTTTGGTATAATAAAATATTAGGGATTACATTTAAAAAAAAGAGAAAATCTGGATTTTGCATTTTACATCACCCTGTACACCAATATGCGTCGCGGGAGTTTTTTATAGCCGATTTTAAAACAAGAGGATATTTCTTGACTTGATATCAAGTCAAGATCAAGTCGAGTATTTGTTTTCGAAATTCAAGTCAAGTAGTTACACATCAAGCAACTTTAAAATCAATATTTTCAAGCTAACTACTTGATTTTTCTTGAAAAAATAGTTTTTTTTTTGATATTAATCTGATTAGCTGCCAGAACGCAATAACAATAAAAATCTATGTATATAAAGATGTAATCTATTATTAAAAAAAAAACATCCAAAAACGAAAACTCCAACAAACTTAGTTAAATAATGATAATAATATGACATACAAATACGAAATAATGACAGTAATACATAGAAAAACAACAAACTCAAATGGGGGTGTGTTGGCTCAGTGGTTTATTTTATTTCTGGTTTTTTCAATCAAAAATAAATATCCATAAAAAAAGCTCAGCGAAGAATCCCCACCTGAGCCTTCACTGTTGGCTTCTAATTAACAGTGCTGTTCCTAGAGTGGCGCCGGGAAACAGTAACAAAGCCTACACAGAACACGAGGCTAATGACCGGAGCAGTCGATGCCGATGACACCGAAGTAAAAAAAAATTATTATCCTCATTTGCCATCCATGATTTGAGACACATAAGACTTCTAATGGAGTTATCATCTAATCGATTTCTTTTTTGGTAAGGGTTAAGGCAGCTCTAGAAAACTGCCTTTCAACTGGAGCTGAAGAAGCTGGCGTTGACAAAAAGCCTTTGGCCATTGCGGCAAGATTTGGAAAAATACATTCGTGTCTTTTTCACCGTTCTAAAATAACTTCAGTACTGTCCCTTGCCGCTTGAATACTATTTATAATCTGTTCATCTGTTTCATCTCGATCAGGTTTATTGTCATGCTCCATAGCCCACGAATCTAGTCTATCGAGCAGCATATTAATGCAAAAATGATGGAAATACTCTTAAAAACAATAATGTAATGGCAAATTCGTTCAATTAACGACCATTCTGTGTCGGTTGGCTTTAAAGTTTTAAAGTCATTGGGTGCCTGCTTGCTGTCGTAACTTCGGTCATTCCCCTATTTTAACGCCTCGATTCGCATTTTACAGATCGATATCAAGTAATATCAAGTAGTTTGATTTTACTTGCTATCAAGTCAAGTAGTTCAGATCGAAAATCAGGTCAAGTCAAATATCAAATTTTCAAAAGCTTGAGCTTTCAAGTCAAGTCAAGTATTTAAGAAAAAACTCAAACTACTTGGCTTGATGAATCCCTACATATTACTGTTGCAAACGCATAATAATTGTTGTACTGTTTATTACCGCAAATATATTTCAATATTTCGAAACTCACTTCTTAGTTTTCACGTTTTTCATCTCTGTATTGAAGATCTGAACGTTAACTATTATATAGGTAGTCGTTCACCATAATGCGTGTCAATCTTAGGCAGATTATCCTTGTTGGTTATGTGAAACTAACTTAAAAAATAACTAAAATACTGATAAAGAATACACTACAATGAAAAGGGAAACAAGTAAAGATTCCAGACGAAAAAGACAAATACACTTAACGCGCCCCACAAGAAATGACGTGCAAACCGTCACTGACACAGATTACAGAAACAAAGTTGATAAAGTGTTTCTGTGATCTGTGGTCAGTGATGAGTGACGGCTGTGACGGGACTGGTTGACTGATCACGAACCTCAACCTAGATCAAGATCACCGAATCACGGATCAATAAAACGGGAACACAGCTTTCATGAATTTTGGGATACGAGAGTTTTGTAATACGGCGGATCTTATTGCGGCATTGTTGTCATATCTTCTGTTTTTCTGGCAATATAAAGAACTTTGTTATTTCAAATGGAGCACCGTGTATATTCTTTTATTTTTGAAATCCTTTGAAAAATACTTATTATTTTTTATCAAATATTCTCAATGCCCAAATTCCATAATTTCCGAGTTGTCAGGCTTCCTAAAATGGGAAAGCATTTTTTTATTATTATATTTTCTGGTGAAACGTGATCCATCTCTGTTCTACAGAGTGCTGCCATACTATAGATAGAATGTTGCTCGCCGATGAGATAAACTTAATTCGCTACATACTGCGTGATTTTGATAAGGCGGTATCTCTACCAGTTCCCAGCTAATAAATGATATTGTACCGGTAGTGCACAAGCAGTGGATTCTTTGAATTTGTTCCTATAGTTGTGAAGGAGTTAGTGTCGGATTCCGAATAGAAAGTTCGTCAAGATGCTGCTAGAAAAGTAAATATTACCTTTATTTTTCAATTTTTTACTACTCTAATTAATATTATACATATTTCTCATGCTGATGTATTTCCCGAGTTCGAAAAACTTGTATATAAATGATGTTATATGTCTCTCTGTCTCCACATTTAGAGTGTAATGGCCCTTTTTTCACCTGGACCAAGCACGCTTTTTAAAATTTTAAATCGAAAAATCTGTGTTTTTAAAGCACGAATTTTGTAATTTTGGGCGATTTAACATGTCAAGGTCGTTTATAAGTTTGTATTTTACACCTATGTATTGGTTGTTTGTGTGACTTGTGTTGTGGAAGACACCGATTTAAAATCAACAATACATTTTTTTGAGGTTTTTTTTGAGAATTGCATGTTAAAGTCTTTGGCTCACTGCACATTTCTGTTTTTTGTGAACAAACCTCAACGGCGTGAGTATATTTTTATAGACTTAGTTCAAACTCATGATCGCGAAAATTTTCGATTTTGAAATAATACGCTTTTTGGGCGTATTATGATACGGCATGAGAATGCAGAAAACAAATGGGAAACCACTGCATTAAAGATCTTGAAGATATCCCAAAGAGAAACTCGTAAAATGAGTAAATGCATTTTACGAGTTCACAACATGTATGTTAAGACATTGTGACTGTGATGGTGATAATGATGATGTATATAACGAAAATCCACGTCATTCGTTTCCGTCGGTATGTCTGTCTATCGGTCAGTCTGTCTGTATGTCTGTTGGAGTCTTTCTAACCTCTTAATCTCAGTAACCGTTTCATGGATTGTGATGAAATTGGGGTAGCGATATGCTGTGGGGTCGTAGTAGGTAATCTGTATATATACACGAATCCTCTTTCCCTTGGTCACGCCATCGCGTAAGAATGACTTTAATAATTTCATCCGTCTTTTTTTATAAGTTTTCTATGGCGTCGTAGAAGTTTCTTACGGGAAGAAATCTAAGGAAAATTATACAGAATATTAGAAAATTTAGAAAAATGTTAGAAAACTTAACGACTACGGAGGGTGTAACATACTCATCGAGGTACTGCATAGTGTTTGTTATTGTTATCATGTATGACGCTGCTGTCAAAAATACAGGTTAGATGTTAGATGTTTAAACGTCAAGGAATCATCTGGAAATTTTTAACCTGTCAAGTGTGCGTCGTGAAAATAATGACGAATACGTATACAGGGTGTTGATTAACGATAGACCGTAATTTCAAGGGCATATTTATGACTCAAATTCAAATAGAAAAGCTCATGCAGGGTGTCCAGCTAATCGACCGACAACACTTGACAGGTCATAGACCTAACAGTTTTATGAACATTGAGATAGGAACATGAAGCCTTAAAATGCTCAATTTTCAAGATACAGGGTGTCCCTTTTACTTTTATTTTCATTTTTTCTCAATTATTTCACAATAAAATGGCACAAGGATCTAAAATTACGTACCGTATGCTATTTTTAAGCCGAGAAATCCAAATTCAGCCACAGTTTTGCTACCACAAATAGAGAGCGCCACCTACGGCACATTTAAATAATCAAAACTTTTTTCCGGCCTTGGGCATCAATAAGAGTATCAAAAAAATCGTTTCCTCAATATATTTTACGTGAAAAATGTATAATTTGCTTAAGTCCCTAGAGGTAACCGTTTTCCTCCAAAACAAAATGGGAGACGGAGATACATCAAAACACAACAAAGTTGGGTTTTCATCTGTTTCGTCCGAAAAACAATATTTATTTTTTTTTTGGTAAGTGACGTACATTCAATATTTTCCAAACTCTGACACCATGTATCTTGAACACAGACTTTAAGTAAACTTTTCTACTTGAATTTGGGTCAGAAATACGCCCCCGAAATTTCGGCCTATCATTAATTAACGGTGATGATAACGTTCAGAGAGAAACATAAAATTGATTAAAAAAAAAACAGGGGAATAGAAAAGCGAAGACGTCTTGATTCCACGCAACCCTGTGATTCCAAACATCATGCCATTCGACTTTAAACCGTTGCAATTTTCAGTGCGGCTTGCATTTGCAATGATGGTAACTAAATCGCAAGGGCAGTCGTTGAACGTTTGTAGGATCGATCTTGATAATCCATGTTTTACACATGGTCATGTAGCCTGTTCCGTGTTGACAGAATCATCATTATATAGTTACGCGCACGAAAACAAATCAAAACATGTTGGATGTCAAAAAGTATTTCAATGAACACTATGTTTTTCAGATCATTATTATTTATTGCATATTTTAATGTTCATAGCTAAGACAGGACAGCGTCTGTCGGGTCAGCTAGTGTTCCTATAATTTTGAAGATCGGTGCATGGGTGGTGGACTAATTAGCAAAAAACAAAAAAATTTAAATATTCCTTAAACTCGTATTTAGGTGTTTTAGGGGTTCCCGATCCACTTCCACTTTTTTGGGTAGGGGTGAAGTGAAGCTTGTGAACCTGAAAAGTATGTTGAATTCATAATAGGCTGTAAACTGACCTATGAAAGAAAGATCTGGCGGCATACCACACATTGTTAGGCCTTGTTACAGAAACCAAGGGACTTTGAATTTTCTGATGCACATAACATACGAGTATTGCTTTAGATCGTTCTGTATTGTGTAACGTGGAAATTATTGAACTGATGAATATTTGACACAGTATTATTACTGTGGCGAGGATGGAGGACGCGTATGGTCTTTAGAAATCGTGTCTGGTGGCGACGGTGACGCAGCAGTAGTCAAAAAACTAAAAATATAAAAACAGCTCTTTGAGTAAAATTTTATCGCATATCTTTGCTCCACTTACATTTTTTTGATAACGTAACACATTGACATTTTGATAATTGGTTTTCCAAAAAACTTTAAATTAAAGCCTACTTGGGCGAATGCTTTTATGGCTGTTTTTGTGTTATAAAATTCTAACTTTAAAAGAAGCTACAGCACCAGTCGTGTTTCTCTCTCTCTCTCTGTGTGTGTGTCTTCTTCTTTCTGATTCAAATATGTCATTTGCACATCCTTGTAAATTTAATTTAAATTGAAAAATACGTAGAATCAGTCACAGAATGGCTTGTCGTACTACAGGTGGAGAGTATATTGAATGAAATACCGTATTCTCCACGGAAGTTGTCAGCCTTTCAACTAACAGGTATACTTTCCCGAGTTCGATTTATTTCCATACCCGTAGTATAGTTATAAAAAAAATCATTCTTTCTATGATAAATTACACAGTAGGCGGTTTGCAACAGCCATTGAAGTTGTACATAATGTATAATCACCAGGACATGTGCCTGTATCGTGGTTAAGATCTAACAATAGGATTTTTGGAGGCACGACAAAATCAAACTGTCATGTCTCTTATCGTAGGCGTTATTTCGAAATAGATAACGAAAAATGGTTGGGTTAAAAATAATCTCAAAAGCTGTATCGACCTTGGAAAACGTCCCAACCTTTCTCTAGTTTGGTCCTTATAATGATAATTCGATGCTTAAATATTGATGAATCCAGATTGGAGCTTGACAACTGTGTATTGTGTAAGTCTTTTGCGGCCGCAGTCCGATGAATTGCTGGTTCTTGGGCTGTTCGGCTGGCGTTAACACGCTTTGTTGCTTTGGCTTCGCTGCTTAACGTTTCGCCAACACGACGGCATCCTCAGAAGTTGTTACCTGTTCGACAATTCCGGCGAAGAAAATTGTATGCACAACGGGTATCAGGAAGGTTTTGCGACCTTACGCAATAATGAGTTGCAATTATGATAACCGTTATGAGTCGTCCTTAGAACGGTTTGGACAGTCGGATTTGGTCGGATACGTCTAGAGATGTCCAGACCGCTAGTCTGCATAGAAGTGGCGAGATATACAAAGTTTAATTTCAGGTATTCTAGATTTACCTGATCCTGTAGTTCCGACGGCGCATTCAACAGGCACGTGTGGCCATGACAAAGCTTACTAAAATACCACAGGGTTCTCATTTAGGCCCGTTGTTGTTTAATATATTTATTAACAATCTAACTAGTGCAGTGGATAGTGAAATTCTAATGTTTGCTGATGATGTGAAGGTTTTCAGAGTTGTAGAGAACATGTCTGATGCTAAGTTATTACAAAAGGACTTAGATCGCCTTTCGCATTGGTGTGATGTTAATGTGCTTTATCTAAATGCTTCAAAATGTTTTAAAATAACATTCAGTAGGTCTCATTCTCTTACAAAATGCCAATATACAATTAATGGTGAAGTATTACAAGATGTCGATCACATCAAGGACTTAGGAATTATTTTCGATACAAAGTTAAGGCAATTTGCATATTGAAAGTATTATCAGCAGAGCATTCAAGGTGCTAGTTTTTGTAAGTCGGAATAGTGTGAAATTGTTACTTCATTCATTTAAGATTTTGTATTCTCTCGTCCGTTCTTTACTTGAGTACTGTAGTTCTATCTGGTCTCCAAGTTACAATACATATATTTTTCAATTAGAGCGTGTACAAAGGACATTTTTGAGAATGTGTTTCTTTGAAATGGGCTGCATAAGAGAGGAGTATTATAGTTATACTAATACACTTCTCTATATGAATATAAGCACTATTGAGCGACGTAGGAAAGAATTCGACTTGTTTTTGTTACACAAAATAATAAACAGTTAAGGTACGCGCACCTAAGTCGGTATCGGACGGACGGTACGGATCGGAGAAAAATACTTTCTATAAAATTTAATGGACCAGCGTACATATTTCCGGACGGTAGGCATCGAATTTTCAAAATCCGGCGAGAATATAGCAACTAGGATTAAATGCCGGCCGACGCGTGCCGTGCGTGCCGATCGGAGATTGCCGAGGTACCGTCGGCATTTTTCAAGTATCTACTTACTTTAAGCATATCATCAACCATCTTTTTGCTCTAATAGGTGGGCGAGATGGACAGTTTCCTTCAGTAATGGCTTCTCTCATGGCCTCCAGTAACGAATAGAATTTAAAATGAGTCATTCTGAAGTAATTGAAGACCTTTTTTCCGTCATTCATTAAGCCCGGAAAAAAATGTACATGTTCCCCAAAAATTGCCCTTCTCTGATATACCTCATGAACCCACACCCGTCTACGCTTTCTACATTTTTGAAAATTTTCTTCCAGAATAATCGCCGACTCGTCACCGTTCGAAGACATATTTGCAACTGCCTTCCAATTCTTCCCTCAATTCCGATCAGATATGTGCGATACCCTAATGAAAAATCCATACCGTACCGGCCGTTCCGTCCGATGGCGATTTATGTGCGTGTACCTTTATATAGATTGTTCCAACTGATTGCAGAAAATTTCACTAAACGCTAACTCTAAGAGAACGAGACACTCCGACGCCTTTTATATGTGTACCGTTTCATTCAACGAATTATGAAATGAACCCATAACTAGAATTGCTAAACTTGGTAATGAAATTATACCTAGTGTAGATATATTTGGGGCTTCTTTTAGTGTTTTTAGAAATCTTGTCAAAAATACTCGTAACATGTAATGTGATTTTGTATATATTTTGTAACAAGGGTTCCACCCGTTAAATAAATAAATAAATAAAAACATAAATAAATAAAATATGGCGTGACCATAACATCGCTAAAGCTACCAAAATTTCGCTGGTTCAGTCACTTGTGTTCTCCATACTTTTGTATGCCTTGGAATCTTGGATTGTTAAAAAGACAGATCGAGCTCGCATAGATGCTTTTGAAATGTGGACGTGGAGGAGAATGCTGGGAGTTCGTTATATACCGCCCATCGAATTAACATTTCCAAACTGGATGAGCTCGGTAATCCAAAGAGACTATCCTCCATTGTATCGACGAGAATGCTTACATTCTTCGAAGATATTCACATAAGCGGCAATATGGGGAAACTTGTAGTTCAGGGTCATGCCCCGAGTGGGTGGTGCCGTGGCCGTTCTCCTACATGCTGGGTGGATACGACGAAACAGTTGCTGGATATGAGTATCAAGAGCGCCACTGAACTGACAGCAAATCGCGAACAATAGCGAGCTACGGTTCTCAAAACTATTGATAATATTAGTTGCATTTTACGTGTTCACAACATGTCTGTTAAGACATTGTGACTATGATGATGAGATTTACCTGATATGTTTAACCACATTTCAAAGTAGATGGCATTCATTTCGTCATGATAATTTCCTAAAACAACGGTCAAGTTGTATGCCTTTAAAAAGCCCATATCATTGCCAATATGGGTAGGGATCAGTCTTTGATCTATTCCTGATAGTGCTCGTAGAGCTGTCGACTTCTTATTGTACCATGTAAGACTGTAAAGTACTTGCGATGGCATTGTGGTCACTAAATGAGATGAGGGCAGTTTTGCGTTATAATTTCGTACTTGGAAATGACTCGTGCACTAGGTGATACTTGTTCACATCGTACAATGATATTCAGGTGGTATAGACAATTTCACTCTGGAAGATGCTGAGAGGCCGGGCAGGCCAAGAATGTCAGTTACGGAGGAATACGTTACTGCTGTGAGAAAAGTGCTTGACGAGGACAGATATAACATTTTTCTTTGGATGAAGGTGAACCCTTGGTGTTCTAGTACATAAACACTACTGTTTTACGGGGAGTTATCCTGTCGTTATTATAGTATTCAAGTGTCAAAAAAAGTACGAACCTATCTAAACTTTATCATCAGGTTGGCTTTTCTGTTAGCTAATAATCTTTGACGGTATCAGAAGCAGCTTGATAAGTGTCATAATTTATATCTTTAAGACCTACGTTGTCTTATATTAGATCACCATTCAAAATAATAGCTAATTCTTATCAATCAGAAATGTACCAGAAGACACTTTATAATGTTATCAGAGGCTTATAATTGAACATGTAGTTATATTGCTGTTGTATGATAATAATACACGTTTCCCGGAATTGTTTTGCTATCTCACACTTGTTTTCCATAACAACAAAACAAAATTTTCCACGCCAGACAGTACGTCGCCAATTGTCTGTTCCGAGAACTTAAATTGTCAATGACACTATTTCCACAGCTCTCTTAGAAAATAGAGGATTTTGTTTATAACAACACAGCTGTGATAGCGGATGCTACTAAAACTAATCAAATATGTTGAATGACTTTCTTATTATGTATTACTTTCTATAGCACAGATGAGGTTTTTTTCTTGCTACACCAATAGGTGATAGGGGGGAGTATTGTGATTGTCGATTTTGAGATAATTACCTTTTTTGGGCATTTTATGATATCTGCATAACGAAAATTCTGTCAGTCGGTCTGTATGTTGGCATTTTTCTAGCCTCGTAATCTCAGTAACCACTGCATGGATTGTGATGAAAATTGGGTAGCGATATGATGTGGGATCGTAGTACTTAGTTTTGAAAATTGGTGCACGGGCGGCAGAGAAATAAGCAAAAAAAATTAAAAAGACGTTTTGGGGGTTCCCGATAATTTTAAACTTTTGGGGGATTGTAAAACTGAAAAATTTGTTGTATTCATAATAGGCTGTCGATAGACCAGTGGACAAAAGACTTAGCGGCATGATACACTTTTTTAGGTCCATCCGAACATTACCTTCCCTTATTACAGAAACCAAGGGTATTTTCTGATGTATACATAAGGTTTAGATCGTTATTTATTGTATGACCTGAAAATTATTGTATTGATTTTAATGAATTTTTGACACTGTATTATTAGCGTGGTAAGGATGGAAAACGCGTATGGTATTTACAAATTGTGTCAGTGGCGGCACAGCAATAATAAAAGTCTAGAAATATAGATACAGCTCAAACTCCATGTTTAGGCGATTTAGAGGTCCTCAACCACATTTTACTTCCCACATCAATAGGGGATAGGGTGTTATTACAAAATGTTCGATTTTGAGATAATACGCTTTTTTATGACATCTACATAATGAAAATCCACGACACTCGTTTCGTCGGTCTGTCGTCTGTCTATTGGTGTTATTAGCCGCGCAATCTCAGTAACCGCTGCTTGGATTGTGATGAAATTTGGGCAGCGGTATTCTGTTGGGTTGTAGTAGGCAATAATGCTATAATTTCGAAAATCGGTGCATTTGTAAAAACCAAAAATTATCATAACTCATCCAGATTTCGTGTTTAGGCGTTTCAGTGGTTCCTGATTCTTTTCAATAATTTTTTTGGAGGGGGTGGTGGGGCGGACGACGGGTTAGAGAACATTTGTTGAATTCATAAAATATTGTAAATTGCGCAGAAGAAATTGACATTGATGATATTGTGTGCTTTTCAGATCTATCTGAATATTGCCTTTGAATTTTATATCAGTGAAATAATTTGAAACGCATTATAATCTTATAAGGTGCAAGTTGGAAACTATACGACCTTGATTGTGATGAAATTGTGACTTCGTATTACAACCATGTAGGAAATGGAAACACTGTATCGTTGTTGGAACTCTTTACAGTGGCGGAGTAGGAATCAACAAAAAACGAAAAAATTCATAATCTCTCGAACTTCGTTTTTAGATTTTTCAAAGGTCCCTGATCATGGTCTACTTTTTTGATGAAAATCGTGTAGGGATAAGGGAACTCAACATTTTTTGTTAGCACTGATAATGCGTGGGAAATACAATAATTTTCTTCAACAATTGACTGTCACTCACTCCTACTTATCACAATTATTTCCCAAAACATAAATAAAATACTGTGCATTGCAATCTCAATGTCACAAAACAGATTTTCGTGACGATATCAGTAGCTAGAGTATGCGCTTTATGAATCGAATGATAACACTCGTTCGTCAAACAAAAACACTGGTTATCAGAAAACCCAGATATCCGAAAGTATTTGAACGATTTACGGAATACGCGATAACCTTAACAATACGAAAGTTCAATGACGAGAAACATTTTGATTATAGCGGCACACATTCAGAGTTTTGGCAGTGACCGGTGAGATCGCGGAATTCTATTTTGATGTCCGGCTATTTAGGTACGTTTTTCTTAATGCATTTGACAAATTTTCCTGAAAGCTGAGAATCGAGTACTTTTTAAGAAAACAGAAAGTACTGTTCTCTGGAATTGTGAATTACCCACAGCCTATTCACATATTTACAGGTGATATTTGCATAGCCTTACTCCTTACATGTCCGAGAAACTGTGAGTAATATTTGCAAGTAGTTTTTTGCACAGGTTCTGGGTCCGAATGTGGTCATCCCATTAGGATCATGCAATATTTGGATTGTATGTATATACGGCTATTTTGGATATCTTTGTGGTTAGAGGCTACACATTATTTTTATATTAGTAAGTGGACATTGAATTGGGCAAAAGATGATTGTTTGGTAAATAATTCAGGAAGAAAATAATTAAGTTTGAGTAAGACATCAACGTGCTTCACATAAACTAGCGCCTGGCTGTAAATGTAGTGACAATGTAGGATGTTAGGTGTGTTCTTGAGATATTCACTGAAATTTGAAATTTCATGGAAACCTTCAGTAGGCGCTCATTTGGATAAAGTGGAATTTTTTATTAATATTTGCCTATATCCATCCACAAATTATATCTTGGTATTGAAAGAGTTGCATTGTTGCAAATAGTTTGAGATACCTGAAAATATTTATCAGCTTATATTTTTTTAAACTTGCTTCTGGCATTTAGCATATCTAGTAGATCACATTTATGACAAAATGTATTTACCATAATTGTCGCCAGTAATACGTATTTATGTAAAATACTAACATATTTCATTACTATGGTATACTATCACTTTAGAGTCATAAATAAATAATCACCAGTTTGAAGTCGTCAGAATTTGATGAACCTATTACAAAAAAAAAACATTCATCATCTAATAAACGTTTGTGTATCAATTTTGACATGACATCCACAAATTATATCTTTGTGAGCTGCATTGTTGCAAATAGTTGAGATCCCTGGAAATATGTCAGCTTATATTTATTTGAAATTGCTTCTGGTGTTTAGCATATCTAGTACATCACATTTATAATGAATAAATAAATAAACAAGACTTTATTTTACCTGACGGGTAGCAGCAAAAGCTGATATTAATACCGACAAGGGCAATAAAAAAATATGGTGCTTCAAGGAATGTGGATACAGATTATGCAATTAACTAAACCATCTAAATTACATCGATTAAAAAAAAATCAAACAAAAGTGAGTACAATTATAAATGACCAGAGTTATAAAGAAAGAAACTAGTAATGTGGTAGTAATAGAAGTTATTCATTCATTGAGAAAATAATTTCCTTCATTTTCGTTTTAAAATTGAAACAAGACAAATTTCTAAATTTTGGCGGTACAAGGGTGTTGTACAAATTTGGCGCAATGAAGTGACGTTTGAAGTGACGTATTGTTGTCAGAATTTGATGAAGGTATTACGAAACCTTTATCATTTAATAAACGTTTATGTATCAATCAATTTTGACATGTAGTCAATTGAATATATAGCATAATAGCATAATTATCGTTACAAACACTTTCGGATTATAATGTCAAATTCAAGTTTATGTGAAAAGAATTCTCAAATATTTAGTTTGCTACTTAACTTTAAACCAAATAAATGACTGCGAGTGTAGCATTCAGGTTAGCGAGTATAGGCTAAAAATAAAACATCTGCGCTTTGTTTACGTATTATATACAAAGTTGATGTCGTTTACATCAAGCCATTGTCCATTCAGAGACTACCTATAAATAAATTGCATTTTTTGTGCTGGAGGCGTTTTCCGAATCAACGAAGCAAGCACTAAACTATTCTAATTATCTTATTTATTATGGATGAAATCTTTAAAAATATCATTATATATACAGGGTGTCCCTGAATTTCGTTGACACGTGATATTCTCATAACAAAAAAAAGTTCAAACGAAAAACTGAGTGGAATTTCTGAAAGTACTATAGGGTCTATCATACCATGCTTTTAAAAAAAAATTATTTGTACTTCAATCCTTAAAACTTACCCTCAACTATTGTTTTTCAAATGGCACCAATTAGTTTTTTCTGCACAAATTAAGTCCTTATATTATTTAAAATCTTGCAGTACCTTTAGTTTCATACGAAAACATTGTAAAACCATAAGCGATAAATAAAATAAGAATTTGCTTGACGCAAAAAACGGATAAAAATAAAATAATTGGATTTTTTAGTGTACTGGATAACTTAAAATACATGCCTTTGAAAACAAATGTTTTTATGCTTTTTTTATTACGAAAATATAACGCTTTAAACAAATTAATGCTCATTTTATTTATCTTATGTTAATGACTTTACAAAAAAATGGGTTTGTGTATGAAGTCAATGGCACTATAGGATATTAAATAAAATAATGATCTCATTAATGTAGGAAAAGCTGTGGAGTGCTATTTGGAAAAAAGTAGGGGTAAGTTTTAGGGGTTGAAGTGAAAAAATTATTTCGAAAGCATGGTATGATAAGTCATTCGGTACCCTTGAAAGGCCTACTTAGTTTTCTTTTTTATCCGTTTTTCTTACTAAAATATTACGCCTTACACAAATCCTTATTTTATTTATTTTATGTTTATGACTTTACGAAAAGAATAGGTTTTTGTATAAAATAAAAGATACTACAAGACTTTAAATAAAAGAAGGACTTAATTTGTGTAAAAAAAACTATTAGGTGCTATTTGAGAAACCTAAGTTGGGGGTGAGTTTTAAGGGTTAAAGTACAAAAAAAATGTTTTGAAAGCATGGTATGATAGACCATGTAGTACTTTCAAACATTCCACTCCGTTTTCATTTTAACATTTTTTTGTTACCAGAATATCACGTGTCATTTTTGTTTTCCACAAAAATGTTGACTGCCATTATATCATTTGAGGTTAAATATGTGTGGAAGGTGGAAAGATCCTCTGTCTTGTGCAAAACATTTTCTGTTGCATTTCAAAAACAACGGCAAAACTGTTAACTTCATTCGCCGTAGATAACGGAATTTCATTATCGTTATTGGGAATCATTTACCTATTTCTTATTACTACGCATGCTCAAAATAACACTAACCACGAAATTCATTATTTGTGATGATCCAAAAACTCCCTATTATATTACCTGTACAAAAGTAATTTGGTAATCGCTGTATGAGAGTAGATAAAATATACAATATCGAGATAGTTTTAGAACGACAATAATTTATATCAATTAAAGGAGGCGTAGTTATGATAAAATTTTATTAATTCATTTAGAAACTTTCCTCGAAAGGAAAGAAAAGTTAATCTACGAATAGGAAATATATCTTATACAGTGTGTTTACCTCCATGAGAGAGGTCCTACCCCTGTCCCCTTGGAATGACCGCCATTTTTGTTTTTTGATATAACGAAATGCCATGTTTGAAAGAAAAATTTCTGTTTTCGTATCCAGAAGGCGTACAGATATAAAAAAATTGCAATCAATGGGGAATAGTACTGCTTATCCTCTAATAATAAAACAAAGCATACAAGATATAAAAAATGTTAAATCTGAATTTTATTAAAAATCTGCCTATTTTTTTTAATTTTCCAATCTTTTGCAAAAACTAGCTCCTTAATGTAGGAATATTTTTTATGTTTTCCAACTCCCTTCTCAATTACCTTTAAAGTGGTACCACAGACTCTAGATCAAAAACCGTAAAAGTTATTAGAGTTTGACTTTGACTCTATGGTAAGCAATGCTTATGATTATTGAAACAAGAAATAAAACACAGTGATAAAAGTATTAATGTTTTAATTACAAAAATTCTAACTATGATATTTATAAAATGAACACATTCCCCATTGATTTTTTTTTTGTATCTGTAAGCTCTCTGGATACAAAGACACAAAATTTTCTGTCAAACATGGCATTTTTTATATCAAAAAACAAAAATGGCGGCCTTTCCAAGGCGGGAGGGATAGGACCTGTCTATCCGGGTATAAATTGGGGGTAAAGTAAACTATTCTACATGTAAAATATCGCTAGTTTGTAGCCAAACACCCTGTATACTCAGACAGATCGTGCGCTATTCGGTATATCATTTATTAGAATTATTAAGCATTACTCATCTTTCGTACCATTAAAGATCTCAATTTACCATTTCTCATTTCTAGAAATTAGGAAATGCGTTAATTATGTTGCAACATTCCGAGAACTGATTATTGGATGTGCAGATGCAAGTTTGAACGTGGGAAAACCATGAGATCATTTCCTCGCATTTTTTCTTAACTGGACTGTGATTGTGCCAATTTTGTCGGAAGGACAAGTTCTGATGTCAGCACTAAATATAGATTACGTCAAAGGATTATTCCTGTATTTGCAGAGACTTCCGTCATTCCTAATAAACTGTAAGCTTTTATGACTAAGTTTTAAAATAATCAAATTATATTAAATATAGAATTTCTGTGGTAACTTTGTTTCTAAGCCGTGACTTTTCAGAAAATTAGAAATGTAGCTAAATTTCAAGTATTTGTCTGTAAGGGTCGTATTCATAGTCGATACTTAAGGGTACCTTAATGAGGGTTCCTTACGTAAGGCTCCCTTGAGTAATACTCAAGTAACGAAATTTCAACATGACGCTTCGTTGCAGTCAATGCTATTTTGTAGGTTAATTTTAGAGTACGGTGTTTCTGTCGCATCCGGAAAAATGTCAGGCACAAAACACGAATTACTGGCACAAAATAAAAAGATAACAGAAAACATCAAAACGCGTAGGTATAGGTATAATAAATTGAATTATATTTGAGATCTGACAACGTCGTCAAATGAACACCGCCGTATGGTAGATGTTGTCTAGGAAACAGGAAAGCCACACTTGAGGGTTCCTTAAGTATCCCTTGAGTGTTAGTCAATTTTTTCTGATGTAAATATACGAGTATTGCTTTAGATCGTTCTGTATTGTATAACAAGGAAATTAATGAATTGATTTTAATGAAAATTTGACACAGCATTACTACCGTGACGAAGATGGAAAACGCGTATGGTTTTTATAAAACGTGTCAGTGGCGGCGCAGAAACAATAAAAAAGCCAAAAATATAAAAACAGCTCAAAGTTCGTCTTTAAACGTTTTAGAGGTTTTCTACTTTTTTGGGTGGGAGTGAAATTGGAGTGGTTGGGGGGTAGAGGGTTGGAAAACTGATTTTTTTTTTGTATTCATAATAGGCTGTCCATCGACCTGTGTGAAGGAAGACCTAGCGACATAAATCACCTTTTACTTCCCACACCGATAGGTGAGGGGAGTATTGTGATCGCGAAAATTTTCGATTTTAAGACAATATGCCTTTCGGACAATTTCGTATGTCTACATAATGACAATCCACGTCACTCATTTCCGGCGGTCTGTCTGTCGGGTGTCTGTCTGTCGTGTTTTTCTAGTCTCGTAATCTCAGTAACCGCGGTTTGGATTGTGATGAAATATGGGTGACGTTATGCTGTGGGGTCGTAGTAGGTAAGGCTGCTACAATTTTGAAAGTCGGTTCATGGACGGCGGACTAACTAGCAAAAAACAAAAGAGTGGCAAGTGGCGAGAATGGAAAATGCTTCTGGTTTTTGGAAATCGTGTCAGTAGTGGCGCAGCAATAATAAAAAAACTAAAAATATAAAAATAGCTCTAACTTCTTTTTTAAGCGATTTGGTGGTTCATGATCGTTACGGTTCATCCAGTTGAAATTTGCAAACTAAGAACTATATCATTCTAGTTCCTACACATATACAAGATACTATTTTCGAGAATTTCTGTGTTGGATGTCTTTTTTTGAGGACGGACGGGTAATGATTTGATTGAAAGGAGATCCCAGACTCTCATGCAATGGAAAATAATAAAATGATATCACCGTTATGTGTGGGAAGTACTGAGTCAATCAACTTGACTCCATTTTTATCCTACCTGCACGTTTTTGTTACACCATTTTCAGTGTTATTTCATGAATAACAATAGGAAACAATAGGTAGTACCTGCAATTGATAAGAAAGAAATAATTTTGCAATTAAATCAATGGCAAACTATGAAAAGTGGCTTAAGTATTCGCTGGGTCACTCTGTAGTCCCTTTGCATACCTAATGAGCTTGTATTGCTTTCTTTCATTTCTGAAACAGATCATAACTGCCTCGATGTGACCTATATTATTACCAAACAAAATTTCCCCTTATTCAGATTTTTCAAGCGTTCCAACAATTTCAGGAAACACTTTTATGGAGAGTATCTAGGTCAGGTACCCCGACTTGCTTTGTAATTCTCGCCACACGAATCTTGAAAATCCTTAAAGCTTTTAAATTGGCTCATTGATATGCCGATCTCGTATTGTAATTATTTTTAACTTACCGTGAACGCCGACTTTTGCCGAGCCTAAAAATACGATCAGTGGCTACTGAAAATCTATACAAAGAGTAGAAGGCTATATAACTCGTCAAATCCACATCGCGAATCATTTCTACTGTTGCCTTCCATCTGATAGGTAGTGGTGCAAGCGCAATGGTGATTTGAAAGACATTGTAGCTCAGACTAGTATATACGGTGATAGTTCCTATAGTGATACAGACAGTTTTTGTGTTCAAAATGGTGGTGAAGTTGTAAGTGATATTTTTGTATATTTGTATCTAGTCGCGAGTTACCAACTTGATGTTCTGTGGCAATTGTGAATACATTGTTTGCGCGTAAGGTCATACTGCCATTGAACTCCATTAGGATTATTTATTAAAAATGCTAAACAACTATGCTCCAGAGTACTCTCCATTTTGTTCAATCCACTTATCCTTTTGTCATAAACTTTAGAGAAACTATTTTTTGATATTCTGTCCGGTATACCCATCGCAGCATTGTTGAAACTCTCTGAAGTCTGACTCTAAACTTAGACCTTTTAATTCATTTTGAAATAAATGAGACACATGGACCAAGATATGAAATTTCTCAGAACAGTTCTAATATAGGGCTAATACCCCTACCGGCATTGGATTACACTATTGGCTCGAGTGCATCAGGCACAATGTCCCTACTAGTCCCCGACAGCGCTGTTTCTATCTTTAGGATATCATCTGGGTGGACTTCGGTAAAGCCCGGTATCAGGCTGATCTGAAAGCAGTGAACCAAAAGAAACAACTACTTTGAGGGCCCCTATCGGCATTGAATTACACAACTAGCTCGAGTGCTTCCTTTCCTCCAAAGAGAAAGATCAAGACAGTGATCTCCAACTTACCCAAAGTGACCTCAGGGATATTACAATCTTTGTTTGGAACATATCCTGGATCCCATCACGCACGATGTCCCTAGTCCACGACAGCGCTGTTTTGAACTTTAGGATCTTATTAGGTGAACACCTGGATAAAGCCGGGTATGTATGGTTCACTGCTTTCGCCTGATACAGCGCTGAGCGCTTTTGTGGACTAGGGACATCATGACTAATGTGATTCAGGACATGTTCCAAATAAAGATTTTATCCCTTGAGCTGACTTTGGGTAAGCTGAAAATCACTTTCTTGATGTTTCCCCAAAGGAAGCACTCGATCCAATAGTGTAGTTCAATTCCGGTAAGGGTATTAGCCCTCGGAGTAGTTGTTTCTGTTGGTTCACTCGTTCACTGCTTTAATTGCTCATTTATCATTTACAATATAATGCCAAGTTGCACTTTATTTCCTCTTTCTAAGCTGGTCAAAATGAAAAAATATACTGTTATTGGGTAGGGTTTGGGTGGGGGGGGGGGTTAGGCTATAGGACACCTGTAATGATAGTGAGGAATCAGTCAGGAAAGATTAGATTTGTTTCTACAGATTGTAAAATTTGTAGCTGCTACTGGAGTTTGTTCGTTTGTTGTTAAATGCTAATATTTCGTGAAATAGGTGTACGTATTCAAAGTTGTATAAAAAATTCACTTATCACGTAATTGCACCTACCTACCTTTGATAGGTATGTAAAGTGTACAACATTTTTTTATGTATTTATCAAGGAAGTACGTAATATGTAGTGAGCATCTACTATAATATGTAATTTGTATGAATGAAGATTGAAAGAATGCGATGTTTTGAACGAAAAGTAACATTGCACCCCTGCAAAACTTACTGGGCGTTGCTGGCGAAGATATAATCTGCCACTTAAAAAAAAAAATACTGCCCATAGCTGCCCCTTCGTATTTTAACGTTTTTTTGCAAAAAATGAAAAAGTTGAAAAAACTTTCATCTTCTATAAAATTTATTATTTAACAGTTAAGTATCATTTACTGGAGTTTTTCACTCCTTGAAGAGGTTATCTTCATGGTATTGTGTCCGCCATTATGATAATCACGATTCTGATACCATATTCGTAATCAGCGACCCCGAAAACTTTGAAATTGATGCGTGACTCAAGTACGATGTGAAATATGGGGTATTTCATGCAAGTGAGTGGTGAATTAGGGGTGAAGGGGGTGAAATTCTGTAAGTTTGACATTAAATTCGAAAACACTTACTTCAAAAACCATTGAGTAAGAAATTTCAGATCGATTACTTGATTTTTCGATTTTTGGCCAGTTTTTTGGATTTGGTGTGTGCTGTATGGCTCCCTGCTTCAAATCCTGTTTTGCAAATCTGACTTTGACCTTGTATTTCAGACTACGAATAATGCCGACAAAGCCCAAGAGTCCAAAAACGCCCTCCAAATCGGCGGCCAAAAGCAAGGAACCACCCGAAGAAGCTGACGTGGGTACCATCCACGAAGAGGTGGAGGTACCTGTGGCTTCCGAGGTCGTGTTCAGGAAGATATGGAGGATAAAGAAGTTCCACAAGACCATCGCCAGGAAGGATTCTTTAGATAGCCCAGTATTCAGATGTTCCGTAAACGGAATGAACACCTTCTGGAATATATCAGTACGCTTTTGGAAAGGTAAGCTTTTTATATTTGATATATTTCCATTTTTTACTAGATATTTAAAATCAGTGACGTATTTAGGGGGCCCGCTGCCCCCCCTCCCAAATCTTATACAGAAAAGAAAACTTTGATTCGATATCGATGGCAAGGCTGTATAAAGAAGAGGAGGTATGACACGATACAAAATTTCCTCTGTAATTTTATATGAAATCTAAACATTTTTTTATGGAATTTTTTAACATGTCGTACGGATTTCTGAGCAAATATTCCAAATGGTCTTTGATATAAAATTTTTGCTGAGCTGATATTGTTCTAAATAGTGGGAAATTGTATATCCAAACTATGCGTAAATGTATTGAAGTCTGTCAGAAGCAAGAACTCAAAACCTATTTTTTGATGACGGTGGTCAAATCACTGTACGCGTTTTCTGTGACCGCAGCCACATAAAATCACAACAGGACATCTGATCGCAGAAAGCACTTCATGGACCGAGTTACATTACACATCAATAAAGGCAGTCAGGATGGCCAACTCTTCCCAAAAACTGAGGGTTTTATGTTTGCTATCCAGGACCAAATGATTGCAACACGAAACTACATGAAATACATAATCAAATATCCATCCATAAACGACGATAAGTGCAGGAAATGTTACGAATAGAAAGAAACAATAGACCACATAACAAGCGTATGTTTATACAGGGTGTCCCACGACGATTAAGACAAGCAATATATTGGAACTGGGCCGTAGTAGAGAGTTATAATTTTGGGGGTGTAAATTAGAGCAAATGTTGCATCTTGTATTATTATTGTGTTACCCAATGAGGTATTTGTTTTTGGTCACGTGACGTCCGATTCAAAAGTATTAAGGCACCCTACCCTGTATATTTGTGCCTTTCTGTGTTCCTCCCGATAAAATAATTCCAACCAACTAGCACACTTGGGGTCTAAAGTGATTAATTTAAGAGCTACAGAAAGGCACAAATATACAGGGTGTCCCATTAATAATTTTGAATTGAATGTCACGTGACCAAAAAAAAATACCTCATTGGGTAACACAAAGACAAGAAAAGACACATTTGCTCTAATTTACTTATAAAATTATAAATTATACTTCTCTACTACTACCGAGTAACCAGTATATTGCTTGTCTTAATCGTCGTGGGACACCCTGTATAAAAAGAATGTATAAATAATTGCATAATATTATATTATTACCTATACCTTGCAGCTTTTCCTGAATAAATTTCATAAACGAATACTACTCATTTCACTCTAGCGTAGCGAATGAATGTCCTTAAGCAGTTTGATTTGTCGGTTTACAGTAAGCTCTTGTTAGGCTTTAAGTGTGGTGCTTAGCCAGTATTGTTTGTACAAAGGACGTTCTGCAACTTCGGTGGCTTAACGGCAGCTTTTGTTTAACCCAAGTATGAGCTTGCATTGTACAGCCGGCTCTAAATTCGTGAAGGTATCATACTGATCCAAACTATCTGCAATTGATGACATTTATATTAATACAATTTATTGCAATTCGTCGTCCACTCAGGAGCGTTGGTGGGGAGGCGAAGCCAGGCAATTAGGCCACCTTTGGCTCTTTTGCCAACTCTAAGGATTGTTACTTCAGTGGATTTTTCATGTCTATTTTCTTGCATTTAAGCTAATAAACGACGACTACTACTACATACTTTTCTGCATAGCCAGAAACGGATCGAAGATTTTTCTGGGCGAAAATTCGTTGCCATATTGAGGTATAGCACTGTCTACTCTTTGGCACTATGGTGGCGAGTCAGCTTTTTATCGATAAATTAATGCAGACATCAGGGTATAACCGGTTACATAATTTGCATTGATTGTTTACCTTCTACTAATAATACCATTGACGCATATTTCTCTTGTTCCCAAGTGAAGGACGTTACCGTGAGAGTGTGACGTCAAAACAGAAAACCGTTTGCAATATTTCTGTCGTAAAGTAGAAGAAACGTATGCTGAATATTCACAATTTTTGCAGTTTGTTTTATATATAGAATAACTGGCTTTTAGATACTACGCAAATAGATACGTTTCGTTATCATCAAGTATTGCATTGTTAATATTTTTTCCTAAGTTCTGAGTAGAATGACTTCATTAGATAACTGAAATCATTTTGCAGGCCTGATAAAATAAATGGGCCGATAAGCATGTCATCTAACAGATGGGGGGGGGGGGAAGATATCTAGGCTAACTTTAAAAAAATCCTGTATTTTTGATGAAATTCAATTTTATTATTCAATATATAGGCTTCTAGGGCTTATACAACGATTATAGTGGTCATTCAATTTTTCTGTACCATTTTTATAGTACGATTTGTGTTTAGCCTCAAAAACGCCTCAGTTTCGAACATTCTTTTGAGCTCTCCTAAAAATATCACTATTAGAGGCCCTATGGAAAGTACTTTGGATGAACGAGCAATTCGTAGCATAACTGATGCAATTTTTCTACCATTTCCTTCGATTTGTGATGAAAAAGCACTTTTACTTCCCACCCCGATACCCGATAGGTGAGGGGAGTATTGTAATTGCGAAAATTTTCGCTTTTGAGATAATTCGCGTTTTAGGCGTTTTATGATGTCTACATTACGAAAATCCATATCACTCATTTCAGTCGATCTGTCTGTCTGTCGGTCTGTCCGTCTGTCGGTCTGTTGGCGTTCTTCTAGTCTCGTAATCTCAGTAACCGCTGCATGGATTGTGATAAAATTTGGGAAGCTATATGCCGTGGGGTCGTGGTACGTAATGCTGCTATAATTTTGAAAATATGTATGTGCACGGGTGGTGGAGTAATTAGGAAAACAAAAAAACTTTCAAATATTCCTCAAACTTGGTTTTAGGGGTTCCTGAGGATTCCTACTCATTTTTGGGTGGGGGTGTGTGTGGAGGGGGGTTGTAAAACTGAAAAATGTGTTGTATTCATAATAGACTGTCCATTGAACTGTAAAAAACCTAGCTCACTTGTTTGGGTCCATCTGAACATTGCCTTGTCAAACATATTGTATTGATTTTAGTGAACTTTTGACACAGCATTGTTGCCGTGGCGATGATGGAAAACGCATATAGTTTTTAGAAATCGTGTCAGTTGCGGCGCAGCCAATAATAAAAAAAAATAAAAATATAAAAACGACCCAAACTTCGGTTTTAGGCATTTTAGGGGTTCCTGAGCATTTTCTACTTTTTTTGAACGGTGGTGAAATAGGAGCTTAGATACATAAAGCATTTTCTAATTTTGTCGAAAAATAAAGGACATCGACATGCAAATGTTTAAGGGGTTTACCCTGGGGCAGAGGGTACAAGCGGGGGAAGTAGTTTTTGGTTGATATGTTGTCACACATTTCAAATCTTTTGACGTGTCTTGCTTGTCGCTTTTTCATTTAATCAGTGGTTTTCGATAAATCTGTGGTGGAAAGTTTTCAAATGAATTTACATATGTATGTATATCAATAAGGTATGTAGCTAATTCCTATATAATTTACTTTATTGCATGGCCATAAATAGTACCTAACTGATAGTCGATACCTCAGCCATTTTAATAGTCTAAAACGTTATACGATAAAACCGTTCAGTTTAACCTCCACAAGTCAGAATTTAATGGCTAAATGTGCCACAAAATCAAGTCGGCCTTTCTGCACGAGCTAGATATTTCTAGGAGAATAAACTAAACGTATAAACAACATAACTGGAGCGTATGGAAGGTCCTTTAATCCATAACTGCTATATATAGCAACGCGTGCACTGATGAGTTGAGCTAAATGAATAGGCATTTTGCTTATGCAATTACCCATTTGAAAGTCATACACACTTCAATTTATTCTATACGGCACCAGACGAATAAGATAAACAGCTTGTGGATTGGGTACAGAGTTGGACAGAAGTTCTGGCAAAGTAATACGTATAGCAAATTTCCATCCTGTATATTGGACATAAAATTTGACAAAGGATTATCGAAAAAAATGGAGTAATTAGTTATTCTCCTTGAAAGGATCTAATATTTTGTTATAAATATAGGACAAGGGCATGCGCATTAGTGGCATAAGGCGCATTCGTTTTACACAAAATCTCAGATAATCTCAGCTAACTTAAATTTACTCAGTTCAATACGTGATCTTTTTATCCTCTCAATTTAAATGGACGTTGACGAAAACTGTTAATTCTAGGTTATAACCTGATCAACTGTGCTCCAGTGATGTAACGAATGTATGCGAATGCGAATTCGCTGCCAACATTCGCGAATACAAATATTCAGTTCTGTATTAAAATTTGTTGAAATAAAAGATTAAATTTTATTTTTGCGTGCTTAAAATGTAAACTGTTATGTAAAATCGTTATATTTATAGTTTATTTATTGCATAAATATATTTATTGATTACTATTTTTAGTTTTGTTCAAGAATATAATTGAGGTTTTGAATTAAGAAAAAAATATTTTTTTGTGATAAATGGAAAGATCATATATAAGTTTTATAACAAAACTGTTTTTGTTTTCTTTTTTTCTTCGCAATAATTCAAAAGTTATATCAAAATAAATATGGGTTTTTGAATCGAGTACCGAAAACACGCCGACGGCTCCCGAACCCGCATGACGTCACCATGGCGGTTAGGATGCTCCTTTGACCAAGGACGTCCTACTCCGATATTAGATTCTAGATTCCCAACCAATCGCGAAAATACGTACTGGTAAACTGGTAACTAGTGGATATTTGTGGCAGATTCCAGTAAGTAAGTACCTAATCAAATATGTTTCGTTGAAAAGATCTCCTCAATCGAAGGATGGCCCAGTGGTTAGAGAGTCCGATAGTGGATCTCAGGGTCTTTGGATCGAAACCCAGGCCTTCCAGCTTTTTTTTAATTTTTTTTATCAAAAAATTTATTGATGTGCTTTTTGCACTTGTTACGCACATTTCTGCTACGATCAACATAAATATGTGTTTGAATCAAATTTTGTTAGACATATTACTTGCACTGTACAGTGCAAATACTAAGTACAGGAGGCGGTGGACAATTCAAAAAATCAGTGGAAATGAGGTTTGTCCGTCAATATCAATCGCCATTAATTTTTTTTTAAATGTAATAGTTGGTTAATAAAACAAAATCCCTTCATCCATTCAATTCATTCATTTTTAAGTTTTTTAATGTAAAAAAGTAACTCAAACTCGTAATCACATTCTGTTTATCACCGGGTATTATTATTTATTTAACTTTGGGCAATGAAGCTTAACAATTAAATTTTCACAAAAATTTAACAAGCACTGTGCAGTGCAAGTAATATGTCTAACAAAATTTGATTCAAACACATATTTATGTTGATCGTAGAAAAAATAAGTAGTATCTCAAAGAGTCAATTTTTAAGCGTGTTGTGCTTATCATTCATCACAAAATGTTACTTCATAAGAGTTTTTTACGTATCATCCTGGCTAATAACCAAGAAAAAAGTCGTCTAGCTTGGGAATCGAACTCCTAACTCCTGATTGAAACACGTCACCGCTACCTACTGAACCACGTAGCCGTCTACCTCATTTATCAAAACATTGCACATATTAGTATCTACTTACTTACTTATTTTCATCTTTGTAAGTAATGTTATTTATAATTTCCTTAACATTTATTTTGTGCTCTCAGGAAAGTCGGCCAAAGCTCATCTTAGGCTTCGCGTTCACCCAATTATCAATTTTGAATAATAGGTTAGTAGGTTAGAATCGCCGATGTAAACAACGCGTAGCGACTCGAACAAGAGAAGATGACTGAGGCGCGTCAGCAGGAACGCCTCTATTCGTATTGGTTCGTATGTCACCGGTAACCTTTTGATTTTCATTGGTCATTTTCAAGTCCGATTGATGTGTGATTGACCAATAGGTGCGCTAATAACGTGCGATTGACCAATAGGAGCGCTCTCTGCCCGTTGTCCGTGCCGTCTGTGTCTTGGCGCCTTCAGTCAATCACGTGACGAGACACTGGTCAAGTTCGAGCTTATTGTGTTGTGAGTGCCAGTGCTTATAGTCAGAGTATTGTGTGCTACTTATAAATCTGGCAACCAATTGTAGCTAGAAATAGGTACATACTAGCACTACATACATATTAAGTATCTACTAAAAAGTTTTTTTTTCTCTTTTGCTCAGGGTGGGGGCGCGCGGCATTGCGCCATAAGGGGGAACCGCTCCTGTCCTGTGCATAAACATAATTATTTTCATGAAGATCCTACATTTTCTGCCGATACTGTAACTGTACTCAGCAGTCATTTAAGCATCTAGTACCGACTACCGACTGAAAATAGTATGGACTTTGAACCCGATTGAAATTCGAATAAAATATCTATAGCCTATACGTATTTATTTGCACAAATTTCCTTCACAATATTTGCGTTTCAGAAACTAACAGATAAAGTGTGAGGAATAACTGTGCGTGTCTATTTTTACACACGTTCATTTACAGATACAATCTATTCAAATTTTTTAGATCATAATTTTTAGATTTCCATAATTTTTAGGGTTGACGTAATTATTGCTCTATCCTATTCAAAATGCACTTGGCAACAAACTGATGGTATATACTGAATTTTTGTTCAACGCGTGTTCCTTAAAAGATTCCATTTATACACTTGTGTTACCATTTAAGCAATTCTAGTGAATTCTAAAGTATATTTGATGTTTGCTTTAAGAATACTTCAGACGGCTTTGCTGCATTTATCTATAAATATAAAGTTGCTCGTTATTCCCAAGGCGTGATATGCAACGGTAAGGCAACATTTTGCCTAGCAACTAACTAACAAAATGATACAGAGTCACGTTGTCAATTTTAAAAAATGTGGACGTTGAGCGAGGCGTTCTAGGAACTTACCCGACTCAAATGGTTGTTGCTATTTGGATATTTCATTTTATTTAATTTTTTTAGCCTCCATTTCAGAAAAAATTAACACGTGATATATCGTTTTAAACATAAAGACACATTATCATTAAACTGGTGCTATCAAATGTATATGTGGTGTTGACATTTTTTTTTAATGGTGGAGGATGGTGGAGTTACTCGGAAAAATAATAATATAACACAGCATTTTCTTATCAGAAAATAAGTCAGGAACGTGATTTTACCTTGAAAATGAAACCTCGCACGTTGATTTCGGTAAAATTTGCAAAAACGGGCCGATTCTAATAGCTTACCCCTCCTTTGACGGGGAAGTTAAAAATGATAATCTCAACTTTGTTAAGATAATGGATGTCATAAGGCAAGCCTATTTTTATGTGCGCGTACACAGGCTCGATAAAGACATCACTATGCTGACTGTTCAAAGCCCTGGACTTCTTGGTAAAAAAAGTGTGGTCGCCAATCTTAGTTCCGTGGGTACTTCTAACAGTAACATTTATGGAATACCGTTAAATACGTGAATGGTCGGAAACCGTACGCCACTGATAGTAGCTGGAGGTGCAGCATCAAGGAAGTGTCACTGATTAGTCGAATTGCTATTCTATGCACTGCATTTCCCCCGATATGTGAGCCAGACCTATTTGGGCTTTATTCAACCTATGGAGGTTGGATGGTGAGAAGTTCTTTCTGGTTCTGAATAAGTTTATTTTATTTATCGTATGGCTCAAAAACATGACAATACTAAAAATACTATTATAACCTATACTAAAATAAAATATATACAGCTACAAACTAAGATACATAGTCTTTGGTATTTACAGGTTGATGTCAAGTTCTTTCAACCACTTCAGCGCCAACGGTGTGGCTGTGAAGAACTCTTCTCGCGATCCCTGAAACGCACGCAGTTCACATTCGCTCGTAAGATGGTTTATAGTTTGGCGGGGCGCGCCACAGTCACATAAGGGAGATTGCACAAAGCCCCACTTGTAAAGGGAGTCTGCACATCTGCCGTGGCCTGTTCGGACTCTATTAAGTTTTACCCACTCTTTCCGGGGTAGTTCTGATCCTGGAAGTAAGGCTGCCCCCATAAATGCGCATCGCGAGCGGTGTTCGCAAAACCTTCCCACTGGGAGTGCCATTGGTTTAAGGAGTCGAAGTTATTGGTTTTAAGCCTTTCTGCATCCCTTATTGGTGGTTGTCGGGATTTAAGTCTGTTTATCTGCAACGGGGGTATTGCTCGGTGGATGGGCAGTTTGTTGTTGGCCGTAATCTTGTTATACTCCCTTAGAAGGGCGTCAGTCCTTCGCAGTTGCGGTGAGGCTATTCCAGAGAGTACAGGCAGCCATTGAGTTGGGGTTGTCTTAATTGCGCCTGTAATAAGTCTCATACTGTGATTTAGTTGGACGTCAATTAGTCTGGTATGATGGCTGTTAATCCAGACAGGCGCACAGTACTCAGCACACGAATATACAAGAGCTAGTGCACTGGTTCGTAGAGTTGGAGCAGTGGCACCCCACGTCGTTCCACACAGCTTTTGGATAATGTTGTTGCGTGTTCTGAGTTTTCCTGCAGTGTTTGCGAGATGTTTCTTATAGCAGAGGGTGCGATCTAACGTTACTCCAAGATATTTTGGGAAATGGTTATGCTTCAGGGGTTCGCCTGCAAAAAGTACCTGCAGTTCATATTTAGCTAGTTTGTTATTCAGGTGGAAGCAGGAAACTTCGGTTTTGTTGGGGCTCGGTACTAGTCTCCATTTCTTGAAGTAGTTGTTTAGAGCTAACAAGTCGTTAGAAAGAGTATGCTCAACGTTCTTGAGGCTCTTATCGGAAAAAGCTATGGCTATATCGTCCGCATAGCAAAACTTGTAACTGACTGTTTCTGGCATGTCAGATATATATAGATTGAAAAGTAAGGGGGCCAGTACTGAGCCTTGCGGAAGTCCGTTGTTCAATTTGCGCTGCCTGCTTGCTTTCTCGTTTAGTATTACTTGGAACTTTCTGTCGCATAACATGTTGTTTATGAGTCTTGTAGTGGTCTGACAGGGAATCACCTGCAGCAACTTATATAGGAGACCCTCCCTCCAGACCGTATCGTATGCGGCAGTGAGGTCAACAAACGCCACTCCCGTCTTCATGTTTTGCTGGTAGCCTGCCTCTATATGTGTTGTGAGGGACAGTACTTGATCACAACAACTGCGACCCGGTCTGAAACCAGCCTGGGTTATCGGGACCCGGTCTAAGATAGTCGCGCTCAATCGGTTGTAGATGGCTCTTTCTAGTAATTTATAGGAGCAACTGAGCAAGGCTATGGGTCTGTAGCTGGCAGGTTGATCGTTCGGTTTACCGGGTTTTAATATTGATATGACCTTCGTTCTTTTGAATTCCCGTGGGAGGTTTCCCGTATTAAGGAGGTTCGTGAAGAAGAGAGATAGCCACACTCTTGTTTGCTGACCTGCGTGAATGAGAAATTCCGGCAGGACGCCGTCGAAACCAGGAGCCCTTCCAGGCCTAACATCTGATATGGCATTATTAATGTCTTCGATCGAGAAGGGTCGGGAAAACGTTGTTTGGGTAGGAGCGTTCCTCCTCAGTAAAGTCAATCCCTTCTTCACGCGTTTTGTATGCTCTCTATCAGAAGGTGCTCTTGACGTTTCTACAATATGCGCAGCAATCTTGTCTGGAGTTACTCCCGACGGTGCCCGTGTGGATGGCGTGCTTGAGCCTAGTTTTCTAAGAAGGCTCCAGGCCTTTCGACTTGAGTGTTGGAAGTTCATTTCCGACGTAGTCTCCTCCCACTTACGTCTTCGTGAGCTGTCCAGGGCAGAGATGAGTTCGTCGGCAATATCTGGATTGTTGGTTTCCTGAAATTCGCCGTATAGGAGTTCGCACCGCTCATCCCACCCAGGGATATATTCCTTCCTGTATCCCCTAGGAATGGTCCTTTTTGCAGCGCTCATCACTGCTCCAACGAAACGTTTGTAATTGTTTGATGTTGGCGGTATCCACTGTACCAGCCGGTCCAGCTCCCGTGAGTAGTTACACCAGTCCGCCTTTGCAAGATTCCATCGAGGCCGAGGGATGGATCGTATTAGGGGTATTTGGATCCCCACATCTAAGAAAACTGGCCTGTGTTGGCTGTGTGGGAAGGCCTCTGCGACTTTTCTGTTAGCTGGTATAGGGATCCCTTTCCGGTTGCAGCTCACAAAGCACATATCAGGGTTACTTTCTGAGTTCCAGGCTGCTGATTTGAAAGTGCCTTTATCTTTGGCATCAAATACAAGAAAGATATCATTATCATCAGCCCAGTCAGCCAACCTTGTGCCATTTTCGTCACAGTCGGGGTATCTCCACCGTTGGTGGTGGCTGTTAAAGTCTCCAATATATATAGCCGGATGCTGTTGTACTGGAAGTGGTTGTTCAGGCCACTCCGCTGCCGGTGGCTTATATACGTTTACAATTGTGACTTCTCCCACTTTTACTATTATGCTGTGTATGTTGTTATTTGTGTCATTGGAAATGAGTTGGGCATTGTCAATATTGTTGCGAATATAAGAGGCTACGCCGTAAGTATGGTGGTAAGTGGCTCCCAGTAATGTATAACCAGAAATGTGTCCCCGTCTGGTGAGTGATTCCTCACTGTCGGCGTGAGTTCCTTGGATCGCTATAACATCAACCTTATTGTCCAAAAGTAGTTTGGAGATGCATTCGCTTTTAGCTCTGCTTATGCTCTCTACATTTAGCTGACAAATACGAATAAAACTACCGATATTTCTAGTCTGAATAAGTATTTCGGATTTTTCCTAGCATTTGTTACAATTGACGTAACGTGTGCCAGATCATGTTTTCTGTAATTTTGGCTTCGGAAAAGATTGATTGCGTACATAGCAACGATCTTCCACTTCTGTAGACACATATTTCCGCACGAATAAATTTCTTTAATTCTATGTTTGTTTCTTGCAGGACCAAACGGTAAGAAGATTACCAACCCACTTGTGATATGCTTGAACCTAACAGGCTGTGAAACTGAAGAAACTGGTCAAGCAAGGATAAGGTTCCAATTCGGGGTTTGGGACGCTAGCATAAGGCATTGGGAATGTTGTCCAATTTCGGGAGTTGTGCTCAATCTTCAAAATAGCCGGGAGCTCATTTCCGTCGGTTATAAAAGCTTAGGAATCCTAGACAGGCACATTGAGGCAAACAGTAAGTATTTCTGAGTTCTTTGCTTTTCACGTTCCCAGAATAAAAAACTGCAGATACTGGTAATAATAATATCATAAATAATACTGCTCTCTGGAAGATCAGAAGGCAGTTATCATGGGTCCCTTCGTCTATTTAGGGTGCACGATTCGCAGACCCAGTGATTGCTCAACTCACGGTGTGAAGAGTAGTCACTGGGTAATTGAACAGTAGCTCGGTGTGCTGCACGTTTCTGTTTTAATAAGTAATGATAATTTGATTGCGACACGAAACTACAAGAAATATGTACATAAAGATCCATCCATAACAGACGATGACTGCAGAAAATGTCACCAACAGAAGAAATCAATAGAACACGTAACAAGCACATGCAAAACTCTCGCTGGAACCGAGGACACAGCCAGACATAGCTCTGCAGCCAAAGCCATACAGCAAGCACTAGCCACAATCAAACGAAAAGAAAATGCAGATCCACATGATAAATTATAACTACACCCCGACATCAGTACCCAGTAAACACTCATACGTTAGTTAAACGTTATTTAATCCCTAACACCTTTTCATTTTTACGTTACTTTTTTACGTACAATCAACTTAGAAATGTCGCGGTTTCTAACGTTACAAGTAACGTATAAATATACGTTTTATCCCGGTTTTAAAAAAGCGATCATTATACGTTTAAAAAAGTTCAATTTGTAACCTTTTTTGAAAACGTTTGAAAATCGTGTATTTGCAACGTTAATAAGACATTTTTTTGCCCCAATTAAAATATTATTCTGAGGTAGTATTTGAATTGCTAGTGCTAGTGCTTATAATTTTAAAGGGTATCATAAATAAAAAACAACGGTTGTTTTATAACGTATTTATTGAACTCTCATTAATAAGTGGATACATCAAATTAGAAGGATGCTTATAAAGGAATATACATATAATATATAACTTAAAATAAAGTACATACACAACTTTAAGGGCGCTTATAAAAAACGCAAAGTAAAATTTTCGTTTCTAGAGAATCTTAAAATGTGGCATAATCGACAATTACCTAAAAGTAGATCATTTTCATCAAATCTAGAACAACCCTATTGATTTTTGATGACCGCCACCATAATATGTCCGGCGTTAATAAAAATTAGGAAATCACAGTTTCAATTTTGCGTTAATCCAAATCATTACAAATACAGAAAAATTAACCAATACAGATTTATTCCTTCAACAGTATGAAACAAAATGTAAAAAAGCCAAATAATAATCAGGAAGCATGATAATTATAATGCTACTATTATGAAACGGTTATAGGTACTGCATATGAGTTTAGAAGAAAAACCAGATTTGCCTAAACAAACGCACGCCATCAAGCGACGAATTGTAATAGCATCATTTGCAGCTCTGAGGTCCACAGCTAAATTTTAGCATTAGGGACATTCACATTTTCATCTCAGCAAATTAGTTAGTCATGTAGATGTACTTACCAAACGCAAGACCTATACTAAACAGCTGAAAACTTAGGAAGCGGAGAACACTTGTTGACTCTACAACAACACGGGTAAAAATGGCCGCTGCCAGTACTGATGTCACGACATACACGCACAGCCTGGCTCTTTCGGACCAATTAAATTGCTCCGTTTAGAAACTACGTTATTGTAACGTTGTACCTGAACGAGCAATGTACGTTATTTCCATCTGCTATCATAACGGTTTGTATAGCTTATAGAGGATTAGCAAAATAATGTTTTTTTGTTGTCAGACGCTTGACCAGATTTTGTTCCTAATTTAAAAATGAAAAATTTTTGAAAAACCAGTTACTCATACGGTTAATAAAATGATTTAGCCAAACGTTACTTCAACATTGAAACTCTATCGATTGCAGAATGATTATGAATGAGAACGTTATTTTAACGTCTGAATACATCATTTTTGTCACACTTTATTTGTGTGGTACACAACGTTACTCTAACGTAAAAGTGAGCCACCGTTGAATTATGTATTTAATTAAACGTTATTATGACGCTTTAATCAAATGGTATAATTTTACACCAAAATCCAACCGTTAACATTCTAACGTAAACGTTTTATCAACCGTTTACACGTTTAAATTACGTTTAAGTAACGTATATGTGTTTACTGGGTCCTGGAAAACAATCAATACAAACTATACTGGGACGTTGAAATACATACAGACAAAATTGTCCCAGACAATAGACCAGATATAGTTTTTCACTCAGAGGAAGACAAAGTTACCTGTTGCTGAACTATAGATACCTAGCTACCTATAGATATTGCTATCCCCAATGATAAAAAAAATCAAAACACCTACGCTGGGAAGATGTCTATTTAGTGTATTTACACTGATCTTATCATAGAAAAAAACGATTCTAAAAAAATAATGTTATTTTTCCCCTTCATTATGTCGGTGTTAGGCCTTACACCATACACATACACCTGCAACAGTTGGGCCTGGACGGAAACCTACATGTTTCAAAATGTTCCAAACGTCTGTAATCCTGAAGAACCGTATAGTGTGTAGTATTGCACGGTCCTCTCTAAAATTCAGAACAATAATAGTTCAGGGCCCGTCAGCGAGAAAAATGTATGCAGGTAAAGCAGAATAAGAATAATACACAATATTATAGTGTTATGGGCAATTAGGCATCCACCAAAAAGTATAATTTCCTAATTTGTTTCAAATGTTTTTCACGGAATTATAGCGCTTTACTATTACAACAAAATACTGACAAAAAAACTACACACACAGCACTACACTACAGCATATACAACAAACAAACTGACTGCAGCTTAGTTCATGGGTGGTCGAATTGCCTTTTTTATAATCTTAATTGTACATTTTTAATTACTGTAATAAATATCATAGCAGCTGTAATCTACATTTAATTTAATTGTTTACCTCCCAAAATGCTTGGAATATTACCATTAATTGCAAATAATTGTACAACATAATGTCATTGACATACTGTCGACAGATGTCTACTATGATAAGCGAGGTTTTTACACCACGACAAACATGATTGTTCATAATAATTCGCAAATTCTTATCTGGAGACTGTATTATATTACACAATTTCTTTGACAAGATGTGGTTCGAGAGGCCCTCAACAAGACAGAGAAAGTCGTCCAATATCACAGTCATGGGAAAAGTTCAAAATTTGGAAGTAAGAACAATAATACTTAAAGCTATCCAGTTGTATTATAAACAAAACCTGCAGGTTATTGTTTCTCACCTACATTGTTCAAAAGTTATTTAGTTCAAATTATGCGGATGGACAAAAAAATGTAGAAGTACGGGGCTTCAAGTAGGAGAAAATGGACTGCATTCGTTATATTTTGCCGAAGATCAGGTGGTGTAGCGGAGGATGAACAAGATTTAAGTTACATGATCATTCTGATCATACGAATATAACCAAGCAAGATTAAACATAAATTTTGAAAAATGTGACATATTACAACTGGAGAAAGAACAAATAAAGGGGGTAGAAAAGTGTCAGTGCTGCCATATACTGCTCACACCAGAAGCCTCTAGTTGGGCGCCAAATGCAAAGACTATCTTCTCTCAGGTCGTAAGGTTCATGCAGTGATAAAACAACTCGCCGACTTTGAATAGTATATTTTCCCCAAACTCTTACAACAAAATCCGTCGTTTAACTAAAAATGACATCAGTGATGAAATCCTCTCTCATTGATTGTTATTCCCCTTACCATCTACTGGGCGTTCTCATATCAATTGGATACCCAGATTGTAGAACTGCATTAAATAACTATTCTACTATTGGATTTAGAACGACTTAACAGCTTATCGTGTATTGTCATCCAAACTAAACGCGTATGCAAAATTTCAGCTCAATCGGTTGAGGATATTCTTCAAAATTGAGTAGCAAGGTTCCACCCGAACATACATACATAGATACATTGCAAGTTAAATAAAAGCTTTTAATAAAAAGCAACAAACAACAACAAACTCAAAAACAGCTGTTTTGGTTGTTGACATTTTACCACTTGTCTTGTGCATCATAGACCATTGACCTAGACGATGTTGTTGTCGACATTGATAATTCTGACATCTGAAAATTGACTTTTGACAAACACTATGTTTATGCAGTCTTGAACAATAATACTGGTTACAGTACACAAGCAGCTAATCTGCTGCCCACTATATGTTTCAATTAAACAGCCATAAAAACGAATTCAATTCAGAATGACAAATGTAAAAGGAGAAGGAAACTCATTTTAATAGCTCCAGTGTTTAAAAAGTATCTCAGAAGCTTTTATTTTATCACTTCGTTCCCACACATTTTCCCCTCATTGACCATTATGATTTATTAACTGTTCATTTTACAATTCTTTTAGGGATGTCAAAACATATATTTAACTTTTGTAGCCAAAGACGTGCAGATCATGGTGAAACTGCAAATCATCCAAAGTGATGAGGAAGTGCATAGTCTGTCCCAGGATATGGGAAGACTTATGAGTTTGGAAGAATCTAAAGACACGGTTGTCGAATGTCCATTGGCTGACGGAGAAAAACAACTGACTGCTCATAGCTGGGTGATCAAATGCAGGAGTGCCAAATTATCTCAAAGACTATTGGAACACAAAGACGACAAGAATGAGGTATGGTTCAGAGTATATTTAGTTCATATTCATAGTTCCTCAACACTTGAGGGTCACTCAATGCAAGGGAGCCTGATAGCTCACTTGAGCTTCTGTCCTTTTCAAAAAAATATTTCGACACTATTTAACAGTCGTTATGGATTACAAAGATTCTCATTAATTTGTTGTTTGTTAACTTTCAAAGCCCTTAGCTTCACACAAAAACTGCAAAAAACAAAACAGAAAACAAATTTACTTATATTTGACAGAGGATAATGTTGCTAAACGTATTCTGTCGCTCTCGTAAGGTAAGCACATTTGTTGGTATTTGTTGACTATGAAACATGTGCTTAAGGGAATACTTAAGTGTTGCTTAAGTGCACACTTGAGGAAGGAATATACAGGGTGAGTTTTTAGTACCGGCTCGGTCGCTAACTCCACTACTGTGGAACATAGCGAAACAAGTTGTATATAAGTTGTAGCCACGGATATGCTCCTTCCTCAGAAATTATTTAGATTTATACAGGGTGATCCATAACTAAGTGGTGATGCAAACATGCATTTTCTTAAATAAGACACCCTATATGTTATTTCTTATTCAAATTCTACTAATTAGTTCCGTTCTCCCAATATAGGGTATTGTTACATTATACAGGGTATTTCGAATGTTATGACTACTTTTATATTCAAATCACTGTCAAACGAACGTACTGTATATCAAAAAGTAATGAATCAGGTTTTTTTTACGTGGAAAGATTGAAAATATCCTCTAGTTTTAAAATCGGCTATAAAAAAAGCCTGCGACGCATATTCGTATACAGGGTGATGTAGAATGCAAAATCCAGATTTTCTCTTTTTTTTTTTAAATCTAACCCCTAATATTTTATTATACTAAAAAATTAATAGCTAATAAAAGCTAACATTCTTCGCGAACAACGAGTTTTAATTTTCTTTTAGGAAACATTTTGTATCTACTTTTGAAATTACTGATACAATGATCCAGACCAGCTGATGTATTCAGCAAAACGTGAAATGGTGTGGACAAACGTCTTTTTCATTAATGCTGAATCAGTTAAAATGACTCACTCTCAATTCAATTGAATAGTGAGAACACGCCGTTAATTAGAAAGAAGTGGCAAAATTAGTTTTAGAGCAAAAATAAGAGATTTCTAAAAAGAAAAGATTTCTTTTTAGAAATCTCTTATTTTTGCTCTATAATATTTTTATATTGATAATATTTTAATATTATCCATAAAGGCTCATAAGTATGTTAAGACAGGGTGACAAGAAAAATACTGGAAAGCAATGTTTTGTCTTATTGGATGTGATTATAATTTTCTTTTTCGTACCTTTATAATAGCTGCTGGCTACTACTAATAGTAGTAGTATAAGAAGAAAATAGAGTAAAAAAATGCAAAAGTAAGAACATACTGCCATTTCAATCTTAACTCAATAATTGAGAAATACTTACTATTTCTCTTGCGTTGGGTATTATATTTTTCAAAACCCTCATGAATACGTTAGAAGTTGTAATTTCTACCTAAATAATAAATGGTTTAACAGTTTTAGTTTTCAGTTTCTTAACGATATGATTATCTCCAACTATAACTTTTAAATTTTTTATTGAAATCAATAACTACGTTTCAAATTACATATACATCGTTATTTGGTAACAAAGCGAACCTTAATCATCACATCAGTTAGTTTTAACATCTCTAGATATTTCTCAGTTCAAGCGGAACCTCACATTTGGGATGCTTGTTCTCAAAATGGAGCTTGTAGGTCTTGGCATCCGGCATTTGGGACTTGCAGACGGAACAAATGTGGAGCAGTGCCTTCTGGGCCGCTTTTTTCTGTTCGTTAGCGTTATGTCCTTGCTTCTTGGCCGCTTTGGCCCTTTCAGCCGCCTTTACTTGGGACTGAATCCTTTGGTGACCTCTAGCCATGTACTTTGTGTGAAACTGCTCGCTTTCAAACACTACATTTCAATTTCCCCACGTTGACAGATGTCATAACCACTGACAATAGATCCACTGAAAGACTGGACACTCTGTGTATGAAAATTTGGCATGGCATTTTTTGACTGACATCCGCGCCATCTATTCGGATTGCGTGTGTCACTACAATGCATTCACGAATCTATTACAGGAAACTGTAGATATTCACGACCCAGGTCCATCTAAAAAGTTTAGTGTAGGTGGCCGACGATAGGTGGGGTAGGTTACGAAAAGAGCGGGCTTTTTGAAATACCATATAAGCTTATTTAGCCTCCAGACAACGTGGTAACTTATCATAACAATTTACCGTACGCATTCATTACCTGTTTTGAAAATGGACCTGATTAAAAAAAAATTAAAGCTTTAATTTAAAAAAATGGAATTGATAAGTGGCGTAATAATAAATAAAACTAATATTGTTCACGACACGTACTCCATTTTTTTTAATTAGTGTTTTAACTTTTCTAATCGGTGCAATTTTCAAAACAGGTAATAGATGAGTTAGGTAAATTTTTGTGACAAGCTACCACGTTGTATAGGACATTCAACTGATTATGTGAGAATGGGAATATATTAGATATGCATTACTGTAATAAAGCAAAACAAACCCTTTTGTAATTTATTTCAATACGACAAAGTCAGCTACACAAGGTACAAAAACAATTCATATAAAAGTAAAGCATGATTTGTTCACTAGAATCACTATTTCATGATAATTACAATCCTTTGATGGCATATAATTTGAAGAGTAAAGAGGTAATATTCCTTAACTATTCATATTGATGCAGGCAAGATGTTTGTATATTTGCAGGTTTGGGTTGCCAATTCGTTCTAACTAGCGTCTCTGTATACGCTGATCAGATGGGGTTTAATATCTGAAATAAAAAAAATGTATTTTTAGACCATGGGACCTCACCTTCAATGCAACGGTTTGTCAAAGAGAGGGAATGCTGCACACCTTTATGGCAGCATATGTGATTGTGAATAGTAATACAAGTTATATGAGTATGAGTAGTAGTGTTTAGTAATGCATTCAAATGATATATGTATATTTCATGTAGAAATGATCAATCTTGTATTAATTTTGCATCAAAATTCACAATACAAAAATGAGGTGAGCGGTATAAATCAGGCAAATCACTTACCTTCGCGCATCCACATTCTTGCAATTTGGCGCAGGACAACGGCGTAAATACTTAGAACTCATTCCTAAATACATATAGACAACAATAGGTAGACAAAGATCTCAAAAGTAGTGCAAAATTGCAAAAAGACGCCAATCGACAAAAGCGAGCAACGACAATGTCAGTTACGACAATGGCTGTCAAAATGACGTTAGGCGTCACAATTGGGCCACTTCTATTGATGCATCTAGGAATCTGTTTGAAACAGAGTTGGCTGATCAATAATTCACGCAAACCCGCTAGGTGGCTAGCGCTAACCCCGCTACACAGGGTCCTCATTTGAGTTTCACACCCCTGGTCATAACTTCCAGACAGCCGAATTCAACAGAGGACCCTAAAAGCTAAGCTAAATAGTTTACATTCAAAAACTGAGCTTACATGCTTAGGACCACGAAACAAAATTTCCCAACATATACGCTTCTGAGCAAATATTTAAAATGAAATTTGATATGAAATTATTTAGACATTAGGTGTTTTCCTTTTACATCTGCACTAACTCAGATCATTTAAAAATGAAACGGCTCAGCTCAGTTGGAAACCTCATAGATCAGATGAGTTAAAGGGACGTGTTTGTGCAGTTAAATGTCATTCCTCGAAATTTTGTAATATGCTATGGTTCTATGATCTGACGATCCTTTCCATAACCTAGTTTTTTATGTTCTTGGAAGAGATCGTCGCCCACCATACACTATCGACTATCCATACACCACAAAACCCGCTGAAATTCAAACTTACAAAAAATCCTAACCTCATTTATTTGACATCTGAATGATCTGAGACAACCTGATCTACCTTTCGAGCTAGTGCAGATGGGCTTAAGTGGGGGTAAAATATCTCACTTTAGACTCAGATTCAGAAAACAAAAGGAACGTACATTGAAATGAGTAATGACAGCACAAGTGAGAATTATCAGATAAAGCATGCAAAAGGAAAGCACCTATTCTTACTGGGAAGCTGTACTGAAGTGGACAGAAGATTTATCAAATTGACGTCTCTCAAAGCTCTTCGTTAGCCTTTCTCGATAAATATAGATGCTCATCTCTAGTGTTAATACGTCTGAACCGATTTCTGCGCCCCCTTTGTGGTTGTAGTGACTACTAAAATTTGGGCGGGAATTTTGAATCGGGGTCATAAGTCGGTACTTAAGGGTCCCTTAGGACAGTATTCATAGTCGTTTCTCAAGTATCCTTTGAGTAATACTCAATACTCAAGGGATACTTAAGTGTTACTCAAGGGACCCTCAAGTATGGCTTTCCTTGTGTATTTGTTCCCTAGACAACAGCGAGATTCATTCGGCGACGTCATATTGCAAATATAAATCGATTTGTTATGCCTATGCCTACGCATTTTGATGTTTTCTGTTATCTCTTTTTGTATTGTGCCAGCATTTCGTGTTCTGTGGCGGACATTTACAGGATGTGACAGAAACCTAGACAGAAACTAGCAACACCATACTCCAAAAATAACCTAAAAAATCGCATTGACTGCAACGAAATGTCATCTTGACATGTCATGTTGACATATCCTTACTTGAGTATTACTCAAGGGACCCTTACGTAAGGGACCCTCAAGTAAGGTTTTGACACACAAGACCATACTTAAGGAACCCTCAAGTATTAAGGGAGCCTTAAGTTACGACTATGAATACCACCCCTAATACTTGAGGGTCCCTTAAGTAAGGTTTCGTGTTTCGACGGTTACTTAAGGATCCCTTACGCAAGGCTCCCTGAGTAATACTTAGAGTAACGAAATGACAACATGACGTGTCAACATGACATTTCGTTGCAGCCAAGTCGATTTTGTAGGTTAATTTCAGACTACGGTGTTATCAGTTTCTGTCACATTCGGAAAAATGTCCGGCACAAAACAAAAAGAGATAACAGAGAAACATCAAAATTCATAGTCATAGGCATAACAAATTGACTTATGTCTCGTAGATCTTGTCTGGGAAACAGATACACAACGAAAGCCACACTTTAGGGTCCCTTGAGTAACCGTTGAGTGTTACTTAAGGGAACCTTAGGTATTACTCAAGGCACAGTCATGAATATGGCCCTCAATTCGTTCCAAGAATCCGCCGAAATTGTCAAATTTTTGCGTTATTAAATGGAATAACAACCAATAGTTGCTAAAAGTGTATTTATTAAGAATTGTACATAAAGTAGGTTAGGTATAATGTAGAGATAGATATTTCAGAATACAAATACAAATTTGAGACAAGACAAAGAAAAAGCAGTATCTAGCTGGTAGTCCTACATAAAATACAATGTACTAACAACAGTTCAACAGCAAGTTCAGTATCACATAAACACTCGAATAAGCGATCGATGACTGACCCCAAAACCCCAAAAGATTATACCATATTTTAGCTGATGATAAAACTTTTCAAAATAAGCCACTTTAAGTTATTATAATCGTCTCCATGCATTGTCCTCACGACATCGTTTCCGATTCTTTGAAACCAAATCCCGCAGACCTATAATATGCATGTTTTTTATCATTTACCCTACAAAGGTTTCTATAACATACATTTACCTAACCATCCTTTGCATATGTTTTTCTGGTACCATAGCGAGGAACACAGCAACTAAACACCATTTTTGGTAACAGACGCTTCCAAATTTTGCTTGTCAAACAGAACAATCACAATGTTGACAGCAATGACAGATAGCTGGTAGCGTGATGATTGACAGCGCCCTCCAAGCGGTTGGAGTCTGTACCAAAACTTTGTTTGACCTTGGCCATTAGAGATAATGAATGGCTATGGTTAGAAGCACAGCATAATAAACCACCAGCACAATAACTCAAGTTGGCGGAAATGCGCATCCCCACTTTTGGATGATTTTTTGTAAGGATGGTTACGGTACTTCGATACTTGTACTCCTGCACTAATATCGAGTATTTTTATCTTAGATACTTTTTGTGCGGTTCCAAGCTGGTATCGATACTTTTGTAGGGTATCGGTATCGAAAATAATTATATAATTATTAAGGGGTGTAATCAGTTGCACAAAATGCTCTGTACGAACCAAATGCGCCTATGAAGCTAAAAAATATCGAGTTGGTACCGGTATCGATATTTTCATTTTCGCATCTCTACCCAAACTTCACCCCCCCGTGTGGGGGCGGGTTAGAATATCTCCCATCATATATCCTGCGTGTCTACTGCATTAAAGATATCCCAAGAGAAACTTGTAAAATCAGTAAATGCATTTTACGAGTTCACAACATGTCTGTTAAGACATTGTGACTATGATGATGATGACCCAAACTTCACAGCCGTAAAATCATCCATAAACCCTCCCAAGGTCAAATTTTGTGGGAACCATTTCTATATAGGAAATCCTCAGAGATATTATGCTGGTTGTTTATTATGCTGTGGTTTCGTATTTGTTGTATCTGTGTACTGAACAGGTGCAATGTCCCGAATCAGCAGCGCACGATACACAGATGTACACAGTACAGAAACTCAGAAATCAACACAAAATTATGAAATTACTGGTGACGCTATATAATTAATTTAGTTTTATTAATGTATCTGAAATTTTTATTGATTATTTGAAAGTGACAGCTGGTGTTTCGACGACAATTGGATCTCGATACGATCCCAAAAATTGGTGAATCGAGCTTGAACAGAAAACGTTTTAAAAACGCATCCAATTGACGTTTCCACGATATATATAAAAACTCATAACGTTTTAAAAGCCCGTGGTAAGGTAGTAACTATCAGCACCGCGTATACAAAATCTCACAGGGTACGCCTATGCATTTTGTCTCCGCAATAAGGAAATATGAGCGTTCACCTGTGTCAATGGTGTCCACCGACGGATATGCCCCTTTTGACATATACTCAACCGAAATGGCGGGATACGCGTATGATTGCCGCCAGCCTTAGGAATTCTGCTGATTGTTTGGTATGCTCTGCTACGACTGAGCTTCGCCTCAATCAACGGTACCCCCTCTCTCAACCCCTGATAGGGGAATAGTAACTAGCCATTTTGAAAACGGCCGTCTTTTGTGCCTGACCCTGTATTTAAGCTAAGATCCTGTGACTGTCTAGAACCAAGAATAGCGCATAGCGTTAACACTACTGAGTCTTATTTTCTTTTTTTTTTTTCAGAACATGAAGTACAAGCTAGAATTATCCGAGTTCTCATATCCAGTGGTGAATGAACTCTTGCGTTACATCTACACGGACAAAGTGGAGCACACGGACAAGTACGCGCATAAGCTTCTGCCTCTAAGTACCGCCTTCCAATTGCCAGGACTAACCTGTCTGTGTGAGCGTAGTCTTATCGAGAGCTTGACGCCTGGCAATGTTCCAAACATCCTGCTATTGGCTGATCAGTGCAGATGCGAAAACCTGAGGAAGGCGGCCTTGCATTACTGCGAGAACTCCAACGAGATCAAGGATAACGTTCATTTAGGTGAGTTGATACTCCCTCTTCTATGCAAGCCCAGGGTTCGACCGATACATGTGTAATCTGTATATCGTTCTTGCGTCCCTGAGTTTCCTTGACACGTGATATTCTCGTAACAAAAACAAATTCAAACGAAAACTGAGTGGAATTTTTGAAAGTACTATTGGGTCTATCATACCATGCATACAAAGCATTTTTTTGAACTTCAACCCTTATATAACTCACCCCCAACTTGTTTTTCAAATAGCACGCAATAGTTTTTCCTACACAAACTAAGTCCTTATTTTATTTAAAATTTTGTAGTATATTTGATTTCATACACACATTCTTTTCGTAGAGCCATAAAATAAGGATTTGTTTGATCTCAAATATAAGTCAGTTTGTTATGCCTATGCCTACACATTTTGATGTTTTCTGTTACCCTTTTTGTCATGTGCCAGTAATTCGTGTTTTGTGCCGGACATTTTTCCGGATGTGACAGAAACTGACAACACCCTACTCCAAAATTAGCCTACAAAATCGCCTTGACTATAACGAAACGTCAAGTTGACATGTCATGTTGACATTTAGTTACTTGAGTATTACTCAAGGAAGCCTTCAGGAGCCTTACGTAAGAGACCTTCAAGTAGCCGTCGAAACAGGAAACCTTACTTAAGGGACCCTCAAGTATTTAGGGGCCCTTAAGTATCGACTATGAATACCACCCTTAGACGACTATGAATACGGCCCTAAGTGCGATTTCTTTTTTCGGGATTCAACCTGGGACACGCGATTGGCTAATGGACAATTTAAGTTTAATTACAATAAGTCGTAGTTGTATTAATATAAGCTTCCAGGCTATCCTCTTATTCGCACTCTGGAACAGTTATTGATAATACTGGAAGTCACGAAGTCTACATCGGTCCATTTTACTTGAATCGTTTTTAAGTTTTAGAATATATTTAAAGTAGCGAATTTTGATGTTTGCATAATTTTGACTCATGGTTTTAATTTTGGTTGTTTCAGGTGGTAAAACCCTAGCCTGGAGAGTGATGGAAATGGTGAATCCAGACTTGTTCCAAGAAGCTTGTGAGAGCATAGGAAGTTCTTCCAGCAATCTGGATAGCCCCGGGACGACGGGCTCTTGGAGCGACTGAGAAAAAGCCTATGGTCCAATCTGGTTCAAATGAAGTACAAAAGGCAGTATGTGCATGGCCAATTTATTTTATATACACATCAATGTGATCTGATTTTTTACTTATGTTAAGTATATCAACGGTATTATTATATGTTAGTCATATGCTCAGACTGTAGAAAAGCGACACAGGGATAAATCTAAATGATGCAGGTGACTTGTAAGTTACAATGTTTACAACTACAAAATAGAACATGTACTAAATCCAATAGAAGAGAATAGTTTAACAAAATAGATAATAGATGACAATGCTGGCGGCTGAGATAGTCCAAAGTAACATTTATGTTCAATAGGCCTATACCGAGTTTTTGTTTTTTTTTTTTGTTCACTGAAACTGAAGATTGTATAATATAAATGCCCTAAATGACTACATGTTTACACTATATTCATGACGTAAAATTGCGTTAAAAATTGTAGTTTTTACAATGCAAGATTTATCGCCAAGCCCTCTTCTTCTACTCAATTGACTTAAAATACTTAAGACAACTACATACTGACACGTTTGCATTTTGTCCTTGACGTATCAGCACAGGCTTATTAGATTTGTCTGAATCATGTGCCAAGTAGCTGTCAATTGTCATGAATATGGGTATGAGTTGATCGTTGAGGACCTTTTTGCAAGTCGCTTGTCTGACGTTATTTCACGTTATCGGCTATTCGTGACATGCTCAGTTTTCTCGAAATAACCGAATCGGCTAGTAACCGATAAAGTGGTACGTTATCTACGGAATATTACGATACGATATAATTTCGTGCGTTATTGCCAGGTTTAAAACGCTATGTCGCAATGAGAACAGAACCGTGGTGACTTTGATAGCAACAATACTTATTTTGTAGTTTATCATTGTAGATAAAGGTCAGGTTCATCAGCTTTATTTGACAGTACTTTCCAATAAAAGCTACAAAATTTGGAGTCTCCGGCAATAGCGTGTTAGCATCACGGAACTTCAGTTCATGGTTCACCATGGGAGTGAAATGTCATGATTCGGTGGTCTTGCAAAATCTATATTGTTAGGTGTTTATTTGTTTATGATCAAGTCTAATATGTCGCCGACGCTACGCCTCAAAACGATGTCCAAAGTTTGTTCCATTTTAAGCGTTTGCAATTCAAAGACTATAAAAACAATAAAAAAACACAAAATGCCTAAAGCACGAGCCTCGCTTATTCTAGGCTACGATAAACAAAGATGTATGCAAAAACTCAAAATAGCGTAACGTTAGAATCGTTAGATGACGTAAATAACCGTTAACGTTTCACTATTGACACTTTGGAAAGAACCGTGCAAAAGGTCTCTATTTTCATATTACTTCACAAATGGGCGTGGTTGGTGTATGAGCTCGTATAACCAGTGTTGCCAGATGAAGTGGAGAGAAATTCATACAACTTGACTGCCAAAAATCGTGTAAAGTCGTAAAAATACTATAAGTACATCGCACCTACAGTATTAAAAGTTGTGAAAACTTGCCCTCTATTCGTGTAATAAGAACCAAAATCGTGTAATTACATGATTTTTGGGAGTCGAGTAGCACGAATTTGTTTCCACTTCATCTGGCAACACTGGTTATACGAGCTCGTACTCCTGCCACGCCCATTGTGACGTAACATGAAAATGATCTATTTTCTCATATAAAACATGTTTTATATTTTATATAATTTTATTGGTTTAGTATACGAGGCGGAGATTCCGTGGTTGTTTCAATCTACAGAACAGTTTTTTTATAGGTTTAATTGGTTGCACTTTTTTGTTTAAATGTTACTATTTTTTATCACCATATTAAATGAGCTGATTACTTGGCTCATTTAATATAGTGGTAATTCTCATATGAGAATATATAGCTCATTCTTTCCACCACTGTTAAAGTATGAAATTACAAATGGAAAAAATTAAACTGAAATACGACTTTCGAGTTGGTTGTTCAAGCTGCTCGATAAAAGCTTGTGTTAAGTCCTACTATGACTCAAATTGTTTTACTGATGAACTTTTTTCGCTTTCCATTTTTAGACATCCCTTGCTCAAACAGCAACTTTGTTTTGATTGGTCCTTACATTGGGGATTCATTACTATAGCAGTAAACACTTTTAGAACAAAACAGGAAGGACGATGATGTTGGAATATAAAAACTTCAAATAACCAATGTGTAAAACGTGATGAAATTCTTATTGGGATACTCCACGAATATCAGCTTGATTTCTAATTCAGAAATGCATATTTCATGATACAGCAAGTTTAAAGTGTCTTTCTGTATCTGCTTTTCTGGAGTCTAAGTATGAAGTCGATGTCTGTATCAATGTATTAATGTAACTCAGTTATTATTACCATTTATTACTTAGTTTGTACTTAGCAAATTTGAGAGGTACGTCTAATAATTTTATTTATATGTGTAGATTTGAGATGTATTTTCCAATACTTATTGTCTGCATGAATGTCATATGTGACGTAAGCATTTTAACAATATTTTAAATGATACATTGTAGTTTATTATGTTTATATTAAATGTAATAAAGGATACATTTGGTTCAAGTGAAGTTAATTTTTACCATAGATATACAACTAGCATTTCACCCCCCCCGGCCACCCCATATGACCGCCAGTGCTTGCATCTTAGACATCATTGCATGGTCAACACTTCTGATTTCAGCTACTAGGTAGCGACTTATACTTTTAGCAGCATCTACTACTGCTAAGGTACATTACGTTACGACTGCTGTGTAGATTTCATCTTAGCGTAACTATTACTGCAGAGGTTTTTAGGACCAGATATTGTGAGACAACGCACGGTTTCAGTGGCGAGATCTATGAGGTTTCTATTGTACCTATATGTTACAGCCCTACAAAAAGAAATTGTAGTGAGGAGATAAATGGAAGGATGTTGAACAGTGATGAGTTTTATTAATTTCTTCTTAACCTTATTTTCTGTAGCTGTAAAGTGGCTGTAAGTCAAAAATGGATCATTTTGCCTGGTGTATCACGGGTAATATGAAAATGATCTATATAGTTGGATCATTAGCTACCGCGTTCAGTATTTTCATCGCAGATGAGATGTAATTTTCATCACGTGACCGCAGATTGCACAAAGCACATAAGCACTGAATAGATCAAGTCAAGTACATTTATTTTTCAATAGATATTTATAAAATTCCATAGAAGTTAATCATATAGTCATTTATAATTTCATTGATCTCTTGTAATACAATTATGCTAATAATATCTATCAAAGAAGATGGCAAATATATATTTTTACAACTAGACTTACATAACATATAAAACACACACGAACTGTGTTTATTCTTACTTATTTATGATACAAAAATATACAAACTGTACAGTAGTAACATGGCTTTCCAGAAAATTGGAAATAAATAATTAATCATGTACAAAAAAGTTCCAATAAAATTGAAATAACTTAGCATATAATATAATCAGACTTTGCATATAACTGTAAAACACGCAATGCATATACTATGCATTCATATACTATGCAATAACATACAACTGAGTAAGTACATAATAATGGCAACAGCTGTTAAAATATAAATTTATATAAAAGTAGAGGTCCCATGAGATTTGTTAATTCCATATTTCAACAGTTCGTTCTACTTGTTTTAACAAGGTAATTATATCGAATCTATAAGTTGTAATTGAACCTCTCAAGTAGAGCATTACATTCCACTCAATTCCATTTTCCAAATATGACAAGTGGATGCAAAAACTACCTTTCACGAAATGACTGAAATCATTGAGGGATAAAACTAACACTAGTACAAAACTAACTCTTAAGGTCCACATCTTCAAATAAACAATGATTTCGACCATTTTGAAAAATATACTGTTTGTGCATCCTCTTGCATTCGGAAAGTCCAAAAATATGTCTACTTAATATTCAAATATTACGGCACAATTATATATGTTTCAAATTGTCGAAACGCATATGTTTTTGAAGAAATAAACAATTACGCCTTTCTGACACTACAATTATACTCATAAGTTCAACAAATCCCATCAAGTTTCAACTGTTTTACGCTGCCAACTGAAAGTAAGGTGGACAACATGTCGAGTAGTATTCATGTGAATATTTTTTTTCAGGGCAAAACTGTTAAAACATGATGGCGGATCCACGTATTTTAGATGAACTATTATTTTTTGTAGAAAATATGGTAAAATATGCTGTGAAAATAAAATTACATTGGACGTAGCACAATTAATAGGCTGCTGTTTTGTTCACAAACACATGTACATCAATCTACAATATTCACTGTTAAGGTATGTAGAAGTAAGAGTGTTACAAAGTAATGACTTTGGGACGTTCCATAAAACTAATTCAAAAACAATGTCAGTTGCGAAATTGAACCAATTAGATACCTATACGACCATTTCTGAAAAGGCTGATTAATTTTATTATTATAATCAAAATCAATCTCTTTAAAACATAATGTTATCACATCAACAGAATTACTACAGAAATACATTCTCGAAACATTTCTTTCGACGATTAAGTATGGACAGCAAACATGTATCAGTTCATAGCACCGTAGTAACAAACAATAGAAACTTCACATACTGTTTTGTCACTTATCACTACACATAAAAAATGGGTTAGATTCCACCCTGTATGTATGTCAATAGGTTTAATTACATCAGTACTCCATAGAATGAGAAAATACAAATACTTATATTATGAAATAGCTGTCTGAAGAATACGAAAAAACATATATGTGATTACTACTTTTCAGAAAGTTTATCATGGATAAGCTATTATTAAATGTAAAGTATAATTTGGCAATGGAAAGAATGCGAGGCAAAAGAATGCGGAGTAAAATAGGGCCGTTGTCAGATGTTCCGCTAGAAATATAGTTCACGATCTGCTATTTTCAGTATTTTCCTATAATGTTACTGAACGATGATAAAAATACTCTACGTCACGTACTTTCATAACATGTACATGTATAATACATGTACTGCAATATTTTCAATTAAAATATATAGTTATTAACGAACAACAGAATAAATATTTCGGAACAAGAAAAGGGTTGAAAAGTATTAGACATAACTGCTACTTCCGGTAGCACCATAGGCTGTCGTGAGTTGAATGGCTGGAGTCAGTCGCTTGCTCGACTGGGGGCCCTCCCCTCCCCCCCCCCCTCCCTTTCCGCCTCATCCGTCTCTCGCATTCTCTGCCCGGTCGAACAATAGATTCCGTTCCAATAATAATTGTTAATTTCCACATCGCTGAGCAAAAATTATTGGCATTTAGTCTCGCCATAAACGATTTTGGAAAATCAGACAGAACTTTTAAAATGACTAGCCATACAACATCGAACTTATATTTTCAAACAGATAAATCAGCATCACCTCACATAGTTTTTTAACCTCATAAAGATACCCTAGGATTTTTGTATGGCATTGTTGTGATATTATGAATATTCACAAAGTCTACATTTATGACAAACGTTTTTGCCAATAAACATATAGTTTCTTATGATGTATATTTGGGCCACTCAACATATACAGTGTTTCAAAGACAGCGGGAACATACGGAAGGGGGCAATTCTTTGGATTGTTCCATGAGTAAAACATGAAGCTGAAGTTTATTTGAATTTAATAGTAGCCAAGCGTTAGTCAACATATCTGATAGTTTATGGTAGCGTTCAGAATTATTCATTTTATAAAAAGTTATAATAAGTATAGCTTGAATGGTCAACAGGGTGGAGATTCACGTGCAGTCAAATTGGTAGCAACTAGAAGCTTTGGGGAACAAAGAACCCAAATTCGCTACAAGTCAACAAGAATTTTTCAGATTCATCAACCGTAATAGAGGAACAATAATTTCTATATTTTACTCTATAACGATTACAGATAAAAAAATACTAGAGACTAAAAAGTGTCTAACAAAACATCTAATTTTGTATTTTAGATTCTACCACCTAGTCAAAAAATAAGAGCTGAAAAAATCTTGAACCCTGTAGCTTAGTAATTTATACGAAGTTTTAGTCATAAAATAAGCAAAAGAATCACTGCCTTCCTTATGTACCAGATATTTAGGATACCACTCACATCTAAGGCATCACCTATTGTTACAAAAATGTTATACCCGGAAGCTCATTCAATCACGTATCCATTTATTCGCTCTCAAACATAAATATCATCAGTAACCCTGGATTGATGTAGATAAGCAATAAAAAAAGTATATGAAAAAGTCTCACGTATTTTTTTGTCCATTAGCTGTAAACCATGCTGATTTAGACTGCTGTATGTAGCAATGACATTAATTTTTATTGCTGCCTAAGATTGTGCCGCATTTGCAGCTTTTTTATCGGCTAACAGTCAAAAATTTGCTAATTAACGATAAGATATTGTAGAGGGCTCAAAATGATCGCGATTGTGAAATTGCATCAGAACATTTTGTTGTGGTCTGTTTTATAATCTGCAATTTCCATTGCACACTTTCGTCTTTCAACCAGAGCAGCCAACATTATAGAGAAAAATGGAACTGTGTGACTCTACATATAATGGCGTCTGGCGTTGGCAGGGATTTTGTTTGCAATTGGGTATCCTGAAATCACCAAAAATTTTGAAATTTCACAGCAGACGCCAATTTTGTAAAACTTGCCAAGCTCTCAACTACGAAGACCTACGCAGACTAGCAATACGTATTGCAAATGAGGCAAATCAAGTCTAGGACTGAACCATTTTTGCACAGCGTTAGGAACTAGTCAACCAACAAAACCATTCTGTATCCCATATAGTATAAAACAAAAGCCTCTTTTTTACACTAAACGGTTCTTGCATTGGACTCTTCAATTGCAATGAAAACTGCAAACTGCGAAGCGGCTTTAAGGAAAGTGATGGGAGGTAGATGCAGAGAGGAGAGGGTGGGAACCTACGAAGAAGGACAGACGCTGATCAAAGGCCGGCATATGCAAAAAGACAAAGACATTGACCGTTAGGGTCCAAACATACTAGAGCGGTGAGGTTAGAGGCAAGTGGCGGGGGTATAGCGGCATTGCGCGAAGGTTGGGTATATAGCGGAGAGAGAGTGAAGGAGGCATTTGGCGTTTTAATACGTCAATGTATAGAACTATTTATTATTAGTCATTTTCAGTTGCTAAAATGTGTTCAGACAGTGAATTTTAAATAATTTTCAGAAGAGGAGTTGTCAACCTCAGTCCTCATTCATTCACGTCATAGCGAGTCTGCAGTTCTCATGCATAAATCTCATTATCTACATCAGTAATCAAAAGATAGTGGTATTGGGCAGATTTATAAACGCATAGGTGTCTTTAATGAGGAGCGGGAACCAGTGTAACGGGATTGACGGTATACAAAAACTCTTATGCGCAACGATAACCATACCATAAGTCAAAGATTCGCTCTCACACGTAACTCTCATTCTCTCCATCAGTGATCAATAACAGCCTCCTTTGACTGTTGTACGGCGGGGGTGGTGGGGGTGGTCTGTAGATGGGCGGTAGATGCACGGGGGGCAGATGTCGAAGGGGCGGAGGCCTGCGTGGTGGAATAGGCGGCGAGCAGAGGCTCTCGTTGGAGGTGCAAAACGCTTCATCCTCCTCTATCCACGCGTTGTCCAGCGGTCTTGCTCTACCCGCCTGACGCGTCCAATCGGAGCGATGGAAGGAAGGTTGGTGGTAGTTCAAGCCGGGGCTTTCCCTATCGTCTTCGCTCAACGTTAGGCCAGAGTCGCGGCTCAGCGATTTCTGATCCTTGCTCAATTCTGCTGAGTCTAATGATAGACCAAGAGCTGAAAAAAATTCATATAATCATTCTTGGATACTTTTTGAAGTGGAAAATATATTTAATGACAAAACTTCGAAGGAAATTGCAACTACTGACTATGGAAAAATCCAAAAAATTGGGCAGTATATACACCCACATAGCACTGGATATTCTATGAATATTCTGTAAATCTCCTATATGTTCCATGAATATTCTGTAGAATCATAGAATATTCGTTATTTCTCTTGATTATTCTGGATTATTAAAATAACATTCTTTATAGAATATTATTATTTTATCCACTTAGGATAATCAGTGATTATTCGTTTAAAGTCTGTATTATTCCAGAATATACCAGTAATATTCTTCATAGATAATCTACTAAGAACAAGATGTAGCTATTTTCTGACAAACATTTAGTAATATTTGTAATAGAAATATCTGAATGTAGGCAAATATTCAATATGAGGTATTATTAATTTATATTTGCACGTTTCTCAGTGAATTAAAAAACCTTCATTCGTTTTGCGTTCATCCTAAATATACCTAATAAGTATTATGTGCAATTTTCAAAAGTTTATTAGTCATTAGCCATTGCCAGCAATACAGATACGGCATCCACCGACGATAAAGTGACAGCATCTTATGCTTATGTATGGTAGTAACTATGGTGTCGTCAGTTGTCAATCTTGTCCGGTTGTCACTCTATTCTTCGCTTCAAGTGTTCTGTCATTCTGTGCTTCAACATGTGATGTGGGAATTTTAGCAATTGACGAATTGAGGAGTTTTATTCCTGAAAGGCCTGCATTTATACCCAATTTTGTACAATAAAGTTGCTGGTTGTTATAAAGTGTGTGACAGTGTTCCAAATTGTGGTCACCTACTATGGTGTATGGTTCATTATATAATGTGAGTAGAATTTTGAGGTTAAATGCAACAAGTTTACATTTTTACACTTTATTTTAGGCATCTAGACTGAGATGTCTAACCACTTAACTTTTGTGACCATCTGCCACTAGTAGGTGCCATTATTTTTGGAACAGTATCCATAATTCCCTAAAAATGTTTCGTATATGAGGTAATTTAGACAAAATGTTCCTAGAATATTCAAAAACATTCTGCCACGATTGTTCATGTAATATTATTGCGGAATATTCTAGGAATATAGGGTGTTTTTCCCATTTCGAACGTTTACAGAATATTCTGTAAATATTCTAATTATCCATGGAATTCTCTCAGAATATTCATAATATCTGTAGTGAATGTGAACAGAGTATTATCATATCATCCAGTGCTATGTGGGCAAAAGCAAGAAACAAGCGTGTATCAGTTCTCAGAAGTGAAAAAAAAAACGTATTAAAACAAAATTGAGAATAATAAGAACAACAGCAAACTGATGTAGAAAATATTATTTTATATAATTATCTAGAATGCGTTTCGATGACGGCATCATAACAGAAAAATTAATTAAAATAGCAGAACGAATGAATTATATTATTAAGAAAACCAAGTATTGACAAAATATCCAGCAGGATTCGGAAAGACGTATTCTTTGGAAACTGCAATTCAGTGGTAGTACACAGAAGATTGAGGGCATTTGAGACTACAGACAGAGAAAAGTTGTTAAAGAAATTACATCACTATGGATTCAGGGGACCAGTATATAAAATTTTCCAAACTTACTTAATGAATAGAAGTCAGATAACTCTACATCCAGCATCCTACCCCGTACAACCAAACTATACTTAACCTTTATCAGATATACAGGGTGGGCCAATAGTGCGTGGACGGAGGATTGTGGGCTTATTAAAAAATATTTCAAAAATCTGTCACTTGAACATGGTAGGGACCCTTGAGGGCTATAACGTAAAAATATTTTCACTTAAATTTTGACGTTTATACAGGGTGATTCATATCAAAGTTACATTTTTTTGAATGGAACCCCCTATATATTATTGCATATTTGGATTCCTTGGTCAATCCTAGTGTGACTTTCTGTATCACACATGGAACTTTAAACGAACCGTTTGGGCGCAAATCACCATTTTTGGTATAAGTAGGTATAAGAAAAAAATTGAATATAGCAGCGATTATAAAACTTAGAAGGCCATGACTTTGCGGTACGACTAAGCATGAAATGCGTCACCTTAGGTCAGACGGCTAAATTTGAATTCTTTTTGTGTTTGGAGAAATCAGAGGATAAATTTAGGAAACTTCAATCACAGATAACTTGATTTTTTCAAATGAGAATGCCCATTTTGTTTTTAAGAATCCAATGTAAAATTTGATTACCTTTCTAACGATATCGCATTCTTGATATCAATCCTTTTTGGTTTTCATTTTATTTCAAATTTTCAGTCAAATCGGTGTTTTTCAAATTTCCTGCGTGCAAGCAACCTAACAGGCCACGAAAAATAAACAAAAGCTCGTTAATATGGAAGAAACCAACTAACTTAGTAGAAAGATGCAAACTAACTAGAGCAACGAGGCAAGATTCTGAAAATTCCTTATAACATATTAGCTCTAACCGGATACAACAGCGGCAAGATATCTAATGTCAATGAGTAGCTGGGGTATGACAGAAGTGTTTGTTTTTCACAGCCTACTAGCTATTGAGGTCTGCTAGAGCTTGACAACTTTCCAAAGCAATTAAAAATTTTGAAACAAAAGGAAAACTACCAGCGATTTTTGTTTACAGTCTAACATGTTTAGAATGAAATTTCACATCTAATGGAATAAAAAAATAGTCATTTCCGTTTAGTTAAGTCAAAAGTAAATATATCTCCAACTGGAGAATTCTGAACATCTATTGAAATAATTGCTAGAAAATTTTAATTCGCTATGTTGCAATTGTGATTATTTCATGTAGTTTTCTGCAAACTAAATTATGTTTTACAATTCACAACAGACTGCAATTCAAATTTCATTTTCCGCGATTTTGCTAATAAGTAGAAGTACCTACTGAAGAATTTGAAGGGTTCCAGTCAGGAGTATCATTACTTTTGACTTACGGAAATGGCTACTTTTTTATAGCATTAAATCTGAAATTTTATTCAAATTTATTCAGAAGAAATAGATATTCTACTGCCAGTAACAATCACTAGTAGTTTTCCTTTGATTGAATATTTTTTTACTGACTTTGGAAATTGGCTAATAGCTAGTAGGCTATGAAAAATGAGCGTTCTTGTTACCGCTATTGTTTCTGGTTAGAGCTATTATGTTGTAAGGAATTTTCATAATCTTGGCTCGCTGCTCTAGTTAGTTTGCATCTTTCTACTGAGTTAGTTGCTTTCTTCCATATTAGTGAGCTGTTGTTTATTTTTCATGGGCTGCTATGTTGCTTGCATGCAGGAAAATTGAAAAACACCGATTTGACTGAAAATTTGAGATAAAATGAAAACCAAAAAAGATTGGTATCAAGAATGCTATATCGTTAGAAAGGTAATCAAATTTTACATTTGATTCTTTGAATCAAAATAGGCATTCCCACTTGAAAAAATCAAGTTATCTGTGATTAAAGTTTCCTAAATTTATCCTCTGATTTCTCCAAGTAGAAAAAGAATTCAAATTTAGCCGTCTGACCTAAGATGACGCATTTCATGCTTAGTCGTACCGCAAAGTCAAGGCCTTCTAAGTTTTATAATCGCTGCGATATTCAATTTTTTTCTGATACCTACTTATACCAAAAATGGTGATTTGCGCCTAAACGGTTCGTTTAAAGTTCCATATGTATTACATAAAGTCACACTAGAATTGACCAAGGAATCCAAATATGCAATAATATATAGGGGCTTCCATTAAAAAAATGCAAGTTTGATATGAATCACCCTGTATAAACGTCAAAGTTTAAGTGAAAATATTTTTACGCTATAACCCTCAAGGGTCCCTACCATGATCAAGTGACAGATTTTTGAAATATTTTTTAGTAAGCCCACAATCCTCCGTCCACGCACTATTGGCCCACCCTGTATATTGAAATCTTTACTCGATAAAGGTAAACTATATTCTCCCTGCACAGTACAGGATGTTCCACTTGAAATTACCTACGCAATTATGTTTGAAGTGAGACAAAAATTGTAAGGCGTCCAAGGAGACCCCGACTTTCAGCTTTCAGGTAATTTCAAGTAAAATTGCTTTTAAACGGGAACCATGCAGTAGTTTTGACGTCGAAATTAAAAAAAAAAAGGGATAATTTTGCGTCCAAGTATCACCTTTAATGTCATTTGAAGCTGGAATAGATTTCTTCAAACAATAACCTCCAAAAATAATTGAAAAAGTGGATAACTTTACTGATCATGGCCATCGACTGTATCTAGATCTACAAGGTCGTTTGAATGTCAATTGATTTTTTAATGGAAAGCCCCAAATGTCGCTCCGAAAATCTAGATATAAAAAAAAGTTACGTCTGACAATGACCTTAATTCGACATGGTATTCCGGCGTTATACCCCTGGATTTTCGTGTTTAAAAAGAAGAATCAATTTGAAAGGACATTTTACGCCTCTTAAGGATTTGATCATGTTCTATCATAAAAAACAGAGTGAAGTGTGTTTTATATAGACATATTTGATATATACTTACAATGTAAGCTATCAGACTCCTCTGCTCCGCTGTCATTGGCGATGTCACCCAGAAGTGACACAACTTGTGTTCCAAAAATATTTTGGCAGTTGTTTATCAAGGCTTCTATTAAATTAGGTAAGGTTCTCAGAGGTGCGTTCTGTGTAGACTCCCATAGTAAGCTTGGACCCAAACAAATACCTATTAACGGAGGAAAGAAGTCACTGTAACTCTGGGTTCTTTACATATCTTGTAAATAATTTTGACAATGACGTATTACTTACATAGACATTGACGGATAAGGTTCTAGCGTTTAAATACATTCAATACGAGAAGCTCGGTCATAATTCCATTAAGTGATTTTGAAAAGCTCAAAAATTCAATAGTAATGATTTTTTCCTTTAAAAGATTACAGGAAAAAAGTAAAGTGGGTGTTGTTCACCATAACTACACGCAACGGCAAAAATACATGTGTTCGTTTACCATCAACGTAGCACAATAATTACAAAAATTATCGATAAACTATGAATACAGTAAAAAACAAATATAAATGTTTTTACATTAGACTACAAGCCTGGTAACTACTCTCAGGTAATATAATCAGGAAACTCTTACTAAAAAATTCAAATATGATCCTTTTTACAAATACATAGTTATGTCATTCGCTTACCCAAATTAGCTGCAGACATGTGATTGAACCTTGCTTTTTTGGCGATTGCGTTCAAGACACAAATGACATGCGCCAATAGCAAATGGTTTTCTCTTGGTAACTGGTTGATAAGCCTTCTGATCTGCTCCAAACGACCAGACGTAGCTGCGTTGAGCCACTGTTGAGGACTCCCTGACAAAAGCGGTTCTGGTAAACTTCGCAGAAAATCTTTCAGAAGGCCAGCTAGCAGCAATGGCGGTGCGTTAGCTATTTCTTCGCAAACTACAGCACCTGGAAGATAAAACAAAACTGTCATCGCTTACTAGTATAACTGAGTTGGACAAGTGGATGCAGTCAAACTTGTTTGATTAAGATGCCCATAAGAATTAATGGCTACCAGGTACGATATGAATGTCGACTAGATGGATGGATAATAATTTAATAAATTATATTATTACTTGCTTGCACTCCTTGAAGAAATTTATCATATTAACATCAGTGAGAAGTTCAAGCTATAATTTTGTACATTTTACCATGGCATTTAACTCAGTGAGAAGTTTAAGCTATACTTTTGTACACTTTAACATTGCATTTAAAGATAATCATTCAACAGCTCATCATGGAATTGTGCTCTTGCTGGTAAATTTAATACTGACTATACTGATTTGTAATAACTTCTTTATCTAAACCTCTTTTTATCAACATCGCCATACACTTACTGATTTTTCTAGAATGAAATACGAGTATATTTTTCTTTGGCCTGAGCTACATATACTTTATCTTCGTAAAGTGAAAAGTCAGTGATTGCAAACTTTGATCACATTAATAATTACATTTTTCATAATGTCTGTTATGAAAAGCCCGATAATCTAAGCAGTGTTAGTCAAAATATCATTTCAAAAAAGTACTCGCCAACAACAAATTCTCGTGCGAGAAAAGATAAAATTATATTTACCTTGTGAGTCTATCTTCTCTCTGAGTTCCCGAAGGCCCTTAGCGGAAGCACATTTTCTAAAAATGCCTTGAGTTTGTGGTCCCTTTTGAAAAAGGGTTTTTAGCACTGTAAGTAGAACTGGTGGCAAAGTGTTATTTGTACATAACCTGGATAGAGGTACGCCGAATATACGACAACTTGGTTTCCTGAATAACTTGAGAGGGGTTCTGAAATTAAATAAAATATATCATTACAATTCTATATTTCCCAGGAACTTAGTGCAAATATTTTTAAGCAAAATTATATATACATGTTGGTTCTGTGCGTGTTGTAATTCAAAGCCGACATGGTATATTTACAAGTTATGATAAACTGTTTTATTTTAATGTGAAGGTTTGGAAGATAAATCTTCTATAGCAATTTTTCAGGCTGCCGAAGCCATTATAGAGGATTTTCAAAGACAGATAATTAATGACGCCCCTCTTTTTGGCCTGGTTCTCATATTCACGGAGCTTCTGAGATACTTTCTAACAGGTATTTTATAGTTCCAGTTACTCGGACATCTGTCCTAAAAATGTCTTGAATATGTACCTGTAAGACGTCCATGCAGGACCGCTAAAATGGTTTTAAAGACGTCTATAGCAGTCCAGAAAACACCTTACTGCTCAAAATATTCTTTGGATAATATAGTCATAAAATAAATGCTCTAAAGACATTTTGAGCATATACTATTACTATCCTTCAGTAACCCTGAGATAGCATTTTGAAATAAACTTTGTTAAGAACCTTCAGTGTGTTTAGAGTATTGTTGGGCCTAGGTATGAGGACTAGTCATACATAGGGACTTGCTCCGTCAGGCCCTTCATCTAGTTACCTCTGCTTGAGTTTTTTTGAGGACGTATGCTACAACAGGATTTTATTCTCCCTAATAATGACTCACTTTTTGGGAGCAACTTTCGTATTAGGCTTGAGCTCGAAGACAATGTCGCTCGGTATCCGCCTGTTGTTGCAATGTTGCAGGTCGAATCCTTCTTCTGCGCACAGCGACTGTCTCAGCCTGGCCAGTTGGATGGAATGCGGCCTTTCACACCCTATCAAGGGACAGGGGGCGCTGTCTCTGTCTCTAGCGTAAAGGGTGTAGGCGCAGTCTCCAGCTCGATGTTCGTCTAACGCTAGTCGCGCCAAGTCTCCTGAGTTCATCTCGGGTCCAACTCCTAGAGTTTTGGAGCATTCGGTGCCGCTCAGAGGGTCACGGTACACAACCTGGAATAACCAAGAAAGAAAATGTGTTAAAAACGAGTCATTGTAGGATTCTGGAAAAAAATTGCAGTGAAATCAAAATTGGGGGTGTAATTATTCCTTTGCTAATTACACAAAGAGTTTCTGTTTACATTATGATGAGGACTTAAGATTTAACATTCAGGTGCCCTATGCATTAAAGCAGTCAGCATTATATTGTTATTTGCTAGTAAACATTTTATATTAAATACTAAACTTAGAAAATAGCTCTACCGGAGTTTAGTGATATCTAAAATTTTGTATGGTGTTGCAGTGTATTATCCCTGCTTAACTTACATAGATAAAATAAGGTTGCAAGTAATACAAAATACCTGCAGTAGATTTATAAATGATATGAGTATGGCAACATTTCACATACCTTCACTGATCTTAGATAGATAAGATAGATGGAGAAGAGTTTAATCAAACTTTTTAATGCTTTGTCAGAATCCATAAAACGTATTTTATCTTTAGTAAAATTCAGCAACTGACGGATACTTTACTGCGCGCCAAAATTTAAGCACTACAATATTTTTTCTTCATAAATCCAGAGCGCAGTCAACTTGATTAAGGATATGTACATTTTTTAAGAATAATCACTCGCATTTAGCCTACTATATAATTGTTTTCTTATTATTACTATTCTTTATGTCTATTCTACCCGAGTACACTTCTCCCTTATGTTTCATGTTGATACATACAATTTGTAAATCGACATTTCAACCATATTTTAAATTTTGTTTGGTGGTGGTTGGTTTGGTGAGATGCACACCGTTCAAGTCTTGGCTGTGCTTATTTATAAAATATTAGTTTCTTGAGTTAAGTGGAAGAACTAAACCTCTACCCGTTTACACTGTACGCATTGCGTGTCCTATAAAGGCGTTTATTAATTATTATCATCCTGATTTTCTAAATTTCTCTCGCGTAATTGCGGTAGCAACAAATGTGGACGGGCTGTGCCAAATCAACACCCGAACTACTATTGATTTGAATTTAGAAAGGAACTGACGGATACTTTACTGGGCGCCAAAATTTAAGCACTACAATATTTTTTCTTCATAAATCCAGAGCGCAGTCAACTTGATTAAGGATATGTACATTTTTTAAGAATAATCACTCGCATTTAGCCTACTATATAATTGTTTTCTTATTATTACTATTCTTTATGTCTATTCTACCCGAGTACACTTCTCCCTTATGTTTCATGTTGATACATACAATTTGTAAATCGACATTTCAACCATATTTTAAATTTTGTTTGGTGGTGGTTGGTTTGGTGAGATGCACACCGTTCAAGTCTTGGCTGTGCTTATTTATAAAATATTAGTTTCTTGAGTTAAGTGGAAGAACTAAACCTCTACCCGTTTACACTGTACGCATTGCGTGTCCTATAAAGGCGTTTATTAATTATTATCATCCTGATTTTCTAAATTTCTCTCGCGTAATTGCGGTAGCAACAAATGTGGACGGGCTGTGCCAAATCAACACCCGAACTACTATTGATTTGAATTTAGAAAGGATCGTACAGTATGTGTGTGTGTGGTTTAAATTTGTTTGGTGTATTATTATTAAATATTTTTAGACAATATTTTTTGTATATTTTAGACTACTAATAACATCTAAGTTTATTCTTTCCTATTAAATCCAAACGAATCTTTGGGGGGAAAATGAAGTACCAACCTTAATATTTGTGGTAGGTGGTTCAAGCCTGAGTTGTGCTGCCAATGCCTGTTGGAGTTCCCGCCACCAGGAGTCACGAGCTGCCTGCGTGCAGAAGCTGATCAGGTATGTGCGCGCAGGAGAAGGCCAGCCAATCAGAAAGCCCGTCTCTGATTCAGGACATGGGGCCAGCCAGAGTTCTGATACCCTTACGCTCTCCTGAAAATAAGCATGAGTCATGTTAATAATAATAGATATTCCCCACTGATAGCGGAAAACTTTCAATAGTAACGAAAGGGACTGTGTTTTGCGCCATCTGGTGGATTGGGTTGCAAAAAGGCGAAATACCTGCCAAAAGAAGTCCCTGAGCGGCCACCCATCCAAGTATTGGATGCGCTCTGTGCTGCTTAGATTCACAGATCTCCCGATTTGTTTGGCGATATTTGCATTTATTTTGTAACGATTGTATGTATGATGACCATTACAGAAAAAAGGAAAGCTCAAGCTCGAAAAAAGAAATCATCCTTATCAAAGATAAAGAAACCTCCAAAATTTCGAAAATTATACCTTTTAGGGTAGTTACAACTAAAACATCAATTTGTTATTAGTCATGAGGTGGTTCTTGAACAAAAACCTGCCGTCTAAGGAATAACATTATATCTACACAAATAATGGGTTGTGATTGTATCTAAGCTACTGTGTGTTACTTTGTGTAGAATCTAAATCAGAGATCAGAAGTAGCCTTTCGACCCAGCGGTTTAAGATATTTGCAGTAGTGTGTGTTATGAATTGCATTTAGACTATTTTGAAGTTAAATACGTACGATTTTTCTGCAATTTTTCCTATCAGATGATGCAGTACTTCTATACCCTATCAAAAAGAGAGAGTACGGTGGTTCTTTTGGTAGTTATACCCAATTTAAGAAAACGTGACGTGTTACATACATTTTTTGCTGGAATAGCTATGATATACAGGGTGTTCCTTTTTGAAAAAAAATGAGCTTTGGTCCACCATCTTATAAAATCAAATGTTCATTGCACTGCAGATACTTAAAAAGTCTAAAATTCTTCTAGCCGATAATAGCCGATCGTTCCAGAGTACTCTAAAGCCCTGCATAATTATAGGGTGCATATGATTTTAAAAAAAATATTAAGGAACAGCGACTGAATTGATACTGATACTTAATATCCATTGCCCAACTGTAACGCATGGTACAACTATCGTAAATGGTTATAGATGTGTGTCAAGTGTTAATAAAAATGTTGTTATCGATATTTCATTTCATTTATAGCTGAAAGCTTCCAGATGTCACTTATAAAGTAGCGAGTGGAATTTATGTAAGACTGAAGTATGAAATGCCGATGAACAGAAAATGATGAATCACGAACAGACATCACATGTATATACAGGCTTTTGACTACGAGGATGTAGTCTCCCTCTGAGACTTTAGTAGAGATTCACGACTTGACTTGATTTTCAAGCTACTTGACTTGACTTGACTTGATATCAAGTCAAGATCAAGTCAAGTATTTGTTTTCGAAATTCAAGTCAAGTAGTTACACATCAAACAACTTTAAAATCAAGTTTTTCAAGCTAACTACTTGATTTTTCTTGAAAAAATAATTCTTAATATTAATCTGATTAGATAGATAAAGATTTAACTTAGTTAAATAATGAATGTAATAATATTAAATAAAAATACAAAATATTCTGAATTCTGACAATAATACATAGAAAAACAACAAACTTAAATGGGGGTGGGTTGGCTCAGTGGTTAGAGTCGAGGGCTCGTGATCGGAAGGTCCCGGGTTCGACTCTCGTTAGAGGCGGAAATTTATTTCCGGTTTTTTCATTCAAAAATAAATATCCATAAAAAAAAGCTCAGCGAAGAATCCCCACCTGAGCCTTCACTTTTGGATTTTAATTAACAGTGCTATTCCTAGAGTGGCGCCGGGAAACAGTAACACAGCCGACACAGAACACGAGGCTGATGACCAGAGCAATCGATTCCGATGACACAGAAGTAAAAAAAAGTAATATCCTCATTTGCCATCCATGATTTGAGACACATAAGACTTGTAACGGAGTTATCACCTAATCGATTTCTTGTTTTGGTAAGAATTGAGGCAGCTCTAGAAAACTGCTTTCAACTGGAGCTGAAGAAGCTGGAGTTGCCAAAAAGTCTTTGGCCATTGCGGCAAGGTTTGAAAAAATACATTCATGTCTTTTACACCATTCTAAAGTACCTTCAGTACTGTTCCTTGCCGCTTGAATACTATTTATAATCTGTTCATCGGTTTCATCTCGATCAGGTTTATTGTCAAGTTCCATAGCCCACGAATCTAGTCTATCGAGCAGCACATTAATGCAAAAATGATGGAAATACTCTTAAAAACAGTAGGGTGCTGGCAAATTCGATCAATTAACAAACATTCTGTGTCGGTTGGCTTTGAAGTTTTAAAGCCATCGGGTGCCTGCTTGCTGTAACCTCGGTGATTCCCCTACTTTAACGTTTCGATTCGCATTTTACAAATCGATATCAAGTAATATCAAGTAGTTTAATTTTACTTGATATCAGGTCAAGTGGTTCAGATCGACAATCAAGTCAAGTCAAATATCCAATTTTCAAAAGCTTGAGCTTTCAAGTCAAGTCAAGTATTTAAGAAAAAACTCAAGCTACTTGGCTTGATGAGTCCCTAGACTTTGGAGATGGTGTTGAAGGTGTGGGTGGTATTCCTTATTGACCCTTTTGACGAGTCTTTTTTTGGTCTTGGGGAGCCAGAACGCCTCCATCCGTATGATTGTGTCTTAATTTCGACGTCACATCCGTAAGCCAATGTTATTTATTTACCATTATACGTTTCAATTTCAACAGTTCTGCATCGTTGTTGGCTCCATTCAGTGACTCCTCTACAACTTCCATTCGCCGCTGTTTCTGTTCAAAATTCAGCAGTTTTGGAGCAAATTGTGCTGCCACACATCTCACACCCAAAATGTTCGAAAAAAATTCATAATATGGGTCAATCGATATGTCAGCAAACTCCCATTATGAACCAATGATCATTCATAACAATTTATTTGGCATTTTTCTCGTTTTCATCGGTTGTTGATGTGCTGGGTCATCCTGGGCATTATCTTCAACGTCTTCACGGCCATCTTGAAAACGCTTATATCACTCGTGAATTCTTGTTTAATCATAGCAGACAATCATACGTCTTTGTTAACATTTTACGCACATTGTTAATACACTTCATTTCATTTTTACCCCAAATTTACTACAAATTATTTGATACATTCCTTTTAAGAAATGAAAATCGCGAAAAATAGGTCTAACCTTAGAGTATGCTACAAAGTAAACAAATATAGAGTTGAAGACTTTAATCAGGGGCATGTATACCAACATATTTTTCATAATCGAACTCTCCAAACCCGCGCAATCTTAAAATTATTCGTTAGTTTCTGAATACACTTCGTATTTTTTATTCTGTGGACCGACGCAACGTGTTCAAAAATAGAAACGGACAAACTGGTGGAATGCCGCTGCTGGTTGTGTCTACGCTGTCACTGTCATAGGGATATGAACATCGTCTGTATACAGTTGACCGCGTAGAGACGAATGTGGGAACCAGATGTCCGGCTTTAAAAAATGTTTGAGCTATTTTTTCATTTCTCCATAGAAATACCTGGGTTATAATTACTCTCTGAGGACATTTTCCATTAAAAACATTGTATAGTAAAGTTATTCAGGGTGTTCATTTGAAAACCTCCAACCACGGATTTATCAAAGACCACTTGATGATGCGTTGGCGAAGGTCACCCAAACTTGCACTATTTTCATTTTGAATGTATAAAATTTATGGAGTTTAGTAACTGTGTATGTAGAACCAAATCCAATTTCAGTCGCATCCACAATTTTGCGTAATGAAGTATTAGGATTTATGCCAAAGTGACCCAAAACTTCAACTTGAGCGGCTTCATCCATAACTTTTCGTTTTACTTCCCACACCGATAGGTGAGGGGAGTATTGTGATCGCGAAAATTTTCGATTTTGAGATAATACGCTTAATACGGTTTTTGGGGAGTTTTATGAAGACTACATAACGAAAATCCACGTCACTCATTTCCGTCGGTCTGTCTGTCTGACCCTCTGTCTGTCTGTCGGTCTGTCTGTTGGCGTTTTTCTACACTCGTAATCTCAGTAACCGCTGCATGGATTATGATGAAGTTTGGGCAGCGATATGCTGTGGTAATGTTCCTATAATTTTGAAAATCGGTGCATGGGCGACGGAGCAATTAGCAAAAAACAAAAAACTTCAAATATTCCTCAAACTTCGTTTTTAGGCGTTTCAGGTGAAAACTGAAAAATTTGTTGTATTGATAATAGGCTGTCCATTGACCTGTGACGGAAAGTCCTAGCGGCATAGCACAATTCAGGGGGGGGAGGGGAGGGGTGGCGATGATTTAGTTGCAAGGGGATCTCATACTATAACTTCAGTTTATTATTTTCTATGGGAAAATAATAAACTGGTATCACTGTACTGTGTGGGAAGTACTGAGTCAATCAACTTGACTCATTTTTTTATTTGCATCAGATCCAGTTTGAGGAAATTCAGTAACAAGGTCCAAAACATAACTATGCGAAGTTATCTTCCCCAGATGTCTGGCGTTAAACGGAACGACAGTTTGCAGAGAACATTGATTTTGAGAACCATCAAATCATTTCCACTATTTTTGCAACTGTTCGTCAGGAATTTGAACATCACTATTTTTTGCCAATAACGGGCAATATTTTGAAAACTTATTTCAATAGAAGGTGATATTTTCGTGTGCTTTTGTACTATTTCAACAAATTAAGATATATAAAAATTTTTCTTATTTTGTCCAAATAGATCAACCGATTTAAAAAAAATTAAAAGGCAAAATAAAGGACTTCGACATACCTTTGAAACAATATATTACTCGATACCCCTTGGATTTAAAATTTTTAAGGGGTTGTCGCTGGCGGGCTGATGGTACAAGTGGATGAAGTAGTTTTTGGCTAAAAAGATGTCCTCTTGACAAATCTTTTGACGTGTCTCGGCCTTTTATCTTTCACCAGTGACGTCCGATAAATCCGTGGTGCGAAGTTTTCAAATGAACAAGCTGCAAACATACAGCCTTAGTCGGCTTCTGTCCAGTGAGAGACAGAACCGTCCCACCTTAGCCAGAGGTCCTGAAATAAGTTCTCTAGCTTGACGGAGGTGTCCGGAGATTCCTCTTCATCTGATAAGATGCTGATATTGCAACCACACCTCTGTTTTCCTCATGATGGTACCTGCTGCCAGCGCCAAAGCCGGGTCAGGACCCAGGTAGTTATCCCTCGACCCTCGCCTTGCGAGCGCGTCTGCCATTTCATTACCACTAACTCCAGCATGACTCGGCACCCACATAAATGACACCTGATGTCTTGCCGAAATGTCATCCAAGACCTTTCTACATTGCAGAATGAGCCTTGATGTAAACCTGCAAGCACTTAATGCTTTTAATGCTGCCTGGCTGTCAGAGCAGATGGTGATCCGCCTGCTTGACCCCTGAATTTCGTAAATGCGAAAGACACAAGCTAAAATCGCATATATGTCTGCTTGGAATACCGTGGTATTTCCCCCGAGAGAGAGGGAGAGCTTTGTTTTTGGCCCATAGACCTCAGCGCCGGAGCCTTCGTCGGTAAGTGAGCCGTCGATGTACCAGACTGGCCCTCTCCCCTCAAAAGGCCGCCTGCCGCTTAGCCCCCACTCTTCCCTTGTAGGATACCTCACGGTAAATTTGCAGTCGAAGCGATATGTAGGAGGAATTATATCACTCCTCATATGTAGGATAGGGTCATCCCTTTGCAGTTCCGAGAGGATGGCAGAGTGTCCCCTGCCAGGATTCACAAAGGACCAACTGCCTTGACACCACAATCGGAACGCAGACACCCTTGCCTCCCTTGAGCTACCAAGTCGGGTGGAGGGAGATTCAGCATTGCTTCTAACGCGCTCAACGAAGTCGTGCGTACTGCACTTGTTATACTAACACAAGCCAAGCGTTGAATTTTAATTAGCTTTGCTTTGATTGTCTCTATCCTCACACATGGCCACCACACCAGTGACCCATACAATAAGGTCGGCCTAACGATTGTAGTATAGAGCCAGAACATCACCTTAGGAGTCAAGCCCCAATTCACTACTACAACCCTTCTGCATGCCCATAACGAATTACGTGCCTTATTGACTTGACGGGTAGTGTGTGGACATGGTCGTCGTTCGCCCCGCGCGGTTAAAACTGCCAAAAAAAGAACGACGTGTGTGGGGCTCTTTAGGGGTGCTACACATTTGTCAGCTATAGACTTGAAGTCTGCGTATCATTAGAAACCTTGGGATGACGAATCCAAGTTGAACACAGAGTAAAGGAGTTTTCTGCTTTAAAAGGCTACCGTTTGGCATTAGTAATGCAAGTTCCGTCATGTGTCGTGTTATAGATTTAGTGCTTGGACTAAAGTAACGGACAAACCAGCGTGGCGTGGAGTGCCTCTGCTGGTTGTGTGTATGCTTACCTTCAGTTTAAAAGTGCCTCCGGACCTCGGTTTGGCAACGACCAGCAGGTCGGAAAAGAGAAACAGGTGCCTAGGTTTAGCATCAAGCGGCAGTTGGCGGGGGGACATCACACATGGCGCTTCCACTAGGAATATCCTGTTACAATGGCCGTGATGGTTGTTGTTGTCGAGTGCTGTCAGGTCTCCGACTGACTTCTTACGGAACGATTTCGTTTTCTGTAAAACAAAGAAAATAATATTGAATCGCTGAGCAGAAAAACACATGGCTGTTATCAATAATCAAAGAGGTATTGCTAATCAGAAGCTGTGGTCCCACATAGAAGATTTAATCAACATACCATCACAGAAAAACAGCCTTATTTTAAAGAAGTATCAAATATTATATACATAGGTGTTACACCGCACTACCCACTCATTTTAATTATATTTCGTATTGCCGTTCTCGAATTACAATTACTTGTAGTAGCAATTTTATCCAGCGCAGCATGCCCGAAAATTTTAAAGTAAATAATACCCTGAATACGGTCCTCGCATCCATTGGTCCCATCTTCTCGCATACTTCCGCCCCGTCGTCACCCCTAAGCTTCAATGCAATTTAGCTGAAAATTCTAGATCAACATAGGGTGGGGCATGGGAAGGGTTTGTAATTCTTCGAACGGCAATACTCATATAATATGGATCAATTTTCCTTCAGGTAAGTCAATTGATCAATTAATTATTCACTAATATTGACTATAATAACTATTGCTTAAATTATATGTGCATCCGTCAAAGTTGGAATGATCTTTATTAGATCGCGAAATAGTAGTGTATGGCCTTAACGATGGAACATCCGATAATTGAGACAAGTAATCAACAAAAACGTTAAAAAACCTGTTAGCGTTACCCTGCTAAATGATCGAAAGTGAATTTCACTTTCTTTAGGGTAGGTCATACATGTTTCAATTATCTTTACAACAAAACATTTTTGTAGCTAACAGCTAGGATAATATTTTTAGCGGCATTATATGATCAGTAAAAAGGAGAGGGGGGGGTTCCTTTCTGTAGATCAAAGTCTTACGGCATTATATAACATTCATTCTAAAATTGTGGACTACTATTTATATTCTTGGGGGGTAATTATCATTACCTCTCCTTTATCCACGTCCTTGAGTAGGGTCAGTATTCAATAAATTACGAAGGCAATGGGGTATTTTCCAACTTGCCAATATTGCCTGTTTAATGGCTGAAATGGATTGCTTGTATCTAATTTGTAATGATGGCACTGTTTGCTCAATTTTTTTCTGCCCACGTGGAGTAAAGAGAGAGTTTGAAAATCATCCCTTTGAAAAGAGCTCATTTAAATCTCTTAAACCTCCCGCCCAAGAAATCAACCAATCAAAAGTCATTTTTATGCCGGATGTAGATAGGATGTGACTATATTAATTTGAATTATGTGTAGATTCAAGGTTATCACGTTGTTAACATTTTGCCTAGTTTTTCTACATATCGTTGACTTAGAACCAGTTTGTACTATGTCCAATTTTGCAAAGTTTACAAGGGAACGATTTTAAGGTTTGAGAGCTCCGCTATCATAATAGTAAATGGATTCTGGTGTAATTTTATTTTTGGTAGTAATTTTATGCTATTTACTTTTAAAGACATACGGTTTGCATTAAGTATTGCCCACAAATTTTTCGAGAAAAAATAATAAAGCCAATTTTGTTCGGACATAGAATAATTTGGACTAATGATTACGATAATACCTAACTATGTAATTATATTGATAGAAAATAACATAAAAAAGTCATTATCATTATTGAGAAAAAATAATTCTTAACTTATTCTGTTGTTTCAGTACCTTAGAGTTACAATTTTTATTTAAAGAAAAACTAATCATAGTACGACTAACAATATCCTAAACTGTAAATTGGATGACTGACGTGGGAAAAGTAGCCGAAACTCAAATAAATATTCTTCAGCTTAGATTACTAAAAAGGTACACAAATCTTTAACGATACATTTCCAGAAATGTAAGTCCACTGATGAAAAATGCTTTGCTAATGCCCTGATATGTACGATTTGGTCTTCTGGCAGACATTGAGGCAGGGGTAGGATCCGGAATACCTTGTAGAAATATATTAGCTCAGAATGCTCTTCTTCTGTATCACTCAGGTTGATTACAGTATATTATATCCGCAAAAAGCACTAAATGTACCACAGTGTCACACAACTAACACAACAGCTATGAAAACAAATCGTACAGACCATTTGCGCCAATTTATTCTATGTACCCACGTGACGGAGATCCCTCATTCATATTGCACAAGAGTACATATATGGTATATTTCAGTCCGCATATTTACGAGTTTAAATGGATATGGAATCAAATGGTCACAGTGTATCTATAAAACTACATATGATATATGCACTTAGAATATATTGGCATAAAGGGCATCGGACTTAAACTAAATTGGAAGTAAAATCTTGATTTTAAAATAATTTGGACACAGAATAGTTTGGTTCCAAGGCGACGATATAGAGGATGTAAACTTAATTTTATGTATCATATTTATTTAGTTTCCCTCTTTTTAATTGAATAAAAGTTCATGTTTGTAGACTATAAATGTTATATTTTATTACACTCCAATTCCATTTTTTGCATTATTATGTAATTAGCAGTTTACTCTGAGAATGTTTCCTAGTTACTTTTCACAATTTTACTCGTCATTCGTTAACAGCCTGTCACTAGTGTCATGCCATACATAACCACCACTGGTCTCACGACTGTCACGGTATCTAAATTAACCATGATGAAATGATGTAAACAAACATCTGTCAATGTCAATGCGAAGCGGAGGTTATGTTTGTAGACAGAGAAAAGGAGGTCAGACGACAAAGTAGTCACATTCTAAGGATAGCACCACGAAGGACTTATTACGTCACGCTAAGATTTATTACGTCACAGCTTTGGGGCGAAATTTTATGTCTGAACTTTGGAGGGGATTTTAACCCACTTCGCGTTCACAATAAAACGTAAAAATGTTCGTTACGTGGTTTTTGGGGACGTAACATCAATATTCCGACATAAAATTTTGTTCGGAAAATACCCCATTGACATTTCCGTCGATTCTGCTTGTTGACGGTTGGCCAGATAGGTGGTCATCATCCACCACTTCCTGGCCCTTCTAAAACATCTTCGCTTACCACGTAACTTCTACGAGGCTTGAAGCTGTATCCCCGTTAAGCGTCCTTAAGGGGCCTGGATACACACATTTATACATACGTATTTGCCATGTAAAACACGGACTCACAATTTCTCGCATAATTCACTCTATTTTCAAACTACATATATAATATTTCAGAAGGCAATAGTTAAGACCTTAATGAATGACAAAAAAGTTTTTTAATGTGCAAAAAAACTCGCAATGCAAAATCATACATTCTATAGATGCCTGTAATTTAACAACCAAACACGATATCATAAAAAGGCTAAATAGTTGCACAAGTGCAAGCTTTCTTCTTCAATTTGCTCTTTGAGTTATTACTGTAAGTTTAAAGGTAACGTCAAGAGCTTGGAAATACGAAAGTCATTTTTATGATGACCTTTGGACCTTACCTTTGGACCTTTCGACCTTACCTTGGGATTTTTGGACTTATCTCCCCTCATCTTAGACACACACACACTGGAGAAAGGGAACAGGCGGCCACGCCTCCTCGCTAACACGGGAATACGTCTTTTCTTGGATTCTCAATTTCGCGCGCTATACCCTAGACCCTTAAGGGGCCTGGATACACACATTTATACATACGTATTTGCCATGTAAAACACGGACTCACAATTTCTCGCATAACACACTCATTTTCAAACTACATATATAATATTTCAGAAGGCGATAGTTAAGACATTAATGAATGACAACTATTTTAGATTTTCTCAAAAAAGTTATTTAATGTGCAAAAAAACTCGCAATTCAAAATCACACATTCTATAAATGCCTGTAACTTAAAAACCAAACACGATATCAAAAAAGGCTAAATAGTTGCACAGGCGCAAGCTTTCTCCTTCAATTTGCTCTTTGAGTCATTGCTGTAAGTTTAAAGGTAACTTCATGAGCTTGGAAATGCGAAATTCATTTTTATAGTGACCTTTGGACCTTAGCTTTGGACCTTTTGACCTTACCTTTGGATTTTTGGACTTATCTGCCATGATATTAGACACACACACTGGAGAAAGGGAACAGGTGGCCACGCCTCCTCGCTAACACGAGAATACGTCTTTTCTTGGATTCTCAATTTCGCGCGCTATACCCTAGACCCTTAAGCAGTGAGGGCGTTACGGTAGCAGTTTTAAAGAACTTTCAACAAAATTTGATCGTCCAACATTGTTCGTTTGAATCAGCCGTCGCGCCTCTTTGACGAGGTTCCAAAACAGGGATGCACTAATTCAACGATGCTGATGCACAGGATGTTGAGAGCAGTTCAAAATATATTTCACGACTTGTGGGGCAATCCCTGTATAGTGACACTTTCTTCGCAGATAATAAGTCACATCATATATTTGTATAAAACATGTATGTACTTTGACCTCTTCAATAATGATCAAACATTCTATAATGGTTTTATATAAGGAAGTTACTTCAGAACATACAACATGGGATTTATTACGTGTTAATAAAACATCCTTATGCAAATAAGGTCGTATAATAAAAACTGAAGTAGCGCATGTAATAAAAATTCTTGAATCGCAATCCTTGTGAACATCACATTAACAAAAGGTGATTTCAATTATATAATGGCGCTACTCTAATCTATAAACAATTTTTATGATATAATGGCTGTCCATCCTGATAGTACAGTACATCATTCTGTTGACTAAGCGTTTTGTCACTCTAAGTGCTAAACAATTACTGACAACGCAGTGCAACACTTGCTGCATCTAAAGACTGCATTAGATGCACTTCATGCGCTCGTAATGTTGATATAAGTAGATAAATATAAATTGCTTGTTGGTATATACTGTTATATATTAAATAAGCACTATCTACCGTATCGTTTGCTTTACTTATACAGAATGAGTCGTAAGTACGGAATACCTCAATCATCTCGGAAACGGTTTACACGATTTTCGTGAATTTTTGGTTATGGGGGTTTGCATGTAAGCATTCACATTATTGTCATATCCTCCGTTTTTGTATGAAAATACAATAAACTTTGTTATTTCAAAAGGGTATATTTCTATTTTTTTGAAATCCTTGAAAAAATGAGGGGTCTAGAATCAAAACCCGCTAATTCCACTTTTTGTCCAAATTTACCTTTTGCATGTACCCGGTAGTTAATTTTCATTGGAGTCGAAAAATATAAACGTATTTGGAAGAAAATTCCGCTAACTCCCCTTCTAAAAGTATACGAAATATAGCAGTTAATTTCAAAACCCGGTATGTCCATTAGAGTTGTGAAATCAGAACACGCTAATCTCCACCTCAGCCAATGCCATTGAAGTAATCCGCGCATGCGTGGCTGAGAGCTGTCTAAAACAGTGTTTACTGTACTGCTGCTCCTCAACGTATTTCGTTGATTTTTATAGACGTTTGCTGCTTTTAGACTAAAAAGCTGTATAAAAAATGGAAGAATATGCTAGAAACGTCTCAATGTGCACCCCTTACTCTATCAATCTAATGTTTTTTTGTGGATCTTTTGTTTAAATGTTTATCAGAATATCAGTTTGTTGTTTCAAAAGTTGCTAATAAAAAGTACAAAAATTAAGTCCCGCTTTTAGATTCTGCCTCAATAAATATTAAAATAATAGAACTGCTGATTATTCCCGAGAATAAACATAGCACGAAAATCTGCATATTCATCATGCTTGTCTTCAAAACGTCCAAATTTTTTCGTCAAAATCTGCTATCTCCATTAAAAAAAAGTTAAATAATAACCAAATTCACTGACACAGGTTAATCCTTCAAGTATAGAATCGTTAATATGCTACATAGTACAAACATAAAGCAAGAAACCCAGTAACACTAAAATAAATTACACGTTTTTCTTATTTCCTGAGAAATTCAAGATTTTGGAGATAGCGGATTCTGATTCTAGGCCCCTCAAATACTGATTCTTTTTCGGAGGAAGTTCGGATTGCTCTGAACATTCAGACCGTCAGCATTCTTGAATCAGTGCACCTCTGATGTTTTGAAACCTCGTTACGCCGCAAGATGGCTGATTCAAACGAACAACGTTGGACGATCAAATTTTATTGAAAGCTCAACAAAAGTGCTATCGACATGTACGCAATGCTAATGGAAGCATACGGAGATACAGTTTTGAGCTACATACAAGTTACGAGGTGGGCGAAGAAGTTTATAGAAGGCCAAGAAGGAGTCTTCATAAACAGAATGGACGAACGTGATTTACTGAATACTGACCGTACCGAAGTTCTGGAAAGATTAAGGTCCTCCGCATGTGAGAACACTTCGCTGCTACCTGGGCGCCGCATCACGCCAAGCCACACTTCTCTGCGTCAAAGTTTACGGAATACATATAAGTCTGATCACTCCGCAAAAATATCAAAACGGCCTGCCCCTTGCTCTGTCACCCCGGTACACCGGTAGCAGTGTACCGCCGGCGTCAGCCGGGAGATACGGAGCGGCGCAAAGTAGAGGTTGAACGCGTTTAACGCGAAGCGTATACAGTGTCTCAAAAATATCGGATTTTGTTATCTCGAATTTGTTTGCAGGAAATGGATAATCTTTTTAGAAGTTTGAGAGTAATCAATTTCGCGAGAAAAGATATTACCAATCAGTTTGAATTTATTAACGGATGGAGAATGATCATCATATCCATCCTTATTTTGTGGAAAACCTTGAAATGTAAGGGATATAAATACAGGGTATACCACGACGATTAAGACAAGAAATATGTCGGAACTGGGCAGTAGCACAGAATTATAATTTTGGGCATGTAAATTAGAGCAGATGTTGTGTCTTTTTTTGTCATTGCACTACCCAATGAGGTATTTGTTATGGTCACGTGACATTCGAATCAAAATTATTAATGGGACACCCTGTATATTTGTGCCTGTGTTCCTCCCGATAAAACCATTCCAACAAACTAGCACACTTGGGGTCTAAAGTGATTAGTTCAAGAACTACAGGTACTTAAAGGATTGCATCACGCTAAAAGCGTATATATAGCGTGAGACAAAATATTTATTCGGTGGTCTTACCATACCACCAAAGGGACATTGTAAATTATATTTTAGAGCTCGAAAATATTTTTATTGATAACTTAATTTAGTTTATACAGTTGCATTGGAATGACACTGAAAAGGAAAATGTCAAAAATAATTTATTCACATCCATGTAAAGCATTTCCACATGATTATCTTTTAAATTGTACATACGAGTTTGTATATACTATACCATTTATAAACTGTGATCTCAAAAATAAGCCAAATAAACAAAGCATTAAGGTAGAAATACTACAGCACCTTTGAACCATCAGCTTTTACTTATCTACGAAATAGCTACAATATGTGAAATCATTTGAGATTCATTAGTAATAGTTTTACTAGGCTTTATTTATGTTATCCATTTTATGTTACTTAGTGTGTTAAGCAAAATAAACGTTCTATTCGTATTTGTATGTCTAAATCGGCCGTCAATAGATAGTTTTTCAATGACCCTCGTATATACGTACAACCCAGGCGTTAGCCAAGTTCTCGCTAAAAGACCCTCGTACTTGAGCAAAAACCGACGCAAAAACTAACTGGCGCGTGCGGTCGCGGCATCGCTTTGATGTGAGTTCTTCAAAGTGCCGACGGAGAGTGATCCAACTTATATGTATTCCGTAAACTTTGTCTGCGTGTCCCTGAGTTCTGGCGAAACACATCATGGCAACGCAGTCACACTAGTTACAGCCGCCCTATAGTCCTGATCCCGCTCCGCTCGACTACTTTCTTTGTCCGAGAATCAAGGATGCAGTCAAAGGAAACCGTTTTGATAGCATTCAAGACGTCCAAAAAGCTGTGACGACGACTTTAAACAGGGTTTCCGTCGAGGCTTTCCAGGGGGCTTACCAGGCATGGGAAGCCGGTGTAAAAAATTAAAAATGTGTAGTTGCCTTATAACTTTGAAGAATATTAACGCTGTGTACAAATATATCCAATAAATTTTAAAAAAATAAATATTTCACTACTTTTGCGACACTCCCTGTAGCAACACTGTTCTTACTAAAAATTTCTTCAAATTCTGTTATTAGTTGTAGTAAGCTTTTTGCCGTATCCCATTGGTGGTATGGCCGATATATATCGATATTTATACTAGGTACCCGGTCTGTATTGTGATAACCAAAGACTACTAAAAAATGTTTTATTAGTCTGTGGTGATAACTGAATACTCGTATATAGATCACTAGCTTTGAAAAAAATAATTGCGTCATTTTATGAATTTCAACATTCAACAATGAAACTGCATTCGAAAATGCGAATTTCTATACCTTCAGAACTCTAGGTGAAATATACATTGCACACTGTTGTTAACTAATAAATTAATGGCTGTAATAAACTACTGCCTTCGAGCATTGTTATGCGAGAACAATATAGTCTGCAGGTGTTTAAACATTGTTGTAGAAAAGACAAACATCATTTGAATAATCTAGTCGGCCTCGCACAATGATAAGTTTTCAAATCACAATAGTCCGACTGATTCATAGACTAAAGATATATTTTCTGTATGAATTGCTGTATTGAATAAATAATTAATTGGTTTCCAAAAAGATCTTAGTATCTTAGCAGACGGACAACCAATATTTGCAATTTCGCACACAAATAATGGCTTGATAAAATCGTGTAAAGAATCCGGCAAAAAATTGGTTTTCGGTCAAAATCCCTGAAACTTTGGGAGTGAATAGGCATCACTAGGTATGAGAAAAATTGTTATCATTACAGAGTTCAGAAGTTCACAGCTTCCTAGTCACGTCTCTAACAAATTTAGCTCTTAAATTTACTTAGGTAAATTTTGGACTTTTTGTTAATCCACGACATAGGTATAGTCAGATACAAAAATATGCTCAAAATAGTTGACTCTCTCCACATTTTGTTGGTCTATATGTAGGGAAGCATCGGCGTGTGGTTGGCGACTGAATATCATAAATTTTGTTTTAGAGACATTCATTTTTAGACCCATTTCCCGTCTCGTCGTGTTCACGCACTCGAACAACTCTTGAAGGACCTGGATACTATAGCATAAGATGACTGTGTCGTCGGCATACTGAATAGTATTAATTAGTTCGCCGTTGATTTTCACTGGTTGCAGTACAAGTTCTGTATGATACGTAGATCTCTACCATCGATTCCGGAGGTTCTTAGAGTATTCAGAAGTTCAGTGGCTTCTTACTCTTCCACGTATTATGCGAAGGAAGACGTTAAGTGTGTGGCCCATGAGGCTAATTAACCTATATTCGTCGCATCTCTTTGCCCGCTGTTTTTTCGGGACGGCTATAAAAACAGACTTCAACCATTCCTCAGGTATCTTACCAGAAGCATATACATTGTTGAAAAACTTAGTCAAGACATTGATATGGTCTTCGTGGATCATTTGCTTGCCCGTTGCTTTCTTGGGCTTGGCTGTTTTTATGGCATGTAGAACTTCAGATTTTATGATTTCTGGACCTTCATTTTGGTTTACGTTTTCTTGTGTGTTTGGCCTGTCGTCTTCGAACAATTCGGTTACGTATTTACTCCATGTCTCAAGAATTTCTTGTGACTATTGGTCCCTATTCTAGCTAAGCGGTTGGCTCTCTCGTTACCCGATGTGTGCGGGGACCCACAGCAGGATCACCTTCTTATGGCTTGCTAATTTCTAAAGGGCGCAGTGCATTCTTGGGCCAGAGCTGACCTGGCGCTCGGAGCTGCCACCGCTTTTAGAGCATATATACATGCTCTGTTCAGAGCACTGTTCGACTTCCGTCGAGTGTGCCGCCATCAATTATTATTTATTATTATTTACAATGCACAGTTACCATGAATATTCAGTGGGCCAATGCCCATTTGTTAATACTGCCAAACAAAATTGAAATAAACTTGTTGCTCAGCCCGTCCCCATGCACTAAGCAATTTCGTGATCCTGGGACACTTCTTACTCTTCAGCTGTAGTTTAGTTGGTTGGGGATGCTGTACAGTTTTGGCGCCCAACATGGAGCCCAAGAGTATCAATCTCAAGACCGCGGGTTCAAGTCCCACCGGCCGTCGACTTATTCCGCCATTATCTGGTAGAAATTCAAAAATGATTCTAAACTGCATATTAACAGACACCGCTGCCGACAAGGCGTTTTTCAAACCGTACACATAAGAGAGGAAGACGATTTGTTATAGGGATGCCGCTAGAATTGTTAGTCGTTAAAATAAATCAAATAATCGATTCTATTCATCAAACGGCCTAACGCTTACGGTATTTTCGCCGCTCTATGCAAATGTTCCGCTGAAGTTGTTTACGTATTTAATTTAGATGGGATCTACGTATGCATCAAACGGTCTGTAAGGACGTTGAGTAGATGCAGAGAGAATGTGACCGATGCCACGCACTTCCAACAACTCTTCCGTACAACTTGATACCTAGGAACAGTTAGAAAATCTGGAATTATTGTGCGGAAATTCCCAGCTTATTACCCTACAAGGTAATTTCTGATAGCGTGACGGTTTGTACAGGATCTTCTTATGCGTATGTAGGGTTTCGAATTTTCGGGATCGGGATCGCCTTTAGAGATCCCGTGATACAAATCTAGATCCTGGTATCACGAGATTTCGGGATTAATCCCAATAATTTTCACTGGTAACAACAATGATAATAATGCAGAAATCTAATAAACAATCGTACACTTTTATTAAAAAACACATTCGCATTATTTCAATTTTAAAAAGTGAATATCAAACCAAATCAACTTTCGTTATAAGTTATAAAACATAAAATTTGAAACAGGAATTGAAAACAAAGATACAAAAAAAGTTTCATTTAAATGAAGAATTAAAATATGTTTTAAACATTTGCGATTTACTTAGTAAAAATAAAATATGACCTTAGAAAAACAGCTCCTTCCACATTCGTAAGTAAATATTCCTAACCCTATTATAAATGTAAGCCTTTTAATTCTTAATTTTCATATATTGATATTTGTTTTTCAGTGTCGAAGTGCATGAGCTATTTTTTTGCTCGCAAAATTTTATGCCACTGTAGGGACCCGGGAAATTTCTTGCGGGGGCCCCCAATCTTGCGGGGGCCCCCAATTTGGAGTTACACCACCGTCGCGCCGGAGCGAAGCTAGAATAACACGCGGATAAAAAATGAATAAAGCAAACTGAAAACTCACTATTTGAAAAATAGAAATAACCGAGACACAAAATGTCCGGGATTCTGGGTTCCCAGATTGGAAACCCTGTGAGTACGCCTCAATTGTTAATTCCTTATCGATAAGTAAAAAAAAGTTACAGAAAAGTTAGCATTTAATGTAACGTAAAACTTAATCATGAAATCATTCAATTGCTTGAGCCAGTAAACCTGAGATCTCAATATCAATATACCTGAGTGAAGTTGAATTTTACAGACAGATAGCTAATAGTTCGTTGATGATGATGACTATATTCGGTAGAGATAACATAACATGTAATCCTCTACGTTTTAAAGCTACAGAGATAAAAATTCCTTGGCTGTCCCGATACTTCATAAATAATTAGAATGTCATTAGAGATCTCCGACACTGATTTCCAGAAAATTACAGAGATAGGATGGTGTCTATACATAAATTAATTACCAACTCGTACTACCTTGATCTTAATACCATCTATTAATTGGATAACTTTTGCCGGCTGTAAATTACATAATGGACCCTTTCCTGTGGTCAGGTAGTATCATAATTGGACAATTTATCAAATCTAACGTGAATTTTAAACACATTTCACAAGCGCTGATAGCACTAATAATATGGCTACCCTGGGAACAGTTTTGACAAAATTACGTATAATGCGGCTCACATTACCAATTTTATTTGTGAGATTATCGAATATTTCTAGGACATGTACGAGGGATATCATTTTTTAGATTTTTTTTTAAATAATCTCCTTTCAGCTCTATACATTTTCTGAACGTTTTTCGAAAAATGTTTAAGCGGTCCAAAAAGAAGAAATTCCCAAAATAATTGAACTAGCTAAGACCGGGTCTACATCCAATCACAAAACAAAAACAAAATGGCAACTCAATCTTCCCCATCATTTTGGCAACAAAAGTGAAACGTTCCGGCGACTATTTTGTTTTATTGCTGTTTTAATAATAAACAAGAAACTTATACTGTGGCATATCTAAAACCCTAATAGAATCTACTTTAAGTTATGCATACTACGAGGTAACTAGATATTTGAATGCACTCACCACGCTGTATGTGGAACTTGGTTCAGGTAGGTGGAGTCCCAAGTTGTCATTAGGAAATAAATCTTGGATTCTGTCCAAGTCTCGTCTTCTACTGTTGAGAATGGGTTGAGAACTGCTCAGTAGTCTTCCGTAATCGGCCAATCTTTCAGCCTAGAACAAGAACAATTTCAATACCTCATATACCATAGATACGTTTTTCAACGTATCGAAATTTATTATAATAAAATGTGGGTAAGGTGGAAATCATTTTCTACATATTTCCCCAAAGGAAGCACTGTTTCTGTTGGTTCACTGATTTTATATACTTTTTTTTCATTAACATTTCACCGCCACTGGCCCAATTTTCAAAAACGGTCAAGCTTTTTGGTTGCTGCCTCACTACAAACATACTGCACAAAACACTAAGACCATGTCAAAGCTACGAGGGTCCATGGATTAAAAGAAAGACAGACAGACGGACGGAACTATATATATATTACGGGTACAGTTACGATACAAAATGTATTCCACTGTTGACAGCATCTTGCCGCATTCCCGTCATCCTTCGCCAACCCTCTCTATCCAAGGCATCTTCTTCCCCTAGATTTCGTTCGTTCATCGCTCTTCTTATGCTTTCATTCCACGATCTACGTGGTCTGCCCCTTTTTCTTTTCCCAGGTGGTCTCCACTGAAATATTCTTTTGGGCCACCTCTTATCAGGCATTCTTAATAAATGACCGAACCACTTCAAGGATCGTCTTTCTATTCGATCCAGCACTGTTTCCTCCGGACGGAACTGAGTGCGTTAATGAGTTTATCGTGTTTCTTTATGAGAAGGTTCAGAAAACCCATCTACCCCAAATTCGATTTTTTTCGCGATAAATACTTCCGCCGAACCAAGTTTTGAAAAATTGCCCGTACATGTACATGCATATGCACAACAAATTTTTCAACTTTAAAGAATATTTTGTATAATATTTGTAAACAACAAGGGAAAATCAAAATCAAGATGGAGTTGCAAATGGTTCATTTTAGGTAACCAGGTCAGGCACGTATTTAGGGAGGGGGGGGGGCAGGGGGTCTGGACCCCCCCCCCCCCCCCCGAAACGTTATAAAATGCTATCTAAAAAATGGAATGGAAAAATGGAAATTTGCACCCCCCCGCAAATTTAAGGATGTAAGATGGCAACTCTAATCTGGAACCCCCCGAAAGGTCAACCAAGTGACACCATAATCTGGACCCCCCCCTCAAAACCAAATCCTGGATACGTGCCTGAACCAGGTGCTCAAATTGAACTCGTGGTCCTTGCCTTCAGATCTTGATAAAGTAGGGATAATACTTCCAGGAAAAAAAATTAAACTGAACTAATAAATGTCTCTTTAAGAAAAGTTGGTAAATACCGAAACATATTTTGCATATTGCTAATAAAATGTATAAGAAAATTCTGTTACTGCAAGAGATAAACACTTGAATATTTTCTTTTTTGGTTCAACACCAACACATTTCCAATGAAACCACGTGTGGCAGTGCAGGCACTGAATCATTTGAACTTGGTCTTCAGTCTTGCGCTCAGTACAGAATAACGAAAGTTCGGGTTCAGGAGCGCTAGAAATTTACAATGGCCGTTCAATTAGAGGTTTCTTAAGTGGTTCAATATGAGCACATATAGCTCCAAAAACAAGACTAAACCCATACTTATATAATATGAGATTTGACAATGCTATTGCTAGGTAGCGCTATAGAACACTGCTATCAAATAAACAAATTATGAAATTGAAAGAACAAACCTACATTATTTTAGTTAGATTTGAGGCATTCGCCAAGTTCATAAAATATTACATTGCACTTGGTCGAAATCTTCAATACTTCACAGATCTGTATTACGTTATCCTAATCTAAATATCAACTGAGTCGCAAGCAGATCCAAAAGCGTGGTATCGAATACCCGATAGCAATGGCCAAGTTTTACGGGAAGTAACAAAAACGGCAAGGGTTCTATTTGGGAGACAGTTCAATATGGGCAACCGCACCCTATATACTACCAATCACCCCACGCCATTCAAACTTATTGATATACGTTAGGCCTTTACGGAAACAGTGATCTGGATCCGGATAGATCAGTTATACGTCATGTGGGATTTATTATTCCATGGATTTAACGGATATCGAATAGCGAAGAAGTTGGTTTAAGAATAAAATACAGATGTTTAAGGAAAACAGCTACTGATCTGAGTAATCCGATCGTAATCACTTAGTGTACAAGAGTGAACTGACTGGTCCCAGATCAATTACCGAACCTCAGGATCAGTGATCCAAATGATCACAGTTAACCCGATCATAGTTTCCGTAAAGACCTCATACGTCACAATAAAGCATCAGGCGAATGTCGCTTTCTAAGAGTTTCGATCGAAACGAGCTTAACTGATGTGCACGGTCTTAAATATTCCGTAGCATCATCAATGAATTCAGCTATCTGGACATCCGTAGAATGTGAATGCGAGATACTGAACAATTCCAACGTGATTGAAAAACAATACGCATGCACATCTGATGACAGCAGTGAAAGGGGTTCGGCCAATTCGAACAAATGGGCATCTATTTCGATTTCAGTTGGTGAAAGGTTTGAAAGAAACTTCGGATAAACGTTTATAGGTACAAATACAGGGTAAAAACATTAGTGTTAATAACTACATGCATCTGTCCTACAGGAAGATTCTTTAAGGGGCCTGTGTATATGTTACGCTCAATACCCGAATTCGGGCAATGCCCGAAAAACTGGTTTTGAGCAAGGAATATTTCCCAAACCCGAAATATGAATTTTATACGGCTATTGAGCATTACCAAATAGGCAGAACTAGTTTTGCGCATCGTGAAATACACAGAACTAGTTTTGCGGAACTTGAAATGCACAGGACTAGTTCTGTATATTTTCTGAATGACCAGCACAAATTCTGCTTCTTCCATTTAATCAGCGCCAGCGACGGACTCAAATCCATATAAAGTTGGAGAAGTTAAATATAGTTTAATGAATGCCAACAAATAATAAATCGCCAACTGAGGCTGGTTTAAATTTTGTATTTCATTGTCTGAGCATCAAATTGGCTTGTGCTTCCAAACCTCTTTTTGCGTTTTCACGATTCGTACTTATATTGCAGGAACGTTGGCAAAGAAACCTAACCTAATCTAACCTACCCCAAACGATAGGTTTTTGCTGGTTTTTGACACATAATGCATAACGAATGTTCACTTTGGTTGTCATTCCGTACCACAGAACTAGTTCTGCGCATTTCAAGTTGCGCAAAACTAGTTCTGTGCATTTCAAGTTGCGCAAAACTAGTTCTGTGCATTTCAAGATGCGCAAAACTATTTGGTAGTGCTCAATAGCCGTATAAAATTAATATATTGGGTTTGGGAAATATTCCTTGCTCAACACTAGTTCCGCGTATTTTTTTTCGGGCATTGCCCGAATTCGGCTATTGAGTGTAACATATATACATAATATGTATATTTGCCATGTAAAACACGCATTGGTATGTAGAACAGAATTCACTATATACATAAAAATTTAGAAGGTGATAGTTAAGACATTAACAAAGGGCAACAAAGCGTCAATTGTAAACTCAAATAGTCAGTTGTAATTTCTAAAGCGTCAATTGTAAATTCAAATAGTCGGGTTAATTTTCTAAAGCATCAAATGTAGTTCCAGACAATGAATTGTAAATTCTAACTCGTCAATTGTAGTTTTTTAAATAATCAATTGAATTTTCAAAAGCTACAGATCAATTTTCAAAAGAGTCCAATCAAAGTGTTCTAAGTCGTCAATTGTAGTTTCTGAAGTGCCAATTCGATATTCTAACGTGCCTGAGGTCCCCATAGACTAAAATAAATACAATATGGTAAAACGTAACAAAATAGATGTCTCTTACACATAAAGCTTTACGCAAATCAGACACAGTAATATCAGTATTGCGCTATGACATTACCATAAAGTTCGAACAAAAATCGTTTTAAAGCTCTTCTAATTTTACTTCATAATAAATAATTATATTAATTAATAATGCAGTACAAATGAATAATAGCACGCGCACTTCGAAATCATAAATAGCGTTACAAAAGTTGGAAATGGTATTATACCAATAATGTAAAATGGTTATATTCGCCACGCGACATAAAATCGCATGACGAATATTTATATTACGGTTTTAAAAAAATTAAAGTCAAAGGCTCGTTGGTTCAGTGGGTTAAACTACGTCTTTCTAATCCAGTGGTCCGAGGATCAGTTCCCAAGCTGGACTATTTTTTTTCTTATTATACGGTATAAATTCACTGCCACTCATTCATTTCCCCAAGTATGTTGTTTGTTTACCATGATAACTTTATAGGCATTTTTTTGTAGTAAATACTGCAAAAATTAAGTAGCTTACATAGAAAAAGCCTCAAGCCCACTAGACAATTATGATGATGTCACCTTTCGCTATCTATTGCGCAATAGCGGAATTAAAGAATTATAGGATTGAATAAGAGAGCAAGACTTGTAAAATAGTCTAATAAAATTCGATTCAAAAACATTTATTTCGATAGTAGACAAAAAATTGTGTAGCATATGCAAAAAGCACATCATTCGATTTTTTTTGTAAAAAAATTGAAAGAAAGATGTCATGCGCTGGACTCGAACCAACCTCGAACCCGAACATTTTTGGTAGGAGGCTAGTGCCTTTAACCGTTGAACTATCAAGGCATCAAGGAAATCGTTTTGCTGCAAGTTATATTAAGTTACTTTGTTACTGGAATTTGTGATTTACGTAATTTCAAATACTATTATACATGCTGAGATCGCACTACAACACTACAACATAAAAATGTATGTACATTGGATTATAAAGATAAAATTCTCAAAACAATACCTTGTAACTTACAATTATTGACGCTTTCCAATATTTAAATGATACTTTAGAATTTACAACTATTTGAATTTACATTTGATGCTTTGGAATATTCAACTGACAATTTGAAATTACAAGTGACAAGTTGGAAAATTAGCCTGACCGTTTTGAATTATCACTTGACGCTTCAAAAACTACAGCTGGAAATGGTGTAGTGTAGTCAGCAATTATATTTTTATGTTAACCACCACGATCAATTTCTTGCACACATCTGCTGGACATCATCCTGTATAGCAATCTCAGACGACGAACTTTCGATTTCTACATCTGCTACGTTTTTATTATAGATCACTTTTATTATTACGACTGATCGGATTGCTCTGCGTAATGGTCTCCGGACTTTCTTTAATTTAGATGCAGTACCTTGATACCACCCGACGATCTTTATCAAACGGAGAACCTGTGCTGTTGTAATCTATAGCCCAGATGATCACTTCTATTTCCTGTTCCATTCGAAACCATTAAACTGCTTCAAAGAGGTACTCAACCCAGACACGGAGGCAACAGAAAGAAGTTAAATAGTAGAAGTATGATAATGTCTAGTCAAGAATATGAACAGCTTGAGAATTGGGAAGTACCTCCAATGAGAATGTGATAATATAGGTTCGTGCACACTGACAGATCGGCTGTGTTGTGTGTTATATTGTTATACTCTCATGAAGTGATTGTTGCAGAGTTGGAGTGGTGGCGACCTCATCAGGATGTTCGTAAGGACTGTACCACTGTCATTATGAAACACTACCAAGATAATTTAACTGTAGGGGTACATGTTATAATCAATGGTAGTGGTACAGTCCTTTAAGTACCTGTATCTCTTGAATGAATCACTTTAGACCCCAAGTATGCTAGTTTGTTGGAATTGTTTTAGCGGGATGAACACAAAAAGTCACAAATATACAGGGCGGCCCGTTGAAATTTTTGAATTGGAAGTCACGTGGCCAAAAACAAGTACCTCATTGGGTGACATAATAATAAGAAAAGATACTATATTTGCTCTAATTTACAGCCTAAAATTATAATTCGCTACTACTGCCCAGTTCCAATTTATTGTTTGTCTTAATTGTCGTGGGACACCCTGTATTATAATATGAGAATGCTGCGAAGTATGTTACAGGTTTTCAGTAACCCTTTATAATCCAAAGAAAAAAGTGCCTAAGTCTATTTTTTAAAGGAACAAAATCTTGGAAACTACACTAAATTAGTTTTTACTTAAGGTCGCTCA